>CM062295.1:547697823-548297823 GCA_031216915.1 Pictodentalium vernedei | reverse complement strand
ACGAGCGTGTCACAGGGCAGTACTACCGTGACAACATATTAGCAGCTCATGTGGTGCCTTTTGCGCGGCGTCACGGCCGTCGATTCATTTTCCAAGATGACAATGCAAGAGCCCACAGCCGTGTCGCTACAGAGTTCCCCCAGGAGCAGAACATTACTACACTGCCTTGGCCAGCACTAGGTCCAGACCTTTCACCAATCGACCACGTCTGGGATATGCTTGGCAGGCGCCTACGACAACGCCAACAACCCCCTACGAATGTCCAGGAACTTGACGCTGCACAGCAGGAAGAAAGGAATAACATCAGTGAAACAGATATTGGACGTTTGGTGAGGAGTATGCCACGTTGGATAAGCGCTTGTCTCGCAAACCGAGGAAAATTTCAAGGTATTGAAGTCTTGGACTGAATGTGGTAAATTCTCTGACTGTCCGTCCATGTCTTCTACAGCTCAGTGCGTGGAATGTGTGCTTGTCAGACACCCAACTATCGCTGAAATCATTCACCAGATGTCACAGTGCAATGCCTCAGCTGTCTTTTTGATGGAAATATAAATATATTTCTTCATATATATCACTTTTATCAAATATCCCCTATCTTTTTTTTGAATAGTATTCATAAAAGGTATTTGCCTCCGAAATTTTGGCAACATAATCTCTCATAAAAACGATTTACAAAAATGCAATCAGTTTTTAGACGCAAAAAAAGTTTGGTGGAGAAATTTGGAAGTTATGGCGTCAACGTAGAAAAGTCATCCCTTTGAACCCGGGAGGGCGTTTTTCCGGGCAAGGAACAAGATACGTCATAATTTCATAAAGTAGGATAGCTGTGGAGTGAATATGTGGGGTTGGTCCATTAATTTTTTCAAAGTGGAGCCTCAAGGCTGCACGTTCAAAATATTAATTGGTCTACTCTCAGATAATGAGTATAGACTATTCCTTTTGCACCCACAGAACTGATATGAAATATACCACCTGGGTTTAAGTTTGTCGATTTAGAGGGAATTTTAGTATGTTGTAGAGCTAAAAAAAATAGTAGATAGCACTCTTTTGTTTTCGAATTAGCGCCATTGTCGACGTTTTTACGCTTATTTCGGCTTTTTGGCAGCTATAATTATAAAAAATGTAGAGATGCTATTAAATTTCGCATATAGATGCAACGATAACCAATCAGTGCGGCGTCGTGATGTCCAACCTTTGAAAGTGCAAGAGATTTGGCTTTCATATTATTTGAAGGGTAAACTTTGAAGGGTAATTCTACAGAAAAGGGAAACATTGTGTGCAGGGCAATTATCTCATTCAATAAACATGTTGTCAATGAATCTTAGGTTCTTATTTTGGAGATACTGAGAAGAGCGATTATCAGAATATATATGACCTTTTGTGCATCTTGTTCTGCTTTTTGAAATTAGAGCTTCTTCTAACCAAAATGTCACTGGTGTAACATGCCCGAAGACATACTACATAACAAACCCGTCTTTGTAATTTATTATCTTATCAGGATAACCAATTTGTTCCAAATATTTTAACCATAATTATTTGGAAAAATGCCCTTCTTCTGCTCGCTTCAGATCCCATCTCGGCAGTGAAAGTCTTGTCCCAAGATTTTATGGCATTGGTGCAATGCTGAGTTCAGGGAGAGAAATCGATACGATTTTGCATCATGACTTTCAACAAAACAACAGAAAAGACGCAAAATGAATAATAGTAACATTCCCACCGAGACATAATGTTGAAGTCGCCTATTCTCATTGAGGGCCTACAGTTTTCACTCGATTACAGGGTATTGGGTCATTTAAATGTCACTGGTGTAACAACAAAGTCCCTGCCTATGCGGCTGAGTCAGTAAATGTCCTAATGCCTGTTGGATGGCTGCATGAAGCCATATGATAAATCCAATGAGGCCTTAAGAATGCGAAGAACAGATTGGGGAAATATCATTTTTATTGCTCCTTTACCACTGGGGTAACGTGTCATTGGTGTACCAAATTAGTCACTGGTGTAACAAATCTTATGTTCCATCAATGACCTATCGGAATGTTACGCTGAAATAATCTGTGAAATCGGTGTAAATGTTATATTTTCACAACAGAGAGTTAATTGAAGCCGCCATAAAGCAATATGAATGACATTTTCTCCCTGGGAATTACTTTGTTGACTTTTTCGGTAAAGAAAAATCAAATTGAGGGAGTAAAGTTTTATAATATGATGACTTTTTTTCAAATCCATCAATCAATTTTTTTTTTTCCATTTGGTGAATAAATGTGTGAGATTTTGGTCATGTTATGTGAAATGTTCTGTCTGACCATACATATACTGTTCATAAAATGAAACGCAAAACGGGTTTTCTGTGACAAGGGACGTTCCCGCGTTATGGGGTAATGAGATAGAGAACGAAATCAATTCATAGTCAAAGTTTTAATGGATGAATGAAGCACATATGGAGACGTTTCAGACGTTAAAGTTACGAGTCGACGTCATCCAAACTCAATATCTAGTGTGACCGCCATCAGGAATCCAAAACTGCTTGGCACCTTCTGTTCATTGAAGCTATCAGATTCCGGATGGAAGCTTGAAGTATGGTGGCCCACTCATCCTACAACGCTTGCGTCAACTGCGGTAACGTCTGGGGTTGTGGTTGATATTGTCGCACACGTCCATTCAGTTGATCCCATAGATGTTCGATCGGGTTCAAATCTGGCGATCTGGAGGGCCAGGGCAGGACTTCGATGTTGGTATCCTGTAGATAAGTTGTCGTGAGCCTTGCTGTTTGCGGTCGGGCGTTGTCATGCTGGAAAATGGCGTTGGCATTTTGCATAATGGGGAGCACCTGTGGATGCAAACTTTCATCTCTGTACCTCTGCGCCGTCAAGTTACCCTCAACATGGACGAGGTCCGTTCTGCCAGTGTGTGAGATGGCTACCCACATCATAACGCTACCACCACCAAATCTGTCCACCTCCCGAACGCAGCTACGCACAAAACGTTCTCCAAGACGTTCGTTTACGCGGCATCGTCCATCAACCCGGCGAAGAAGGAAACGTGACTCGTCACTGAACCATACCGTTCTCCATCTCTGATGAGGCCATACCCTCTGCACCTGACACCATTGAAGCCGCTGTCGACGATGCTGCGCCGTCAAAATGACGCCACGAACTGGTCGTCTAGCAAGCAGACCTGCCTCGCGTAGACGGTTGCGAACGGTCTGATCTGAAATCCTCCACCGACCTGGTAGCGATGACGCTGTAGAGGTCGCTGTGGTTGTTCTCTCCCGCAAATGACGTAATCGGATGTATCGATCCTGAGCTGGGGTGGTCACTCGGGGTCTCCCGGATCTTGGAAGGTCCTGTGTTGTCCCCTGGTTTGGGTAGCGGTTCAACAGGCGTGTGGTGGTGCTCGGTGAGACATTGAACACTCTCGCTACATTCGAAGCTGATTCGCCTGTTTCCAAGCGGCCAATGGCATTATTTCTCTAAGCTTCGGTCAAAAGAGGCAATTTTCATGAGAATGATTCCTTTAACGCAGTGCGAATTCCGACTGATTTCCATGTCCATTTTGACCCTCACACGCTCAGCTCGCATGCTCGGAGCGTGCAACTTCATGACTAGGTATGCACTCAGTGGAAACTTTGTTTTGTTAATTTTCAATATTTTTGGGTCAGGGTGGCTGAAATTATGCCCCATTGTCCAAAATGTTACATAATGTTTAGACAATCACGATATGTCGTTAATTATATCTACACCCACACTTCATCACTATATTGTCCAAAATGTGTCATGTTATCGTGACTATAACCGTTTTGCGGCTCTTTTTCTTTTTTGAACAGTACATTTAAAATTTTGTATGACTTTTGTCACTCCGTTGCTGAGCAGACTTCTGTATTTATGTAACAATAATTTCTCTGTTGTCACTGGTGTAACATGAGTGTTAATGGTGTAACACTGTTTCCCATGTTGTTCTTAACATAAAACAAGGAAATGACTTGAATTATTCCATTCTTATTCTACTGATCTTGAGAGAGTGCCTGCTGGCATGTTGAGAAAGTTACTTTTCATCTTGGTGATGCTGCTTTGTTCTGTTATACCAGTGACAGAAGGGAAAATGTTGCTGTCATATCTGAGTACATTAGAGCACAACATTCCTCACAATGTGCGTTCGTATACAATTTTATGGTTTCCACTCGATTGATATAAAACCTTAAATGTGAAGAAAATGGACATTTTAATTTTTGGTTTCCAACTCCCAAAAAATTCTCTTTTCAGTAGAATGACCCTAAACTGAAATTTCACTTTTTAATGTTGAAATTAAGTGACACATGATCTCAACACCTCCTTGAAGTGACAAAAATGGGTGTTGGCAGTCCGTTTCGTTGGATGGTATCTGGAGATTCGCTCGCGATCTTCAGTCGACCTCTTGTATATTAATTACTGACGTTTTACATACAGTTCATAAGTCCTTGGGCTGTTAATCATTCCTGTTGTGCCGCTAATGAAGTTCTAAGATGTTTCGGGGCCGGGTACTTGTCATATGTGACCAACTTATATGCTCAAGTACTTTACACAATAGACCTACAGGCCGTTGTTAATATAATACTAGCCACTAATTTACTGGAATTGTTATATCGTTCCTTTTAAGGGGTGGTGGTGTGTGTGGGGGGGGGGGGGGGGTATTTGCAAGTTTTCAGTCGCCAGGTCCTTCTTGTCTTTTAACCAATTGATTATTGATTTTTGGAACATATGAGATAGAGGTGGATCTAGTTCACATGCTAGTTCCTTTAACAATCTGGTGTGAACGTTATTTATCCCATGTGCCTTGTGTTGATTCAGTTTTGTTCATTTGTTTATACTCTTGAAGAGAATATAATAATAATAATGTAATAATAATAATATATATGCAATAATATCTAGCATACACGGGAATTCAGCGTGAAATAGGCCTAGACAGGGGCGTATATTCTGGGAGGTCCCCTCCCCTCCCCTGCACATGCACGCACGCACGCCCGCACGCACGCGGTTCTATTGCTCCCCCCTCCAGAACTGATGTACAGACCCTCCAGAAATGATTAACAGGCCTCTGTCTTATTAGCGGCCATTCATATTTATTTATTGGTGTTTAAGGTCACATACTTTCGCATAATGGCTAATCATGACCACAACATGGAGATAAAGTTATGGTCAGTCAATCGTTTATACCCCATGTTGCCTATTTTAGAGGACTCTCACCCCAAGCATTAGTGACTGGGTCCTATTTTACCAGTGAAAAAGGGCTTGTTTACCACAGTAAACAAGGGGCCATTCATAAGTCCTTATGCTGTTAATCATACCTGTTGTGCGGCAAATGAAGTTCTAAGATGTTTCGGGGCCGGGTACTTGTCATATGTGACCAACTTATGTTCTCAAGTACTTTACACAATAGACCTATAGGCCGTTCTAGGTTTATATAATACTGACCTCTAATTTATTATATCCTCCTTTTTAAAGGGGGGGGGGGGCGTAGGTGGGGGGGGGGGGGGGGGGGTATTTGCAAGTTTCCAGTCGCCAGGTCCTTCTTGTCTTTTAACCAATTGATTAATGATTTTTGAAACATATAAGATGGGGTGGATCTAGTTCACATGCTAGTTCCTGTAACAATCTGGTGTGAATATCATTTATCCCATGTGCCTTGGGTGGATTCAGTTTTGTTCTTTTGTTTATACTCCTGAAGGGAATATAATAATAATAATATAATAATAAAAATATATATGCAATAATACCTAGCATACACGGGAACTCAACGTGAAATAGGCCTAGGCAGGGGCGAATATTCTGGGAAGTGTCTCCTCCCCTGCACACGCACGCATGCATGCACGCACGCACGCACCACGCACGCACGCACGCACGCACGCACGCACGCACGCACGCACGCACGCACAGGCATCCGGTCATTTAGATTATAAGGTACATTTTAAACCAACTCATTCAAATCAATTGTTGCACATAAAATCATTTCATCCTCAACATACATTTAAAGGTATTATCAAATCACAGCTTATTCGTTTCCACCGCAATTCAAGTGATAAGGTAAATTTCAATGAGGCTTGTTCTACTCTATTTGTCGCCCTCAGATCGAGGGGGTACTCACTGCACTTTTTGCGTAGTCTGAAATCTCAAACTCTGAAAAAGCACGAAAGTCCAGCAGAAACTACTGATTTCGAACCCCTGGAAATTGAATACAACAGACCGTTGCAGAATGGTAGTGGCGAGGTATTTAATTGCAAAAATCCTCGTTGTAGAATTGCATACTTTTATGCCTGATTAGAAAGAGGAATTTTCCTCCGAACAAACGAAAAATCATTATCAGTTCCGTAATCTCCTCCACTGTGATTCACCAAATATTATTTATCTTATCACTTGCAAACGCTGTCGGAAGCAGTATGTTGGTCAGAGTCAAAATCCATTTCGAGAACGTGCCACTAGACACAAATAGGATATAAAACATAATGCTGATGCCCCAGTAGCACAACATTTTAACCTTCCTGGCCATTCTTTGGACGATTTCGA
Organism: Pictodentalium vernedei; assembly: GCA_031216915.1. Lineage (NCBI taxonomy): Eukaryota > Metazoa > Mollusca > Scaphopoda > Dentaliida > Dentaliidae > Pictodentalium > Pictodentalium vernedei. The sequence continues at coordinate 548,291,287 of CM062295.1, read as the reverse complement.
AATCCATCCTATTGAACAACCACCAATTAAAGACACATTAGAAGAAACGGGGTGAATTTTTAAAAAAAACGTGAAGCTTTTAGGATCAATGCGCTTCAATCCCCCTGGCCATTCGGTTTGAACACATCAGAGGGATAATGCGAAAGGAGGTCCATCATTCCTTTCACTTTAACGTACAACAGAATGAATATCGAAATAGCAAAAATATTAAAAGATGAATTCAATTTAACCAATGCTAAATTAAATGATCCTTTGAATCTTCGATCTGTCTTCGCCTATAAGAAAAACAAAAGCTTGCGTAACATCCTTGTAAGGACTAAATTAGAGCCCATCAGTGAATAACATCAATTACTGCTAGTCAGTTTAACCAGTTCCTAAGCTCATCACTTAGTTTAAATCAATTTTATGTATTTTTGTCATGTTTGAAACCCATCAAGGTTCAGTAAATGAAAACAATTTTTCGGCGGCATATTAAAAGAAAAAACGTTTCAGTAGGAAATGTCTGTGCCAGTGCGAATTTTTAACCTTAAACACACACACAAACACACACACACACACAGAGAGAGAAAGAGAGTGAGAGAGAGAGAGAGAGAGAGAGAGAGAGAGACGCGCGCGCACGCAAACATCTCCCGATCATGGGTTTTGCCGAGTAGAGACTGGGCAAAAAACTATAAGCTGGGCAGACGTCCTTGCTTTCAGGTCGAAAATATACACACGGTTTGAAGTACTCAGTTGGGCAAAATTGTCGAGAATTCAGAATGGTGAACAGGCCCTTCAGAAATGATTAACAGGCCTCTGTCTTATTAGCTATCCTCGACTCTCACTCGGCAGAGTGGGTTTAGGGTCGTCTACGGGAGTTTTCAGTGTTAAAACAGTTCGCTAGAGTATAATTCACCAGAGTGTATCCAGAGTCGTCTATGGGAATTTAATTTTCAGTGTTAAAACAGTTCGCCAGAGTGTCATCGCCTTTAACACTGATTTCTCCATAGATAACCCTGGATGCACTCTGGCGTAATTGCGAAATTTCATGCCATACTGTTTTTAGGATATTCACAAATATTTTATATCAACAATCACTCACAGAATGGGCGGTGGAACTGTCGCTCTTTCTGAGACTTTTGTTTTTTTAGAAAAAAACTTGTTATGTGCTACATGATCTCTTTTGAGAACGCGTGGGCCCTGAAAAGGGCCACCACGGGGGTATTTTTTGAAGATACTCGTTTTGTGATACCAACACGTTAAAATGAAGTGTAGAGATAAGAAGAACTAGTATAAATCAGATTAAATTGTATCCTGAATGTATATCAGAGTAAAAAATTCAATAACCCATACTTGGATTTTAGGAATCCTCATAGAATTCACTCAAATCCGGGTATAGGTTATTGAATTTAACCTCCCATTTTTCTATATTTTCTTTCAGGTTGCCAATTAGGATCAGGCTACAAATCAATCTTTTTTACCCGGTGCTTCTCAAGTTCTTAACCACAAGCCGCTAAGAACTGTGTTATCCCTGCACGTCGTTCCAATTTGTCAATAATTTGCTGGCACCATTGACGAGTATACTTCAGAGGATCTGTATGATGAATATGTCCAAAACAATCTTCTGATAACTGTCTTCGCTGCTTCTTTTCTTTCTCTATCCTTTCATGTTATTCTTCCAATCGCTTATTCAATTCGTTATCAGGTATTTCCCCGGTATCCTCGTTCTGTAAACGTCTTGATCTGGAGAGAACTTCACATTCATTTTTCATGGAAGAAGAAATGATGAGCACATGCATGAATGGGTGGTTTCGCGCGCCAATGGCGAGCAGGGACGGTTTGGCGCGAGCCTCTTTAGACCTCGTGTATGGACCAGAGAGAGAGGGGGGGTCCTCTCGACAAAGGTGCTACCTCTCCCCGAGGGTGGTGGGATCTTCAGGCAAGTATAATCTGTCACCATTTGTCACGTTGTTTATAGAGCCATTATTGGCAAGTATAGTCTGCATCGGGCCAATCTTGGAGATGAAAAGTAGTTTACAGCTTCAATGGGTAGGCAACGGATCTATTCCGTTTTCTCCTCTTCAAAAACCTCAATTTGTGTAGAAGTTGTAATAGGTCGTTTACGTGGTTTTGGTCCAGATTTTGGCCGTTGTGGAATTTTTATTGGATTCTCTTCTATCATCTTGAATTCCACTGGTACTGTTAGTTTCTCGTCTGATAGGACTATTTGGTTGTGGCAAGATTTCATTTCTTGTATAGCTTTTAAAATATCCTTCAGTAAACCTTCATTACGATCTGATGAAGCAGTGGTTGATGCCGATTCACTCGCTATAGATTTTTCTTTTCCATCTTCTAATACTAGTATTGCAGGACCAATGCTTGTTAAATCGCCAAAGTCTGATAAACAATTGAGCTCTGCCCTATTTTCATTTCTGAACAAATACAATAATCAATTGTTATTGTGATGTCGTATTTATAGGCAAAGCAATGTTGATTATAAGGCGGGAGAATATCAACCATTTACGACGTTTACTATCACGTCGTTGGAGTAAGTATAAGACTTGTCAACTCGAGCTTAGTTATTACTTGATACTGAACAAAACCATGAGAATACAGCTATTCAAAGAAATAAAGATATGAAAGGGAAGAAATGGAACTGGAAGAGGTGGAATGAAGTGGGAATCAACCATTACTATTCCAGGAAATAATTTACGATGACTTGCAGGAACAGCTGGAGTCAAGAGAATTTCACCATTAGTATTTGATGAAATTCAACAAGATTTACAACAATTTCTACGGAATACTATCCGATACACAAGAGTAAGAGGAGGTGAACAAGCCATTTTTTCTGGAGAGGATGTAAGAAAAATTGAATAATTATGCTGGGATAGCGATTAAAGAGAAACAAAGCAAAGGACCTTTCAGGGCCATCACATTTTGTAAAAAGAGAAAACTCTTGATACACATGCTTGGCAGTTTCCCGCGTGAGTCTTGGCTTCAAGACTTTTATTCAATAGTGTAAACCTCATAGTTCCCACATATTTTGACTATTTAAGTTATTTTCATTGCAGTGAAAAAAGCTTAGATGTATTCTCTTGTGATCAAATTGGTATGAGGTGATTTACTTAGTGATTTTACAAATGGTGCAAAACGTATCTGTGTTACACATAAGGTTTTTTGTTGTTGTTTTTTTCAGAATTTGTACATTGTACAAATTTTGAAAAACAAAAAAGCTTATGTGTAACACAAATACGTTTTGCACTGTACATCAAATTATTTTAACATAAAATTATTTTTTACTTGCACATAAATTTAGTTTTCAGAAAAATTTTTTTTTATGTTTTGAAGTTTCAAAACATAAAATCATTTTCTCAAAAAATCTTTTGAGAAAATGATTTTATGTTTTGAATACTTCAGACCATAAAAATTATTTTTCTGTTTGCAAATTATTTTTCTGAAAACTTTTTCAGAAAAATAATTTGCAAACAGAAAAATAATTTTTGTATTTTTATTTCTATGAAATTATTTTTCTGTTTGCAAATTATTTTTCTGAAAAAGTATGTTGTAAAACAGAAAACTTTTTTCGAAAAATAATTTGCAAACAGAAAAATAATTTTTGAATTTTTTGTTCTATGAAATTTTTTGTACTTGCCTAACAAATAGTTTTCTTGAAAACTAATTGTCAGGCAAGTATAAAAAAAAACAAAGTCCTAACCGAGAAATATTTGAACAGAAAACATAAGATCATTACCTTTTCTGAATTTTATTCCATGATTTTTTGTAATACAACACAGTTTTGTTTCACTTTCTGAATGTCAGTTTTTGAATGTCACTTTTGAAATGTTCATTACAGTTTCTTAGGCAGTTTTGACACTTTTGATTTACTGTCCTTAGCTTACCATTTTCTTGAAACTTTCACTGGTGGTGGTTCTTTCTCTGGAAATAATGTTTCTCATTCATCATCTGTTTTTGTTACTCTTGGTATATCCATATTATTATAAGTATCTATTTTCTCATCAAACTCTGGTAACACATTATCAACATTCTGATTTGGTGAGGTATTAGGTATTGTGATATCCAGTGGTGGAATCTTTCGTTCTATCTGCTCTGGATGAATGCCAAACCCTGCAGTAGCTGGTGTCCCCAACTTTGGTTGGTTGGATAAGTTGTTCACTCTCTTTACAAATATGACAGTGCTTCCTGAACTCATAAAGTTGATCAACAATACTTTTGCTTCATGTCATGTATTATGTATTATCTCATAAAGTTCCTCTACAAGAAATCTTACTTCTTCTTTATAATAAATACTGTTTGGATCACTTGTTTTCTCTAAATTTTTTGGATCTTGCTATCTCTCTGTCTCTCATTTTATAATAAATACTGTATGGGTCACTTGCTTTTTCCAATCTTGGATATCTCACTTTATAAATCTTTGGAACAGTATGAAACTCAGTCTCTTGATGGTCTAAAAGCAAGTGTGAAGAAAGCAGAGAATCAATGGTCTTTTATACTCTCCTATTAAGAAATGTTTCATGTAATTATTGAAATAAACCATGTGCATTTGTCACATCACTCTGGAAATAAACTGTAATGAATGCAATTATTTGCAATTCATTACATTTTAATTCCAGTGTGATGTGACAAATGCACATGGTTTATTTCAATAATTACATGAAACATGTTATACACATATGAATCTTATGGGTGTAAAAAGACTTTTAGTTTTTACAGAAATGTCAAAGTTGAACATTGAACAATCAACATGTCTCTTCCACTTAATCCTGCATATCCTGTATACCTATCTGAACTCACAAGACTTTCGAGTTTCAGTATGAGTACAAATCTTATTTTGCAATCTAAGAGAGACAAATTAGCTAAAGCTGGTTTTGTTTATGTGAGATGGTAAAGTAAAATATTTCATTTGTGGACAAAGTTTACTGAATGGGGAAGCTACAGATATTCCTTTACAAGAACATGTTAAGTGGTCACCAAATTGTTCTCACATCCAACTTATTAGAAATTGTTAGTTTCACAAACCACCATCATGTATTCAAACACCTCCAGATAAAATATTATCAGTCATGAAATATGGATACAGTTTAAAACAAATATTTTCAACTATGAAAGAATATGACAAGTGTATAGATGATTTCCCTGATTCCAATTTTGTACTTTCACTCATGATATTAGATAATGTAAATATATCATTTAGTGATGTGATTGCAACAGGCTTGGGGCGAATACTTGGTAAATGTATTCGAATTCGAATACTTTGAAATTTCATGAATACGAATACAAATACACAAATTTTCAAATGTATTTGAATATGAATACAAATACATTATAATGTATTCATGAATACATTTTTGAATACTTGAATACTTTTGAAATTAGAAGTATTTATAGCAAGGCCTTTAAGTTTTTTTGTTTGTTGGGTTAAAAGTCATTTTTAAACTGATGGTCCTTTAGTTGAAGCTTTAAATTTGCTTCAGATGCTTTGTTGGAAAACTAAAGTAATTAGCTGACGGGAAATCCACTCTATGGGTGTCATAGTAATTAGACTACTCTCCATGGACAACACATCACAAAATGTGAGTGGATTACCTCTAAAACATCACAGACTGGCGTTTCCTCCTGAACGTTAAGTGTCAATCAATTGCAATGACACCACATAAGAAGGACTAGTAAAGTTTTAGCCAATGCACTTCATGGTTAAACCTGGAGGTCTGTTGGTTGAAAGTTTGCTAACCGTGGTTGAATGGTTTCGTGCGCCGAAGGCGTGCAGGGACGCCATGATGCAAGCCCCTTTCAACCCTCTTTAACAGTTGAAGATTTGGAAGCTGCATGTCTGAGCATGGTGAGGGTACTCGGCTGGAGTCTCTGGTGAGATGGTCAGATGAGGTTGTTGGGTTGTCTTTTTGATTGTCGTTGATTAGACCCTCGGGTGAGGACCAGAGTGAGAGGGGGTCCTCTCACAAAGGTGCTACCTCTCCCCGGAGGTACTTTGATGGTGATTTTCGGGCAACTAGAGTCTGCCACTTATGCATGTAGTCAGATGGGGTAGAGGGCCATCATTGGCAAGTATAGTCTGCCTCATGCGGTTCGTGGTAGTTGAGGTTGTGTCAGTTTTCAGGATAGCACTTGATGTTATTTTTCGGTCGTGGAAGAAAACAACGGCCCGTTTCGGGGACCACCCAAAGAAAGACCCGAACTTCCCTGGTTCTGGGGCAGGCCTGCATTGTGATCCTATTTGACTGGGTCAGAAAATGCGCTCTACAGACGCTTACAAAAAGGGTCCGAGGCGGGATGCAGGACCAACACACCCCTCCCTTGAAGTGGGTGACCACTTCTAGGGATGGAGTGGAGGATGTTCAGGATCCATGGGGGTTACTCTTTCCATAACGGTGTTAGTTTCCATAGCGGTTATTGTTTGCTAACAGCAGTAGTATTTTCTTTATATTTAAGTGCTTTCACCGATTATAATTAGACATACTGAGCTATACAAAGGTGACCTTAAACAGGAATAAATAAATAAATAAATAAATAAATAAATAAATATGTGTTTTCACTGTGAAATAATGGATAAATAGAAAAACTTTAAATAAATCCAAAAATTTTAGAATATAATATCATTGAATAACTGAGTTGTGTCCAATAACACAAGTTTTGGGGTTTTTTTTATTGTCCATGTTTTCAACAATTTAAAAAGCCATGGGGATATGTGGCCATTGTTACATAAATAGGTTGTATTGTGACAAGTTAATTGATAATTAAGTCTATTGCCTGCTTTCAATGTATAAATTTCAGACAAGGTGTTTGGTGGTATATAAATAATATCAGGGATTATTAATTCTTTAATATTGAATAGGGTCACAACCTATGTTTTTGAGACAAAAAATTAAAAAATTAGTTATTCAAAATTTTTTTTGCAAGTGTTGTTGGCTTTTCATGTTAGGTAAAGGGTTAGAAAAACAAAACAATGAAGTCCCCATTACACCCACGGCAAAGCGTCTTCATTTGCACGCATGGATACATAACCCAATTGTTGATTGCATAATTCACTTGTTAAGTTATTGTTTATAATCAAACTGGGAAATTCCAGTAAATCACACTTTGGAAAGTAATAAATATGTATAACTTTACTATCTTTTGTAGTTTCTAGTGGTTCAAATAAGAAATCAGATTGTACTGAGTATGAATTTAGATAACATAATCTGGAAAAAGCAGATCTTTTATATTATAACACTCCTCATATCCACAAGGAGTATTATAATCAAGCCCTACTTTGTCCATCAATATATTAGCATGAACATTTGGTACACCAAGCTACTTTGAGTATATTTTATTTACACCATGATCATCAGATTATTAAGAGTCACTATTATTTTTTCTCGATTTTACTGAGCAGCAGCTGTACATATGTTCGAATTTGTTTTTGTGTGCATGAGCATCGGTGGGTGGTACTTCTATTGTAAATTTTATCATCAAAACAAAATAGAAAAAGAAACGGGGCCTTCTTCATTTTAATAACGTACTATTTTGAGTTATGAATGCTTTTTTAACATGAAACAATGCATGTTTGTTAATGTTTGGTGTTTTATGGGGTAACCTCATTTAAAAGCATAAAAAATAATTGTCACTTTCATTTCACTCTTAACGAGGGGACGTGTATTAAATTCAGGTCGATGTCACCAAAGGTTAAGGATGTAGTTCCACTGCAGGTGTAAATTTTCACTATTGAAATCCCATTGCTGGCGTGTTCACCGCAGTTGGTGTATAAAGCTAAAATTTATGTCATAGGCTTTTCATATAGTAGAATAGGTAATCATGGTATAAATAAATATGATACGTGTCCAAAGGGTTTAAGGTGTGAATAGAATTAAACTAAACAAGAATAGACAAGTATAACACAAACCAAAACATTTTGATCTGTATACACAAAAAACATTATGTGGTAAATAAATATGATACATATCCATATAGCTTTAAGGTATAAATACCCTACGCCTATGACGTCAAACAAACATTTTGATTTCATCCATGGACCAGTCAGAATGTCTTTTAGAAAACAAGAGGCATTGTTATATGCTTTTCAACTTATTACTCCTAGACACCAAATAATAACTAAAGATGTTGTTCAAAATCAATTAGAAAAAACAGAAATGCATATTGAATATTATAATGCATAATACATAATGAATGCTTTTTACAATTTACAAAATATTTTGACAAGAGTTATATGGGATTTCATTTTTTATGATGAACAAATCATAGAGTATTTATATAAACAATGTGTACCACATATTGATCAAAGAATAGATTCTTCAGAAACCATATTTGAGTTAAAAGCACCTTTAAAAAGAATACCTTGTCATCGAGTTGAAGAATTCATGGAAGAAAGTAGTAAATAAGTTAGTGATACAAAACTTTTTCACAAAAACAAATATGGCATCAGGTGAATGTTTATTGTTTCAACATCCCTGTAATATTTTCATCTCTGGACGTAGGGAGTCTGGGAAAACAGAATTTGTTAAAAAACTGATTGATATGAAACATGATTTATTTCAAATTTTACCTGAAAAAATCACTTGGTGTTATAAAGAATGGCGAAAGACATATACTTTACTTAAAGAAAGTGAACTTATAACATTTATAGAAGGTATTCGTGATGATGAATATGAAATTGTTAATGAGGTCACTATACCACATCTTGTAGTTTTCGATGATATTCTAGGAGATAAAGATGAAGAAAAAATCAAATTATGGTTTACTCATAAAGGACATCATTGAAATTCTAGTGTCATTTACATAACACAAAATATGTTCCAACAATCTAAATCTAGCCATACCATAAGTTTAAAAGCATATTATATGATTTTATTTTAAAACACCAGGGATAAAGGACACATTAAAGTATTGGCAAACCAAGTTCAATTACCACATTTAATTACAGCTTATCAAGATGCAACAAGCAGTGATGGGATGGTTATTTATTAATTGATTTTCATCCTAGAATTCCTGATTCATTGAGGTTAAGAACTGATATTTTTTATAATTGGGTAAAGGTACAGTCACATTACCATGGATGGGCCTGTACGGTTAGCTACGTTTTAACCCTTTACCTAACCTGAAAAGCAGACGACACTTGCAAAAATAATTCTTGAATAACTATTGTTTTTCATTTTTTGTCTCAAAAACATAGGTTATGACCCCTCGTTGGAACGAGCTCGACGAGCTCGTTCCAACGAGGGGTCATAACCTATGTTTTTGAGACAAAAAATGAAAAAAATAATGAAAATTAATTGGCGATTTTTGAGAATAGCGCTGGCCGGTTTTGGCTGTTACGTTAGGTAAAGGGTTAAACCATGATAAAACTTGGTTTGCCGTAGTAAACCATGGTTAACCGTACTAAAGTTTCGTGGATCCGTAGCGATGTGTGGAGCGGTTGCGAATTTTTTGAACATAATATAAATAACTCCATGGAAAGGCATCCCGTAATAGATCACGGTAAACCGTGGTAAACTGTAATGAACCCGTACTAACCTGTGCCAAAACGTACTAAACCATAGCATTCCTTACTGGTCCCGGTGTTACTTTTTCCACATGCTGGTAGGGTGTATTACGCCACAGTACGGTCTGCTACGGGATCATTAAGGGTTAATATGGTTTAGAACATGCTTTGGCACGGTTTCTAGCATGGGTTGGCAAGGGCTGGTACGGTTTTCCACAGACAGCCACGGGTAGCCAAGGGTAGCCACGTTTGAACCACGGATTACTACGTCTATTAAGGTTTGGTACGGTTTGGTAGGGTCCACTAGGGTTGCCAGTGTCATTTTGGGACTCCCCTCCATGTCAGAAAAGGTAAATGTTTTCAAACCACCCCACCCCAACCACCGGTCTTAAGGTGTATAAATACTCATTGGTATGAGGGCAGTTGTCTTCCTGAATGCCAAGAGATATACATCTTCAACAACCAACAACCTATTCACCATGATGAGCGATGAAGAATTGTGTGTTGCAAATAACCTGTTGGCACTGGACGTAGATATGATGCAGAATGCCAGGATGGTAGTGGAGTTGGTGGATCATGCCCGAGATGGTGAAAGGAGGGAGAGAACATTGTGGACCAGGAACTGACCGTCACAGAGGCCCTCTCATGGCCAGTTTCAGACACTTGTGTCTGAGCTGAAATTGGAAGATCCAACAGCCTTTATTCACAATACAACATTCACATTTGTGCAAAATAAGTCATTTTGCACTGATGTTAATGTTGTAATATAAACAAAAACTTTGAAAAATATTCATATAGGCTGCGAAGTCAACAAAGAATTTGGAGATAATCCCGGCAATTCCAGGAAGCCAGTTTAAATGTTGCCCAGGTGATCCCATCCACTGGTCAACGGAAACAGTGAATAAAATCTACCAAGGATGGCTGCCACGCATAGAACCATACATCAAAGAGCAGCCTTTAAACTAATTACAGAAGAAGGCATCAGCCATGGAGAGAAAGTAGGACTAGGAACCGAAATAGTGAACTTGGTTCCTGATCTAAAATTAACTGAAGGTGAGAAAGATCTACTCAGGTATGGTTTAACTCTCGTTCCCGCCCCAGCCCCATTAAAACCTAAGCCCAAAATCGTAGATTTGGGGACAGGTGCAGTTGTCATGGATGATTACAGTTACATTAACGAACTGAACGGTGGTCCAGCAAGCCAACAATTTTTTAGGGCAACAGCATTGGCAGATAAATTTCGAAATTCAACAGGCTCAAAAGACCTCTTTGCCAATCCAACCGGGTGGTGCCCATCACCTCGGAAAGTTAAACCTGAAATTAATGAGATTTCTCAAAAAGTTAAAGAACAAGTAAGCCAAATCCCGGAATCATTTTTGAAAGACAAACAAAACTTGAACCAAATCGAAAGAAACGCCCTGAAGACGCTGAAAAACAACAAACAAATTATCATCAAGCCGTGTGACAAAGGATCTGCTATAGTTCTGATGTCAAAAGATAATTATATTAAAGAAGCTGAACGCCAATTAAATAACCCAAAATATTACAAACCTTTAGAAGCACCGATTTGGCAAGACAATTGTTCAAAATTTAATGGAATTCTAAAAAGCTTGCTGGACCACGACTTCATTGAGAAAAAGCATGTCGAGTATTTAATTGCAGAGAGGGATTCAAACAATCGTAAGTTTTACCTCTTGCCTAAAATACATAAACCACTCAGCAGTTGGAGTGACGAATTTACCCCTCCTGGTCGACCTATTGTCAGCGACTGTGGCTCGGAATCTTACCACATTTCACAGTATATTGATTTTTATTTAAAACCAATTGCTTCCCGCCATCCGAGCTTCCTCAAAGACACAGAGGACTTTTTAATGAAAATTAGCAAACTGCAGGTTCCTTCCGACAGTCTCCTCATTACCCTAGACATTGAAAGTATGTACACCAACATTGGTATTGACGCTGGTGTAGAGGCGATAAAAAAATCATTCGAAAGGTACGATGACCCAAACAGACCATCGGAAGAAATCCTGCAATTGTTAGAATTATCATTGAAAGGTAACGATTTTGAATTTAACAATAAATTTTACCTTCAAATAAGTGGATGCAGTATGGGTAAAAAATTCAGTCCAAATTTTGCTAATATTTTTGTTGCAGAATGGGAGAGAGGTGCTCTTGCTAAAGCAAGAAAACAACCATTATGTTATCACAGGTTCCAAGACGACATTTTCATCATATGGCCCCATGGCCGTGATGACTTCAACGAATTCTTGGAAATCCTGAACAACCACGATGAGTCCATTAAATTACAGCCCTGCATTTCAGAAAATACCATTGACTTTCTGGATGTGACTGTATTCAAGGGCCCTCAGTTCCGGCATAGCAACGTTCTAGACACAAAAGTCTTTTTTAAACCGACCGATTCTCACCAACTTCTCCATAGAGCTTCTTACCACCCACCCAAACTATTCAATGGGTTGGTAAAATCTCAAATTATTCGATTCCATAGAAATTGTACGAACAGAAGCGACCTCAATCACGCCTGTTCAATTCTTTTCAAAACACTTGTTAAATGCGGTTACTCAAAATGCCTTTTGCGGAAAATTAAATCTGACACAATCCGTGAGATAGAGACACCCATTCGGGACTCTGAGCCAACGCACCCCACGAAAATTCGGCATAACCACCCAGTTCTGGGAAATGGATCAGTAAATCTATGTCAACGCAAAATTTGTTACATACATCGTATGAACTACATGAATACCGGTAAAACATTTTTTAGCGAACAAACTCGTATGTTTTACCAAGTTAGAAACAGCTTCAACTGTGATTCTGAAAACATTATTTATTTAATCACATGTAAATTATGCCACATCCAATATGTCGGCCAGACGAAAAACCCTCTGCGCGTCAGAATGCAAAACCATTTATCAAATATCCGTTTAGATTCAGGAAAGGCAGTCTCAGACCACTTTAACCTCCCGGGTCACGACATTAAGTCACATTTCAGTTTTCAACCCATTGAGCAAATACCGTTTTTGGACGATGATGAAACCACAACAGACAAACGACTCGAGCGTGAAAACTATTGGATTGGTAAGCTCAGGACCTATCTCCCATACGGACTCAATAGAGAGTACTCTGGGTTGCCAAATAAAATTATTTGTTTTCCTTTGGTTTATAATCGATGCAATGTCGAAATTGCAAAAATTTTCAAAAACAACTTCACAGAATTAAATACAAAACTGCCAGAAGCCATTACCAAACGATGCATCATAGCTTATAAAAAAAATCCCAGTCTTCGAAACATTCTTGTGAAAGCACTTCTGAGATGAGTTCATTTTGCCATAAAGTCATATAACTTCAAAAATATTAAAACAGCATTGAATTCCATAGAAATAATTTACAAAAGAAATCAATTTCCCGACCTGTGCCCGTGCTTCTTTGTTTTGAAAAATATCTATCTATCTATCTGTTGTGCGTGTGTGTTTGTCAGTACGTGTCTGCGCATATATGTGGCCGTGCATACGTATGTATCTCTCTCTATCTCTCTCTCTCTCCCTCTCTCTGTGATCACTTTATTTTAAAATGAGCCTTCATTTCAAATTGTCGCCCATTACAGTATACAAGGGACGACACTTTATTGTAGATGACAGTCACCACAGAAACGAAGAGAGAGAGAGAGAGAGAGGGGTACATACACAGACACACATACATACATACATATGCACGAACACATATGTATGCACACACATACTGACCAAAGCACACACATACAGGTAGAAAGATAGATAGACAGACAGAGACATATGTATATGCACACACACAGACAGACAGACAGACAGACAGACAGACAGACAGACAGACAGACAGACAGACAGACAGACAGACAGACAGACAGACAGACAGACAGACAGACAGACAGACAGACAGACAGACAGACAGACAAGACAGACAGACAGACAGACAGACAGGACAGACAGAAATTTTATCCTCAGGAAATTCAACATATAAAGGATGATAAAAAATATATTGTCCAATCATCTCTTGATAGACGGTCAAGACATGTTGTGGGTAAGAAAATTATTAAAGAATCTATAGTACATTGGGAAGGACATCCAAAGAAATTTGATAGTTGGATAGCAGAATCTGATTTGGTATAAAAACAAATATGTTATCAAATGAAACTTCATTACCTAGTAAAAGCACTAGTGTTGAAGTACAAAGTCAGCACAGTCAACAATTTAATTATTATCATTTATGGTATTATAATTACTGCCATGGTACATCTTAGCTTACAAAGCCCTGATAAAGAATCGTGGTTACTGATACTAAGTAGTTGTTTAGGATGTATTCTTCCAAGTCCAGATTTAAAATATTGGAAAAAAAATACAAGATAGGAAAAATGAATATGTTTTACGCAACACTTTTGAGTAATAGTTCTATGAATATGTTTCCAAATAATACACAATGTTGTTTTCAAACACAATTACCTGAACCCATTCATCTTGATAAAGAATGATGGGAAGTAGGTTTAGGTGAAGTAAGTTTACCTTTAGAGGCAAAAAATATTATAGATGAATCTGTTTTTCAAATCTTTGTGACAGGTAGTAAAATATCGAATCATATCAATAAAACATCTCCGAAACATATGATTCACAAAGGTATTGCTACTGAAGAATTTAGTATTTTATCTGGTGCCTATGCTAAGGTGATCATGTCATAGATGCAATGAAATCAGAAATTCATCAAAACCTTGGAGATATATTTGAAACATTTAATTATCATTTCATCTTGGGTATTCACCTCTATAATCCTGTGTAAATTAGTAGGAAATAGTGTTGGAAAAGTGGGTATTGAAATGCCCCCAAGTTTATTACAAAAACTTGGATGTAACAATATTTTTCCTGTCATTTTTCCGAACATGTCAAGGGATTCATTTAATGTGGATTTAAATGTTGATTTCAATCAACTTTTAATTTATTCTGACTTTGCAGATTATACATTTATAGGTGACCCTGGCACCTATTTTACGAGTAATACCCTTTGAATCACGAAAAGAATGTCACAACATTCACATAGAATTTGATAATGTACATTACATACCAGTATCAAAATCTTACTTTGATCATATTAGTGTAAATATAAATGAAAACACTGGTAAACCTATTCAGTTTGTCAGTGGTAAGACTATAGTAAAGTTGCATTTTTGAGAAGGGAATAAATTATATTTAGAAAAATGATGCCTGTATATCAAGGTATACCATGTCAATATGGGTATGGATTAGGTTCTATTTTTCATACAGCATTGAGAATAGCTGTACCATTTGTGAAACCCATAGCAAAAAAATACATTTCAAACTTTAAAACGTGAAGGTTTGAAACATGGTGTACAGATGGCAAAAGAACTTTTAGGAAAACGTGAAGCACCTAAAGAAATTTTATTCACTCATGCAAAAGATCTTTTGAAATCAGTGGGTGAATCTGCTTTAGGTAACCAAAACGAAAAGCAGTAAGTCATTCTCAGAACATTTTGCAACAAGGAAAGACGTATAGAGCTCCTGTAATCAAAATGCAAGACCACTTGATATATTTGATTAAATCACGATGTTACATGGATCATGCAAATAGTTTGGAAGTAGTTTTGATCCCGATAATGATTCAGTAGCATCAAGTGGTATAGAAAATATTGGTGAAATTTAACCCTTTACCTAACTTGAAAAGCAGACGACACTTGCAAAAGAAATTCTTGAATAACTAATGTTTTCCATTTTTTGTCTCAAAAACATAGGTTATGACCGCTCATTGGAACGAGCTCGTTCCAATGAGGGGTCATAACCTGTGTTTTTGAGACAAAAAAAAAATAAAAAAAATAATGAAAATCAATTGGCAATTTTTGAGAATAGCGATGGCCAATTTTGGCTGTTATATTAGTTAACAATTTCCAATAGCATCATTAAACAATTCTTCACCAATAGACATTTTGATACCAAGACAAACAACCAAGTGGTTAGATCTTGCAGCATCTACACTTGAAGTTCAATTTAAAATTACAAAACAAGATGGGAGTGTTTTGGCTCCAAATACACAAATTGCTCACATTAATAATTTTTTTCATAGTATGTTTAGCAAAATTGATGTCACATTGAATGGCAGTCTTATTACCACCAATGCAGATCTTTATCCTCATCGAGGATTTTTTTGAGAATTTTCTTAGTTGTTCAATAGATCTGAAAAAATCACAATTGGCTGCAAGTGAAATGTGGTATTCAGATAGTCCTGGCACACATACAGAAACTACAAAAAGTTCATCTAACAAAGGTTTGATGGAACGTGGAAAATTATTTGCTGCTAGTACTCTATACAGTTAAGTTAAGAGGAAAACTACACTACAAACTACATCTATTTGTGCAAAAAAAAATACCAAATGGAGTTGAGATGAGAATCAAATTGCACCATACTTCATCTAAATTTGATGATCTTAATGCACAAATAGATCATTCAAGTTCCAAAATGCCTATAAGACATGTAGAAATTACAACATTTACTATTGGAAACGGTCTTCATTCAAAAATAGAAGATCATCTGTTTCACAAACAGATACCAAAACGAATTATTCTTGGCTTAGTATCCAATAGAGATATAAATGGAGATATTGGCACAAATCCATTTAATTTCCAACATTTCAATTTGAATAAGTTGGAAGTAACAGTAGATGAATAGTCCATTAAATCTAGTCTCTTTAAACCTAATTTCGAAGATGGACATTATCCAAATTCATATTTATCATTGTACGAATCTATGGGCTTCTTTGGACAAAATCAAACATTTCATTTATCATTGCAGGATTATGTAAGAGGATACACTCTTTGTGGAATTGATTTGATACCTGATTAGTGTAGTAGTGGGCCATTGGCTCATCCTATAAAATCTAGTAATCTTCGAATCGAACTTCAGTTTGCTCCATCATCACTTCAAGAGGTGATCAACGTTGTCGTTGTTTTACAGTGAGATAGAGATCATCTGATTTAGAGAAGTGATATTTGACTATTAAAAGATGAGTCACTGTGAACATTGCAAGATGTATGAAGACAAAATACAAACATTATTTCAAGAATGCGTAGTGATAGAACTGACAAAATCCATTAAACAGAAAAGGAAAAATATCTGTGAAGAATGTCAATCACATACAAGAACATTAACAGATATGTACATTGCAGAATGTTTACAGAAACTGTGTCCAGTGAGTATACTATATGATCTAAACAAGAAAGCAAGAAGAATGAACTTATTAGAATATTGTGCTGTATTGCGCTGTCTGTCGTTCTTGAGAAGCTTCTGTATCGTCAAAAGACAACCGTACACCCAGAGCATTCGCCATCCAAAGACCTTGCAAATAGATTTTCTTCTTTCTTTTCTGAACAAACTGAGACTATCAGAGCTTCACTTGATACAAGCTCACAATCCAATCTTCGACAGATGGCCGACATGCATTGCACCCCTGTTAAAGCTGTTGCAAAGATGTCCCAATTCAAACCTTAAGCTACAACAGATATCCAGAGGTTAATATCCAAGGCACCATCTAAGCAATGCACGCTAGATATCATTCCAACTTGGTTGTTAAAAGCATCTCTTTCGGAGTTAACTACACCGATCTTGAAACTGGCCAATGCCTCCCTCCATTCTGGCGTCTTTCCGACAAGCATGAACACGCTTCAGTAAAACCTCTTCTCAAAAAGCCAACACTTGAACCAGAGGTTCTGAAAAACTACCGACCGGTCTCTAATCTTCCATTCCTATCAAAGATTATTGAGCATGTGGTGGCTTCTCAGCTGAATTCTCATTTGGCAGCCCACGGCCTAACCGAGGATAACCAATCTGCATACAGATCCAATTGCAGTACAGAAACGGCGCGTCTAAGGGTCCAAAATGATATCCTCCTATCCACGGACAGGCACAACCTAACATGTCTTGTTTTGTTGGTTTTAAGCTCCGCTTTGGACACCATAGACCATAACATACTTATTGAAAGACTGGAAGTGAGAATAGGCCTTACTGACCGAGCACTTAATTGGTTTTCGTCGTACCTTAATGGTCGCACACAGAGTGTCCTTATTGGCAGTGAGTCGCCAGACAAGGTCACACTACATTTTAGCGTCCCTCAAGGATCGGTGTTGGGTCCCCTACTGTACACTGTCTATGTCTTACCTCTCGGTGACATTATCCGAAGCCATGGCCTTGACTGTCATTTTTACGCAGATGACACACAGCTGTATATTAGTTTTACTCACGCCTTTGGGCTTGAAGCATGCAGTAAGATATAACTGTGTATTTCAGACATCAAGGCATGGATGACTAAAAACTTTCTTAAATTGAACGATGACAAGACAGAAGTAATATATATAGGTCTTTCTCATCAACTTTCAAAAATATCCAAACTGTCCCTCAATATTGGAGGTTTTGCGATAAAACCCAGAGGTTCTGCGATAAAACCCAGGAGCTGTGTTCGAAACTTAAGTTATTTCATGGATGAAAATTTGGCCACTGATGAACATATCAAACATGTCTCTCGCAGTGCATTTTTTCATCTTAGAAATATTAGCAAAATCCGATCCTTCATTGATACGCAGACGTCACAACAGCTTGTCCACGCCTTTGTTATCAGTCGCCTCTACTACTGTAACTCTCTTCTAATTGGCTCTAAAACATCTATTCTTGAAAAGCTACAACACATCCAAAATTGTGCTGCACGGGTCATAACCAGAACTTAAAAGTACTGCCATATAACACCAGTACTCTCTGAGTTACACTGGCTACCCGTTAAGCAAATAATTCAATTTAAAATTGTCTTTTTGGTGTTTAAGTGTATCTCGGGATCTGCACCATCCTACCTGTCCGATCTGCTTACCATCCACAAACCACCGAGGTCTCTTAGGTCATCAGGTCAACTCAGTCTGGTTCAGCCCGTATCTAAATTTACTAGTGCTGGTGATAAGGCCTTTGTGGTTGCTGACCCAAGGCTTTGGAATTCTCTTCCAATAGACATAAAAATTAGTAAATCACTTGAATCATTCAAGTCTGGTACTTCCTTTTTCGAAAGGCATTTCCTTCAGTGGTCTTTTAATTTTGGTCATAAACTGACATTACCAGGTGCGTGGGTGTGACTGAGTCAGTGAGGATTGTCTCGTTACTCGTCAAGTTACACTCACATACTTGTTTTGGTAAAGTTGTAGTTTGTTTTCTTTTTGTTTTATTTTGTTTTAATTCAATACCCTTTTTCTTTTAGGTTCTGGCGCTTATCGCCACGATATAGCCCCGGTTGCTGATGTGGCTTTGGGCACCAATAAATGATAATAGTGATCCATGTATCAATGTATCTGTGAGAGAATGTATGTGTATGTGTGAATATGTATGTATGCAATTGTTGTACATCCATTGAGCACCGTGTGTGGATTCTAGGCTTTAAAATTATTATTATTATTATTATTATTATTATTATTGACTTTGAAATAGACTGCCATAAAGACATTCAAAAGTGGGCAGATTTAGTTAAAAGAGACTGGCCATATTATACAACATATCTTGAATAACGGCTCGGTGTCAGCCCTTTTTGGGGCTAAGAAGAAGGAAACCATACAATTACAATATATACTTGACAGTTCTCAAAGGTTATCATCCTTAAATGGAAAAGTGTGTTCAATAGACTTATTACCAAAACGAAAACCTAAACATAGACAAGCATATATTAGACATCATTCGCACCTCTGACTTCATTCGTACCTCTGACTTCAGAGTGTTTTTCGCCACCTTCCACCCCTCACTCCCCTCTTCCTTCGCTTCCGGACAGCCCGAACAAGGGAAAAACACTCAACCAACCACCACAGACCCCAGACACTTCACGTGTAAAGAACATGATGGAAAAAATGTGATCAAATCCTGGCCGAGTGCCAAGAACATAAAAGCGCTCGGATGAAATCTCCAGAATGGCTAGGGAATTCTTAGACAAAAGAAATCAACAACAAGAACCAACAAGCTTATCTCCGTCGCAGCCACCTCCTAAAAAGAAGACCCGCAGGAAACATAAACGTGGATAAGCTGCTTCCTTCCCCTTTCTTCCTTTACCACGCTCGGACTTGGCGCAAAAAAATCTTACACAGTTAGTGAGGGTCGAAAGGGGCTTGCCCCACAGCGTCCCTGTGCGCCTTTGGCGCGCTAAAACCATTTCATCTTCGAACTTCAGCTTGCTCCAGCACTTCAAGAGGTGATCGAGATCATCTGATTTAGAGAATTGATATGTCACTATTAAAAGATGAGTCATTGTGAACATTGCAAGAGGTATGACGAAAAAATACAAACATTATTTCAAGAATGCATAGCGATAGAACTGACAAAATCTGTTAAACAGAAAATGAAAAATATCTGTGAAGAATGCCAATCACACACAAGAACATTAACAGATATGTATATTGCAGAATGTTTACTGAAACTGTGTCCAGTGAGTATACTATATGATCTAAACAAGAAAGCAAGAAGAATGAACTTATTAGAATATTGTGATTTCTATGTCATTTATATAATAGATGGATGGCTTTTTTTTACTGTCTAAGAGAAAATAAAAAAGTATAAGAGAAAATAAAAAAGTATAATGGAAAAAATACCTTTGAAGTTTTGTTTTGACAACTGATGTTTTATTCCTACACAATCATTTTAAATATTGTCTATAGTTTTACTCAAACCAATGCAGAACATCTCTGTCGTTCTGCATTGGTTTGAGAACAATTTAGTTAAAAGAGACTGGCCATATTATACAACATATCTTGAATAACGGCTCCGTGCCAGTCCTTTTTGGGGCTAAGAAGAAGGAAACCATACAATTACAATATATACTTGACAGTTCTCAGAGGTTATCATCCTTAAATGGAAAAGTGTTTTCAATAGACTTGTTACCAAAACGAAAATCTAAACATGGACAAGCATATATTGTGAACACAGATCATTCGAAAGAGCTAGGAGAACATTGGATAGCAATATATTTTAAAGACAGCCATTCTGCTATTTAGTTTAATACATATGGTTTACCATCAATGGATAGAGATCTATACAATTTCATAGTGAAAAACACAGATTCCTGGACAAAAAATACAATGAGACTACAAAGTGATCTTAGTGCTGTGCGTGAAATATACTGTATATTTGCTTTAGATCATCTTGCAAAGGGACATGATTTAGAGACAGTTCTTACTATCAAATTTCATCCAAAACATTTCCAAGAAAACGAAAGAGATGTTCTGCATTGGTTTGAGCAAAACTATAGACAATATTTAAAATGATTGTGTAGGAATAAAAAATCAGGTGTCAAAACAAAACTTCAAAGGTATTTTTCCATTATACTTTTTTATTTTCTCTTAAGTTTTTGTTAGACAGTGAAAAAAGCTATCCATCTATTATATACATATCATAGAAATCCATTATGTAACAGTAAACGAGAGACTGAATACTTTCATTCATTTATTTCCAAACATCTCGATGTGAATAGGTTTTTTCATAGAGAGGTAAATGCAGATCTCGATGTACATATGTTCAGTTCATGACAAAATACTGAATTAACTTTAAATAAATTTTTGTTATGTGTTAAAACTTCTGTGACAGTTTTGTCGATTTGTTAGGTTGGTCACATAATACATTTTTATCACCGCCTCCCATACATCCCATCAGTAAAATCGAGTTAAGAGTCACTTCTCTCTTTTATGAGAATGCTCGGATAATATTGTATGCATCTCTATCAAATTTAATATTTTGAAAAAAAAAAATTTCAAAATGTGAAAAGTTGATAGACAATCATATAAGCATAAATATTTTCCACCTAAAACATCTATGACAGAAAGTTCGACCACAACGGCGCACCCATAACCAGACTTCAAACAGAACGCCGACGACATGGATAGCAGCGAGTGGTGCAGCGATGTAATATATAAACAAAAATTTATGTTTGAAAACACATTATTCCATTACGATACTGCGTTCATTTGTATTTTTCTTACAAGAAATGGCCCATGAAGCTAGCATTTAAGAGAGCGGATAAATACATTTCTTCCACTTTTTACCCGACCATTGAAACTGAGACCCGCACTATTCACTAAAACGTTTTCTTTTCTACTTTATTGTTTTCGTTCCCTCTTGATTGACTGACTGTTGATGTACGCTGGCCATACCCCACTTCCGGATTTGCTACTGAAAACAATAAAAATTCGCATATGCGTGTGTGTGTGAAAGCGTGTGTGTGTGTGTGGGGGGGGGGGGGGGAGACTTTTTTTTTTTATTTGAGTGCGGACATTCAAGGAAGTAGGTTGGTGAGGTAGGGAAGTGGGATAAAAGCCCGTTTTACGAGGGTCCGCCATCTCCTGTATTGCCTCTCTTGCCGACGCGCCTCATTCTGTAAAGTGCCGGTGAACGCGGTGTGAAGCCAACCGGGCATGTTTTAAGGCATTTTCAATTGCCGCGTACTTGGCATATTTTCTCAGTTTGAAATAAACTAACTATATGTGGATGTACATGTAGGCGAGAATACAGTGGAAGTGGGTTTAAAGGAAGAGGTTGTTGCACAACAAATAAATATTATAAAAAGGAAACATGTTAAATTAAGAAGCACCAGCAGCGTGGGAATATTGCCTTTATTTCCACTGTAGTACTTGCATCAGGCCCACTATGCTTTTTCTAGGAGATTGTTACGTTGGTCATGGGTATAAATCAATGGCGTAGCCAGGGGGCACATGCACACTAGAAATTTTAATATCTAGATATTTGTACTTGTAAGATGCATTAGGGGTGTCGCCCCAACAAGACGAATGGTGGAAATATTCCGACAGGACGAAAACTCCTTTTTTCATTAACTATTGGGGAAATTCATGAAAAGTGATTGATAAAGTCTATAATTACTCTCTTTTATGGTGGTTGTTTCACATGTTTCAGTATTTGCTGAGCAGTTATTATTAATATTTTTTTATTTTTTATCTCTTTATCGCCCACATTCACTGTCTGACTTGAGCATGAGTTTATTTTCGTAGTGAGTTCAATTGTTATATCATTAAGTCTTACTTTGTCAATATTTTCTGTTTCCTAATTGCAGTACAAACTTTCAGTCACTTATTTATACGAAAACTCACTTGTGTCTGGGACAAGAGTGTCGATCTCCTGATTAATCCAAAGCTGGTCATTATTGAATAAGAAAAACATAATTGTTTTTTGTTGAATTTGTGATAAACACGTGGTTATGACAAGGATAAAAATAATAATAAAAATAATTGAAAATGTCGATTGCAGTCTCTTGTTTTTCCTCAACCATGCCATGTGCAGCGGTGTCAAAACAGATGTTTGTTTGGAGGATAAAAGCTTCAGGTGCTTTCTCGCGCAACCCGAACGTTATTTCACACTTGTGCAATTAGTGGTTAATTCAATCTACATGTTCTTTAATTAATACCTTCAATCATGATTGGTTTAATTGCATAGCCCTACAACCTTACAATTCAGCTGAATGATTTTTGACCAGAGAGAGAGAGAAAAGATTGCGGGCCTATATATAATTAAGTCTATATCTGATTTGTTTTTGTTTAAGTAATCACTGTGGTGACCCAGGTGAGGGGGGGGGGGGGGGGGGTCTTCAAAAAATTCCGATACTCAAGGTCGGGGTGGGTGGGTGGTCAAGCAGCTCCAAAACTCACTTTTTTCCAGGTGGTCTAAATACTTTTAACAGATAATTATAGATGGAATTTGATGAGACGCATTTTGGGATGATTTTACAATATATTGGGGTAGTTATTATGAATTGGGAGGTCACCTATGGCTCTCAGACACCAGATTAACCCATTAACCAATGTGGATAAAAGACGAC
Source organism: Pictodentalium vernedei (assembly GCA_031216915.1). Taxonomy (NCBI): domain Eukaryota; kingdom Metazoa; phylum Mollusca; class Scaphopoda; order Dentaliida; family Dentaliidae; genus Pictodentalium; species Pictodentalium vernedei. The sequence goes on along the minus strand of CM062295.1, from coordinate 548,267,912 downwards.
ACTTGAAAAAAATTGTTGACTGACTAAATTTTTTTCATTTTTTGTCTCAACAACAAAGCTTATGACCCATCATTGGAACAAGCTCAATTAACTCATTCTAATGATGGGTTCATAAGCTATGTTTTTTAAACCAAAAAGTGAAAAGATAATAAAATTTGAATGGAAGTGTTAGTGAATAATGCTTGCCAGTGTTTGCCGTTACATTCACTGTTACACTGGGAAATGGGTTGAACGACTTGCCCAATGTCTTTGAATGCAACAAAGTAAATAAAATGAACATTTATATCTGGTTATAGCAGAGTAGTATGTCTCGTATGTTTGAGGGAACATTGGTAGGACCTCGGTGCAGGACCTCGGAAGTGACGTCATGTCACGTGACCCAGTGCCGCCATGTTGTATTGTCATGGTAACCCGCGTGAGCGGCCATGTTGTGACGTCATCCCCATGTTGATACGTGGTGTTAGTGCACATGCGCAGCACGTGTTGTTAGGGTGATACGTGTTTCCGTCGTCCATTTTGTATACTGGAGGCCGCCATCTTGGTTTCTATGGTAGCACGTGATTGCTATGTTACCTGAACCCTTCTTATAGGACAGGGGTATGTTCGGAGGGTATGTTTGATTGAATCGGAGTAAATCAAATTACCACAAACAACCCGACAAGTTGTATTATTTCGAATTCTTTCAGAATTCTCTACTTCTATCTATATATGCAATAGTTTTCGTCTATCTCACTATGTTCTTTGTCCTGGAGTATACTCCAGTGGCAAATAAAATTTTACGGACTCGGCTAGGAATCTCAATTACGGAATGCCTTATATGTACACAGAAGAAATCCCATTGAACGTTTTGAATGCGTAAAGCTATGATGTAGTGATACAAGTCAATGTTAATGGGTGATAGTTTAGTCAATAGTACTGGTACAAGGCCGCAATGGAACAAGCCTGCTGTAGAAGCTAATGATAGGACAGAAAGGTCATAGACCTGTAGTGGCCTTGGAGCTTTGGCGATAGGTATCCTCGAATAATACAATACCAGGCCATAGTTATCCGCAAATACTGAAATGAGGCTAAGAGTCGTAGTAAATTATACCTCATTGAGGGATTTTTAATGGTCCCCATAACCTCAAAATTCAATGAGGCTATGAGACATAACATATGAGGACTCATTGAGGGCTTTTACATAGCCCTCATGGCCTCATACGACAAAAAAGGGATTCTCTAAAAGGTATCCTCCATTGGTATCCTCGAATAATACAATACCAGGCCATAGGTATCCTCAAATACTGAAATGAGACTAAGAGTCGTAGTAAATTATACCTCATTGAGGGATTTTTAATGGTCCTCATAACCTCAAAATTCAATGCGGCTATGAGGCATAGTATATGAGGACTCATTGGGGGCTTTTACATAGCCCTCATGGCATCATACGACAAAAAAGGGACATAATATATGAGGACTCATTGAGGGCTTTTACATAGCCCTCATGGCCTCATACGACAAAAAAGGGATTCTCCAAAAGGTATCCTCGATAGGTATCCTCGAATAATACAATACCAGGCCATAGGTATCCTCACATACTGAAATGAGTCTAAGAGTCGTAGTAAATTATACCTCATTGAGGGATTTTTAATGGTCCTCATAATCTCAAAATTCAATGAGGCTATAAGGCATAATATATGAGGACTCGTTGAGGGCTTTTACATAGCCCCCATGGCCTCATACGACAAAAATGGGTGCCGAAATTGAGGTGCCTGGGGATATGGCCATTGGATACAGAGATGATGAGAATCGGATACGACTCTTGTGTAATAAGGGGAGATAACTCTGCATACAGATTATGGGAAATCAAGCAGTCTGGTTGGTTAGTTATAATCTATATAAATGATCTATATAAATAAAATAACAAGAGTACTTGGAATGCGGTCAGAACTAAGAAGAATAGACCAGAAATTACTAAATATAGTAACAATAAACAAAACTGTTCCAGTTGATAGGCTCTACTACGCTACTGGAGTATACTCCAGAACAAAGGAACATGGTCAGATAGACGAAAATTATTGCATGTATAGATAGAAGCAGAGGATTCTGAAAGAATTCGAAATAATACAACATGTCGGGTTGTTTGTGGTAATTTGATTTACTCCGATTCAATCGAACATACCCTCAGAACATGCCCCTGTCCTATAAGAAGGGTTTAGGTAACATAGCAGTCACGTGCTACCATAGAAACCAAGATGGCGGCCTCCAGTATACAAAATGGACGACGGAAACACGTATTACCCTAACAACACGTGCTGTGCATGCGCACTGACACCACGTATCACCATGGGAATGACGTCACAACATGGCCGCTCACGCGGGTTACCATAACAACACAACATGGCGGCACTGGGTCACGTGACATGACGTCACTTCCGAGGTTCTGCACCGTGGTCCTGCCAATGTTCCCTCAAACATACGAGACATACTACTTAGCAGGTTATAGTGAAATTTTGTTCAAAACAACATCAAACATTTATTAATCTCTCTTTCTCAATTGGCTGAATTTCTACTGGACAAGTTAGACCAGGATGTTTTACTTTATAGTGATTTGCCAAGTGGTAGGACCAGTACACAACATCACATAGAGGACAACGGTATGCAATCACAATCACAATTAATGAATATAGTCAGTCACCACCCCGCCCCTCCCCAAATATTTTTACCTTCCAACTCCCCTGTAAAATACTCATCCTTCAGATGTAAGTTGAAATTCACAGAAAAACTCACCGAGAAAACTCAGAAAGTACACATGTTGTCGTGTCAGCCCGCTCGATGTTGCAGGACGTTGTGAAAATAAATGGATACATGACATCAGGTTTTTATGATCATGAATTCTGATGAATTCATGACTATTGAGCACCAAAAATGATATTGTACCATCTACTTACCCTTTATGCTGTTTGGAAAGCTGAAACCAGATGTAATTAAAGTAAGATTTGCACCGACACTGACAGAGCTGCATCAAGTTGCATATGACTTTGTTTTGTTAGTTACCTCCCTTCGGACAGCTTACAAAATTGGACTGACTGTTAGAATGAAATAGGAAGATGAAATGCAAGTGAAAGCATTTAAAATTTGGACAATTTAGACCAGATTGGTGGTTAGTGGGGGTGGGTGTACCATTCGAAATAGGGGGGGGGGGGAATCCTTCAAAAAGGGGGGTGGGGAGTGGTGGGTGGTCTTCGGGAGGAAAAAAAAATTCAGCCCTGTGTACAGGAATTTTTTGAACCCCCCCCCCCCCCTCTCGGGTGGCCCAGAAAAAGTTCCAGCATATTTAATCAGGTTGATTAGTCTATTTTTAGCACAACCGTGACATAACAGCAATCAGCAATACTGGTGTAAGTTTAAATGAGAGGTACGTGTTATGATTTGTGTCCGGGTAGTTGTGCGCCAGGATTTCCCCGGTGGCACTTGTGCTCCCCGACAGGAGGGAAGCTGGGATATTCCCCAACAAGCCTACAATACGGGACTATACCGACTGGGGTCTACGCCTTTCCCACCCCCTCCCCTTCCGAAGGTTTTAAAGGATATCGGGGCATTTTTAGGACAATGCATCTATTCTCTCTAGTAACACACAAATGTGTCCCGTATTTGGCTAAGTGAATATTTTCGCTGAATATTAACGTGAAACTGCTAAAATTTGGGTGATAGATCTTTTGTCGTGGATTTGGCGAGTTTCATATTTGAAAATCATAATTTTCTCATACAGGGGCCGACCGGTAAGTCCGCAGCCTCGTTTTCCCCAACTCCATTGGTCTTCAATACCCACTGGCCACTACTGTTGTTGTTATTAGGAACAAGACATGGGGTGATCCACACATATTATCATAACAGTGTGTTGATCTGTGTCGTGGCATCACGTCGAGTTGAGGTGGCCAGATTGTTGGCTCACACGAGCTGCCGCATGCAGCGAGTGTGATCCGACAATCTGGTCACCTCAACTCGACGTGATACTACGACGCGGATCAACACACTGTTATGATGATAGGTTTATTATATGTTTTACAAACTAACAGTAGCCTAACTTAATTTGCTTACCTCAATTTGCGTATTCCCTTGAAAGCCGAACATAAAAATAGCAGACGAAATTTTGCAAACAACAGCAACGGCTTCCCTAGTTACAAAGTCTATTTTTTTTAATTGATAAATAGTCCGACGTTATTCATACGGAAATTCTCGGCAATTTCCGTAGGAGTGTGATATGGATTTTTGATCCGGGAAAATCTCGCCTAGTGTGATCCGACAGTCTGGATAAAATCGTCAAACACTAGTGGTAATTAAGGTTTAAATAATCATAGTCATATAATAAATACAGATTATCATCATTATGTGCATGTCGTGTGATTTGTATCAGATTCGAAGTGGTGTCCAGAATGGGATCTCAACGAGCCGGCTTTGCCGGCGAGTTGTGATCCCATTTTTGAACATCTCCGAGAATCTGATGCAAATCACACGACATGCACATTATCATGATAATTCATTTATCTAACAATTCTGTCACATGAACAGATTAAATTATAAATTATTAAAACAGTTTTGAAACTTAATGTTGGGTCGATCACTGAAACGCACATAGAATGTATTCATGCGCCTGTTATGATAGCCAGTCGCGTTATCAGAAACGCGTTAGTCGTCTATATGGTACGGAATCAGAATGAGTCGTCTATATGATACGGAATCGGAACACATTATGTGATACATACCGTTTTCCGTGTTTTTCAGGCCCAAATCAATTTGATTGTTAGATAAAAAGATGTCCCGACAGTTTGTTTCGGTTTATTCTCTTTGATTAGATGTCGATCAGAGGTGCACCGTGAAAAATCTCAAAGATAAAACTGGTAACTGCACAAATGACTGCGACAAGAAAGCTCAAATTCTGATTAAACAGTTCCAATCAGTATTCACGAGAGATAACAGCAACTCCATGCCACACGTAGACATACAAACTACAAACACCATTAGACCACTGAATATAACTACAGAGGGGGTGGCAAAACTACTAGAAAAGATCAACCCGTCAAAAGCAAGTGGACCAGACACCATACCTAACATGATACTCAACAAGTGTGCAACCAGCATAGCACCAGGCCTCTGTAGCGTCTTCCAGAAATCCATCGACTCCGGGGAACTTCCAACAGACTGTCTGACAGCAAATATATCATGCGCCTTCAAAAAAGGAGACAGACACCTGGCTGAGAATTATAGACCCACATCCCTAATATCGGTATCGTGCAAACTACTAGAACATATAATATGCCGCCACCTCTTACAACACCTCGAAGAGAATAACATCCTCACGAGTCTAAACCACGGCTTTAGAGCAGGATACTCATGTGAAAGCCAGCTCCTAACAACAACAAATGACCTACTAAAATCGTTCGACAGAAACAAACAGATCGACATTGCCATCCTTGACTTCTCTAAGGCATTTGACACTGTGCCCCACAGAAGACTGCTCCACAAAATAGACCAGTACGGCATAAAGGGACCAATCCACACATGGCTGACAAACTTCCTCACCAAGCGGAAAATGAAAGTAGTCCTGGAAGGTGAGTCATCCGACGAGGTAAAAGTAGACTCTGGAGTACCTCAGGGCACCGTCCTTGGCCCTCTACTATTCCTCTGCCACATAAATGACCTTCCAAACACCGTAAGGTCACAGGTGCGCCTATTCGCAGACGACTGCCTACTATACAGGCAAATTGACACCCACAAAGACCAGATCACCCTCTAGGAAGACCTGAGGCATCTGGAAACCTGGGCAACAACTTGGGGTATGAGGTTCAACGCAAAGAAATGCTACATCCTAAGCATAAAAAACAAATCAAACCACTTCTACAGTCTGAACAACACGATACTCCAGCAGGTACCCAACAACCCGTACCTTGGCATACAACTTTCAGAAGATATGAAGTGGAGAACACACATTGACAACATCACAAAGAAAGCACATTCCACACTGGGCTTCCTGAGACGTAACCTACGAAATTGTCCAGTAGCATGCAAACGTAGTGCGTATATATCTTTGGTCAGATCTATCCTGGAATACGGCGCCGTGGTCTGGGACCCATACCAAAAGAGAGACATCGATAAAATCGAACGTATCCAGAACCGAGCGACCCGCTTCATCACGCGAGACTACAGATGAAGAGACAAGGGATGTGTAACTAAAATGCTACTTGACCTTGAAATTCCACCGCTCAAGTTAAGAAGACAACACATCCGACTACTCTATATGTACAAAGTGGCGGAGGGGTTGATACCAGCCTTACCGCCTAGCCAATTCCTCGAATACAAAAAACAAGGTCGGAAAATTAGGGCTAAAGTGCTTTCAAACTATACCACAGACAACGTGGTTGAACGGTCAGTGTCAAACAACACCAGGAGCTATATAGTGAAATCAGCACGAACTGACCAGTATAAAAAATCTTTCTTCATTAGGACAGTAAACGAGTGGAACCATCTGGAGGAAAATACTGTCAGAGCTACAACACCAGAGGAATTTAAAACACACCTCAGCAGCAACCAACAACCATAGTAGCGCCCTCCCCTCCGTTGCAATAACGCCAGAAGTAGATGCAGCAACGTACATATGCAGATACAGATAGCGACTAAAACGATAAAAGATTACTGGCGTGATAAAATGGCAGCTATTTAAAATGAAAAATAGAACAGCCCGAAAAACCTAAGCATTAAGCCAATTTTCCAGTGGTTCTTAATCAAGTCTTGGCTGCCAAACTGGCAGCTAAGTCCTAATTACGAATTTCTGTGGAGCAACAAACTTTGAAAGTTTCATTTTAAGTAAAAGGTTAGAAAATAAATTACCCTTTCCCTTATTAGATCTTCAACCACCTTCAAAGGCGTCAATGTCACATAATTCAACTTTACCGGGGTAACATTCATTCAATTAGTGGAAGCCTGAGACTAAATTTAAGGGCCAATTTTATTTTTCTCACCTTCATACTTTTTTTAATTATTTTTAATCGTTTAGCATTTCATCCCTGAAGGCGAACAATCAATTTATCATACCATTGCGTTTTGTCCTTTTCGTCACTGCCATTTTACCTCAGGCCTTGATCGGATGGTGCCTGCATTGTCAATTTTGTTTAACCCTTTATACCTTACGTAACGACCAGAACCGGCCAGCGCTATTCACAATAATCACCAATTAATTTTCATTATTTTTTAAATTTTTAGCTCAATTTTGGCGAAGCCAAATTTGAGCTTTTGTCATGGCCCGTCGTCCGTCTGTCCGTATGTCCGTACGTCAACAATTGGATACGGCTCGGGCTAGAGGCCGTATTTATGAACCGATCTTCACGAAACTTCTTGGGTACCTTTGTTATGACCGTGGGACGAGAACGAGTGTTTTTGGGTGCGGTCCGAAATTCACGATGGCTGCCGGCCGCCATTTTGTACCGACGATGCAGAAATCTGTTTTTTGCACAGAACTTCCATATGAAAGCTCTGATTTAAATAATTTTTTGTATGAATGTTTAGTACCATGGGATACATCACATATAATACGGGTTTTTTTCTCGTGCGTAAATTGTGTAAATTAGACTGATTTTGATGTTTTTTGGTGTTACTTTCAGCACTGAAAGTGCAAATGCCAATACGGCTCGGGCTAGAGGCGTATTTATGAACCGATCTTTACGAAACTTCTTGGGTACCTTTGGTATCACCGTGGGACGAGAACGAGTGTTTTTGGATCCGGTCCGAAATTCAAGATGGCCGATGGCACCCATTTTGTACAAAAATAGGTGCAATCAGATTTTTGCACAGAACTTCCATATGAAAGCGCTGATTTGAATAATTTTTTTGTGTGAATGTTTAGTACCATGGGATCCATCACATATAATACGGGTTTTTTTCTCGTGCAGAAATTATGCAAATTAGATGAACTTTGATTTTTTCAGTGCGACTTACACACAGTAAGTACACATGTCAATACGGCTCGGGCTAGAGTCTGTATTTATGAACTGATCTTCACGAAATGTCTTGGGTACCTTTGTTATCACCTTGGGACGAGAACGAGTGTTTCTGGGTGATGTATTCCATTTTACTAAACATTCATACAAAAATTTATTCAAATCAGAACTTTCATACAGAAGTTCTGTACAAAATACTGATTGCACTAACTTTGGTACAAAATGGCTGCTGCTGGCCATCTTGAATTTCGGACCACACCCAAACACACTCGCTCTCATCCCACGGTGATAACAAAGGTACCCAAGAAGTTTCGTAAAGATTGGTTCATAAATATGGCCTCTAGTCTGAGCCGTATAGAAGTTGTGTACAAAAACTGATTAGACCTAATTTCGGCACAAAATGGCCACTGGCAGCCATCTTGAATTTTAGACCAAGATGGCTGCCAGTGGCCATTTTGTGCCGAAATTAGGTCTAATCAGTTTTTTGTACACAACTTCTATACGGCTCAGACTAGAGGCCATATTTATGAACCAATCTTTACGAAACTTCTTGGGTACCTTTGTTATCACCGTGGGATGAGAGCGAGTGTGTTTGGGTGTGGTCCGAAATTCAAGATGGCCAGCAGCAGCCATTTTGTACCAAAGTTAGTGCAATCAGTATTTTGTACAGAACTTCTGTATGAAAGTTCTGATTTGAATAATTTTTTGTATGAATGTTTAGTAAAATGGAATACATCACATATTGTAAGGGTTTTTTTTCGTGCAGAAATTATGCAAATTAGATGAACTTTGATTTATTCAGTGCTACTTACACAATGTAAGCACACATGTCAACACGGCTCAGGGTAGAGGCTGTATTTATGAACCGATCTTTACAAAACTTCATGGGTACCTTTGTTATCACCTTGGGACGAGAATGAGTGTTTCTGGGTGCAGTCCAAAATTCAAGATTGAGGCCAAACAAAGGAAAACTGAGAAGAGTCGGTAATAATTCTCGACAGGTTACAAGATTTTTTATTCAGTTAACAGGAATTTACTCCATAACCTATATTCAATTAACAGGTCAAATTTGTACAGGAGGTATGGTGAATGGTTTTGTGTTGAGACATTATATTCAATTAACAGAGTTATTCAGATAAGAGATATCCAATTAAGTGGACTCCACCATATCATATCTTGTTCGAGTTTGATAGCCAGTTCCATCCAGTTTTTCTTAATATGGTTGTGTCTGTTATCATTTAGAGTTTCGAACTATGTAACCCATTTTTGCAGTCAATTTAACTTGGAACTTCCATGTTAAAGTTTTTGGTTCAAGTTTTTTTGTTTTCAAAGTTACACCTTTAATTCTTCAAACAGTACAATGGAATGTCACTGTTTCTCATTTGGGACAATGTCTACTGTCTACTGAAGCTTTCTACAGTGATTTTAATTAATATTGGCATCATTTTAACCCCTTTTAAACATGTTTTCAGACTTAATTTCATTGTAATTAGGCTTTTATCACATACTTTGTTACTTTAATTCTTGCATGGTCAATACAACTTAGTGATTGCATTTACATCAATGATTTCTTTTACCGGTTTTAGGAAATATTTAACCCCTTTTTTGCAGTCAATTTTACTTAATATTACCAGTTTAAAGATTTGGATTAAAGTTCAAGGTTGTACCTTTCATTCTTCAAACTCTGTGTCACAACGTCATTGTTTTTCATTTGCCGCAAGGTCTACTGAACCTGTCTACAGTGGTTTCAATTAACATTGGCATTAATTTAACCCTTTTCAAAATGTTTTTTCCTGCATCCCCCCCCCCCCCCCCCCACCAACTAGGCAATTTTTTTTTCTTCACTCCAAAATACATTTTGAAGGATTTAGAGTGACTACATGCAGAAAAAAAAATTTGACTCCCTATAACCCCCGCTCTCCCCCCCCCCCCCCCCCCTCAGATTCCAATTAGGCATTTTTTATTCCCCCGAAAAAAATTCGGGGGAATCTAGCCGTGACTCTGTCTGTCTGTCCATCTGTCTGTCTGTCCGTCCGGGCATAGACGGAATTCGTGTCCGCTCCATAACTTCTTACAGCCTTCAAGGATATTAATGATACTTGGTATTATTATTGCCCACAACCAGAGGGTGTGTCGCGAATAAGGTTGGAATGGCTATCAAGGCTATTTTCGGGGGAATCAGCCACCCTTTGGTGGCCATCCTCTAGTTTTTTATCCCTGAAATGCTTTTTGAAGGTTTTAGAGTGACTACATGCAGAAAAAAAAATTGATTGAAGAATCTATCATGACTACATGCAGAAAAGAAATTGAACTCCTATAACCCCCTCTCCTCTGTCCCCGAGTGTCAATTAGGCAATTTTTTGGGGGGGTTCGAAATGCATTTTGAAGGATTTATTTATTAGGCTTGGGAAAGACTCTTGTTATTCTTTTTTTTTCAAAATTTTTCTTCTCTGTATTTTTTTTTTTCTCTGTGAATTTTGTCTGTTGAACTGCTCGAAAACAAGCTGTACAATTTTGACCAAATTTGACATACTTATGTAATGTCATAAAATCTTGTGAAATATGGTATCATCATGTCTGTGAAAACGCGTATATTTTTATACTGTACTAATGACCCAGACTTAGCGGGTGCTAACTCTTAAATTTTAGGGCCAAGCACAAATTGTTGTCCCCCCCCAATCCCCAAAATTTGCATCAAAATCCAAAAAATAGATGTCCTATGTGGTCCTCCATTCTTTTATCCACTGCGCATGCACAGAGTCAAGGAAGTCCGAAATTGGAGCCAAATCCTCATTCTTTGTTTGGCCCTTCAATCAGTAACATCTCTCTGATATCTGTGCTTATAATCTCTGTTAAAATGATGCCAGACACAAAATCATGAAATGGTGGATCTAAGGATGAAATAAGAGGATGAGAGGAAGAAACAGTGGCTAAAGTGCTTTCAAACTATACCACAGACAACGTGGTTGAACGGTCAGTGTCAAACAACACCAGGAGCTATATAGTGAAATCAGCACGAACTGACCAGTATAAAAAATCTTTCTTCATTAGGACAGTAAACGAGTGGAACCATCTGGAGGAAAATACTGTCAGAGCTACAACACCAGAGGAATTTAAAACACACCTCAGCAGCAACCAACAACCATAGTAGCGCCCTCCCCTCCGTTGCAATAACGCCAGAAGTAGATGCAGCAACGTACATATGCAGATACAGATAGCGACTAAAACGATAAAAGATTACTGGCGTGATAAAATGGCAGCTATTTAAAATGAAAAATAGAACAGCCCGAAAAACCTAAGCATTAAGCCAATTTTCCAGTGGTTCTTAATCAAGTCTTGGCTGCCAAACTGGCAGCTAAGTCCTAATTACGAATTTCTGTGGAGCAACAAACTTTGAAAGTTTCATTTTAAGTAAAAGGTTAGAAAATAAATTACCCTTTCCCTTATTAGATCTTCAACCACCTTCAAAGGCGTCAATGTCACATAATTCAACTTTACCGGGGTAACATTCATTCAATTAGTGGAAGCCTGAGACTAAATTTAAGGGCCAATTTTATTTTTCTCACCTTCATACTTTTTTTAATTATTTTTAATCGTTTAGCATTTCATCCCTGAAGGCGAACAATCAATTTATCATACCATTGCGTTTTGTCCTTTTCGTCACTGCCATTTTACCTCAGGCCTTGATCGGATGGTGCCTGCATTGTCAATTTTGTTTAACCCTTTATACCTTACGTAACGACCAGAACCGGCCAGCGCTATTCACAATAATCACCAATTAATTTTCATTATTTTTTAAATTTTTAGCTCAATTTTGGCGAAGCCAAATTTGAGCTTTTGTCATGGCCCGTCGTCCGTCTGTCCGTATGTCCGTACGTCAACAATTGGATACGGCTCGGGCTAGAGGCCGTATTTATGAACCGATCTTCACGAAACTTCTTGGGTACCTTTGTTATGACCGTGGGACGAGAACGAGTGTTTTTGGGTGCGGTCCGAAATTCACGATGGCTGCCGGCCGCCATTTTGTACCGACGATGCAGAAATCTGTTTTTTGCACAGAACTTCCATATGAAAGCTCTGATTTAAATAATTTTTTGTATGAATGTTTAGTACCATGGGATACATCACATATAATACGGGTTTTTTTCTCGTGCGTAAATTGTGTAAATTAGACTGATTTTGATGTTTTTTGGTGTTACTTTCAGCACTGAAAGTGCAAATGCCAATACGGCTCGGGCTAGAGGCGTATTTATGAACCGATCTTTACGAAACTTCTTGGGTACCTTTGGTATCACCGTGGGACGAGAACGAGTGTTTTTGGATCCGGTCCGAAATTCAAGATGGCCGATGGCACCCATTTTGTACAAAAATAGGTGCAATCAGATTTTTGCACAGAACTTCCATATGAAAGCGCTGATTTGAATAATTTTTTTGTGTGAATGTTTAGTACCATGGGATCCATCACATATAATACGGGTTTTTTTCTCGTGCAGAAATTATGCAAATTAGATGAACTTTGATTTTTTCAGTGCGACTTACACACAGTAAGTACACATGTCAATACGGCTCGGGCTAGAGTCTGTATTTATGAACTGATCTTCACGAAATGTCTTGGGTACCTTTGTTATCACCTTGGGACGAGAACGAGTGTTTCTGGGTGATGTATTCCATTTTACTAAACATTCATACAAAAATTTATTCAAATCAGAACTTTCATACAGAAGTTCTGTACAAAATACTGATTGCACTAACTTTGGTACAAAATGGCTGCTGCTGGCCATCTTGAATTTCGGACCACACCCAAACACACTCGCTCTCATCCCACGGTGATAACAAAGGTACCCAAGAAGTTTCGTAAAGATTGGTTCATAAATATGGCCTCTAGTCTGAGCCGTATAGAAGTTGTGTACAAAAACTGATTAGACCTAATTTCGGCACAAAATGGCCACTGGCAGCCATCTTGAATTTTAGACCAAGATGGCTGCCAGTGGCCATTTTGTGCCGAAATTAGGTCTAATCAGTTTTTTGTACACAACTTCTATACGGCTCAGACTAGAGGCCATATTTATGAACCAATCTTTACGAAACTTCTTGGGTACCTTTGTTATCACCGTGGGATGAGAGCGAGTGTGTTTGGGTGTGGTCCGAAATTCAAGATGGCCAGCAGCAGCCATTTTGTACCAAAGTTAGTGCAATCAGTATTTTGTACAGAACTTCTGTATGAAAGTTCTGATTTGAATAATTTTTTGTATGAATGTTTAGTAAAATGGAATACATCACATATTGTAAGGGTTTTTTTTCGTGCAGAAATTATGCAAATTAGATGAACTTTGATTTATTCAGTGCTACTTACACAATGTAAGCACACATGTCAACACGGCTCAGGGTAGAGGCTGTATTTATGAACCGATCTTTACAAAACTTCATGGGTACCTTTGTTATCACCTTGGGACGAGAATGAGTGTTTCTGGGTGCAGTCCAAAATTCAAGATGGCTGCCAGTGGCCATTTTGTACCGAAATTAGGTCCAATCGGTTTTTTGTCACAAGTTCTATACAGCTCGTATTTATGAACTGATCTTCACAAAACTTCTTGGGTACCTTTGTTTTCACCTTGGGACAGGAACGAGTGTGTTTTGGGGTGCCTTTGTTATCACTGTGCTATGAGAACAAATATTTTGGGGTTCAGTCAGACCCATTCTGGGACTCAAAAGATTTTTTTCTAGTTTAGCATCTGACTGTCACCCACAGTAGTATAGCACGCATGAATCGTGCCTTATTACCCGGACTTTTGGGGGTGCAGCTAGTGTTAAATTCCCATAGAAACCGGACTTTTGGGGGTGCAACTTTGGGGGTGCAAATTGTCGGCACCATACATCTAGTTCTGACAAGTGGTGTAGGTCCTGTACATATAGTATACTATGGCATGTATAGTAGTGATATATGTACGCATGGGGTTATAGGTATATATTATGGGTAAGTGGTGGAAAATTAATGGTGAAGATGGGTTTTCTTGAAAGGTTTTCCCGCGAAACGGTTGACGTTGCTATTGACGTCGTGACGTCATGATGCGCACGCGACGTCATAGAGATGTTGACCACTGTTATTGTCCAGTATACAATCTGACATAACGTTTTTCGGGTCAGGGGGTATCGGGCTTCTCGTTTGGGGAGAGGGGCTGATATGGTAGTAGTGGTATATATCCATGTAGGTCCCCTGTTAGCCTTTGGTAGGCCAACTACTAATCGAACTTCATATTATCCTATGTCTGCTATAGCTAAGTCAAGCAATAGGGTGGGTGGGAGGTAGTGTGGTATTGCGAGATAGTCATTGGTGGTTTAGATTGGCAGTACATGATGAATGGTCTGTTGGGTTATCACCCCCTTAGTATTATTAACCTATCGAATCATTTATAGTATCTAATGGCTGGTATTGGTAGTATAGAATTCCAGACCAGGCGGTATTATACTAGGTTGTTTTGAACAGTAGTAAAGGATTAACGACCTGTTGGTCTATTATCCACTAAGTTCTAACCTATTAGCTCGTTTCGGGACGGGGTGGGTGGAGGTGGTATTGGTAGCACGAAATACGGACTACTAATGAAATGAGGTTAGTCTTTGTGGTGTTTTGGCAATTAAGGACAGATTCGGGGGTGGGGGTGACTTTCGGAGACCGAACAAAGAGCCGATTTATGGACTATTGGGGGCGCTGATGTTGCACTTGTGTAGTTTGGCTCCTGAATCCCAGAAAGGCATTTAGGCCTCTTACTTCCAAGCTCCTACACAACCTATTTAGGGTCCCTATATGGCTCCTATTTCTATAAGCGGCATATACAATAGATAACAGAAGGCCTTTCAACATTCAATACATTTTATTCTATACAACATAATAATATTACAATATACATTCATTTGACAAAACACGATTTAATTGCAGTTTTCAAATATACACGACCAATGAATGACGTGTAACACAGAAAAATGAATTTTTCACATCAAGATTGCAGTGACAAAACAGCTGATGGTCAGAGTACATTAATGTCTATATATCCAGTGGTTTGGTCGAGGTTCCATCTTCTTGAACTTTTCTTTTCGGGTAAAAATATGGCAGTCCATACTTGATCTGGCTGTAAGTGTACATGTGATTATTGTTCACTACAAATCCACGGTTTACTCTTGTTACACTCTGTTGCGTTTTCAACACATGCATATATTTGTTCTTCGTAAGGTCGTTTGGGCGTTTATTTATTCCTTTAGAACTAAACTTGCTGCTCGGACCGAAACAGTAGTAGGTTTTGCTACAGAGACCCACAATTCCATCTCCGCTCCATTCAACCTTGAAAAGGCCAGGTGTTCTTTTAGCGAATGCTTTCCAGTCGCTGCAACCTGGCCCCTCCGATGACCATATATCTCCTCTAATCTTGGTTTGAACAAAGTCTTCTCTGTGCTCATCGCATGATTCTGACGGTAACCATTGATGACACTCTCTATAAAACTGTTCTTTCTTTTCCGGTTTTATTACTTCTTCCAGAGATGATTTGGAAAATGAGATGTATCCAGAATCTGTATCCATGAGGCAGTACTGAAAATCACGTCTATCCACGAAGGTATCAATAAAATCATAGTAAAACTGCAACAGCTTCATCTTTGCGTATTGGTACACGAAGAATCCGATATGAAGTGGTTAGTTCAGCTTGATGCGGTTCTTATTCATTTCCAACTCGTATACTGTTTCGCTCAAAGGGTTCATTTGTCGGAAGTGCACGTTGTTTATAAAGCGAGAAGCTTCGTCGTCATTACAGTAAATAATATTTCTGTGTTTTTCTTTGTTGGTTACTGTCTTTTCGTACCCGCTATTCCCAAGGAGTTTCATTGTGTCAGCAACTATTGCCTTATCTGGATTCCGATCACCGTCTCTTCTAGCCTGTGATACCTCTTCTCCAAATTTCTTGAAGCACGCTTTTGGTTCGTATTGTATGACTTCGTAAATTTGTGTCATCTCCAGGCCGTGATCAAGGTACCATTTCAGGAGTGGCGTTGCAAGCAATATCCTCTTCGCATGGTAACTCCCGATCAAACTTCTTCTCGGCTGGCGCATGACGTGGTTTTTCTCTGCATACTTTCTCATGTGATCTCCGATGTCGTCTGTACTGATGGCGGTATTTTTAAAGATGGGTGTCATTTCTTCAAAGTGCTGTCTGAGGTGGTCTGGAACATGAATGTCACACTCAACTAATCCGAACAGATTGCCCGAAATCACATGCTGCGTTACTTCACTCTCGTTCATTGTCCATGTTAAAGTGTAGCTCCCAAGTTTCTCTAGGTAACGTTTTACTGCAGGATCCTTTCTCATTTTCAACCACTGACATTCCCAAATTTCAACAAGTTTGTATCCTTGATCAGCAATGTATTTGGCGTTCTTGATAGTCTCTTTGTGAAGATCTTCCATTTGTTTTTCTCGAACATTGTTGAAAAGAATTGCTTCTCCATTTCTTTTGGTGTTTAGTCGACAATTGTGGCCATGCCAGAAGCAGCCGTGAAACTGGTACACCGTCTGCGTTTCTTTGCACCAGCCGTCTACGGGCAAATGTCTCCTTCCAATCTTTTTCTCTTCTCCATTGAACTGATGCCGAATTTCAAGACTGTCTCTTCTGGAGATATAGTTTAACCACTGCTGCGCCAGTCCTCCATATTTGTGAGAATACTCCGGTTTGAAGTCATGTTCTTTACGTCTTCTTATATACATCCCAGTTGGCATCTCTTGCATTAAACACCACAAGTAAAGAGCGTTGGCGTCATAACCAACTACACCCCCACACGTTTCAGCTTCCTCTCCATACTGATAAGATCTAATTTTTGTTAGTCCTTTTTCTTGATGACGGTCAAAATTTATCGAAGGAGCTCCCACGATGTTGTCTTTTACCAGGTGGTGTGAATCTTTGTTTTTCTCGTTGAAAATGGTAAAATGGGTTTCATTGTCGATCGTGTTGAACAAATACTTCAATGTCAGTCCGGGTACACTCATTCCATCTTTCATCATATCAATCCCGCGCTCTTTGTAGAAGGCAAATTGTTTCTCTAGTGCTTCTAGGAATGGTTGGACATCACGACTGTTGTACCAGATGAGAAAATCGCGAAAGGTGCTCATCTCGTGGTCTATCCATACTTTCTGACAGTAGATGTATTATTCTTTAGATATATTTTCCCCTTTGAGCGAACTGTAGAATGTATCGTAGTCCGGCAAGTGGTCTTGTTCCAGTTTCTTCAAATCATCAATCCACTCGTATGGCAGGTAACCTTTCGTCGCTGAACATCCAAATGCTCTGAGAAATTTATCATACAAAAAACCAGGTGCCAGATAATTCACGATGTCGAGGAATTTGAACTGTTCTGTTTTAAGGCACAAGAAATTGTTGTTTCTCTTCACAGTGAATCCGATATCCTGTTTCGTTTTCAAGAAAGTAAGTAGCTCGCACTTCACAACATTGAAATCATACTTTCCAGAGTTGAATCCAACAACCGGCATTTCTTTCAGATAAGCAACAAACTGGTGATGTAGCTCCTCTAAGGGATGTGACCTGGCACGTCCTTCATTTAACAATGGGTCGCTCTCAATTGCTTCTGTGATCTTGGTATTGAGTACATCAATGTAAGTTTGATATTCTGACTTTTACAGCGCATAGGCCCGTTTGAAATCTCTTCCAAGTAATTCATCATACGGCTCGCCAGTTCTTGTGCATTTCCTTCTGTAATAAAGCAGACCGGTTCTACAAATCCTGGTACATTGCTGCTTACATTTGCTTACATTTACGCTCAGTGGAACGTGTCGGGCTTCCCAGGTCAGTTTTTCACTTTTTGTAGGTAGATGAGTTGTATCGAAATAGCATTCGAAGTCAAAGGTTGCTCGGTACGGGTAATATCTATTTTCACTTGGAACTGAGATGCCTTCATCTTCTAGGAGTTCAAAAACTGTTTTTGGAACATTATAAACACCGCCAGTATATTCATAAGATACTTCTTTTGTACATGTTCTTTCATGCCTGTTGAGTTGAAAGCCAGTCTTCCACAATTTGCCACACTTCCTACAGGTAAATGACTTACAGTAATGATTGATGTCTCTGATGTAACTGAAATGTTCTTCGTGAATGTTGATATACATCGTCTCACTAAAACGGCAGAGTGATCGTCTGACTAGACTAGCATTTGTTTCTCCATCTTCATTGTGTTGCAACTGATAAACGTTGATGTTCAGTTTGAATAAGTTCTCTATTTCAGGTAACTGGCTGAGATTCACTCCTTTGAAAGTTTCCGTGTCTTCATTTGTATACTGTCGAAACAGGTGTTTAGTTAGCGCTGTGAAATCCGTTACTTATTCCCAGTTCCTTATTCGACTTTCTAAATTTAGCAGAAATTCGAAAAATAAATGGCCTTATAGGGTGGCGCCCTAAAATACAAGATTATTCAAATCCTAAGGTTCACCCTCCCACCCCTTTTTAGGGGCCACATTGGACCCTAAAAGTGACCAAATGATCAAAATCGTAATTATTGATGGAAATTCGCGGAACAAACGGCGTCATACGGTGGCGCCCGAAAATACAAGATCATTCAAATCCTAAGGTTCACCCTCCAACCCCTTTTTAGGGGCCATATTGGACCCTAAAAGTGACCAAATGGTCAAACTCGTAACTGTTGGCCGTAATTCGCGGAACAAACGGCGTTATAGGGTGGCGCCCTAAAATGCAAGATTATTCAAATCCTAAGGTTCGCCCTCTCACCCCTTTTTAGGGGCCAGATTGGACCCTAAAAGTGACCAAATGGTCCAAATCGTAATTATTGACCGAAATTCGGCGAACACATGGCGTTATAGGGTGGCGCCCTAAAATGCAAGGTTATTCAAATCCTAAGGTTCACAATCCCACCCCTTTTTAGGGGCCAGATTGGACCCTAAAAGTGACCAAATGGTCAAAATCGTAATTATTGACGGAAATTCGCGGAACAAACGGCCTTTTTGGGTGGCGCCCTAAAATACAAGGTTATTCAAATCTTAAGGTTCACCCTCCCGCCCCTTTTTAGGGGCCACATTGGACCCTAAAAGTGACCAAATGGTCAAAATCGTAATTATTGATGGTAATTCGCAGAACAAACGGCGTCATAGGGTGGCGCCCGAAAATACAAGATCATTCAAATCCTAAGGTTCACCCTCCAACCCCTTTTTAGGGGCCAGATTGGATCCTATAAGTGACCAAATGGCCAAACTGGTAACTGTTGGCCGTAATACGCGGAACAAACGGCGTTATAGGGTGGCGCCCTAAAATGCAAGATTATTCAAATCCTAAGGTTCGCCCTCCCACCCCTTTTAAGGGGCCAGATTGGACCCTAAAAGTGACCAAATGGTCAAAATCGTAATTATTGACGGAAATTCGCGGAACAAACGGCATCATAGGGTGGCGCCCGAAAATACAATATCATTCAAATCCTAAGGTTCACCCTCCAACCCCTTTTTAGGGGCCATATTGGACCCTAAAAGTGACCAAATGGTCAAACTCGTAACTGTTGGCCGTAATTCGCGGAACAAACTGCCTTATAGGGTGGCGCCCTAAAATACAAGATTATTCAAATCCTAAGGTTCACCCTGCAAGCCCTTTTTAGGGGTCATATTGGACCCTAAAAGTGACCAAATGGTCAAACTCGTAACTGTTGGCCGTAATTCGCGGAACAAACTGCCTTATAGGGTGGCGCCCTAAAATGCAAGATTATTCAAATCCTAAGGTTCGCCCTCTCACCCCCTTTTTAGGGGCCAGATTGGACCCTAAAAGTGACCAAATGGTCAAAATCGTAATTTTTGACCGACATTCGGCGAACACACGGCGTCATAGGGTGGCGCCCCTAAAATACAAGATTATTCAAATCCTAAGGTTCACACTCCCACCCCTTTTTAGGGGCCACATTGGACCCTAAAAGTGACCAAATGGTCAAAATCGTAATTATTGACGGAAATTCGCGGAACAAACGGCCTTATAGGGTGGCGCCCTAAAATACAAGAGTATTTAAATCCTAAGGTTCACACTCCCACCCCTTTTTAGGGGCCACATTGGACCCTAAAAGTGACCAAATGGTCAAAATCGTAATTAGTGATGGAAATTCGCGGAACAAACGGCGTCATAGGGTGGCGCCCGAAAATACAAGATCATTCAAATCCTAAGGTTCACCCTCCAACCCCTTTTTAGGGGCCATATTGGACCCTAAAAGTGACCAAATGGTCAAACTCGTAACTGTTAGCCGTAATTCGCGGAACAAACGGCGTTATAGGGTGGCGCCCTAAAATGCAAGATTATTGAAAACCTAAGGTTCGCCCTTCCACCCCTTTTTAGGGGCCAGATTGGACCCTAAAAGTGACCAAATGGTCAAAATCGTAATGATTGATGGAAATTCCCGGAACAAACGGCCTTATAGGGTGGCGCCCTAAAATACAAGATTATTCGAATCCTAAGGTTCACACTCCCACCCCTTTTTAGGGGCCAGTTTGGACCCTAAAAGTGACCAAATGGTCAAAATCGTAATTATTGATGGAAATTCCCGGAACAAACGGCCTTATAGGGTGGCGCCCTAAAATACAAGATTATTCAAATCCTAAGGTTCACACTCCCATCCCTTTTTAGCGGCCAGATTGGACCCTAAATGTGACCAAATGGTCAAAATCGTAATTATTGACGGACATACGCGGAACAAACGGCCTTATAAGGTGGCGCCCTAAAATACAAGATTATTCAAATCCTAAGGTTCACATTCCCACCCCTTTTTAGGGGCCAGATTGGACCCTAAAAGTGACCAAATGGTCAAAATCGTAATTATTGACGGAAATACGCGGAATAAACGGCCTTATAGGGTGGCGCCCTAAAATACAAGATTATTCAAATCCTAAGGTTCACCCTCCAACCCCTTTTTAGGGGCCATATTGGACCCTAAAAGTGACCAAATGGTCAAAATCGTAATTATTGATGGAAATTCGCGGAACAAACGACGTCATAGGGTGGCGCCCGAAAATACAAGATCATTCAAATCCTAAGGTTCACCCTCCCACCCTTTTTTAGGGGCCACATTGGACCCTAAAAGTGACCAAACGGTCAAAATCGTAATTATTGACCGAAATTCGTCGAACACACGGCGTTATAGGGTGGCGCCCTAAAATGCAAGATTATTCAAATCCTAAGGTTCACACTCCACCCCTTTTTAGGGGCCAGATTGGACCCTAAAAGTGACCAAACGGTCAAAATCGTAATTATTGACCGAAATTCGGCGAACACATGGCGTTATAGGGTGGCGCCCTAAAATGAAAGATTATTCAAATCCTAAGGTTCGCCCTCGCACCGCTTTTTAGGGGCTTCATTGGACCCTAAGTGTGACCAAAGTCAAAATCGTAATTATTTATCGTAATTTGCGGAACAATTGGCGTTATAGGGTGGCGCCCTAAAATACAAGATCATTCAAATCCTAAGGTTCACCCTCCAGCCCCTTTTTAGCTTTTTAGGGGCCAAATTGGACTCTAAAAGTGACCAAACGGTCAAAATGGTAATTATTGGCTGAAATATTGAGAACAAATGGCCTTCTAGGGTGGCACCGTAAATTACGAGATTATTCAAATCCTCGGGTTCATCCTTCGACCCTATTTATGGGCCCTACTGAAGCCCTGAAACGCCCAGTTGTAAAATGTTACAAAAATAGGTAAAAATCATCAGATATTTTATTGCTGATAGATTGCATCCGAGGAATAGAAAATTGACACGACGTCATCCCCAATCGGACGCCATATCGGGCCCGACTAAGACCCCGAAAAGGGTCAGTTACAAAATAATTTATGAGAGGCAGCGAGGACTAAAAAGATTGACATCTCGGACATCATTTAGGACCATGCTAAGACTTCCAAAATGGCCAGTTACAAAACATCAAGGACACAAATGGGTATATTAGAAACAGTTACTATACTTGGCAATCATCGCTGGATGTTCTTGGCGTTGATGGGGACCCCTTTGGAATAGAGGCGATTGACAGTTCAACTGGCCCGATAGAAAACCTTTTTTGGGACCTCTATCTGGGCTTTAAAATGGTAGTTATGTGTTGATAGGGGCTGGCAAAACCGGACACGGGGGATATCAGCAGGCATTATCTACATGTAAAAGTCTTCTCCGATGGAACACATACAGTGGTCATTTCTGGATTGCATCCTTCTGTAAACCCATGATATGGCATTACAGATTTGCTTAAGTTACTGCTAACATTGAACACCTTAGTGGGACAATTCATAAATCCGCCAAGCTGTGTTGTGTAAAAATAGAGATAGAGTCCAATATGAAGCACCCACTATAGACTTGTTCAACTTCAGAGACCATCACCACACGCGTGTGCTTCTATCATATTCTGGTCTGGCATATGCTGACCAAAAACATATTTATTCACCTATTTACTTGTATAGTTACTTGTAGTGTTGGTACATGTCTGTCAATAAGCAGATAGGTGGGAATATCAGTTATGGGTTGGGCTTTTATCGGCCACTGTCGGGTGAACACCTCATTTATGGAAGTGAGCTTTAGTATCTGAAGAAGGTATAAATAATTGCTTTTGCTTGATCTGTTCCTTATGATCAGTGTTATTGTGGAGTGATATTTGTGTGTACGGCGACATCAACCCCCTCAACCGAATCAATCCGCATAAAGCCTGATGAGCAAGCTTCTTATTTTTATTTTATCAAACCTTGTTTGATTGCATACCTCAGTTAATTTGTACTATCGGGTTGTCCGTCATTGTCGAAATCCACTCTGACTAGCACGAAATAAAGATGTTCCAGTCATATTCAACGTTCAGTGGGTGATAATCTTGTAAAAATAGTTGATTGCCGCATAATATATTTGTATGTATTTAATAATATAATCATCTCTGAGAAATGCAAATGGGAGGAAAAACACAAACGACTGGAACAAGTGCGTTCTGACACTATGGGATCACCCACTGACCCGTCCCCATTATGCATTTATTTCCACCACCCTTCACTTATTGAGAAAACTTTAAATGGAAAGATAAGTTAAAGAATTCTAAAATTGTTTTACTGAATAAATTACATAAAAATAAAATGATACAAACAGTGAGAAACATAAGAGAGGCATCTGCTAAGTACATAAAATAACAATAGTTAAAACATATTACAAAACCCTTCTAAAATCAAAACAACTCTCCTAAACAGTTAGATAGCAGTAGTATGTAATGTGGTTTTGAGGGACAGTTTGGGGGACCTCGGTGGGGGCCCTTGGAAGTGAAGCAGTAGTATGTCGTGTGGTTTTCAGGGACCATTGACAGGACCCCGCAGGGGGACCTCGGAAGGGAAGCAGTAGTATGTCTCGTATGTTTGAGTCCTCATTGGCAGGACCCCCGCGGGGGACCTCGGAAG
Organism: Pictodentalium vernedei; assembly: GCA_031216915.1. Taxonomy (NCBI): domain Eukaryota; kingdom Metazoa; phylum Mollusca; class Scaphopoda; order Dentaliida; family Dentaliidae; genus Pictodentalium; species Pictodentalium vernedei. The sequence continues at coordinate 548,244,503 of CM062295.1, read as the reverse complement.
GGAAACAGTAGTATGTCATGTGGTTTTCAGGGATCATTGGCAGGACCCCGCAGGGGGGACCTCAGAAGGGAAGCAGTAGTATGTCATGTGGTTTTCAGGGATCATTGGCAGGACCCCGCAGGGGGACCTCGGAAGGGAAGCAGTAGTATGTCTCGTATGTTTGAGTCCTCATTGGCAGGACCCCGCAGGGGGACCTCGGAAGGGAAGCAGTAGTATGTCATGTGATTTTCAGGGATCATTGGCAAGACCCCACAGGGGGACCTCGGAAGGGAAGCAGTAGCATGTCTCGTATGTTTGAGTCCTCATTGGCAGGACCCCGCAGGGGGACCTCGGAAGGGAAGCAGTAGTGTGTCATGTGGTTTTCAGGGATCATTGGCAGGACCCCGCAGGGGGACCTCGGAAGGGAAGCAGTAGTATGTCATGTGGTTTACAGGGATCATTGGCAGGACCCCGCAGGGGGACCTCGGAAGGGAAGCAGTAGTTTGTCAGGAGCTTTTCAGGGATCATTGGCAGGACCCCGCAGGGGGACCTCGGAAGGGAAGCAGTGGTATGTCAGGGGCTTTTCAGGGGTTAGTTGGGGGATCTCATCGGGAGACCCCGCAGGGGGCCATTGAAGAGAGAGAGCCAGAGGGGAAGGGAAGTAGGAGGAGATGTGGAGATCCGGTTGTAGAAACCACAGGTTTTTACGACAATTAGCCTCTAGTCCCCACCAGCCCCAAATAGTCCCCACCAGACCCCACTACTTCCCACCAATCCTCAAATCACCAAAAAAAAAACCAAAAAAAAACCCAAACAAACCCGACTATATGTGATATGGATTCTTCAAAAATATTTTGCAGCACGTAGTGCAACAGGACCGTCATACCTTTCACATAGCCTTCATGGCCTCATACGACTAAAAAAGCCCTACTTACGGAATCCCTTTTTAAGAATCCCTTTTTGGAATCCTTTTTTCCTGAAATGAGTCTAAGAGTCGTTCGAGGAGTCACTCGAACGAGCAATTGCTCGTTAGCTCATTTGCTCGATGCGATCCGAGTCGTTCGAGCAATATATGCGAGTCACTCGAGGTAAGACGGAATCCCACTTATGGAATCCCTTTTGGGGAATCCCATTGGTGGAATCCCTTTTTTGAAAACGGCTGTGGCTATGGAATCCCTTTTTTCTGAAATGAGTCTAAGAGTCGTTCGAGGTGTCACTCGAACGAGCAATTGCTCGTTAGCTCATTTGCTCGATGGGATTCGAGTCGTTCGAGCAATATATGCGAGTCACTCGAGGTAAGACGGAATCCCATTTGTGGAATCCCTTTTTCGAAAACGGCTGTGGCTATGGAATCCCTTTTTCCTGAAATGAGCCTAAGAGTCGTTCGAGGAGTCACTCGAACGAGCAGTTGCTCGTTGGCTCATTTGCTCGATGGGATTCGAGTCGTTCGAGCAATATGCCGAGTCACTCGATCGAGCAATTACTCTAAAGCTCATTTGCCCGATGGGATTCGAGTCATTCGAGCAATGACTTATCAGTAACTGCTCGATAGCTTATTGGCTGTCTTCAACGACCCTGTACCGGGGTCCCCCGATGAGATCCTGCCAATTCTGAGATTCCTGAAAAGCCCCTGACATACTACTGCTTCCCTTCCGAGGTCCCCTTGCGGGGTTCTGCCAATGATCCCTGAAAACCACACAACATACTACTGCTTCCCTTCCGAGGTCCCCCTGCGGGGTCCTGCCAATGATCCCTGAAAACCACATGACACACTACTGCTTCCCTTCCGAGGTCCCCCCTGCGGGGTCCTGCCAATGATGACTCAAACATACGAGACATACTACTGCTTCCCTCCCGAGGTCCCCCTGCGGGGTCCTGCCAATGATCCCTGAAAACCACATGACACACTACTGCTTCCCTTCCAAGGTCCCCCTGCGGGGTCCTGCCAATGAGGACTCAAACATACGAGACATACTACTGCTTCCCTTCCGAGGTCCCCCTGCGGGGTCCTGCCAATGATCCCTGAAAACCACATGACACACTACTGCTTCCCTTCCGAGGTCCCCCTGTGGGGTCCTGCCAATGAGGACTCAAACATACGAGACATACTACTGCTTCCCTTCCGAGGTCCCCCTGGGGGGTCCTGCCAATGATCCCTGAAAACCACATGACACACTACTGCTTCCCTTCCGAAGTCCCCCTGCGGGGTCCTGCCAATGATCCCTGAAAACCACACGACATACTACTGATAGCTTTTGGTTTTCAAACTAAAAACAGTCCACTATCATAGCTGTTTTAATCTTTTTATTCTTTATTCTATCAGTAACAATATACAATTATTTCAAGCACTATCTTTCTGTTTATTCTTGATACCCCAATGATACCCACCCAAAGCCTTAGGAGCCATTATAACTGGGACCCCCATGTGCACACTCCACCAATCCCTGTGTGTGAGCTCCCAGTGGTGGGACGGGAGGGGATCTTCAATTCAAATACAAACTGTCACTTACCCCCAAATACAAACTGTCACTTACTGTTTTTAACATCTATCATTCCCAGGAGGCATCAGAATCGATTTCAGTGCTTCAGAATTTGAAAACAATATACGTAGAGGGGCGTTCACCCCCTCAACCGTGGGGGGGGGGATACGCCCAATTCCATGGGTCAGTCCTTCGAAATATGTCAGCGTTATATCGAACTTGCCCCCCCCCCCCCACATCCCCATTTCGAAAATAGAGAAATCGACTATATATAGTTATATACAATATAGCAGGGGCGTAGTCCGGATTTTATAATTGTCTGTGTGAGTGGGGTGGGGGGCTAGCCAGTTTGTTTTCGTTCTTAAAGTATGTGTGTGTGTGGGCAACCTTGATATTTGAAAAGACTCGGTGGGATTTCGAAGGGCCCCCTCAATTCTAACTAGGACCTCTGTCATTTCCACTCCTCGTACTTCCCTTCAGGGAAGTAGGGGGTGAGGCAATGGCATGAAGACCAAACAGAACATTTTGCAAAACTCCGTGCTTTAAGATTCAATATGAAGTAATTTTAGTGTGTGTAGCTCCATCATTTGGGACAAGCATAATTTGGGGAGTTTTTGTTATGTGAAACATGGTCATGATCACTTTATCCCCCACCCACCCCCCCCCCCCCCCCCACCCCCAAGCCAGGCGGCTAGGCGACTGATTTCTGTAGACCACAACGGGAAAAGTACAGGGAAATATTACCGGAAAATAGCATTGTCTTTTTTTAAATGCATTGTCGAGTTACACCCTTGTGCTAAATAGAGACTGTTGCGTTTGTTTTCCTCAACAAAGACTAAGACTAAGGCAGCATTGAGAGAAATGCCTTGTAGCACTTTTTGGAAGGGGGGGGGGGGGCAAAGTGTTATATCGTACACAATTCATTGTTTGTTAATTCCAGTCTCCTGCTAAACACATTATTGTGTATCATACACAATATGTATAGTAGGCGAGGGGAATCAAGAACCAATTACTTCATGCCCAATCTGTGCCAGTATCTGTGAGAGAAAGGTAGTAAGGATTGTGCCAAGACATCAGCTTCAATGGTAATCGTATGTGCTAACTGGGCAAGAAATATAAAGAAGAAAAAATCAGCTTCAATGGCAATCGTATGTGCTAACTGGGCAAGAAATATAAAGAAGAAAAAATCAGCTTCAATGGCAATCGTATGTGCTAACTGGGCAAGAAATATAAAGAAGAAAATTAGATGTACACGGATTGGACACTAGCCGAAGTGTCCAGAGACAGCGGGTGGGCACTCTAGGGAGCAAAATTCACTAACCTTATATAAAGTGAAAGAAATTACTTCTGGGTGATAAGTGTGTTTCATTTTATATAAACTTTGTGCAGTCTGACATTTCAAATTCTGAAGCTCTGAGATCGATTCTGGCGCCTCCGAGGAAAGATGGGTTAAAAACGGTAAGTGGCAGTTTGCACCTGGGTCCATCTGCCCTCTCCCACCTCCATCACTCCATGGCCCATCACTGGAAGCTCATACATAGGGGTTGATGTATATATCAGTGTTAGCAATTTGTTGAATGATGTGACGATATTTCGGCATCAAAACTAAAATTATCGCTAATTATAAAAGTGTGAGTGAGTAAAAATAAAACTACTTCATCTTTCAATGACAATTACAAGTCAATCATTACAAAATACTATTTCGTAACAATCGTTTGGTTACTCAACAAAAATCTTGAACTCTATCACTGGGTTTCAGATGCATAATACAATCCGAGATAATAATGAAGGACACGATGAAAAGCAATGTGCATCAAGTGGTCATTTACAGACAAACAACACTTATTGTTTTTCCAACGCTTGACCGATGTGGCCCCTAAAAAGGGGTGGGAGGGTGAACCTTAGGATTTGAATAATCTTACATTTTAGGGCGCCACCCTATAACTCCGTTTGTTCCGCGAATTACGGCCAACAATTACGATTTTGACCATTGGGTCACATTTAGGGTCCATGGTGGCCCCTAAAAAGGGGTTGGAGGGTGAACCTTAGGATATGAATGATCTTGTATTTTGGGCGCCACCCTATGACGCCGTTTGTTCCGCGAATTTCCGTCAATAATTACGATTTTGACCATTTGGTCACTTTTAGGGTCCAATCTGGCCCCTAAAAAGGGGTGGGAGGGTGAACCTTAGGATTTGAATGATCTTGTATTTTCGGGGCCACCCTATGACGCCAATATGGCCCCTAAAAAGGAGTGGGAACGTGAACGTTAGGATTTGAATAATCTTGTATTTTAGGGCGCCACCCTATAAGGCCGTTTGTTCCGCGTATTTCCGTCAATAATTACGATTTTGACCATTTGGTCACTTTTAGGGTCCAATCTGGCCCCTAAAAAGGGGTGGCAGTGTGAACCTTAGGATTTGAATAATCTTGCTTTTTAGGGCGCCACCCTATAACGCCGTGTGTTTGCCGAATTTCGGTCAAAAATTACGATTTTGACCATTTGGTCACTTTTAGGGTCCAATCTGGCCCCTAAAAAGGGGTGGGAGTGTGAACCTTAGGATTTGAATAATCTTGTATTTTAGGGCGCCACCCTATAACGCCGTGTGTTCGCCGAATTTCAGTCAATAATTACGATTTTGACTATTTGGTCACTTCTAGGGTCCAATCTGGCCCCTAAAAAGAGGTGGGAGGGCGAACCTTAGGATTTGAATAATCTTGCATTTTAGGGCGCCACCCTATAACGCCGTTTGTTCCGCGAATTACGGCCAACAGTTACGAGTTTGACCATTTGGTCACTTTTAGGTTCCAATATGGCCCCTAAAATGGGGTTGGAGGCTGAACCGTAGGATTTGAATGATCTTGTATTTTTGGGCGCCACCCGATGACGCCGTTTGTTCCGCGATTTCCATCAATAATTACGATTTTGACCATTTTGTCACTTTTAGGGTCCAATCTGGCCCCTAAAAAGGAGTGGGAGGGTGAACATTAGGATTTGAATAATCTTGTTTTTTTAGGGCGCCACCCCTATAAGGCCGTTTGTTCCGCGAATTTCCGTCAATAATTACGATTTTGACCATTTGGTCACTTTTAGGGTCCAATCTGGCCCCTAAAAAGGGGTGGGAGTGTGAACCTTAGGATTTCAATAATCTTGCATTTTAGGGCGCCACCCTATAACGCCATGTGTTCGCCGAATTTCGGTCAATAATTACGATTTTGACCATTTGGTCACTTTTAGGGTCCAATCTGGCCCCTAAAAAGGGGTGTGAGGGCGAACCTTAGGATTTGAATAATCTTGCATTTTAGGGCGCCACCCTATAACGCAGTTTGTTCCGCGAATTACGGCCAACAGTTACCAGTTTGACCATTTGGTCACTTTTAGGGTCCAATATGGCCCCTAAAAAGGGGTTGGAGGGTGAACCTTAGGATTTGAATGATCTTGTATTTTCGGGCGCCACCCTATGACGTCGTTTGTTCCGCGAATTTCCATCAATAATTACGATTTTGACCATTTGGTCACTTTTAGGGTCCAATGTGGCCCCTAAAATGGGGTGGGAGGGTGAACCTTAGGATTTGAATAATCTTGTATTTTAGGGCGCCACCCTATAATGCCGTGTGTTCGCCGAATTTCGGTCAATAATTACGATTTTGACAGTTTGGTCACTTTTAGGGTCCAATCTGGCCCCTAAAAAGGGGTGAGAGGGCGAACCTTAGGATTTGAATAATCTTGCATTTTAGGGCGCCACCCTATAAGGCAGTTTGTTTCGCGAATTACGGCCAACAGTTACGAGTTTGAACATTTGGTCACTTTTAGGGTCCAATATGGCCCCTAAAAAGGGGTTGGAGGGTGAACCTTAGGATTTGAATGATCTTGTATTTTCGGGCGCCACCCTATGACGCCGTTTGTTCCGCGAATTTCCGTCTATAATTACGATTTTGACCATTTGGTCACTTTTAGGGTCCAATCTGGCCACTAAAAAGGGGTTGGAGGGTGAACCTTAGGATTTGAATGATCTTGTATTTTCGGGCGCCACCCTATGACGCCGTTTGTTCCTCGAATTTCCATTAATAATTACGATTTTGACCATTTGGTCACTTTTAGGGTCCAATGTGGCCCCTAAAAAGGGGTGGGAGGGTGAACCTTAGGATTTGAATGATGTTGTATTTTCGGGCGCCACCCTATGACGCCGTTTGTTCCGCAAATTTCTATCAATAATTACGATTTTTACCATTTGGTCACTTTTAGGGTCCAATGTGGCCCCTAAAAAGGGGTGGGAGGGTGAACCTTAGGATTTGAATAATCTTGCATTTTAGGGCGCCACCCTATAACGCCATGTGTTCGCCGAATTTCCGTCAATAATTACGATTTTGACCATTTGGTCACTTTTAGGGTCCAATCTAGCCCCTAAAAAGGGGTGAGAGGGCAAACCTTAGGATTTGAATAATCTTGCATTTTAGGGCGCCACCCTATAACGCCGTTTGTTCCACGAATTACGGCCAACAGTTACGAGTTTGACCATTTGGTCACTTTTAGGGTCCAATATGGCCCCTCAAAAGGGGTTGGAGGGTGAACTTTAGGATTTGAATGATCTTGTATTTTCGGGCGCCACCCTATGACGCCGTTTGTTCCGCGAATTTCCGTCAATAATTACGATTTTGACCATTTGGTCACTTTTAGGGTCCAATCTGGCCCCTAAAAAGGGGTTACAGGGTGAACCTTAGGATTTGAATGATCTTGTATTTTCGGGCGCCACCGTATGACGCCGTTTGTTCCGCGAATTTCCATCAATAATTACGATTTTGACCATTTGGTCACTTTTAGGGTCCTATGTGGCCCCTAAAAAGGGGTGGGAGGGTGAACCTTAGGATTTGAATAATCTTGTATTTTTGGGCGCCACCCTATAAGGCCATTTATTTTTCGAATTTCTGCTAAATTTAGAAAGTCGAATAAGGAACTGGGAATAAGTAACGGATTTCACAGCGCTGTTTAGTTTCTGTGTTCAAGTTGTGGTAGGTAGCTCCCCTTGAAAGGGCTAAGCATCTGAATAAACAGAGGTTATCGACATATTTCGTTCCGGTATTTTGGTCTTTCACTAAAACAATTATGGCTGGATTTTCCATGGTGTACGCAGGTAAATTTGGGGCGCCTCCAATAGGATGATCTTTGATTTTATTGATGTAGAATGTTATGTTGGTCACTTTATATACACTCCATTTGGAATCGGGTCACTGTTGTCTCGCTCACTCTAATACATCTTCTTGGGAAACATCTCTCATAAACTTTTCAAAATCTTCTAGATTCGAAACAAGACGTGGTGTATCCAGGAATCTGGCATTGTTCTGGGATGCGTGATAGTATCGGAGGTGGTCAGTTTCATTGTTACGTAAGATGAATCCGTGGCTCAGGTTGATTTTGAACTTCCATTCGTGTTGTTGAAAAATTGTTTCTGTAAATTCACTGGCCATAGCTGTTATGTCGCCGGTCTTGATGCGAAAATTGTAAGTGTCTTGAAGTTTTATGTTCGTGATATGGTGGGTCCGTATAATGTCCCAGTTCACTTTGTAGAGAGCTTTCATCTCATCACATTCCTCTTCGTATAGTAATTCAGGTGAAAACACTGCAGGATCACACTCCATGAATGATGTTCTGGATTTCTTCGTCTTCCCACTTGACTGCTGTTGGTCGTCATTCGATTTTCGTTTTTTGGCTGTTTTCTTGTCAGATTGATGAGCTGCTTGCATATGTACACTGGTTTGAGACAGTTCACTGAATTCTTGCCGACGCTTTTCACATTTTTTCAAGTGATGCTCGAGATCTTCGTTCCTGGAATACTTCATGTAGCAGTTATGGCATCCATGTATCTTTTTCTTCATATGTACACTTCTCACATGTCGCTCCAAGTTGCTTCTGTCGTAAAATATTCTTTTACACTGTTCGCATTCTAATGAAGTTAATGTCTTTTCATCGTCTCTTTTATAAAACTTTTTCTGGCGATTTCTTGTTACACCTTGTATCTTCTTGTCTTCTTTCCCCTTTGTGTGGTACTGGTGATCTGTTTTCAGATGCAGTCGATAGGGTATGAGATTGCTGAATTCTCGCTGGTAGTCTCCGCATTTCCATTGACTTGTGCATTTCTCCAAGTGGTGCTCCAGTTTTTCTTTCCGAGCGAATTTCTTGCAGCATCTCTTGCATTCGTGCCTTCGTTCTTCTAGGTGTACAGTCCTTACATGTCTCTCCAAACTGCTTTTCCTGCTGAACGATTTTTCACACTGGTGGCACACAAAGGAGGCTGGTGGCATGTTGGTTGCGTTGTCAGTGACTCTTGCCTGAAATTATTGGAGAAAATTTCAAATTAGCAGAGCTGCTCACTGACGATGTGTTCACCTCGGCTGCTGGATGGCGAATGACCGATTGATCAGTGCACGTCGCCTTTTATACCTTCTGGAAGCCACTCTCCCCACACCAGCAGCAACAAATGGCGCTGAAGCGCCGACCACCCCGCCCCGACTTGTTCTATAGTTATATTTAAAAAACAACAGTCAGTCTGTACAATTGATGTATCATGTGAAATACCATGCCACGGCATTTTATCAGTCCAGTGAGATGTCCTTGAATTTTACTTCAGGTAAAAATCAGCTCATTCCGCTGAAACACAACAGGGTTCCAATCAAAGTGGAAGTGCTTAGAATTTAAACGGAATGCCCGTGGAAGGCTGATCTTGCTCACTGAACTGGATCGAAAGATGCGTAATCTATAACAAATAGTAAAGACACAGCTTTTCATATTTTTTTTTTAATTTAATAAAACTTACCGTGATTTTAGAATACAAAGTGGATCGATAGAAATCTTTATACGATTCTAAATATTTACGAAACTGACCACCTCCGATACTATCACGCATCCCAGAACAATGCCAGATTCTTGGATACACCACGTCTTGTTTCGAATCTAGAAGATTTTGAAAAGTTCATGAGAGATGTTTCCCAAGAAGATGTATTAGAGTGGGCGAGACAACAGCGACCCGATTCCAAATGGAGTGTATATAAAGTGACCAACATAACATTCTACATCAATAAAATCAAAGATCATCCGTTGGAGGCGCCACAGATTTACCTGCGTACATCATGGAAAATCCAGCCATAATTGTTTTAGTGAAAGACTAAAATACCGGAACGAAATATGTCGATAACCTCTGTTTATTCAGATGCTTTGCCCTTTCAAGGGGAGCTACCTACCACAACTTGAACACAGAAACTAAACACCTGTTTCGACAGTATACAAAAGAAGACACGGAAACTTTCAAAGGAGTGAATCTCAGCCAGTTACCTGAAATAGAGAACTTATTCAAACTGAACATCAACGTTTATCAGTTTATCAGTTGCAACACAATGAAGATGGAGAAACAAATGCTAGTCTAGTCAGACGATCACTCTGCCGTTTTAGTGAGACGATGTATATCAACATTCACGAAGAACATTTCAGTTACATCAGAGACATCAATCATTACTATAAGTCATTTACCTGTCGGAAGTGTGGCAAATTGTGGAAGACTGGCTTTCAACTCAACAGGCATGAAAGAACATGTACAAAAGAAGTATCTTATGAATATACTGGCGGTGTTTATAATGTTCCAAAAACAGTTTTTGAACTCTTAGAAGATGAAGGCATCTCAGTTCCATTTTTAAGTGAAAATAGATATTACCCGTACTGAGCAACATTTGACTTCGAATGCTATTTCGATACAACTCATCTACCTACAAAAAGTGAAAAACTGACCTGGGAAGCCCGACACGTTCCACTGAGCGTAAGTGTAAGCAGCAATGTACCAGGATTTGTAGAACCGGTCTGCTTTATTACAGAAGGAAATGCACAAGAACTGGTGAGCAGCGTATGATGAATTACTTGGAAGAGATTTCAAACGGGGTCTATGCGCTGTTAAAGTCAGAATATCAACCTTACATTGATGTACTCAATACGAAGATCACAGAAGCAATTGAGAGCACTGTTAAATGAAGAAGGACGTGCCAGGTCACATCCCTTGGAGGAGCTACATCACCAGTTTGTTGCTTATCTGAAAGAAATGCCGGTTGTTGGATTCAACTCTGGAAAGTATGATTTCAATGTTGTGAAGTGCGAGCTACTTACTTTCTTGAAAACGAAACAGGATATCGGATTCACTGTGAAGAGAAACAACAATTTCTTGTGCCTTAAAACAGGACAGTTCAAATTCCTCGACATTGTAAATTATCTAGCACCTGGTTTTTCGTATGATAAATTTCTCAGAGCATTTGGATGTTCAGTGACGAAAGGTTACCTGCCATACGAGTGGATTGATGATTTGAAGAAACTGGAACAAGACCACTTGACGGACTACGATACATTCTACAGTTCGCTCAAAGGGGAAAATATATCTAAAGAAGAATACATCTACTGTCAGAAAGTATGGAAAGACCACGAGATGAACACCTTTCGCGATTTTCTCATCTGGTACAACAATCGTGATGTCCAACCATTCCTAGAAGCACTAGAGAAACAATTTGCCTTCTACAAAGAGCGCGGGATTGATATGATGAAAGATGGAATGAGTGTACCCGGACTGACATTGAAGTATTTGTTCAACACGATCGACCCATTTTACCATTTTCAACGAGAAAAACAAAGATTTACATCACCTGGTAAAAGACAACATCGTGGGAGGTCCTTCGATAATTTTTGACCGTCATCAAGAAAAAGGACTAACAAAAATTAGATCTTATCAGTATGGAGAGGAAGCTGAAACGTGTGGGAGTGTAGTTGGTTATGACGCCAACGCTCTTTACTTGTGGTGTTTAATGCAAGAGATGCCAACTGGGATGTATATAAGAAGACGTAAAGAACAAGACTTCAAACCGGAGTATTCTCACAAATATGGCAGACTGGCGCAGCAGTGGTTAAACTATATCTCCAGAAGAGACAGTCTTGAAATTCGGCATCAGTTCAATGGAGAAGAGAAAAAGATTGGAAGGAGACATTTGCCCGTAGACGGCTGGTGCAAAGAAACGCAGACGGTGTACCAGTTTCACGGCTGCTTCTGGCATGGCCACAATTGTTGACTAAGCACCAAAAGAAATGGAGAAGCAATTCTTTTCAACAATGTTCGAGAAAAACAAATGGAAGATCTTCACAAAGAGACTATCAAGAACGCCAAATACATTGCTGATCAAGGATACAAACTTGTTGAAATTTGGGAATGTCAGTGGTTGAAAATGAGAAAGGATCCTGCAGTAAAACGTTACCTAGAGAAACTTGGGAGCAACACTTTAACATGGACAATGAACGAGAGTGAAGTAACGCAGCATGTGATTTCGGGCAATCTGTTCGGATTGGTTGAGTGTGACATTCATGTTCCATACCACCTCAGACAGCACTTTGAAGAAATGACACCCATCTTTAAAATTACCGCCATCAGTACAGACGACATCGGAGATCACATGGGAAAGTATGCAGAGAAAAACCACGTCATGCGCCAGCCGAGAAGAAGTTTGATCGGGAGTTACCACGCGAAGAGGATATTGGTTGCTGCGCCACTCCTGAAATGGTACCTTGATCACGGCCTCGAGGTGACACAAATTTACCAAGTCATACAATACGAACCAAAAGCGTGCTTCAATAAATTTGGAGAAGAGGTATCACAGGCTAGAAGAGACGGTGATCGGAATCCAGATAAGGCAATAGTTGCTGACACAATGAAACTCTTTGGGAATAGCGGGTACGGAAAGACAGTAACCAACAAAGAAAAACACAGAAATATTATTTACTGTAATGACGACGAAGCTTCTCGCTTAATAAACAACGTGCACTTCTGACAAATGAACCCTTTGAGCGAAACAGTATACGAGTTGGAAATGAATAAGAACCGCATCAAGCTGAACTTACCACTTCATATCGGATTCTTCGTGTACCAATACGCAAAGATGAAGATGTTGCAGTTTTACTATGATTTTATTGATACCTTCGTGGATAGACGTGATTTTCAGTACTGCCTCATGGATACAGATTCTGGATACATCTCATTTTCCAAATCATCTCTGGAAGAAGTAATAAAACCGGAAAAGAAAGAACAGTTTTATAGAGAGTGTCATCAATGGTTACCGTCAGAATCATGCGATGAGCACAGAGAAGACTTTGTTCAAACCAAGATTAGAGGAGATATTTGGTCACCGAAGGGGCCATGTTGCAGCGACCGGAAAGCATTTGCTAAAAGAACACCTGGCCTTTTCAAGGTTGAATGGAGCGGGGATGGAATTGTGGGTCTCTGTAGCGAAACCTACTACTGTTTCGGCCCGAGCAGCAAGTTTAGTTCCAAAGGAATAAATAAACGCCAAAACGACCTGACGAAGAACAAATATAATATATGCATGTGTTGAAAACGCAACAGAGTGGAACAGGAGTAAACCGTGGGTTTGTAGTGAACAATAATCACATGTACACTTACAGCCAGATCAAGGATGGACTGCCATATTTTTACCCGAAAAGAAAAGTTCAAGAAGATGGAACCTCGACCAAACCACTGGATATATAGACATTAATGTACTCTGACCATCAGCTGTTTTGTCACTGCAATCTTGATGTGTAAAATTCATTTTTCTGTGTTACACGTCATTCATTAGTCGTGTATATTTGAAAACTGCAATTAAATCGTGTTTTGTCAAATGAATGTATATTGTAATATTATTAAGATGTATAGAATAAAATGTATTGAATGTTGAAAGGCCTTCTGTTATCTATTGTATATGACGCTTATAGAAATAGGAGCCATATAGGGGCCCTAAATAGGTTGTGTAGGAGCTTGGAAGTAAGAGGCCTAAAAGCCTTTCTGGGGTTCAGGAGCCAAACTACACAAGTGCAACATCAGCGCCCCCAATAGTCCATAAATCGGCTCTTTGTTCGGTCTCCGAAAGACCCCCCCCCCCCCCCCCCGAATCTGGCCTTAATTGCCAAAACACCACAAAGGCTAACCTCATTTCATTAGTAGTCCGTATTTCGTACTACCAATACCACCTCCACCCACCCCCGTCCCGAAACGAGCTAATAGGTTAGAACTTGGTGGATAATAGACCAACAGGCCGTTAATCCTTTACTACTGTTCAAAACAACCTAGTATAATACCTCCTGGTCTGGAATTCCATACGACCAATACCAGCCATTAGATACTATAAATGATTCGATAGGTTAATAATACTAAGGGAGTGATAACCCAACAGACCATTCATCATGTACTGCCAATCTAAACCACCAATGACAATCTCGCAATACCACACTACCTCCCACCCACCCTATTGCTTGACTTAGCTATAGCAGACATAGGATAATATGAGGTTCGATTAGTAGTTGGCCTACCAAAGGCTAACATGGGACCTACATGAATTTATCTTATACCTGTTGAAGATATAGCCCATGTGTTATAGATTATCTATAACACATACCCCTATGTCATATAGATTGGAGAACGGACTATAGTCTTTTTCTATATTATATTATAATATAATGATGACATTCGCAAAATTGTTTATAAATCGTGTCAAATCTGGTGAAATTGATTATCAAACATATTTTTGTCATAAATCATAAGAATTGAGGCGTAAGTATATTTTCTGTAATTGTTTTCCCAGTTACAGGGCCACTTTCTAAGGGGAACTATACTCTATCAATCACTTGATTTTGTAGCCTTGTTACGCACCAACAGCTTTTCCGGGCACATCACATGTATTCATGCCCAACAAGAGAAAGCAGTCGACTCCACTCCAGATGAGTCGACATTTTGACACGAAATCATCCCCAAAACCCTTTTAAAAATGCAGAAAAGAACAAAAATGGTCGGTATAAGATAAATACAACAATACCATAGTGTGTTTTGATATGTTTGATATCTCAACTCGTTGAAAGTGAGTTTTTTTTCGCTCGGCAAGCCTCGCGAAAAAAACTCACTTTCAACTCGTTGAGATATCAAACATATCAAAACACACTATGGTATTATCGTATACATATATACCACTACTACCATATCACCCCCTCTCCCCAAACGAGAAGCCGACATGCCCTGACCCGAAAAACGTTATGTCAGATTGTATACTGGACAATAACAGTGGTCACCATCTCTATGACGTCGCGTGCGCATCATGACGTCACGACGTCAATAGCAACGTCAACCGTTTCGCGGGAAAAACTTTCAAGAAAACCCATCTTCACCATTAATTTTCCACCACTTACCCATAATATATACCTATAGCCCCATGCGTACATATATCACTATACATGCCATAGTATACTATATATACAGAACCTACACCACTTGTCAGAACTGGGAATTTAACACTGGCTGCACCCCCAAAAGTCCGGGTAATCAGGCACGATTCATACGTGCTATACTACTACCCACCTTTACAATACTTTACCTATACATTTGTTACAGGCAACGGTCAGTATTTATGTACAGACCGTTACAATACTTTATATGTACCTTTGTTATCAGGTCATTACCTAGATGTTTGTCATTGCTGTGTCACATACTATACATGTACATGTCTTTGTCTTGACAAGTTGAGCTACAGTGTCATTGACACTTTCATTTGTCTCAAAACCACAGGTTATGACCCCTCTTTGGAACGAGCTCGTTCCAAAGAGGGTTCATAACCTATGTTTTTGAGAAGAAAAAAAATTAGTTATTCAAGAATTTTGTTTGCAAGCGCCGTCTGCTTTTCATGTTAAGTAAAGGGTTAATTCATTTGGAATCATTGACGAAACAAAACAAAAATTTTGTCGAGTTATGTCCCTTTGACAGCAAAAGGCTTGAAAGTTGTTGTTTTCTTTTTCAGACAACCTTCAGAGTCGACATAAGATTTGCGTTATTCATTTACCTTTGAGAGGAAAAGGTAGGTTTTCATCCCTATGAAAACAATGTACATTTTTATTGAAAAAGGGACTTGCATGTTTTTACTAAGATAACGAGAAAGTAATCAGCTATAGTTTGCCAATGAGCGTTTTTGTTTTATCTTGCAAAATGAACTGTAACCTCAAAATTGCGTCTTTCTGCAGGATTTACTTTCTTAATTTCGAGTTATAGGGGTATGACGATCGAGACCTATGTTTTGAGGCACGTTTAGGTTGATTGTTAGTCTATTTTTCAAAGTTCGTTTATGTTTCATTACAGGCAGTGGATTTTTCGTAATATAATTGGAGGCGGTGATTGGGGGTACAAACCGAGGGGGCTGCGTAAATACCACAATTAAACACGGGTCAGGGTAGTTCGTCCCCGGGAAGTTTCGTCCCCTAGTTAGTGGGAAGTTTCGTCCCCGGGAAGTTTCGTCCTCTAAAGAGGACGAAACTTCCCACTTGAATGGTAAATTGTATAGAATTCCGACATATTTTTAATAAAAAATTAATCAAGGACCTGTGTGTATCATGTTCATATATGTTATGTATGCGTGGAATGTTACTCTTCTGACTTTATTTTACCATGTATTTTCGTGTTATGTTTTTACTGTATGTTTTGTTGTTATCAGTTTTTGACCTGTAAACCATTGAGTAAAAATTTAATAAAATGTGATTAACCAAGATACTATTACTTGTCCATGTACCTTACAATCCCATGCCAGCCTACTTAGGGCTTATGATTATTTAACAAGTACTGAGGACGAAACTTCCCGGGGACTAAACTTCCCACTAACTGGGGACGAAACTTCCCGAGGACGAATCTTCCCGGGGATGAAACTTCCCAATCTCTTCTACACGGTGTCGGGTCGTTTTGCCCCAATACCCTTTCGCCCCTGGTCGTTTCGCCCCCAAGATTGGGGCGAAACGACCTGTGTCAGAGGTGATTTTTTTTTTATTATTTGAATAGTTTTGAACTGTTTTTCCACTATTTATTTGAACAGTAAAAATTATAACTACAAACCTCACCTTTTTGGAAACGCTTGAAGAAGTTGGAACAAAAAAATCATAAGGCAAAAAATTGTATTGGCTATTGCACTAGCTGTTGTGTCGGGTGTATATATTGTTATGGAAATGAAAATGTAAAAAAAAAATTTCTTGTTAGTACTGACATGAATCCGATCAGAGATGAAGAAATTGATACGCTTGCAGCAAATCAACCCATCTTCATTTGATGTCTCCCATAGAAACATTGTTGATGAAGCGCCATTGCCCATCGATGCAATGTATGAACCTGAACTGCCGAAGGAAATACTCGAGGGCGAAGAAGTTACGTATGAGATGCTCGAGTTGGGAGACAACCGAAAGTGGCAGATTATACTTGCCTGAACTTGCTGAAGATTCGCCCGCAGCACACCGGACAAAGATTGAAACAGCCATCCACGCCATTGACAAATATTCAGTGGCTAGAGATAGATACTACACAAAGTGGCAGATTATTCTTGCCTGAAGATTGTGTAGTAACTGTGTGTAGCCTTATAATATTTTGGTTTGGGGTTTACTTAAAGGAGCCATGGCTAAATAGTGTTATCAAGACAGACAATTGACAATAATTGACAGATAGTAGATTTATTTAGGTGATTATCGTACTGATTTTTAATAATAAATATCTCCATTGTCGTCATGCCGATTATTAAATCAATTATTTTATATTATGCCAATGTTTTAATGTGCGAATAACACATTGGCATAATATAGACTAATTGAGGGGCAGATTTCCACAACAAGATTTCTACGACAATGCAGCAATATTTATGGAGAGGTGTCCAGAGAAGCAAGAAATGTAAATGAAAATAATTATACTTGATTGTTCGTATTCTGATCTGATATATGTGGCTTCATTACAGATTTATTATTTTATATTGTTATATTTATGCATCCATAAACATGTAAACAATTGAAGAAGAAAAATAAAATTTAATAATTAGTATCATTGCTAGTCCTGTTGTTGATTCATCCCATCAAAACCACCAGTCGTTGGCCCGATATAATTTTCATGGATGCAATAATATTTGACTAGTAATGCTAATTACAAGAATATTCATAAAAAATTTCATTAAGGAAGCACCGGGTACAACCCGGTGCTTCATTAATTGAAATTTTTCCGATTATGATTGTCATCACCTGTAAAGTGTATGCGTGGGCATCAGTGCCCATGCATGGATTTCGGCCAATCCGCAGCGACTGTACTGTACACAATCAAACACAACCAAATTGTACTCTACTGTCTCTACATGTAGTCTCTATTCTCATTACACAATTCAAAAATATTTGAACTAAGAGGTATCATACATAATAATTTATAAATTTAATTTACATAAGTTTTTATTTCATTATGGTGCTATATAGGTAATAGAATTTTGTTTATTTTGAAATTTCCACTTCTCATATTCCTTAAATTCAAATTAAATATACACAAATTATACACCAAAATGAAGGTTGGGAGGTATAGAACACGAAAAATATATGAAGTCAACTCATAGACTTGACAGCAGGCACCACTGGTTCCTGAAAGTCTGCTATGGTATTTCGAACTATTTGTACTAGATCTGATAATTAATACAATAATATTTCCTGAGAACAAATCATGGCTAGTGATGAACTGATTATCAAAACTTGCTATCAACCGATTACCGATTATTTCTCTGTCGATTATGCCGATTCCGATGGTTAAAATAGGACACAGAAGAAAATCTGTTAGTGCCTGTTATACTACAGAATTTGGTTGGGGTGTGGGGAAAAGATTGTTGTTGTTGTTGTTGTTGTTGTTGTTGTTGTTGTTGTTGTTAACGATACAATCACATGATATTGTTCTCGTGAAGACTGTGTTTTATTCCGGTAAATAATGTTAATACGGTTTTGTGTAAGGATACAATACACTTGACTGTATTAACCAGGAATATACTGAGCACACATACTTCGTGTCTTACATGTAAATGAATAATAATTTTGATGTTAATGTGTGTTGTGAAGTCGTATGACGCATGGTTTACAAGTATGTCAGAATGTATTATTCAATGTTCTTTTTTCAACTTGTTACCCCCCTTGATGTGTTTCTCTAATGTTTGCATGAACTCGACAATCTATGGGCAAGTCAGATAATAAGCAGACTGACATCTGCAAAATGAGGTCCCCAGAGGGTGAATTTAGTGATGCTACCCTGCTATAGCAGGGTAGCATCACTAAATTACCCTCTGTGAACCTCAGTCTGAATCCTAGTCTCAAGAATAAAAAGAAAGAGGTACCCAGAGGATAAATTGGCCCGCACTGTATGGGATAGCATCATCAAATTCACCCTCTGGGCACCTCATTCTGCAAATGTCGGACTGCTTATTTTCAAGCCTGTCAATGGGAAATGGTGGCTATCTCCTATCGATTGCAGTTGGTAAAGTCTGTAATATCTCTGCTCTGCAAATCCCTAAATTTTCTGCTATGCACTACACACATTTTTAATGGGAAAACTATTGAAATGGCCAAATATCAAAGGGATTTTAATAGTCAGTGTTAAATATAGAATAACCGGAAACTGCCGATTTTTAACTGCCCATTGTCATAATTGGCCGATGTCCCATAACCATCCGGTTCCGATTGCCGATTCCGATTATCGGTTCATCACTAATTGTGGCCAAATGTGCTTCACATATCCAAGAACAATGCTTTGGCATCAAAATCCTTCAAAACACAGCGGCAGATATGCATGGGGTATATTCCAAAAGTGACGTCTTTGTTTATAAATATTCTTACTTTCGATTTCCGATCAATGTCATCGGACTGAAAAAGCATCGAAAAACAACGCCGTCTAAAATCAAATAATGAGAAAGGCATACTATTTAAGGAATAGTGCATGGCTTGGATTTGACTACGCCCATATAGTGCCCAATGAGGTGGGTAGTTCCCGCCGTGAAGCGGAGGGAACTACACCACCTCACTGGGCACTATATGGGCGTAGTCAACGACAAGACGTGCACTAATCCTTATATTATATCGAACACCCATCAAGAAAAACATCTGTCTGATTTGTTAATCTATTACCAAGGTAGCAGCCCTACCTACCAGCATTATACAGAAAAAAATACCATGTAGTTTTCAAAAAACATTTTCTTCTTCCAAAACATGGCTTATGACCCCTCATTGGATGGAGAATAACACACTCATTGCAAAATTTTGTTGTTTCCTTCATTTTTTTACTCATATAATTTTGCTCATTAAACTCCTCCTGCTCATCATCGCCAAATCGATTGTAGTTTAAATCACAATTTGAAGCTGTCATTCTCGGTACGAAATGCTAACTTGGATTTTTGATATGAGCAGAAGACAGATTTTGAATCGGTCGGCAAGGGTAAACAAAACATTTCCCCCAAACGGAACTGTGTATTCTAGAATCGCGCAACTCATGAATGAAAGCTAAAATTTTCGAAATTGGACAACGCAGTTTGATAATTTCCACACATCTGTCACACATATACATTACCAAATGGGTCAGTACAGGATACAAAACTCCGAACATTCAAATGAATTCCATTATTTATTCGTTTACTGCCCAAAACATACAATTAAATAGCGAAATAATATGAGCAGCGAAACAAACAATTTTTTATATCCAGACGCGTTCTCATGAAATTTGTACCCAGGTATGGATACAACTGCGAAACGAGATATGGATCATCTTCTCAAGGAATAAAATGAACGCCTCAGAAAATGTGACTTCAACAATGGAAAAGCGATACATTTTTCCACAATGATTGGATATTGTGCCTCTGTGAATCGATATTTAAATTTAGCCTGATTAGTTTTATTCGCCCAGTATGAAAAGAAAACTGATACAGTAGTGTGCTAAAATTAGAAAACGTGAAATGCCTGGGTGTAGTGCCTGGTCAGTTCTGTGGATGCAAACTACACGAAATAGGGGTGCAGCATTCGTCCAATCAGGAGCCTAGAAGGTCACTTGAGATATAATATATTTATAAAGAGACTGTACAGTTGCCATATTCTATGCAAGGTATCATGACACCCCTTGAAATGTCTTAAATTTACGATTTTGTTTCTTTTCAACCTACTCACAATTGTTTACAATTGGCTGTAACATAAGTGCAAGCCCTACTTCGGAACTAACTCAGGCTTTTAGAATCTTTTCCAAACGAGTTGGAAAAGTACTAGAGTGCAAAAGCACGAAAAAGATCGAAAAAAGGGTCGAGCGAGACCAGAGCTCGAAATTACAGGTACTCTCTCTGCACACCTCTTGCGTTTACCGAGCACATGCGCAACAACCGTGACGTTAATTCCTTTTATTTCCGCCATTGTACATGGTCGGAAATTTTTGTGACTCGTGCTAATTTGCTCTTCTGTTGAGTTTTCGGCTTTGGATCCCTCACCTGTCGGACCATATTGTCCTACTTCTTTCGGACAATTTGACAGTAGTGGCCTACATACGGAATCAAGGAGGCACACATTCGATTTCCATGTATCGGC
Source organism: Pictodentalium vernedei (assembly GCA_031216915.1). Lineage (NCBI taxonomy): Eukaryota > Metazoa > Mollusca > Scaphopoda > Dentaliida > Dentaliidae > Pictodentalium > Pictodentalium vernedei. The sequence goes on along the minus strand of CM062295.1, from coordinate 548,223,605 downwards.
TGTCTCGGGATCTTCTTCTGTTGGCGCGGGATGTGAACGCTCGGATGTCCATTCGACATATTCCGGGGTGTCTCAACGTCCTAGCAGACTCCCTGTCCCGACGCGACAGTGTCCTTCCAACCGAATGGATGCTACATCGGTCGGTGTTTCAGGCGATTTGCGAGCAGTGGGGCCGTCCTCAGGTCGACCTTTTCGCTACTCGCTGGAATCATCAGGTAGAGACCTTTGTCTCCCCTTGTCCAGATCCTCTGGCATTTGCAGTAGACGCTCTGTCTCTGGACTGGACAGGTTGGATCGGCTATGCCTTTCCTCCTGCTCCGATTCTTCCTCAAGTATTAGCGAAGATTCGTGCTTGCAGTTGCAGGATCATTCTGATCACACCCCTGTCTCCACAGAGGGTGTGGATCAATCTGCTGCGGCCTCTATTGGCCGGTCGACCGATTCGTCTACCTCTACGTCGCGATCTTCTTTCACAGGGTCGTCCCAGGAAGTATCACAACAACCTGGCGAGCCTGTCCCTTCACGCCTGTCTTTTATCAGGTCCAGTCTCCGACATAGAGGTTTTTCGAGACGATCAGTGGAGTGCATTTCTGCATCGCGGCGACATTCCACTGGCATGACTTATGCCGCCAAGTGGAAGGTTATCTGCCGCTGGTGTGCAGATCACAATGTGATTTACCGTGATCCGTCAATCGCTCAAATTGCGGATTTTCTGGTTTTTCTTTTTGACTCCAAGGGCCTCCAGCCTATTACGATTAAGGGCTATCGGTCTATGCTGTCTGATACTTTCTCTTATGTGGGAAAGCGGTGCATCGGTCATAATCTTTTTCTCTCCAAACTCATTCGGCACTTTTCTTTGAAGAGGCCTCGAGTTTTGCGTCTTACACCCAAGTGAAACTTGGCATGGGTGTTGCACTGTTTGGAGGGGGCGCCATTCGAACCTTTATCTGAGACCGACATGCGTTTTCTCACCTATAAGACGGCTTTTCTTCTAGCGTTTGCTTCTGCTCGTCGAGTCAGTGAGCTTCATGCGCTATCTGTTGATTCTGCCTTCTTCCGAAATGAGGCTAACAGTGTCACCTTCACTACTGATTGCTCTTTTCTGGCTAAGAATCAACTTCCTGATTCGGTACCTTCTCCCATCTGCATTCGGGCTCTCCCTGCTGTAGATGGCCGGAGGCCTCTTCTTTGTCCTGTTCGTGCGATCAAGACTTACATTACTCGCACTCAGTTCATTAGGAGGGGTCGGAAGAGATTCTTTCTGTCTCTCATTCCTAAGAGGCAGTCTCTCTCTTCCCATTCTATTCCCAGGTGGATCTGTCTTGCAATCAAGCTGGCTTATTCTCGCCTGTCTGCGTCAGATCTTGTTTCGAACCGGCTTAATGCTCATGAGGTTCGTGCCATTTCTACATCCTGGGCGTTCTCCAATTCTGTTTCGCTCCGGGATGTTATGAATGCGGCTTACTGGAGGAATGCTTCTACCTTCTCCTCCTTTTATCCCCGCCACCTTCAGCAGCAATCTGAGGACCTTTATTCTTTAGGCCCTCTCATTGCTGCTCAGGCTGTTGTGCACCCTCGTTAAAATTGTTTTTATCGAGGTTGTGCCTCGCTCAGCCTTGTTCTTTTCAGGTGCCTTCTCTCTATCTTCATTACAGGTTTTCGTTATTGTTCTCTGCCATCCTTGCTTTCGTTCTGCTACTCTTGTTGGTATTGGTTATGTGATTCACCTCCTCCTATTGTTTATTCAGCCAATTGTAAACAATTGTGAGTAGGTTGAAAAGAAATTAAAATTTTTTAGTAAATTTTGTTTCTTAACATACCTACCACAATTGTTTACCAGAGGCCCACCCTCCTTGGGGATATCTTTGATATCGATGCCTCCCCGCTAAATCACAAACTTCTCGTTGGCGGAAATACGGAATTAACGTCACGGTTGTTGCACATGTGCTCGGTAAATGCAAGAGGTGTGCAGAGAGAGTACCTGTAATTTCGAGCGCTGGTCTCGCTCAACCCTTTTTTCGATCTTTTTCGTGCTTTTGCACTCTAGTACTTTTCCAACTTGTTTGGAAAAGATTCTAAAAGCATGAGTTAGTTCCGAAGTAGGGCTTGCACTTATGTTACAGCCATTTGTAAACAATTGTGGTAGGTATGTTAAGAAACAAAATTTACTAAAAATTTTTAATTTTTTGAAGGAAATTTGTGGTATCAAGTGATTTTTGCATGTCTGTCGAACATGGAATACATCTTCAATAAAAAATGTAGACATTGTTGTCCTTTTCCCAAATGCAGTTTTATCGCAGCATCCTAAAGTGTTTTGAATGCCTAGCTTTGTTCTTGGATATGTGAAGCCCATTTGGCCACAAGTTGTTCTCAGGAAATATTGTATTATCAGTTCTGGTACGAATACGGTAGACTTTCAGGAACCAGTGGTGCCTGCTGTCAACTCTATGAGTCGATGTCATATATTTTTTGTGTTCTATATCTCCCAATCTTCATTTTCATGTATAATTTGTGTACATTTAATTTAAATTTAAGGAATATCAGAGGCGTGAATTTTAAAATAAACAAAATTTCATTACTTATATACATGTAGCACCTTAAAGGATGTGCGGTAAATACATAATAAACATGTATAAACAGGATGTATCAACAGGAAGCAAGGGGATACTGTCAAAATCCCCATAATACCTCGGTACCAGGTGAATTCATCCCACTACTATTTCGGCCCAGGTGATTTCGACCCAGTTTTGGTGAAATCGACCCAACTGAATTTGTCCCATAATTGGTGATTTCGACCCACAGTCGAACTTTTAATAAATAACATACATTTGTATCACATTAGTCACTGTCAGTTTATTTTATTCCTCAAAGAAAAAGCATAAATAACATAACAAAATGAGATAGAATCATAATAACAGAGGGAGATCACATACAGTTTGCATGCAAAAGAAAACAGGACGAGAGAAGAATTGTTTTATGGATCCAGTTTTATAATTGCTGACTCTGACAGTGATATTGTTATTAGTTATATGGTACCTTCTGAAACTGATTGCAATATCATTGTCCGAGTCTGGCATTACAGGCGAGGGGAGGATAAAACATTCTTTTTCCAGGGACATGGAATTAATATAAACAAGCAAGTAACATCCCTATCGCACAAGGCAGAACTGTCTGGTTGAAGTGTGGGTAGGCGAAAAATGCAGAACACTACACATTCAAACGTGAACATTTCTTAAGTAATTGTCTTGTTGAAATTTCATTATTGACATATTGTTCCCAATACTCAAAAACATTCTTTTGCAAGTGTCTGTATTTGATTTTTTGCTCCAGTTTTAATTTGTTTCTGAAATTAACTTCACATTGACATTGACCAAACAACATTCTCAATGTAAAACATTCACTAGAACATAAAATTGAGTGTTAATATTTGTATTTAGATGATTATGCCACCCTTCTACATCATTATTTGTTCTTACATTTTGATCTAAAACACATGCCTTCCACTCAGGGACCAGCCTAGGGGGGAATTTTAGGGAGACTTCAAGTCTCCCTCCAGAAAAAATAGGGAGACTGCAGAGTCATGTAGGGAGACTTGGTTTATTCCCACTCAGCCAACCTTCCTAAAATACCAGTTAATAGGTGTGAATTACAGAAAGGTGTTAGGTTGGCTGAACGCAACTTTTGCAGTAGAGGATTAGGCTATAGTCTGTATCGTCTTACCTACATAATCAAACAACATCATATCAAAATACATCTCAACTTTATAATAAAATCTATAAGTACATTCACATTATTTCAATTTTAGTAATTTACTTGCTTCGTCACCAAATTCAAAAACGTCCAGATTGCCACTATTGAGTCTGTTCTTCAGTGTTTTCAAATGATTGTCTATCGTTCTGTAACGCTTTCGTCTTTTTGGTGCGAGACCTCCGGATTCAAGTTGAATCACTTTTGCTTCGTTGGTTGCCTGCAATTTCTTTAGCAACACAACGAAAGAGTATATGTTTGGGTGAGCAGCTCTGCACATTTTTTAGCTCACCTGAGCGAAGCTCAAGGGGAGCTTTACTAATCACTTTCTGTCCGGCGTCCGTTGTCCGGCGTCCGTCGTCCGTCGTCGTCCGTCCGGCGTTAACTTTACATTATTGACTTCTCCTCCTAAACCACTAGCCCAATTTTATTCAAATGTTGGCTAAATGTTTATTACCTAATGCCAATTCAGATTTGTTCAAATGAAGTTGCCCCTCCTCCTGGGTGGTGCCACGCCCCCAAGGGGCACCAAAATCTTTGTAAATCTTCTTCTCATGAACCAGCAGTAGCAGAGACTTGATATTTGGTGTGCAGCTTCCTTTTGAGGTGTAGACTCAGATTTGTTCAAGAGAAGTTTGTGGGTCTATACTTGGCGTTGTTATGAGAGGGGCAAAATTTTTTGCCCCGCCCAAAATTTCTATTTTCCAAACCGAGAGGCTGATTTGAACCAAATTTTATGTGAGGGCTTATTGGGTCATGAGTACTTGATTTATGCAAAAAAAATTTTTCCCACAGCCCCGTGGGAACCGCAGGAGCTAAAAATAGAAAAAATTTAAAACGCCCATATCTCCAAAACTGCACGGCACTGAGAATTTTTATTTGGTGTGCAGCTTCCTTAGGACCAACAGAAAGGATTGGTAAAAAAAAATTGCCATCGGTTTTATCATAGGGTACAGTTTCGGGACTTTGAAAAAGTGCTGAGTCAGCACTTTTTAACACTGTAGGCAATGGGAAAAACATTAAAAAATCTTCTTCTCCAGATCCAGCAGGCAGAATCTTTTGATATTTGGTATGCAACATTGTAGGGTGGATCTGATTCAAGTTTGTTCAAATCGGCCCCCTGGGTTCATATTTGGGCTCAGTATAGGAGCCCGATTTCGAACTTAGTGCATTTCAGGCAAATTTCTTAAAAAATCTTCTTCTCCAGATCCAGCAGGCAGAATCTTTTGATATTTGGTATGCAACATTGTGGGGTGAATCTGATTCAAGTTTGTTCAAATCGGCCCCCTGGGTTTATATTTGGGCTCAGTATAGGAGCCCAAATTTGAACTTACTGCATTTCAGGCAAATTTCTTTGAAAATCTTCTTCTCCAGATCCAGCAGGCAGAATCTTTTGATATTTGGTATGCAACATTGTAGGGTGGATCTGATTCAAGTGTGTTCAAATCGGCGCCCTAGATTCATATTTGGGCTCACTATAGGAGCTCGAATTCGAATTTAGTGCATTTCAGGCAAATTTCTTCAAAAGTCTTCTTCTCCAGATCCAGCAGGCAGAATCTTTTGATATTTGGTATGCAATGTTGCGGGGTAGATCTGATTCAAGTTTGTTCAAATCGGCCCCCTGGATACATATTTGGGCTTACTATAGAAGCCCGAATTCGAACTTAGTGCATTTCAGGCAAATTTCTTAAAAAATCTTCTTCTCCAGATCCAGCAGGCAGAATCTTTTCATATTTGGTAAGCAATATTGTGGGGTGGATCTGATTCAAGATTGTTCAAATCGGCCCCCTGGGTTAATATTTGGGCTCAGTATAGGAGCCCGATTTCGAACTTAGTGCATTTCAGGCAAATTTCTTAAAAAATCTTCTTCTCCAGATCCAGCAGGCAGAATCTTTTGATATTTGGTATGCAACATTGTAGGGTGGATCTGATTCAAGTTTGTTCAAATCGGCCCCCTGGGTTCATATTTGGGCTCAGTATAGGAGCCCGATTTCGAACTTAGTGCATTTAGGCAAATTTCTTAAAAAATCTTCTTCTCCAGATCCAGAAGGCAGAATCTTTTGATATTTGGTATGCAACATTGTGGGGTGGATCTGATTCAAGTTTGTTCAAATCGGCTTCCTAGATTCATATTTGGGCTCACTATAGAAGCTCGAATTTGAACTTAGTGCATTTCAGGCCAATTTCTTAAAAAATCTTCTTCTCCAGATCCATCTGATTCAAGTTTGTTCAAATCGGCCCCCTGGGTTCATATTTGGGCTCAGTATAGGAGCCCGATTTCGAACTTAGTGCATTTAGGCAAATTTCTTAAAAAATCTTCTTCTCCAGATCCAGAAGGCAGAATCTTTTGATATTTGGTATGCAATGTTGCGGGGTAGATCTGATTCAAGTTTGTTCAAATCGGCCCCCTGGATACATATTTGGGCTTACTATAGAAGCCCGAATTCGAACTTAGTGCATTTCAGGCCAATTTCTTAAAAAATCTTCTTCTCCAGATCCAGCAGGCAGAATCTTTTCATATTTGGTAAGCAACATTGCGGGGTGGATCTGATTCAAGTTTGTTCAAATCGGCCCCCTGGGTTTATATTTGGGCTCAGTATAGGAGCCCAAATTTGAACTTAGTGCATTTCAAGCAAATTTATTAAAAAATCTTCTTCTCCAGATCCAGCAGGCAGAATCTTTTGATATTTGGTATGCAACATTGTGGGGTGGATCTGATTCAAGTTTGTTCAAATCGGCTTCCTAGATTCATATTTGGGCTCACTATAGAAGCTCGAATTCGAACTTAGTGCATTTCAGGCAAATTTCTTTGAAAATCTTCTTCTCCAGATCCAGCAGGCAGAATCTTTTGATATTTGGTATGCAACATTGTAGGGTGGATCTGATTCAAGTTTGTTCAAATCGGCTCCCTAGATTCATATTTGGGCTCACTATAGGAGCTCGAATTCGAATTTAGTGCATTTCAGGCAAATTTCTTCAAAAATCTTCTTCTCCAGATCCAGCAGGCAGAATCTTTTGATATTTGGTATGCAATGTTGCGGGGTAGATCTGATTCAAGTTTGTTCAAATCGGCCCCCTGGATACATATTTGGGCTTACTATAGAAGCCCGAATTCGAACTTAGTGCATTTCAGGCCAATTTCTTAAAAAATCTTCTTCTCCAGATCCAGCAGGCAGAATCTTTTCATATTTGGTAAGCAACATTGTAGGGTGGATCTGATTCAAGATTGTTCAAATCGGCCCCCTGGGTTAATATTTGGGCTCAGTATAGGAGCCCGATTTCGAACTTAGTGCATTTCAGGCAAATTTCTTAAAAAATCTTCTTCTCCAGATCCAGCAGGCAGAATCTTTTGATATTTGGTATGCAACATTGTAGGGTGGATCTGATTCAAGATTGTTCAAATCGGCCCCCTGGGTTAATATTTGGGCTCAGTATAGGAGCCCGATTTCGAACTTAGTGCATTTCAAGCAAATTTATTAAAAAATCTTCTTCTCCAGATCCAGCAGGCAGAATCTTTTGATATTTGGTATGCAACATTGTGGGGTGGATCTGATTCAAGTTTGTTCAAATCGGCTTCCTAGATTCATATTTAGGCTCACTATAGAAGCTCGAATTCGAACTTAGTGCATTTCAGGCAAATTTCTTAAAAAATTTTCTTCTCCAGATCCAGCAGGCAGAATCTTTTGATATTTGGTATGCAACATTGTGGGATGGATCTGATGCAAATTTGTTTAAATCGGCTCCCTAGATTCATATTTGAGCTTACTATAGAAGCTCGAATTCGAACTTAGTGCATTTCAGGCAAATTTCTTAAAAAATCATCTTCTCCAGATCCAGCAGGCAGAATCTTTTGATATTTGGTATGCAACATTGCGGGGTGGATCTGATTCAAGTTTGTTCAAATCGGCCCCCTGGATTCATATTTGGGCTCACTATAGAAGCTCGAATTCAAACTTAGTGCATTTCGGGCAAATTTCTTCAAAAATCTTCTTCTCCAGATCCAGCAGGCAGAATCTTTTGATATTTGGTATGCAACATTGCGGGGTGGATCTGATTCAAGTTTGTTCAAATCGGCCCCCTGGATTCATATTTGGGCTTAATATAGAAGCGCGAATTCGGACTTAGTGCATTTCGGGCAAATTTATTAAAAAATCTTCTTCTCCAGATCCAGCAGGCAGAATCTTTTGATATTTGGTATGCAACATTGTGGGGTGGATCTGATTCAAGTTTGTTCAAATCGGCTTCCTAGATTCATATTTGGGCTCACTGTAGAAGCTCGAATTCGAACTTAGTGCATTTCAGACAAATTTCTTAAAAAATCATCTTCTCCAGATCCAGCAGGCAGAATCTTTTGATATTTGGTATGCAACATTGCGGGGTGGATCTGATTCAAGTTTGTTCAAATCGGCCCCCTGGATTCATATTTGGGCTCACTATAGAAGCTCGAATTCAAACTTAGTGCATTTCGGGCAAATTTCTTCAAAAATCTTCTTCTCCAGATCCAGCAGGCAGAATCTTTTGATATTTGGTATGCAACATTGCGGGGTGGATCTGATTCAAGTTTGTTCAAATCGGCCCCCCTGGATTCATATTTGGGCTTAATATAGAAGCCCGAATTCGCACTTAGTGCATTTCGGGCAAATTTATTAAAAAATCTTCTTCTCCAGATCCAGCAGGCAGAATCTTTTGATATTTGGTATGCAACATTGTGGGGTGGATCTGATTCAAGTTTGTTCAAATCGGCTTCCTAGTTTCATATTTGGGCTCACTATAGAAGCTCGAATTCGAACTTAGTGCATTTCAGGCAAATTTCTTAAAAAATCTTCTTCTCCAGATCCAGCTTCAGAATCTTTTCATATTTGGTAAGCAACATTGTGGGGTGGATCTGATTCAAGTTTGTTCAAATTGGCCCCCTGGGTTTATATTTGAGCTCCGTATAGGAGCCCAAATTTTAACTTAGTGCATTTCAGGCATATTTCTTAAAAAATCTTCTTCTCCAGATCCAGCAGGCAGAATCTTTTGATATTTGGTATGCAACATTGTGGGGTGGATCTGATTGTGATTCATGAACGTATTTATTTGTAAAGTTGATAGAATCTTAGACAAAATTTGCAGAAAAGATCTACTATAGAAGGGGTGGTATCCAGGGTGAACCGTTTACCCCAAATCTAGCAGTACTAATGCATTATTCACACAAATCTCCGTTCAAATTTTATGACCCCTCATTGGAACACACGCATTCAGCTCATTCCAACAAAGGTCATATGCCATGTTTTCGAGACAAAGGAATAAAAATTTTAGTTATTCATGAAATTTTTAGGCAACTGTTGTCTGTTATTCACATTGCTTCATGAAATTTCAGTACTTTTAGAAGTTACCTCAGTAATCAAGGGTTAATTCCCCTTAATTAAATGTCGCCTCTAAAAAACAACCACTTTGCATATCTTACCTTTTTACCAGCATAACTGCCAAAACTTGTCAGCATTCTTCGCAAAAATCGCTATTCAAATTTTAATTTTTGTCTCTTAAACATACATGTACTTATCGCTTGTAAATACCCCATTGGAATGAGCTTTTTGAGCTCATTCCAATGAGAGGTCGCACACCATGCTTTTTGAGTCAAAAAAGCAATTTTTTTAGTTATTCCAGAATTTCATATGTAAAACACAGCTTTATGACTTCACATTAAAATGAGCTCTCTAAGCTTGTTCCAATCAACATTCACGCACTATGTCTTTCACACAAAAAATAAAATTTTCCATTTATTCAGGAATTTTGTTTGCAAGAACACTCTTACCCCCCCCCCCCCCCCCCCACACACACACAAACACACACACACACACACAAACACAGACACACACATCTAAAAGTTTGTCAGCAAAAAAACAGTTACTTCAATTTTTAAATGCATTATAGGAACAACTTGCCTAATCAAATTTAAATACTTTTGCATCATTCTGTATCTAGAACAAACCATTTACCATATCTTTACGCAAAATTCTCCAGCATCATTCACAAAAAAACACCATTATTTATATATTCACATTTCTGTCTCAAAAATATACCTGATCTTCCCATACCCCTATTGGAATAAGCTGTTTGAGCTTGTTCCAATGATGATAAAAAAAACTAATATTTTGGAAAATTTGTGAAAATTTTTGTTTTCTTGCATGCAAATATATACATGTAGCACATGGAAGATATCCACAGTTGGGGAGAGATGTCCAAGGCTATCTCTTCACATTCCTTGTTTGTGCTTCATGCTAAACCAGTTTGTCTGCAGAGATAAATTTGCTTTATTAAAAATCATTGGAGATTGGCCACACACCAACGATTTTAAATAAAACTAATTTTAGGTAACAAATGTTGAACTTCAAACAAAATCTATCACTCAACCAGTTAATGTTGATGAGGCATGACATGGTGAAGGTGACCTAAAATACTTCTTAGAGTCACTTTGTCAGGTGAGCGATTAAGGCCACGTGGGGCCTCTTGTTTTATTTTGCTGTGCCAACCTTCTGCATTGTTGGTTGTTCTTGCGCCGTCGTTGTTGTGATGGTTCCATTTGCTGATGGGAACACCCTCTACCCATTGTTCGGTAACATAGTCAGTAAATGCGGTGACATCCACGGAAATGTCCTCGGCTGATTCTAAAGCATTTAGCAAGAAATCTTCAACATGTTGGACGGGAATGAGTGGAAGAACAGCAGCCCTCCGGACAAGAAGTTTGACGTCATCATCTTGATTGTAATGTCTCACTAAACCAACGGATTGAGTCTTCAATTCATGCTGAGAAGATCCATATATATATAATATGGGACTGTGTTTTGAAAACATAAAATAATAGATGAGACAAACACCGTGATTGTTGTTCACTTCAAAGGCACAATTAGTGAATCTAGGGAATTTCAAACACCGTGTATTAGAAAAATTAGAAAAAACAACATAACTGCAGAATATTTTAAAAATTAAGACATCAAAGATGATGATAATATATAGTAACAAACTAATTAATTGTTTTCTCAATTCAACCGACTGACAAAAAACAACAATATTTTAATTTGCAAAAATGATTTTTATTTTGCAAAAAAAAAAAATGACAATTTATATGCTACAGACTATAACAAGGATTAAGCAAGTGTGAAAAAAAGGTTGGCTATACGCTACTCCTGATCATTAAAAGGTTGGCCAGAAATGTCATTCCGCGTCATTTCATGTCATTCCGATGTTTAGGAGGACCATTTTTCAAGATCGTCCACATGCACACTTGTGTCCTGTACAAAGCTTTTCTTGACATCACTAAAGCTTTTTTTCATGTGTTTCAATTCCATTCGTGTTTTTCTGGGAATAGACAGCCCAACAGTTAACAGTCGTCAGCAAATCGAAATGAAAATAGTGTGTTATAAAATACGTCCTTTGTGTATACATTTTCGGCATCCTAAGCGACGTAACATACTTTCAAACTGGGTTGTTTTGTTGAGTCGCGTAAGTCACCTATTTCCGTTTCGACACTTGAAGCTCCGACTGGAACGCAACAAAATAGAAATAAAAAAATCCGCCAAAAGCGACAATGGACAATTGCTTGTCGTGTGCTTTCAAATAAATGGACGTTTATTTGACGAATTAAAATGCCCATTTATCACACTCGAGCACATTCGATTTTTGAAAATACTCGTTTTCATGTAAACCTCGCTTCACTCGGTTCAGCCTTTTCTCATTTTGGCCAATTTTTAGAGGGCGACTTGTAATCGCCCCGACTATTTTTCTAGGCGACTTTGGGCTTAGAAGGGCGACTTAATCGCCCTAGTCGCCCTCACGGCTGGTCCCTGCTTTCACTCTCCACACAAGATTATTAATCAAAGTTGACCATACGTAATCTGTGAAGTCTCTCGGTTGATCACTCTGCTTCTTCACAAAGCATTTTTCTATTTTTTCGTGAGGTAAAAATGGCAAGGCCATGAACTTACTCAGATATTTATTCATTGAAGAGTCATTTTTGTATTGAATGGACAGACTCAAATCCAGTATTTCGTTCCACAAGGCAATTTTTAATCAAAATTAAAAAAATGAATGAATACAAATAAGACAACACAATACAACATTTTTTCAGTGGGTCGAATTCACCAAAACTGAGTCAAATTCACTTTGGCTTGAAAATCACCAAACTGGGTCAAATTCACCAAAGCGGGTAGAAGTCACTTTGGGTTGAAATAGTTGTGGGTCAACATCACCAGGAATCAATACCCCCAATAAAATCCCCCCCCCCCTCCAACAAAATGTTTCTCTGGCAAAATCCCTTTTCTCTACATCTGCTGACTAGCGCTTACTCAGGGCCCTAAAACACCAGCAACTTTTCAGTAAATGGACAGCTGAGTTGAAAAAAGAGCAGGCCAAAGTTTATTTTACATATATCTACAAATGAATACAGTTAAAAAAAAAAAGTATAGCTAAAACCCTCTGCACATTGATGTCTAAAAAAATCAAATTTTAAAGTTACATCTTTTTGCCATCATGCAACTAGGAATTTGACCAATTCAATCTTGTTTGAACGACTGCGATGAGCTCTGTCACACAAGATTGAATTGATAATATTCCTAGTGTCATTATGGGAAAAAATGGTGACTTGACAGGTCTGGCAATCTAGAAAATCAAGAAGTGCAAAACAGTTGCCCTCCTCAGATTGCTTGGTAGCGCAATTGCAACTGAAATTTTCAATGCAAGAACTTGTATGCTAGTTTGGTTATATTCACTTCAAGGTATTAATATTGCGACTGAAAAATTGTACTACATTCAGCTACATAGTGGAAATATTGGCACACACATCTTCTCATTATTCAAAATGTTGCATTCAATTCTTATGTGACTGTCTTCTACACTCAAAATGTATTGAAATACAACACAGAATGGGGCATGAATTATTACGAATCAATGCAACATTGACAAATCGTCCCCTGAGTTCCAATGTGTTCTCTGTGCCAGTAGGCACAGAGAACACATTGGTACTCAGGAGACGAAATGATAATAGATTTTAAAGGCAGTCCCAAACAGGTCTGGCATTTCAGAAAATCAAAGGGTGCAAAAAATTGCCCTCTTCAATTTTTTTCTAGGCGTGCAGCATTCTTGCACTCCTAAAGAATGCCAGGCCTGACTCGAAAATTTGATATATTCGACATCAGTGTGAAGACTGAGAGGATTAATAAAGTTGTTGAACCATGGTTGAGGACTAGCACTCGATACAATTATACAGCACCTGCATCTGACTACATAGCATATTTTTTTGTGTATAAGTCAGTGAATAATATTAATAGAATAGGAATAAATTGGGGACACCTGTCCATATAAGCCAAAGGCATATCCGAAAGCCCAGAAAGTCAAATTTACCGTAATGCCTCCACATGCTTTCTATATATATACCTGTTCTGTGCATTTTTTTTTTTTATCAGAGTGCAGTTGCCTCGGGCGTATTTTTAGTCAGCTACAGTATCCTAGTTTGGGATTCAAGTGATTAGCTTAGACATGTTGGTTTTAGTTCTGTATAATTTTGGATGAATTTCGACAGTTTCAGCAGACTATGGGATAGAGATTATACACGGATACAATGAGTTTGGGCACCCAAAATGGTATACTGGTATCCAAAATGTCCTGGATATGGCCCTGGGTGCTTAAACTGGTCAGGATATCTTCCCCCACCTGAAAGTTTTTCTTTTTTCCAACTTATTCATATTAATCTTGAAAAAGTAAAAATGGGTGAAGTACTCTTCAAAATAGTTGTTTCAGCAAGAAAAACAATTTGCTTTGTGTGTCATTTTCAGTCTTTGAGAGTGGGGTGGGTGTGGATGGGGTGCATCTTTCCAACATCTGCACATTTTCATCTTTTTTTTTTCTCTTTCACAGTTTATGCATATGAATCTTGACAAGTTGTTGAAAATGGAAAATATAGATAAAATTCTTTTCAAAATGCTAGTGGTTTGAACACCCCCTCCTCCCCCCCCCCCCCTCCCCCCCAATTTGACTTTCATTGTCAGATGAGATGGGGTAGTGGTCGAGATAAGCTTGTCAGCAGGTCAGGGTATCTTCCCCTACCTGAATATTTCTCTTTTTTTATTCACAACAAATGCTATAAGATAGCCTGATTGGGATATCTTTTCCCCACCTGAAAATTACTTTGTTTTTACAATTTGTACATGCAAGTCTTGGAAATGTGAAATGTGGATGACGTTCTCTTCAAAATGATGATTTGAACAAAAAAAAGTTGATGACTTCAAATCTCTCTCTTTATAACTCATGCATCTACATATACGAGTCTTGAAATTCTTCTCACAGCTACTCCTAGTGATAGTTTGAGTCCCAAAAACAAACACTAGTTTTTCAAAAATGTTTTTTTCTGGTTCATAACTTATACTTATTGATTAACCGTTTACCTCACATGAAAAGCAGATGACACTTACAAACAATATTCTTGAATAACTAATTTTTTCATTTTTTGTCTCAAAAACATAGGTTATGACCCCTCATTGGAACGAGCTTGATGAGACTGTTCCAAAGAGGGATCATAACCTATGTTTTTGAAACAAAAAATGAAAAAATAATGAAAATTAATTGGTAAATTTTGTGAATAGCACTAGACGGTTTGGGCCGTTACGTTGGGTAAAGGGTTAAATGAATCTTGAAAATGGAAAGTGCATGTATATTTGAAATTCTTCTCACAATGGTAATTGAGAGAAAAAAAGGTATTCTTTTCGATAGACCAATATAAGGTCTTTCCAATGAGGGGGTCATGAGCTATGTTTTTGAGGCAAAAAATTAAAATATTTAGCTATTCACTTTCAAGAAAAATTTTTTCGAGTGTCATCTGCTATTCAGGATAACCCTTTACCCATCACAGATGATATCAAAATTTATTATTTTAAACATAATTTTTAGCCAGCCGCCATTTTGTACCGACGATGCAGAAATCTGTTTTTTTGCACAGAACTTCCATATGAAAGCATTGATTTGAATAATTTTTTCTATGAATGTTTAGTACCATGGGATACATCACATATAATACAGGTTTTTTTCTCATACGTAAATTATGCAAATTAGACTAACTTTGATGTATTTAGTGTTACTTTCAGCACTGTCAGTGCAAATGCCAATACGGCTCGGGCTAGAGGCCGCATTTATGAACCGATCTTTACGAAACTTCTTGGGTACGTTTGGTATCACCATGGGACGAGAATGAGTGTTTTGGGTGCGGTCCAAAATTCAAGATGGCCGCTGGCAGCCATTTTGTTCAAAATTAGGGGCAATCAGATTTTTGCGCAGAACTTCCACATGAAAGCTCTGATTTGAATAATTTTTTGTACAAATGTTTAGTACCATGGGATACATCACATATAATACAGGTTTTTTTCTCGTGCAGAAATTATGCAAATTACATGTAGATGAACTTTGATTTTTTCAGTGCTACTTACACACAGTAAGTACACATGTCAATACGGCTTGGGCTAGAGGCTGTATTTATCAACCGATCTTCACGAAACTTCTTGGGTACCTCTGTTATCTCCTTGGGATGAGAACGAGTGTTTCTGAGTGCGGTCCGAAATTCAAGATAGCTGCCAGTGGCCATTTTGTACCGAAATTAGGTCTAATCAGTTTTTTGTACACAACTTCTATACGGCTCAGGCTAGAGGTCGTATTTATGAACCGATCTTTACGAAACTTCTTGGGTACCTTTGTTATCACCGTGGGATGAGAACGGGTGTTTTTGGGTGTGGTCCGAAATTCAAGATGGCCACCAGCAGCCATTTTGTACCAAAATTAGTGCAATCAATCTTTTGTACAGAACTTCTGTATGAAAGTTCTGATTTGAATAAATTTTTGTATGAATGTTTAGTAAAATGGAATACATCACATACAGTACAGGTTTTTTTCTCATGCAGAAATTATGCAAATTAGATGAATTTTGATTTATTTAGTGCTACTTATGCACCGTAAGTGCACATGTCAATACGGCTCGGGCTAGAAGCTGTATTTATCAACTGATCTTCACGAACTTCTTGGGTACCTTTGTTGTAACCTTGGGACGAGAACGAATGTTTCTGAGTGCGGTCCAAAATTCATTGTGGCTGCCAGTGACCATTTTGTACTGAAATTAGGTCCAATCAGTTTTTTGTGACAACTTCTATACAGCTCGTATTTATGAACTGATCTTCACGAAATTTCTTGGGTACCTTTGTTTTCACCTTGGGACAGGAATGAGTGTGTTTTTGGGTGCCTTTGTTATCACTGTGCTGGTTAATTCCATCGTGACAGAGGTTTTAAACAATTATAACAGAAAACTTTCACAAAGATGGACCCATCATAAATTAAGAAGATAGTGGATATTATTGCTTAAATGAAAGAGAACAATATTAAGATTTCTGTGTGAAGACCAACAATTCTAGCAAGACTTTGATATTTTCAAGTAACAGAGTTTGAAAGCCACCCGTGACAGAGGTTACACTACCTAAATGTAGCCTGCAAATTCTATCTCATGCTTGACGATTTCACTAAATCTCAAATAGCAACATAATCAAATGATGTTAAATATTCATACCTGTTAGAATGTAGAGAGGTATTACTTCACATATTTGAATTCCCCTTTGATCTTACCGTAACAGAGGTTACATGAAATTTTGTGACAAGAGGTTACATTCCCATAAATTAAGGAAAGATGTATTTTCATCAAACAAAAACATTTTAATTTGTTCAACTGGAATTCAACACACAACATATATACATTTTTGATAGATTTCAGGTAATTTTTGTTGTGTTTCAGTTCACTTCAGGTCAACTTTATAAAGCCCTCTGCTATTAATCAACACGGGGTCTTTACCCATGACTTGTAAAATATCATCATTCCTATACCAAACGATGTCCTCTTCTGGTTCAAATTGGTAGGCCTTTCCACCATCAGTCAACTTCAGGCATCTAATTTCAAATTCACCACATTTAAAATTAATGATCTGCCAAAAATACTCTTTTGAATCATACTCGACGACAACCCACTGGCCAACTTTATATGATACCAATGTGGGTACCTGCTGATGTTCCCCTGTTTGACCTGATTTACAAATTTTGCCTCTAATGAAAGAATATTGAAGAATATCTTCCTCTTTGCTGTGAGATATCATTGCATATTTTATAGTGTAGGGTTCCACGCTTTCAAAATAACGGGAATCTCTGGTGCCAGGAATTCCCTTTATGTCCACATTGTTTGGCTTCCACAGTTTGTCCAACCCTTCCATTTTGGATTCAACAATGCCAGATGTTACATATATAATGTTAATGTTAGCAGTACTTAGCACATATCTCCTTAGCTAGAGAATCAAATTTCTCTGCTGTTTGCAGAGTACTTTTCTGTCCCAGGACATATTCTGATACACGGCACTTTACTGTCCCACCAAGACCATCCACGCAGCCGTTTCCATGAGATGTTGCTGAGAAATGCCATGCTACAGGAATGTCACTCAGAGTAATAGTGCAAGGGCTATATCGTTGCTTGAAATGTTGTGCTGTACCATCCGATTGGTATTCAACTCTTGAAACTACAAAACTGTCATTCTTCTGCTTAAAATCATCCAATATTACAGAATAAAACGCTGCAACAGCATATTTGTCATGGCGCATGTAGTCAGAGACAAGACGTACATATGGTACGGATTGTATTTTATCTTCAGGTTTAGGTCTGTAATAAATCATGGTTGTATACAGGGTTGCTGATTGTGTGTCCCAAAATGCTGACTGTATTTCATCTTGTAATTTGAATAGATAGTTCTGGCTGAAATCAGTTTGTACCAGTAAAGTTCCATCAGGTAGATTTTGTTTCAGCTGGTCCAAGTGCTGATCCTGAGCCCTTTTGATGAAGACATGTTTCAAAAAGTATATCAGCTTTGAGCGTAGAATTTCTAAAACTTCATCTTGAGTACTATCAAATTCTATTTTCATCAGCCGCTCATCATCAGATTTTATCCATTGCTTGTATTTTACTCTTTCAGCTCCTCTTTCTTCATCTATACTATCCACTAACACATCAAATTTATACAAATCCTTACACATCTGACATTTGTTGGTCATGCATGTTTCTTTGGAATCATCGCAAGCTATAAGTTTCACAAAATCTGATGTTGAATTTGGGAGATCTGAAACAGCTAGCAGGATAAGACGAACATTCTCATGATATGGGCACAAACAAGTATTAGCAAGTGTTTCTGACCTCAGACAAACATGTTCTGGCCTTTCATCACAAAACTTGCTAAGTCCAATTTTCAGGTCTGAATGCTCCTTCTTAAACAGCTCATACTCTCGGGACCCGAATAAAAGTGCAGACCCAAATAATAGTGCAGAGGGGAAATTTCACCGAAAATTAATAAAAGTGCAGGCCCGAATAATAGTGCGGGGGAAACGTTCGCCGAAAATTATTAAAAGTGCAGATTTAAATAATAGTGCATGGGGGAATTTCAGATAAAAAAGTCCATAAGTATTATATACTGCTCACGAGCAGTAAATCATTTATTCTCAGTTCATCAACTTCATGTAGCACCATTCTCTTTCTACAAGTACTGAACCAGATTATCTATTACCACTACTACTGGTAGTACCGGTGATCGGTGTTCAGGTAACGTATACCATTTTTTAACTTGCAACAAAATTCACAGGGACAAGTTTATAGCATATACATGTACTAGTAATGACAAACGCGGCCACCCACAAAAAAAAATGAATTCTACAAAAAAACTATTTTACTAAAAAATAAATAAACGTGCAGACCCAAATAAGCATCGTGCAGGGGGGAATTTTCCGACTGAAACAGTAAACGTGCATGCATATTTATTTGGATCCAAAGAGTATGCCTCACCCAGTGTAACAGTTAAATATCGTTTTTGTATCTTTTTCTTCTCACCATTCTCTTGAACAATAATGCAGTCTCTTGCTCCTGGCGATGCTGTTGAAATCCAATCCAACTCAAAAAATACTTTAACTGTTTCTTATCAACCTACTCACAATTGTTTACTTCAGGCTTGCACTACAGTGGAAGTCCCTAACTCGGATAAAATACTCTCTATTTTTGTCATTCCCAAGCAATTTGGGAAAGAGAAGTGGTGCAAAAGCACCAATAAAAAATAAGCCAAAACTGGGTCGAGTGCAACCGGCGTAGACCCAGTACGGGACGCTCTCTCCCAAGTACAACTCCACGACTTCCGTTGCCAGTGCGCATATACCGTCTCTAAAGACTCATTCTTTTTATAATCCGCTTCGTGTCGAGATGTTTTTTGCACACTTCTCAGTGTTTCTCCAGCTCGATGTTTGACGATTCCTGATTCATTGTGCATCAGTGTATCCTTTGTATTCTCAGGAACAGTGTTTTTTATATTCTCTTTTACATTATATATCCATAATGTATATTTAATTGTTCTCTCTCGAGTCACGCGCGAATTTCGTGTGCCATGCGGTTCGGACTTATAATATTTCACAATTATTGTTAATGCTTTATTTGCTAAATTTTCTAATTGTGTTAGAGTTAGGTGTCAGCGGGGTACCACTCCTACAGTTTTTCTTCTTTCTTTTGAGAGTAGTCATCCTGTTGTGTGGTTCCCGGTCGACCGTCTGGGGTCTTTGTTTCTGTCACCTTTCTCTCTTCTTTGGGGGTGTTCTTCTGTTTTCTGATTTCACCTTCTCTGCTCCTCTCACCTCTATCATGCCCAGGACAATTCCTTGTGGGCAATGTCTGCTGCCAAAGCATGTGGACGATTTACATTCGTCTTGTTCCTCCTGTAATGGGTGTTTGGCTGAGCGGCCATGCGGTGTCTGTGGATCATGGTCATCCACTTTCTGGGCGTCAGTTAACCGTGTCGTTCGTTCTCGTGGCCGTGCCTCCCGCTCCCGCGGGAAAGGAGAACGTGGTCGTTCGGGGGTCCTGAGCCGACCTTGTCTGGTGAGTGTTATTCCTCCTCCGTGGGGGATGTGCAGTCTTTTCCTGTAGTGGATACTGCGGGAGCCGTTGAGTGTTCTGGTGAAGAGGTGCCTGGTTCCGGGACTACGGTCCCCCTCCAGTCAACATCTGAGGCTGTCACTAGGGTTGTGACTCCTCCTTCGGAGCCGAGCAGGTGTGCTCTCTCCACTATTTCACCAGCCTCAACGACTCCCGACGTATCTACTACTACTGCTGGTCCGTCTGCTTCGTTGTCAGTTTCAGCCGGCCTCAGCTTTTCGCTGCAGGGGACTGCAGGAATGTCAGGTACTGTAGACGTGGGATATCGGCCTCAGCCTTCCCTGACTTCAACTCGGCGAAGTCGGAAGGGGCTGCCGGCCGAATCCATCTCTGTGGTCTCTTCGCCGTCGAGCACCACAGTTGTGTCTTTGGATTCAGATGTTCTTAGTGGAGACACTATGAACTCAGTGGCGTTTCCGTCCAGGGACCAACCTAGAGGGGAATTTTAGGGAGACTTCAAGTCTCCCTCCAGAAAAAATAGGGAGACTGCAGAGTCATGTAGGGAGACTTCATAGGCAAGTGGGAAAAATTAAGAATATTCATGTACCACCCCCACCGCCCCTTCATATTTTCAATTTATGGTCCACCATTAACGTACAAATAATCCAGGTCCAGTTGTCTATGATGCATCTGTGCCAGGTTAAAAAATCACAATGTAATTATTGACTGAAAATCCCCCACTACTACCTTCTCCTTTATGATCCCTCACCTCTTCTTCGTGCCAATCCCCCATCACCCTCCTGTGGTTGCCTTTCAACAAAGTCTACTAAGCTAATAATTTCCTAAGTCTGAAAGTGTGAACAGGACCAGATGTAAGAAGGTTGCTTGGGAGGTACTTTGTTAGTTAATAAACAAAATACATTCTGGGGTTGAGTATTTTGTAAAAGAAATGTCATTCCGCATCATTTTTATGGCATTCCGGGGTCATTCCGCGTCATTTCATGTCATTCCGATGTTTAGGAGGACCATTTTTCAAGATCGTCCACATGCACACTTGTGTCCTGTACAAAGCTTTTCTTGACATCACTAAAGCTTTTTTTCATGTGTTTCAATTCCATTCGTGTTTTTCTGGGAATAGACAGCCCAACAGTTAACAGTCGTCAGCAAATCGAAATGAAAATAGTGTGTTATAAAATACGTCCGTTGCGTATACATTTTCGGCATCCTAAGCGACGTAACCTGCTTTCAAACTGGGTTGTTTTGTTGAGTCGCGTAAGTCACCTATTTTCGTTTCGACACTTGAAGCTCCGACTGGAACGCAACAAAATAGAAATAAAAAAATCCGCCAAAAGTGACAATGGACAATTGCTTGTCGTGTGCTTTCAAATAAATGGACGTTTATTTGACGAATTAAAATGCCCATTTATCACACTCGAGCACATTCGATTTTTGAAAATACTCGTTTTCATGTAAACCTCGCTTCACTCGGTTCAGCCTTTTCTCATTTTGGCCAATTTTTAGAGGGCGACTTGTAATCGCCCCGACTATTTTTCTAGGCGACTTTGGGCTTAGAAGGGTGACTTAATCGCCCCAGTCACCCTCACGACTGGTCCCTGTTTCCGTCCACTCATTCTGGCCTCACGACCAGTTTTGGGGGACCAACGCTTTTTGTGCAGTCTGGACCTTCTGCCCCGCAGAGGTCCGCGGTGACTCTCATGAGTTCTCGCCATATCCTCGGGGTGCCTTGTACCCTTATACACGTCTGCCTTAAGATGTTTCGGCTGCCGCCCGTCGTCCCACATCGGGTGTTTTGGAGGATCGTGACCCTTCGCTGGTTAAGAGGGTCAGAGGTGAAGCCACTTTGCCGGTTCGCTCCCCTGTCGAACTGGTCAATACGGGCAGTGAGCTTAGGGAGGCCCTCTCCTTACTCACTCAGGTTCTTTCTAAGAGCCTTCCTGTTGCTTCCAGCGAGGCAATGAGTGGTTTCCAGGCACCTCCTATGGCGCCTCCTCCCAGGATTGGAAACAGGCCGGTTTCTGATTCCCCTGGTGTCCCGACACCATGGGAGGCGTCGGCTGGTTTGCCCACAATGGGCTATGTGTCTTCCGACTCTGGGGAGGAGTCCAACATGCTTGATGTCGAGGGCCAGCAGTCTTCGGACTTGGGGGCAGCTCTTGACTTTGTGTTTGGGTTTCTGCCTGATCTCAAACCTGCTAACCAGCCGACAGTGTCAGCCTGGCCGCAATCATCGGTCACGCGCCAACAGCCTATGGAGCAAGCTGCTTCTGGGTGCCTTCGACCGTGCCAGTCGGTACAGGTGGTTGAAGCTTTTTCAGCATTGGACTCCAAGCTGAATTCCAAGGCTCTGAAGACTTCGTTCTTCACCAGGGTTGACACCTTTTTGCCTCCTGTGCGTTATCGTTCCTACGATTCCGCCAATCTGTCAGTCTGCCAGACTTTGATGGTTCTGGATCAGGACTCCACTTCCCTCGTGCTTTCCAAGCCCAAGTCTGCCGTCATTCCAATGACGACTCTGGAGTCCACGTTGGGCTTATCTAGAGAGATGCTTGGCATGCTTTCTCTCTCAGATCACGTCGTCTCAGCTTTGGCTGCTTATCTGCCTCCAGATAAGTTTGACGAGGTACAGGCTCCTTTGCGTGTGCTGTCCAAGGCGCTTATGCATCTTACTCACATGCATGCCTGTAACACGGCTAATCTGGAATTAGTTCGAAGGGACGCTGTGCTGGACACAGAACGATCCCTTCCCGAGGAGCAGCGTGCTGCTCTTCGATCTGCTTCTTTGGCAGGTCCGCAACTTTTCCATCATTCCGTGTCGACGGTCCGGATGACGTCCTACGTCATTCCAAAGATCAGCTGCTGTTTCGTCAGCTTGATCAGCCTTCTAGGGGAGGCAAGGGCCGTTCCAAGCCTAACAAGTACCCTTCTGCTTCCTCTGTGAAGCAAAAGGCTGGTCCTTCTGCCGCCGCCTCTACTTCTTACTCAAGGGGTAAGGGTAAGGGTCGGCAGAATCGAGGGAAGTCTCAGGATTCTTCATTTAGTAGAGGAGGTGGTTTCTCCTCTCGCGGGCCTTGTCGGGGCTCTAAATGAAGGTCCTCACCTCGACTCGTCCCAGGTTGGAGGAAGGATAGCAGAGTTCGCAGACCATTGGGCCACCATCACATCCGATCCGTGGGTGTTAGATGTTGTCCGGTCCGGGCTGCGAATATCCTTCCGACGGCACCCCACTCTGTCAAGGGTGCCTCTTCCAACCACAGTTCCTTTAGACGTTTTATGTCGGGAACTTTTGTCCACGGAGATTGGCAATCTCCTGGCAAAGGGGGCGATCGAGGTCGTCAAGAGCATTCAGTCAGTGGGTTTCTATTCCCGCCTGTTCTTGGTGCCGAAGAAGGACGGCCGACTCCAACCGGTTATCAATCTGAGTATCCTGAACCAGTCTATCATTGCTCCCAAGTTCAGCTTGGAGACTTTCAGGTCAGTCCGCCAATCAATTCACCAGGGAGATTTCGCAGCCAGCATCGACCTGCGAGACGCTTACTTCCACGTTCCGATGCATCGGGCGTCACGGAAGTATCTCAGGTTTGCTTTTCTGGGGCGAGTTTACCAGTTCAAGGCCATGCCTTTCGGCCTCAACCTGGCTCCTTGGGCGTTCACCAGACTGATGTCGCATGTGATAGCGTTCCATCGCACACAGTCCAGGGTGACTACTTCGGCATATCTAGACAATATCCTCCAGAGGCATTCCAATGCTGCCTTACTGGAGTTGGACGTCGACACTCTGTTGAGCTTGCTCACGTCGCTAGGATTCAGAGTCAACGAGGAGAAGTCGGACCTGGTCCCTTCTCAGTCGTTTTGTAATCTGGGGATGTCATTCCAACCCAATTCAATTTGGTAGCGGTTCCCCAGGCCAAGGCTGTGATTCTCTCAGCTTTTGCTCTGACTCTGTCCCAGTCCACGTCCACGACCGCTCGGAGTTTTCTCTGGCTGATCGGTCTCTGCGGTTCGGTGACGGATCTCATTCCTCTAGGTCGGCTGCGTGTCAGACCTCTCCAACACTTTCTGCTCAGTCGTTGGAGGCCAAATGTAGATTCCCTGGATCAGGTGCTTCCGTTTCCGGAATCTCTGTATCCTCACCTTCTTCCCTGGACAGATGTTCAGTGGATTACGCAGGGTGTTCCATTGGACTTACCCACGTCCGATCGCGTTCTGACGGCAGATGCCAGCGATCTCGGATGGGGTGCGACGTTGGATCCTCTCGGTCTTTCCCTACACGGGATGTGGGACCAGGATCAAGCAGCTCTACACATCAACCAGAAGGAGCTTCTTGCTCTTCTTCTGAGTTTCAGGCAGTGGATCCCTCACCTGTCGAATCGCCAGGTCCTTCTGCTATCCGACAATTCGACAGTGGTTGCTTACATTCGGAACCAGGGTGGCACGCACTCGGTTCCGATGTTCGAATTAGCTCGGGATCTTCTACTGCTCACTCAGGATGTTCACGCCGGAGTGGTTGTTCGTCACATTCCCGGTCGTCTGAACATCCTAGCCGACTCCCTGTCCCGACAAGGCAGGGTTATTTCCACCGAGTGGATGCTTCACAGGGCAGTGTTCCAGTCGCTTTGCGATCTCTGGGGACGTCCCCACATTGACCTCTTTGCGACTCGTTGGAACCATCAGGTGGACACTTTCGTGTCCCCGTGTCCAGATCCTCTGGCTTTTGCCGTGGACGCTCTGTCACTCGATTGGAACGGTCTAGTCGGCTACGCCTTCCCGCCGGTTCCGATTCTTCCTCAGGTTCTCGCCAAAATTCGAACCTGCAGTTGTCGAATCATTCTGATCGCCCCCCTGTCTCCTCAGCGGGTGTGGATCAATCAGCTCCGCTCGCTGATGGCGGCAGTTCCGGCATGTCTCCCGCTACGTCGCGACCTTCTTTGTCAAGGTCGCCCGAGGAGGTTTCACGTCGACCCAACTTCGTTGCGCCTTCACGCATATCTTTTGTCAGGTCCTGTCTCCTCCGTAGAGGTATTTCGAGACGAGCAGTGGAGTGCATTTCTTCTTCAAGGAGGCACTCCACTGGTTTAGCTTATGCAGCTAAATGGAAGGTCTTCTGTCGTTGGTGTGCTGATCACTCTGTTGATTATGCCAATCCTTCAATTTCACAGATTGCAGAGTTTCTGGTATATCTGTTTGATTCTCGGGGTCTCCAGCCTGTTACCATCAAGGGTTACAGGTCCATGCTTTCAGAGACTTCTTATGTGGGGAAGCGTCGTATCGGCACTAATCCTTACCTCTCCAAGCTTGTTCGGCACTTTTCTTTGAAAAGGCCTCGGACTTTGCAGCTTACTCCACGATGGAATCTTTCGTGGGTGCTGCTTTACTTGGGGGGGGGGGGGGGGGGGGGGGGGGTTCGAACCTTTATCCCAGGTGGATATACATTTTCTCACATATAAGACGGCTTTTCTGATGGCATTTGCTTCGGCCAGACGGGTTAGTGAGCTTCACGCCCTCTCGGTTGACCTGGCCTTTTTTAGGAGCTCTCCCAACAGTGTTACTTTTACCACTGATTGCTCTTTTTTGGCCAAGAATCAGTTACCAGATACTACTCCTCCTCCTGTCTGTATCAGGGCTCTTCCTTCTGTTGAGGGTAATCGCCCTTTGCTCTGTCCGGTCCGTGCTATTCGCATTTATCTCGATCGGACACGCTTCATACGGAAAGGCAGGAAACAGTTTTTTCTGTCTCTTATTCCGGGTCGACAGAAGATCTCTCCTCAATCCATTTCTCGATGGATTTGTCTTGCTATTCGTACGGCTTATGGTCGTTTAGCAGCTGGCAATTGTATTACCAATCGTATTTCTGCCCACGAGGTGCGGGCACTATCCACCTCTTGGGCTTATTCTAACTCCGTCAAGTTGTCGGATGTTATGCAGGCAGCCTACTGGAGAAATGCTTCTACTTTCTCCACCTTTTATCTGCGCCAGTTGCAGGAGCAGTCAGAGGACCTTTTTGCCCTGGGTCCTCTTTCTTCTGATCAGACTGTTGTCTGCCATAGCCATTAGGCTTCTTGAAGGTCAGTTTTCAGCCTTGTGCTGTTGCTGCCCTTTTTCTGTCTGTGTGCCACACAGGCCCATATGTCTCCTTTCATTGTCCTTTATCAATGATTGAGACATTATGGTTGTTAAGCCTCGGGACCTCTTCCTTCTGCTTCACGGTTCCAGTGCACTAGGGTTATGTGTGGGTTGGTTATGCAATTCCCTCCAGCCTTTTGTCTATTCAGCCTGAAGTAAACAATTGGGAGTAGGTTGATAAGAAATCTAAATTTTATAGTAAATTTCCTTTCTTATTATACCTACCACAATTGTTTACATGGAGGCCCTCCTGTCTTCTTTACGGGTAAAGAATCTTTCCTCTCCGCTGATCACATAACTCTAACGTTGATGGATTCAAAAAGAATGAGTCTTTAGAGACGGTATATGTGCACTGGCAACGGAAGTCGTGGAGTTGTACTTGGGAGAGACCATCCCGTACTGGGTCTGCGCCGGTTGCACTCGACCCAGTTTTGGCTTATTTTTTATTGGTGCTTTTGCACCACTTTTCTTTCCCAAATTGCTTGGGAAAGACAAAAATAGAGAGTATTTTATCCGAGTTAGGGACTTCCACTGTAGTGCAAGCCTGAAGTAAACAATTGTGGTAGGTATAATAAGAAAGGAAATTTACTATAAAATTTAGATTTTCATAATAGTCTCTGTTACCTGCAAATCATGACGCCTTCGCTTACTCGGTGGCATAAATGTTTCTGGGGAGAACTTGATTGCCAGTTTCTGAACAACACATTTCCTTTTTCTTGGACTGGTTGGCAAAGCCTTAGCAGATCTGTTTACAGCCCTATTCAAGGCTGCCTTTGAAATACCCCCTGGTGACTGTGGTTCTTTCTTGTTGGCTCTCCATTTTGAAACTTTCATTCTGTTCTTTTCTCGTCTGTGGACTTTCTCTGCATGAGACATAATCTCTCTTCTCCGTTGTTCTGATAACCTTCGATTGACTGTTTGCTGCCTTTTATATGATTCATAGCACCCTTCATCTCTAAGATGCTTTCTCCTTTCCCTTTGCCTTTCAGCATTACTCTTAGCCATTTTAAAAAGTTCACCTCTTCAACATAAAACTGATGATAAAGGTTCTTGTTACAACGTATCTATTTCTGCAGTCGGACTGGAGTTTGCTACACAGTAACAAAACTGTTTGGGATTTTTCTGGTGCAATACCCTTATGCAGCCAGATGCAGCCCCATTATTCAGAATGTGCTTATCAATGCAATATCAACTACAATCATGGTATATTCCATCAAACTAATATCTGGGATCACTGAGTGGGATGTAGTGCTGAGAGGTGGGGGTGGGGGTAGGGGTGTTGATTCAAGTTAGAGCTGGAGAAAGTCATGAATCTTGAACACACAAATGCCCTAATGCACCCCAGTATTCCAAGTTTGCTTTGAGGCCAACATCTACAAGCATGCATATAGATGGTGTATTCCATGATACTGATAATATTAGAGGTGTAATGCAGGAGCGTAACTATAGGGGGGGGGGGAGCCCCCCCCCCAAGGTTTTTCGGGCCCCCCAAAATATTTCCTATAAATAGGTTCTTAATGCACACATGGTACTGAATCCAGTAATAGTATTATATCGAGTTCCTAGCAATAACTGTGTACAGTATACGTGGTAATTTTACGTGAACAATAAGGGCGAAATTTGGCTGATCGCCGTGCTTGTAAATCCTCTCAGGTGCCAACGAATTTGAACGAAATGCTTGGAAATTGCTCCTAGAGTGCTGAAATATGAAAAATTTTCCGGGGGGGGGGGGGGGGGGGGGGGAACCCCAGCCCAACCCCCACCCCCACCCTCACCCACCCACACACATATGGGAGGGGGACAACCCATGCCATATCAGCCCCGCCTCAGGCTTTCGGGAGATGCCTTTGGCATCTCAACCCAGGCCCCCATGTAAAGCTCAGGCCATCCCTATTTTGAAATCATGGCTATGCCCCTCGTGTAATGAGGGGGTGGTAGGGGGGGATTTAGTTTTCAATGGTTACAGCTAGGGAAAGCCAGGAATTTCTTGAATAAATATGTTCATGCTGCCCCAGTATTCAGAATGTACTTTCAAGCCAATTTATATTATTACTACATGAGTAATATATATTCAATCCAACTAATAATATCAGAAATATAATGTAAGGGTGGGGAAGGGGGTAGGACACCATCCACCTTTATGACATTCATTTTTGATTGTTTTATATATGCCATCTAATTGACTATGATCCAGTTGTTATTTTTCCCACTAAATTGTACATTTCGTAAGGGTCAATTGATTTTCCACTATTTCCGTGGCAGAGGTTACATATTTTGAATCTCAATATCTGCATTTTGTTTATAAGGAATGACCAGGTAAGTTTTGCTTCTTGGTTCTACTCCTGACTAGAAGATAAAAATTTGTCAGAGTCTGAATAAAACACTTTGAAGTGTTTCCTGGAAAAACAAATTTATCCATTTCGTGACAGAGGTTACAGGGAAAAAAATTCTAAAATTAAATTTAAATTTTCTAAATTTGCTCAAGAATGCCCATATAATTTTTATGGACAATCAAATTGAGCTTACAACATGTATGTTAGACTGTTTTACATGATCACATTCATCATTTATATTTATAATAATCCAACAAGAAAATAACTCAATAGATGACCCCAAAACCTAATTTAACAATAAAACGCTTTGAGAAATCACAGAATGAAAACTAAGTGGCGTACACGAAATTCGACATAAGTTCTAGAAAATTGATGATGTGACCATTTATCCCGAATCAATTTAAAAATGGCAACACAAAAATTGAAAATGGATGCAAGTGGAACTTTAATGTGGAATTAACCTGCTATGAGAACAAATATTTTGGGGTTCAGTCAGACCCACCCTGGGACTCAAAGATTTCTTTTCTAGTTTAGCATCTGACTGTCACCCACCTTGACAATACACTACCTGTACATTTGTTACAGGCTACGGTCAGTATTTATGTACAGGCCGTTACAATACTTTATATGTACCTTTCTTATCAGGTCATTACCTAGATGTTTGTCATTGCTGTGTCACATACTATACATGTACATGTTTTGACAAGTTGAGCTACAGTGTCATTGACACTTTCATTTCAATTTTTCAAGAAATTTCAACAAAAACATATCATGTAACCTCTTATTGGAACAAGCAGTTACATGTACAAGCTCAAAGTATACTTTTTTAAAACACCCAAAATCCTGGATCCCAGGGCAGTTGAAGTACCATGGAAATGTGACACCTGGTTGGAAACACACATGGGCAAATAGCATGTCGGGTATCCTGCTGCTTCTCAGCTGAAAATAGGTGGCAATATCTTTTGGGCACTTGAGGAAACTGGGGTGCGATAGTTTAGCACACCAACATGTATAGTCTAACTGCTTTACCCAGAAACAAGTCCCTGTCAGGCCTGGTCTTTTCTGATCGACAATTACTCCCACTTACTACCAGTACCTCCTGCTTGAAATCAAAATAAATAAGGCAAGTGGTAAATGCCTGCCCAACATGTTAAAATCTGCTCAACTCACATGATCTCTGAGCAGAAGACTAACCTACTCAAGTACTGGAAATGTTGAGTACCTGTTAGATGTCCCTTTCTGTAACACACTCTGCATGTCCAGAGTTATTTTTAAATAGACTATCAATATTATCTGATTGTTACACAGAATGATGCCATCGATCATAAAATCAATACAAACAGATAATTTAAAATCGACTTGGTGTGTCTGTGATGGGCCAACAAGAAATGGCTCCCCTAAAGTGGAAATGGCTTGCATAGGCAAAATTAAGGTAGGCGATTTATTGGTCACCTGGGGTGTTTTAATTTAGGCGATTGTGGCTGTCAAGGGATGCCCTGTGCAGTCAATAATTCCACAAGACGTCAGCCTAAAAATAAAGAGCTTATATTATAACCCATTACATAGCAGGTTAGGGCCGTTAGGCCATGGTTAATTACTTTTTGGTTCAGCATTATTTGCCTAATTTTTTTTTTGCCTAAAATAATGTATTGTCTTTATTATTGGCTCCGCAAATGGGTCACCTTCTGTAGAGGACCAAGAGAATACACCATTTCATGTTTCTTCCTCATCAATTGAAATGTCAGATTATTGCCTCATTTTTACCAGATTGCTGTAGCACAGTGGCAATAATAAGGCAATAGTCTGGTGCTATTAGAGGTAAAAATGTTGACAAATGGTACATTTTGTTATGGGCTGTTCTGTATATAATCCTCACAAAACTGAGAATTAACTAACCATGGCCTTGCATAGTATATAACATGATACTGTCTTTTGATTTTGAAGCATGCTGTCACTTTTGCACACTGTCACACATACAATTTTTACTTTTTTGCGAGTAGACAACAGCCTTGGTTCCACCAACAGTACAAGTCAAAATAAGTTGTAGCATAACCACAATAAACTAAGCATACTGCTGCTCCTGCACTGATAAGATCAGAATCAGACATCATTTTCTGGAAAGCTCTCATTGACATGGCATACTCCTCACCAATCGTCCAATATCAGCTTGACTGATGTTATTCCATTCTTCCTGCAGTGCAACGGCGAGTTCCTGCACATTGGTAGGGGGCTGTTGGCATTGTCATAGGCGCCTGCCAAGCATATCCCAGACATGCTCGATTGGTGAAAGGTCTGAACTTAGTGCTGGCCAAGACAATGTATTGGTGTTCTGCTCCTGGAGGAACTCTGCAGCGACACAATCCCTGTCTGCTCTTGCATTGTCACCTTGGAAAATGAATGGATGGCCCACACCTGGCAATCTGGAAAATCAAGGAGTGCAACACAGTTGCCCTCCTCATATTGCTTGGGAGTGCAATTGCACCTGAAATTTTCAATGCAAAAACTTGTATGCTAGTTTGGTTATATTCACTTCAAGGTATTAATATTGCGACTGAAAAATTGTACGACATTCAACTACATAGTGGAAATATTGGCACACACATCTTCTCATTATTCAAAATGTTGCATTCAATTCTTATGTGACTGTCTTCTACACTCAAAATGTATCGAAATGCAACACAGAATGGGTCATGAATTATTGCGAATCAATGCAACATTGACAAATCATCCCCTGAGTTCCAATGTGTTCTCTGTGCCACATTGGAACTCAGGTGACGAAATGATAATAGATTTTAAAGGCAGTCCCAAACAGGTCTGGCATTCCAGAAAATCAAGGGATGCAAAACATTGCCCTCCACAGTTTTTTCTAGGCGTGCAGTAGGCGATTGTCGTGCTCCACACCAATTATGCCTTGCTGCGACGTTCAGTCAAACGTTAAATTAATCGATGTCCTCGAGCGTACAAATTCCAGCTGTGTAGACGATTTCGGATAGTCCGACCACTGACTCGCACATCTGTCGCTCGGTACAGCTGCTGTCCAATTTGTGAGGCACTTTGATGGCGGTTACATAATGCTGCGGTTCGGATGAAATGATCCTGGTTATCAGTTGTCACCTTTGGACGACCTGACCGATGACAGTCTGTCATTGCCTATCTGACGGTAGCATGACCACAACCTGTTAATCACTGATTGAGTAACGTTAAGAATTTGAGTCTGTCTGTTACAAGCTTCCAGCATGCCAACGACACGTAAACGTTAATCACGTTTTAGTCTTCGCATACCTGAAAAGTTACGTTTCGACCAGAAACTATTGATGAACGAGTTTATACCAAGAAAAGAACGATGAGACCTCCGAAAAAGCACGTCCAGTACAAATGAAAATTTCCAAACGTCCCCACAGATATTAATGCGGCACTCATGCGAAAAACCTGCACAAACTTTTTGTGAGCTGGTGACATTCATGATCCACACTAAATTCGCTAGCATATTCATGTGTCCAATCACGCGTATCCAATACCATTTTCCAAAAATATCAACATCAGTTTGGATATCCCCTACGTTTTATGAATAGTATATTTCACAGTGTTAAATGGCCTTCTCCCATAAATTATAACAAGGCAAATCTTTATAGACTAAATAATATCACTTGAAAGATAATATGAAGTGCTTCCACTGAATATGAAGTCTTTAAGTTGCAGTACCTGTAATTCAGAATAAAGCCCAAACATGGGCTTTCAGCACTCTACCAGTTAACAGAATTTTGCCAACATAATAGCAACAAATAACACTCGATCTTGCTCTGGCAATATTCAATTATAATTCGTGTGGCACAGTTATACTGTGTCCCACTTAATTGGATATTACCTGATGGAAAAAACCTCCTTAATTGCATTAACTTTTTAAACACCAAACCATTTACCATTCCTTTGGTACTAATTTGCCCTCTTAATTACATATGTGCTAAAAGAGTAAATACATTTTAATTGAACAAAAAATACTGTGATTTCTTTTTAAAAAATTCAGCTAAAAACATAAAAATTCCCAAGTATTACTAACCTATTTGGCCTGTGTTCTTCTAGTATAAGCCTTTATTCTGTTATATCTTGTTTGACAGAGTTCATAGGACTCTGTCACACAAGATATAATAGAATAAATACTCATGAAGAAAAATTCCCTAATTCTGGTTAATTGAATACTCTTAGGTACCCCCAAATAATATTACAGACCGGAATGATAGTACACTGTGGAAAAATAGCCTGAATTTAATAATCGTACAGACCGGAATAATAGTACAGGGGGGTATGTCTTTTGAAGTGTGTCGGTTTATGCATGGTTACTAACTTTCAAGTCTCAGACTTCATTCTTGGAAAGCTCTTCTGGAGAGTTTACCAAGGAATGATGTCTGCATGTAAGATTAGTTCAATCATACATGTACATGTATAAGATTGGAATGTTTCCAATTTTAAATATTAATAGCTTGTGTTACAGGTACTTTGGGGAATTTTGTTCCTTGATGACAACTGGGAATTTAATAAACATACAGGGCAGAATAAGGGCAGAAAAGTCCTCAAATGAGGGCAGAAAAAGTCCTCAAAATTAATAATCATACAAGTATAATTATTTGGCATCCAAGAGTGTGCCTGTTAATTGAAGATTTTTTTCTGGCTAAGTGGCTATTCTAAGGAACTTCTACAACCAGAATGCAATTTCCAGTGCAAATTTCTTGAGGATATATACTATTTATTTATTTATTTATTGACGTTTAAGGTCACATATTTCTGCACAATGGCTAATCATGACCACAACAGGTTTATGGGTGGAGGAAGCCGGAGTACCCAGAGAGAACCACCGAGTAACGGCGAGCAACTGTCAGCTCCCCAACTTACCAACTCCACACAAGCAGGGTTAGCATTGGTTGAAGACAGGTGCACCATCGACGTGCAGTATGCCTTAGTACACAACGTCACTGTGCCCCCATGTAGGCAATGGGGGTGAAGTGTCTTGCCCAATGACACAATGCAGTTGCCGCAGGTGGGATTCGAACTGAGGACCAAGGATATATAGTAAATAGTTTGGTGTGGAAAAATATATGCACACAATAGGCAAATCTAAAGTGAGACTCCAGGTAGATAGCCACCCAGTGATGTATATGTACCAAATGTTAAAATTGTTCTCTGTGGACATAATTGTTTAAACAAAGATACATTGTTAAATAAAGATTGATTGATTTATTGACAATGATACTATTTTACTATTGTCTGCAACTTGGATAAACAGTAAATACAAGCAGGGGTGTGGCCAGGATAAATGAAGTGTGTGTGTTTGGTGGTAGGGTGGGATATTTTTTCTCTCACTTAATTTCATCTCATGTGTGGATAAGAGTGTGGATCCCGCTCATAGGTGAAGTCCAGGATCTTCTCATGCCAATTTGTACACCATGACTACTTTTTGAAGATTTAAGTATACAGAAAGTGAAGGAGTTACTATAGAAAAATGACTCCAGAAATATTGTGGTGAGTACTACAGAAAAATAACTCCAGAAATATTGTGGTGAGAGCATCACATGAACCATTTTTCTTGATTTCAAGCAATGAATTTATGTTAGCATGACATATGTTGAAGAAAAGTTGGGGGACTTCCTTCCATGGCTATGCCTTTGAATGCATGTTCATGTCAAATTACTTTTTCACCAACACAGCAACTGCACCCTCAAGATGTGATGTAGAGTTGTCATTGACAGCCTTAGGACATATGATGAATGCCTCATTATCTTTAATGGATCACTTCCAATGAACAATGTGCCAGTGTTTCTTTTGTTTCTTTGTGTGTGTACATGTGTGTTGGAGACTAACATACATTTGTAGATAGAGACTTACTGCAGTAAATTATTCTTCATTGTATGTAAAGGTAGTTTTTATCAGCTCCAGAATGAAGGACAGTTTTGTGAGTATGAGGATATTTGGGCTAAGGTGAAAATGGCAGTAACAGAAATGGTAGAAAAGCAATGATGTGATAATTCAGCATTCTGGAATGACCAATGATAAAAAAAAATTATTCAAAAATAAAAAATGTGA
Source organism: Pictodentalium vernedei (assembly GCA_031216915.1). Classification (NCBI taxonomy): domain Eukaryota; kingdom Metazoa; phylum Mollusca; class Scaphopoda; order Dentaliida; family Dentaliidae; genus Pictodentalium; species Pictodentalium vernedei. The sequence goes on along the minus strand of CM062295.1, from coordinate 548,189,354 downwards.
ATAGATCAGCTATGCACTTAACTCTTAAAAGCCTGGGATTCTTAAACATTTTCCCAGCACTTTGAGAGTCTACACACAATTGCTTTGCAATTATTTCTTGGCAAGCCTTGTCTGCCTATTTAGGCAGCCAAGACTTGCTTTGAAACAGTGAATAAACAACTACAAAGGTACATGGAGTGTAAATTGCAAGTTTATCCAAACGCTGTATGTTTGGCCACCTGTTTTGTTGCAGTAAAAGGTTATCAGATTTTTAATTAGGCTTTTAAAACCCTTTGAACCCAAGCAACCTTTTTTCCGGCAAGGAACATGATACGCCATAATGTCTTTGAATAGCATGGCTGTTCAGTAAATGTGTGGGGTTGACCAATAAATATTTTCAATATGAAAATATTGATTGGTCTTCCATAAATAATGAATATGGACTCTTCTAATTGCTGCCATTGAACTGGCATGGAATATACCACTAAAGTTCAAAGGGTTAATGGTTAAAGAAACTATTTTTGTGAAAGGAAAGTTATCACATACATGTATAATAAAATATTTTTAGATTGACAGTTTTGGAACAGGTCTCTTAAATAGAAGACAAGACTCGTTTTTTCAAAACAAATTTTCAAATCTTGGCCACCTGTTTGACAACCAAGACTTGACTGAGAATTACTACCAAGTTTATTTGAGTCATTTGACACTGAGGTCTCTGAGGATATTTTATTATTATAATTTTTTTTAATTGCTGCCATTTCGTCTTGTTTTCCTGTTTTAGTTACTGCCATTTTTTGTAGCTTCTATTTCTGCTGCTGCCATTTTAGTGGTGCAGCAGGGATATAATCAGTCACTCCATCTTTGAATTTTACAGATTGACACCATGTTGTTTACAGAAGAGGTATATGGAGGGTGTACATGTACGTTTAAAAAAGAAAAAAAAAATTCCTTGGGTTGATTGTAACTCTTAGACAAACTTCACTTGGCAACCAGGCCTGAAAATAAGCAGCCTGACATTTGCAGAATGAGGTCCCCAAAGGGTGAATTTGATGATGCTATCCCATATAGTGGGCCAGTTTATCCTCTGGGCACCTCTTTCTGTTTAGTTTTGAGATTCAAATTGAGGTTCACAGAGGGTAAATTTAGTGATGCTACCCTGCATAGCAGGGTAGCATCACTAAATTCACCCTCTGGGGACCTCATTTTGCAGATGACAGTCTGCTTATTTTCCGGCTTGATAGCAACAGTGTATATTATATCTGTTTGGTTGTGAAAATTTGCCGCAGTTTCGGTTTCAGTGTCAGTTATGATAAAAGAGTCGACTCTGGGTTCTGGTTTTTATTTCTTGTTATTTCTTGTTATTGAAACCGACAGGAACAACTTGAGAAATACTGAAACTGTAACAAAGACAGCTTTTTGAAGCTAAAAGGCTTTCCCAGGAGACCATGTCGATCTGTACCAGTGATGTGATGTTATATGTTGATAATGGTACAGTTCCTACTATTGCAGACTGTTGAGGATTCCCCCACATCACATAATTACCTTCAGTCTGATTTTTAAAGCCGTCTTCACTTCCAAACATTTCAGATCTGCAAAATTAACTTTGTGCCACTATTCAATGCTCGGTGTTTTGATTTGTTTCCATATTCTGCTATTTTACCTCTGTTGTTTAAGTACATCTGCACACGATTTTTGTCGTTCTTTTCATTGTGTTGTGTTTCATCCTCAATGAGCTCAACTTTCTCGGCTATGACTGAGAATTACATGTAAATACAGAATCCAACAGTTCATTTTTTTGTGACATGCATGGTTGTGACTGGGATTTTTCCAACAACCAAACTGAGTAGATGTTTTGGTTAACCAAACAGCTCTAATGCATATATATAGGCACCAGGGTACGAAATAAGTGGTATTGCATTTTGCGATGCGTTTTCAGCTTCATGCAATGAGATAATGCGGTGGCAGTATGGTAAGTGCGATACAAATTTTGGGGGTATTTAAAGATAGTTTTAACTTCAAAACACAACTGGTAAGTACCTGTAAGTATAAACAGTTGTGTATTCCATTTGTACTAGCCTGCCTGTGACTTCCAATCATGTGCACGAATTAAACCCGACTACATGCAAGTTCAAAGTATCTGTATCCAGACTTGTGAACTTATTTTTTAAGGGGAGGCCAGTCACTGACTCAATCATTCAGTGTCATTGGTTTTTCATACCTTAACCCCTCTAGAAACATGTGCCGTAAGCATGCGCCATAAACATGTGCTGTACACATGCGCTGTTGTTGTATTTATGTTGGTTTTTTCTGAATGTGAAAATCCAACATAAATACAGTATGGTCACCGTGGACTTGTCACTTTCTACATGTGGGCAATATTTCCACAGACACAATAATATTAGATTCCAAACTCTAATTATAATTTATAGGAATAATCATCAAAAATTTAATTAATGAAGCACCTGGTACCACCCGGTGCTTCATTAATTAAAATTTTGTTGATAATGATTTTTATTGCCTGGTAAATGCATGCGTGGACTTTACTGTCCACGTTTGGAATAAGACCAGTCCACGACTACTGTACTGTACAACAACTGTGCATGTGCAAACGAGTGACACAGATTGATTCGAGGAAATAAGCAAATCGATGTAAGCAAATTTACATGTACTGTCTTACTAGTGTGTCAGTGATGCAAACCCATAAAAAAATGCATGTTGAATTGCATTATTATGCCGAAGTCATTGTTAAACCCATGAAATTTGCTACTGCAAAGTGTTATGGAAGAAGAAATTTTTGAATTGTGAGGGCAGCATCAGCCATGAATTTTAAGCACCAGTGATGAAGAAATGTGCACAGCAGGGAATTTTTGACAAAAATAAAATGCAATGGGTTGGATAACAATAAACTGAAAATTAATTAACCTTGGTCTAAAACTGCGAATCAATGTACCTGTATACCAATTTCACCAATTTGACACAGATCTCATGCAAAATGGTACAGAATTGTGGGGGATATGATCACTGCAGTCTGACAAAAGCCACAGTGAACATTCTTCATTTTACACGTACATTGATGCACTCTGTCATGACTCCATATTTGTTCTTGTGAACTATGCGGGTTTGACCCTTGGTAATCTTCACAAAAGGTAAACAAACAAAAGAAAAATGACAGCCCTTGTAAAATTTAGACATCCTAAATTACAATTAGTCTTGCTGTCCATTCCTTGCAAGAATGAGAAAAAGATTTCTTGGAGTCTGTACTTGAAGGATTGCAGAATTTAACTATTCAGTAAATTTGAGGTATTTTAATGTATAAAATTTGGTCTCTAACTTATGCCATAACAGACTTTCAGACAGTGCTTTCTGCCACATGGTAGTGGTTCCAAGGCAAATATTTGTTTCCACAAAATCTGTTGCATTCCAAAAAAATTGATATATAATTTACTGGGGTTATTCCTTTCTGCTTTTTCTGGACTTTGGAGAAAATTACCGGAAATATGATCCAAATTAGGTTGGACATCCCTTTAATTGAGGAAAATTATTTAAAAATCCTCTAATTAAAAATTATTTAAAAATCATCTTTTTCAGATCTGCCAGTCAGAATCTTTTGATTTTTAGCTCAACTTTGGCAAAGCCAAACTTGAGCTTTTGCCATGGCCAGTTGTCTGTCTGTCCGTCAACAATTCAATACGGCTCGGGCTAGAGGCCGTATTAACAAACCGATCTTTACGAAACTTCTTGGGTACCTTTGTTATGACTGTGGGACAAGAACGAGTGTTTTTGTGTCCGATCCAAAATTCAAGTTGGCCGCCAGCCGCCATTTTGTACCGACGATGCAGAAATCTGTTTGTTTGTACAGAACTTCCATATGAAAGCGCTGATTTGAATAATTTTTTGTATGAATGTTTATTGTTTAGTACCATGGGATACATCACATATAATACGGGTTTTTTCTCATACGTAAATTATGCAAATTAGACTAACTTTGATGTATTTAGTGTTACTTTCAGCACTGTAAGTGCAAATGCCAATACGGCTCGGGCTAGAGGCCGTATTTATAAACCAATCTTTACGAAACTTCTTGGGTACCTTTGGTATCACCATGGGACGAGAACGAGTGTTTTTGGGTGCGGTCCGAAATTCAAGATGGCCGATGGCAGCCATTTTGTACAAAATTAGGTGCAGTCAGATTTTTGCACAGAACTTCCGTATGAAAGTGCTGACTTGAATAATTTTTTGTGTGAATGTTTAGTACCATGGGATACATCACATATAATACGTTTTTTTTTTCTCGTGCAGAAATTATGCAAATTAGATGAACTTTGATTTTTTCAGTGCTACTTACACACAGTAAGTACACATGTCAATACGGCTCGGGCTAGAGGCTGTATTTATCAACCGATCTTCACGAAACTTCTTGGGTACCTCTGTTATCACCTTGGGATGAGAACGAGGGTTTCTGAGTGCGGTCCAAAATTCAAGATGGCTGCCAGTGGTCATTTCGTACCGAAATTCGGTCTAATCAGTTTTTTGTACACAACTTCTATACGGCTCAGGCTAGAGGCCATATTTATGAACCGATCTTTACGAAACGTCTTGGGTACCTTTGTTATCACCGTGGGATGAGAACGAGTGTTTTTGGGTGTGGTCCAAAATTCAAGATGGCCACCAGCAACCATTGTGTACCAAAATTAGTGCAATCAGTCTTTTGTACAGAACTTCTGTATGAAAGTTCTGATTTGAATAAATTTTTGTATGAATGTTTAGTAAAATGGAATACATCACATATAGTACGGGTTTTTTTCTAGTGCAGAAATTATGCAAATTAGATGAATTTTGATTTATTTAGTGCTACTTATACACTGTAAGTGCACATGTCAATACGGCCCGGGCTAGAGGCTGTATTTATCAACCGATCTTCAAGAAACTTCTTGGGTACCTTTGTTATCTCCTTGGGACGAGAACGAGTGTTTCTGAGTGCGGTCCAAAATTCAAGATGGCTGCCAGTGGCCATTTTGTACCGAAATTAGGTCCAATCAGTTTTTTGTCACAACTTCTATACAGCTCGTATTTATGAACTGATCTTCACAAAACTTCTTAGGTACCTTTGTTTTCACCTTGGGACAGGAATGAGTGTGTTTTGGGGTGCCTTTGTTATCACTGTGCTATGAGAACAAATATTTTGGGGTTCAGTCAGACCCACTCTGGGACTCAAAGATTTCTTTTCTGTTTAGCATCTGACTGTCACCCACCTTTACAATACTTTTCCTATACATTTGTTACAGGCTGCGGCCAGTATTTATGTACAGACCGTTACAATACTTTATATGTACATTTGTTATCAGGTCATTACCTAGATGTTTGTCATTGCTGTGTCACATACTATACATGTACATGTCTTGACAAGTTGAGCTACAGTGTCATTGACACTTTCATTAGTATACATCATAGTTAGTGGGCTCAGATTCAGATGTGTTCAAATAAAGTCCCGGATTCATACATGTATTTGGGCTTTTTATGGGAACCCAAATTTTAACAACATGAGGAACATTTTTTAAACTTTTCTCCTTCAGATCCACCACTCAGAATCTTTTGGTATTTGTTATTTAGCATCCTTTGGGAGGTCAAATTTGATGTAATATGAGGAATATTCTTTTAAAATCTTCTTCAGATAAACCATTCAGAAACTTTTGATATTTGGTGTAAAATTGTGTTGGGGGGGGGGGGGAGGATAGGGGTGGGGGTGGGGGGGCAGATGGGAGGTACAGCAGATTCAAGTTTGTTTTTTCAAATCAAGTCCCTGGATTCATGTTTGGACTCGCTATGAGACCCTGAATTTTACCTTTGTGCAATATGAGGAATATTCTCCAAGGATCTTCATTAGCTTAACTTGACAAAGTCAAGATAAGCTATTGCTATCAGCGTGTTGAAGTCTGTTAGTCTGTGAGTCTGTTCACATATTCCTTTAGCATGGGCTACACCCCGCAGTTCTTGTCTGATCATCACAAAATTTCATATGCAGGTTTGGGATCATGTCTAGATGAGAACGTCCCCTTTTGGTCGTGATCGGTCAACCGGTATGGCTGCCCGAGCCCAAAACCCGAAAACCATTAGCACAGTCTACAGGTCGTATTTATGAAGGGATTTCATTGTAACTTGGTAGGATGCCTCTGTATAATGTCTAGATGAGAACGTCCCCTTTTGGGCATGATCTGTCAACTGTGATGGCTGCCCAAGGCCGAAACCCAAAAACGTTTAGCACAGTCTGCAGGTCATGTTCAATATGGAGGGATTTCATTGTAACTTAGTAGGATGACTCCTTATGATGTCTAGATGAGAATTTCCCCATTTGGGCATGATCTGCCAACCGTGACGACTGCCCAAGCCCAAAACCCAAAAACCTTTAACACAGTCTACAGGTCATATTTATTGAGGAATTTCATTGTAACTTGGTGGGTTGACTTCATATAATGTCTAGATGAGAAAGTCCCTTTTTGGACGTGATTGGGCAACTGCCCGAGCCCAAAAACGTTTAGCAAAGGCAAAAGGTCATATTTATGGAAGGATTTCATTGTAACCAGTTAGGTTGACTCCATATAATGCCTAGATGATGACATCCCCTTTTGGTCATGATTGGTCAACTGTGATGGCTACAGGTGCCCGAAGCCCAAAAACCTTGAGCACAGTCTACAGGTCATATTTATGAAGGGATTTCATTGTAACTTCGTAGGATCACTCCAGATGATGCCCAGATGAGATTGTCCCCTTTGGTTGCGATCATTCAACCTTGATGGCTGCCAGAGCCCGAAGCCCAAAAACCTTTAGCACAGTCTACAGGTCATATTTATGAAGGGATTTCATTGTAACTTGGTAGATTGACTTCATATAATGTCTAGATGAGATCGTCCCCTTTTGGACACGATTGGACAACTGTGACGGCTACAGGGGCCCGAAGCCTGAAAATCTTTAGAACATTTTACAGGTCATAATTATGAAGGGATTTCATTGTAGCTTGGTAGGATGATTCCAAATAATGTCTGGATGAGAACATCGTCTTTTGGTCGCGATCATTCAGCCTTTCTGGTTGCCTGAGCCCAAAGACCTTTAGCATAGTCTATAGGTTGTATTTATGGAAGGATTTCATTGTAACTTGTTAGGTTGACTCCATATAATGCCTAGATGATGACGTCCCCTTTTGGTCATGATGGCTACAGGTGCCTGAAGCCCAGAAAATCTTGGGCACAGTCTACAGGTCATATTTATGAAGGGATTTAATTGTAACTTCGTAGGATCACTCCAGATGATGCCCAGATAAGAATTTCCCCTTTTGGTTGTGATCATTCAACCATTATGGCTGCCCGAGCCCGAAGTCTGAATACCTTTAGCACAGTCTACAGGTCATTTTATGAAGGGATTTCATTGTAACTTGGTAGGTTGACTTCATGTAATGTCTAGATGAGAACGTCTCCTTTTGGACACGATTGGGCAACTGTGACAGTTTTCGGGGCCCGAAGCCTGAAAACCTTTAGAACAGTCTACAGGTCATAATTATGAAGGGATTTCATTGTAGCTTGGTAGGATGACTCCAAATAATGTCTAGATGAGAACATCCCCTTTTGGTCACGATCATTCAACCTTGATGGCTGCCCAAGCCCAAAAACCTTTAACATAGTCTATAGGTCGACGTATTTATGGAAGGATTTCATTGTAACTTGTTAGATTGACTCCACATAATGCCTAGATGATGACATCCTCTTTTGGTCGTGATTGGTCAACTGTGATGGCTACAGGTGCCCGAAGCCCGAAAATCTTTAGCACAGTCTACAAGTCATATTTATGAAGGGATTTCTGTAACTTTTTAGGATCACTCCAGATGATGCCCAGATGAGAATGTCCCTTCAGTTCATATTTATGAAGGGATTTCATTGTAACTTGGTAGGTTGACTTCATATAATGTCTAGATGAGAAGAACCCCTTTTGGACACCATTAGGCAACTGTGACGGCTACAGGGGCCTGAAACCAGAAAACCTTTAGCACAGTCTACAGGTGATATTTATGAAGGGATTTCATTGTACCTTAGTAGGATGACTCCAGATAATGTCTAGATGAGAACGTCCCCTTTTGGTCGCGATCATTCAGCCTTGATGGCTGCCCAAGCCCAAAACCCCAAAACCTTTAGCATAGTCTATAGGTCATATTTATGGAAGGATTTCATTGTAACCTGTTAGTTTGACTCCATATAATGCCTTGATGATGACATCCCCTTTTGGTCGTGATTGGTCAACTGTGACGGCTTCAGGGGCATGAAAACCTTGAGCACAGTCCACAGATCATATTTATGAAGGAATTTCATTGTAACTTCGTAGTATCACTCCAGATAATGCCCAGATGAGAATGTCCCCTTTTGGTTGCGATCATTCAACCATGATGGCTGCCTGAGCCCAAAGCCCCAAAACGTTTAGCACAGTCTACATGTCATATTTATGAAGGGATTTCATTGTAACTTGGTAGGTTGACTTCATATAATGTCTAGATAAGAACGCAATTGGGAAACTGATGGCTACAGGGGCCCAAAGCCTGAAAACCTTTAGCACAGTCTACAGGCCATATTTATGAAGGGATTTCAATGTAACTTGATAGCATGACTCGTTTTGGAATAATTTCACTGTAACTTGGTAACTTTCGTTAATATACGTTAACTGTGAGGGCCACAAACATTAACTGTGAGGTCATATTAACCCACCCCTCAGCTCTTTAGTACAGTGTACACCTCATATTATTTTTATTAAAAACATAGCATACAGGGAACAGAAATGAACATATTCCCAATTATCACAATTCTTGTCTTATTTCATAATACTTTCATAAACATTGAACATTATCCTTTTCGTCAAACACAACACACAAGTTAAGCTACACTGTCATTGACACTTTCATTTTCTGATCCACCAGGCAGAACCTTTAGATATTTGGTAATAGCATTACTTTTACTCAAAGTTTAGAGTTTGTTCACAGCATCGCGCTTGACTGATTTTGTGGAGCATCAGAGGGGTTTGAAATTTAACAAAACCCTATGGAGAATTTTCTATTCATTTGTTTAAATGAATTATTTTCTGATAGGGCCGAGTGTGGTGAGAATTAGTCAGATCTATATGTGGATGATGAACATTTGTTAGACTCACCAAGTCACATGAGGCCCCCCCCCCCCCCACCAGTTAAATATATGATGTTGACAAATGGGAGTTTGAATAAAGGATTTGCCACCTACCCTGAAAAATAGAGATTTAAATTTCCCTATGCCAGCTAGAAAAGTGGTCCTTTTATTTAGCATTACTAGAAATACTGGCTATCCAAGCATTATTTTTGTGATAGCATCTGAATACTAGAAAAATGAATGATGAAAATGCAGATTTGTCCAAATTTGAATTCCGGGTAGGTAGGGCTGCAATGATACGTTTTCTCACGATACGATGCATATCATGATACGATCCCCATGATTCGATATGTATCACGATACACTTGTCAATCATCAAAAAGTGAGGACACAGGAGGCAAATCTGCAGTTATCAGCCCTCGAGATTAGCCATGACAATTAGCAAATGCTGTGGCAATCGCAGTGGGATATAAATCTCTCCACTGCAATTGAATTTATTTATTTATTGATGTTTAAGGTCACATATTTATGCACAATGGCTAATCATGACCGTGACAGTTTTACGGGTGGAGGAAACCGGAGTACCCGGAGAGAACCACCGAGCAACCACGAGCAGCTGCCAGCTCCCCAACATTGTAACTCTGCACTGCAGCACAGGCAGGGTTAGATTGGTTGAAGACATGCGTACCATCGACCGGCAGTACGCCTTAGTACACGGCGCCATCGTGCCCCCACGCGGGCAATGGAGATGAAGTGTCTTGCCCAAGGACATAACGCGGTTGCCGCAGGTGGGATTTGAACCGAGGACCTCTCGGCTTGCAGCCTGCACCTCTACCTACTGAGCCACCGCGCTCCCCGGCAATTGAATGCTGTGAGCTTTTTCCTTAAAATTTGAAGAAGGCAATTTACAAATAAAATTATCAATGTGCCACGGGTGGCATTAGGGCAACACAAGACTTGAAGTCAATCGTAAATTTGTTAAAATTATTAGTACTGAAATGGTTAACTGAATAACCAGTTTGAAACCGGTTACCTACCTAACCGATTTGAAAGAAAAACGTCAACCGGTTATCCGAAATATCGATAGTGATCGACATTCCATGGTTAAAACATAGTAAATCTTCTGCTTCTCCTTTGGGATAGATTACACATCGAAGCAGCGCTGTATATATTGAGAAATAATCGACTTCTGCGTTCAAGGCTTCGTTAATGATCAGCAATTTCTGTGAGTACCGAGTAATCGCAGAAACTATTCTGTAGTATATACACAACGAGTACTCGACAACGTTCGTTTGTATACACACTACAGGATAGTTTCTGAGAATACTGCTTTCCAATTCCTATAGTTTTGATCCCAGATTCAGTGAATTAATGGCTATGGCTAGCCGGATATTATCCGGTTATAGCTCTCGGTTAGTCGGTTGTGAAAATGAGCCAACCGGTTCAGCTCTAAAAATTATCTATTCAACTGAGACATCAACAGTAGAAGCATTGAATCAGTGCTGTTGGCTGGTCATTAAAATTGCTGTGGAGTTTGCCATGGACTGTAACCTCGTCCATGGCAATTTGATGCCATGGAGAAATTCTCTTAGTTTCGAGGGCTGCAGTTATGGCCCACCGGGTCACCTGGTGGTCCATAACTGCAGATTTGCTTCTTGAGTCCACACATTTCTACTGAGCTGGTGAGTAGAGGGGAAAGTCTAATATCCACCCACACAATGGCTAAATAACAAACCATGCGGTTTTGTGTCAAGAAGCTTCATTTCAATGAAATTAGATTTTTCAAACTTCTTGACAACAAAACATTGTGACTCACTCTTCTGTTTCCTTGAACTTTGTGATTTGTCGGATAATAGTATGTAAAGGTTCAAGAGCGAGGTTAATTGTTAGTGCTATTCAGTGCTAACAAGTACCTGAGAGCAATGTAAATTCAGACTTCTACAATCCCGATTTCAGGGCTCAAAATAAGCGGTGTCGCGTCACTTTTTGCTATGCAAATCTTGCAAAAAAGCTACACAATGTTCAATTATGTATAGCATTTTGCGATACAGGATAATCAACTGCAGCCTAATAGGCTGCAGTTGATTATCTTGTATCGCAAAATGTAAATGAAAATTTGCAAACAAATTTGAAAACTAGTTCACTGATGCTTTACTTCTGATTGTGAAACATTCCAGGCACAACTCAGATTAACTCTCCATCAAGCATCATAAGCAACTTCATATGTAAGATGAATTCTATTCATTTAAATTCTTCCTGTTTTTACAACATTTTGCATAAAATGTCCATTAAAAATAACTTCAAGCCCATCAAATTAAAAATCCCAACTTCCATTTTGAGAATTCTGTTAAACAACCACAACGTCATTTGAAAATATCCAAGTCCATGCAACCCTTAAAGGCAGTTCAGTTAAAAAAAAACATAGTAAATGTTTCATGTGTTGTAGATCATTTGGAAATGCCCAGAAATGGATGGAAACTATTCTATCTACTTAGAAGAATTCAATACAAAACAGCATAACATAACTCCGGTGTACAAAAATAGCTATGCAATTTTTACAAAATGCTATTCATTTTTTGGAAATGTGTAGCATTTTGCTACGCATAGAAAAAAAGTTATTTTGAGCACTGCCCAACTTCAAAGGAAAACTACATGTACATATAATGGGTGTGAATAGTCAACAATGAGGCCATTTTTAGCTAAACTTGACAAAGTCAAGATAAGCTATTGCCATCACGCGTGCGTAAGTCTGTGAGTCTGTTCACATTTTCCTCTAGCACGGGCTACACCCCGCAGTTCTTGTCTGATCATCACGAAATTTCATATGCAGGTTTGGGGGTCATGTCTAGATGAGAACGTCCCCTTTTGGTCGCGATCGGTCAACCAGTATGGCTGCCCGAACCCAAAACCCAAAAACCATTAGCACAGTCTACAGGTTGTATTTATGAAGGGATTTCATTGTAACTTGGTAGGATGTCTCTGTATAATGCCTAGATGAGAATGTCCCCTTTTGGGCATGATCTGTCAACCGTGATGGCTGCCCAAGGCCGAAACCCAAAAACTTTTAGCACAGTCTGCAGATCATGTTTAATATGGAGGGATTTCATTGTAACTTGGTAGGATGACTCCTTATGATGTCTGGATGAGAATTTCCCCATTTGGGCATGATCTGCCAACCGTGATGACTGCCCAAGCCCAAAATCCGAAAACCTTTAGCACAGTCTACAGGTCATATTTATGAAGGGATTTCATTGTAGCTTGGTAGGATGACTCCAGATGAGATTGTCCCCTTTGGCTGCGATCATTCAACCATGATGGCTGCCCGAGCCCGAAGCCTGAAAACCTTTAGCACAGTCTACAGGTCATATTTATGAAGGGATTTCATTGTAACTTGGTCGGTTGACTTCCTATAATGTCTAGATGAGAACATCCCCTTTTGAACAACTGTGACGGCTACAGGGGCCCGAAGCATGAAAACCTTTAGAACAGACTACGAACAGTCTACAGGTCATAATTATGAAGGGATTTCATTGTAGCTTTGTAGGATGACTCCAAATAATGTCTAGATGAGAACATCCCCTTTTGGTCGCGATCATTCAGCCTTTATGGCTGCCCGAGCCCAAAGACCTTTAGCATAGTCTGTAGGTCATATTTATGGAAGGATTTCAGTGCAACTTGTTAGGTTGACTCCATATAATGGCTAGATGATGACACCCCCTTTTGGTCGTGATTGGTCAACTGTGATGGCTACAGGTGCCCGAAGCCCGAAAATCTTGAGCACAGTCTACAGGTCATATTTATGAAGGGATTTAATTGTAACTTCGTAGGATCACTCCAGATGATGCCCAGATGAGAATGTCCACTTTTGTTTGCGATCATTCAACCATTATGGCTGCCCGAGCCCGAAGCTCAAATACCTTTAGCACAGTCTACAGGTCATATTTATGAAGGGATTTCACTGTAACTTGGTAGGTTTGACTTCATATAATGTCTAGATGAGAACATCCCCTTTTGGACACAATTGGGCAACTGTAACAGCTTTCGGGGCCCGAAGCCCAAAAACCTTTAGCACAGTCTACAGGTCATAATTATGAAGGGATTTCATTGTAGCTTGGTAGGATGACTCAGTATAATGTCTAGATGAGAACGTCCCCTTTTGGTCGCGATCATTCAGCCTTGATGGCTGCCCGAGCCCAAAAACCTTTAGCATAGTCTATAGGTCGTATTTATGGAAGGATTTCATTGTAACTTGTTGGGTTGACTCCATATAATGCCTTGATGATGACATCCCCTTTTGGTCATGATTGGTCAACTGTAATGGCTACAGGTGCCCAAAGCCCGAAAATCTTGAGCACAGTCTACAGGTCATATTTATGAAGGGATTTCATTGTAATTTCCTAGGATCACTCTAGATGATGTCCAGATGAGAATGTCCCCTTTTGGTTGTGATCATTCAAGCATGATGGTTGCCCGAGCCCAACGCCCGAAAACCTTTAGCACAGTCTTCAGGTCATATTTATGAAGGGATTTCATTGTAACTTGGTAGGTTGACTTCATATAAAATGTCTAGATGAGAACAGCCCCTTTTGGACACCATTAGGCAACTGTGACGGCTTCAGGGGCCTGAAGCCCGAAAACCTTTGCACAGTCTACAGGTGATATTTATGAAGGAATTTCATTGTACCTTGGTAGGATGACTCCAGATAATGTCTAGATGAGAACGTCCCCTTTTGGTCGCGATCATTCAGCCTTGATGGCTGCCCAAGCCCAAAACCCCAAAACCTTTAGCATAGTCTATAGGTTGTATTTATGGAAGGATTTCATTGTAACCTGTAAGTTTGACTCCATTTAATGCCTAGATGATGACATCCCCTTTTGGTCATGATTGGTCAACTGTGACGGCTTCAGGGGCCCGAAAACCTTGAGCACAGTCTACAGGTCATATTTATGAAGGCATTTCATTGTAACTTCGTAGGATCACTCCAGATGATGCCCAGATGAGAATGTCCCCTTTTGGTTGCGATCATTCAACCATGATGGCTGCCTGAGCCCAAAGCCCAAAAACCTTTAGCACAGTCTATAGGTCATATTTATGAAGGGATTTCATTGTAACTGGTAGGTTGACTTCATATAATGTCTAGATGAGAATGTCCCCTTTGGACACAATTGGGAAACTGACAGCTTCAGGGGCCCAAAGCCCAAAAACCTTTAGCACAGTTTACAGGCCATATTTATGAAGGGATTTCAATGTAACTTGATAGGATGACTCGTTTTGGAATAATTTCACTGTAACTTGGTAACTTTCGTTGATATACGTTAACTGTGAGGGCCACATACAATAACTGTGAGGTCACATTAACCCACCCCTCAGCTCTTTAGTACAGTGTACACCTCATATTATTTTTATCAAAAATATAGCATACACGGAACAGAAATGAACATATTCCCGATTATCACAATTCTTGTCTTATTTCATAATCCTTTCATAAACATTGAACTTTATCCTTTGCATCAAACACAACACACAAGTTAAGCTGCAGTGTCATTGACGTTTTCATTGAAGTGTCATAAACAAAATATTCATAAAATTTTGGGTCCACAAGTATCATGATACAGTGCAAGCAAATCGTGATACATACCACAACAGAATGAATAGCGATACATTCGTTTCATGATTAATCATTGCAGCCCTACTTGTAGGGCTCTGTAAAGCTTTGAAATTTGATTTGATTTGAAATAGTCCCTATGATTCATTCGATTTCAATCGCACAGATTCGAAAATTTTTGAATCGTCAAGATGTTCTCATCATCCTACAAAATGTCTTCTCTTGAACTCTTCTTCTATTATCAGGTCTTCTCTACAGAAGACCTGATAATAGAAGAGTTCAAAGAGGTTCCGCTTCCAAAATTACATTGATTCAGTTCTGGAATATTCCACCTTTTTGCTTGATTTGCTCAAGTTGCCCTTACAGCGGTAGGAAGGTGCAACATCCACAACTTTAAAAGTGGTGAGATTCAATTCAAGGTTAAATTCAATTTTAAATCTGATGCCTGATTCGGTTCGACCCAAAATTGGAGGTTTGCAGGGCCCTAATTTCTGGGTTCATATTTCCACAGTGTTATGGTTATTTAAAAATCTTATCCCTGAAGAATCATTGGTGCTTTCTCAGATGAGTTTTCAGCTCCCCCCACCCCCCCCCCCCCCCACCCCCACCCCCTTCAAGGATCCTCTTGTGTTATGGTACCCGGAGTAACCAAAGCCGAGTTGAGTGTCCTCTGAAGTGGACCGCATAATATACTACCCAAAGTTTGCTAAGCACCAAGTATATCCAACTAACTGTTTTACGTTTTAGTTGAAATATTGTATTGAAAAGTATATATATATTTTATTTAATTATATCTTTAATGATTTAAGTACAGAAATTAAGATTTTATTTGTGTTTGACAGTATTTTTTAGCCTTTGAATATGATAACCATAGAAAATGGATGTTATTGGTAAAAGAGGAAATTTTTCAATTTGCCAAAAAGTTGACGAAGCGAACTGGTATGCGTTCAGTATCGAGTATGAGACCCATTACCATTAATTACAGCTTGACAACGCCTTCTCATGCTCCCAATCAGGTTCCTGGTGGTCCTTTGTGGGATGTTGTTCCATTCTTGGACCAGCATGGCACCAAGCTCCTGGACACTTCTTGGCTGGACTGGACGGGATGAAATTGCAAGCCGCAACTCATTCCAGACATGTTCAATTGGATTGAGGTCAGGGGATCTTGCTGGCCAGTCCCTACGCTCAATCCCCTCCCTCTGTCAGTACTCCCCGACAGCATGGACAACATGAGGATGGGCATTATCATCCATCAGAATGAATCTATCACCCACTGCACCTGCATACAATCTGACGTGGACATCCAGGGTCTCATCACTGCTAGCGGTGCAGTCAATGTACCTTGTTCAAGGACACAGAGCTCTGTACGTCCATCCCTGCTGTTGCCGTCCCAGACCATGATTGACCAACCACCATAGCGGTCATGCTCAGCAATGTTTGCTGCATGGAATCGCTCTCCTGGTCTTCCCCATACCCTAGAACGCCTATCTGTGTGGTCTAGGCAGTACCTTGACTCCTCTGTAAAAAGGACAGGTCGCCAATCTTCTGTGGTCCATCCAACGCTATCAATGGCCCATTCATATTGTGTCTGGCGGTGGTTCTGGGACAGCGGAATGCGAATACATGGTCTTCTCAATTGGAGACCACCTTCTTGCAACCTTTCCCGGATAGTCTGCATCGAAACATTTATTCCGGATGCATTCTGGAGGTCACTGCGAAGCTGGGTTGCTGCGGCAAATCGATTCCTATGGGCCTGAATGATCAAAAATCGGTCTTCAGCTGCAGATGTTGCCCTGTCTCAGCCACCACCATGCCGTCTTTACTGGTGTGCCATACTGCTGAAATCTTGCCCAGGCTCTGATGATCACAGTATGGTGCACACCAAGGGCTTCACCAACCTGACGATGGGTAGCCCCTTGCTCCACCATCCCTACAGCCTGCCACATTTCTGCTTCAGACAAATGTCTTCTTACATTTGCATTTGCCATATTCAATCATTAAATCACAAGGGTTTGTGTTGAAATGATGATTGAATACTCTACACATGTCATGTACATATAGACAGTACATGAAAACATCATGAAAATCAAGGGGTGCATGCTTTCCATGACTGTCACTGCCTGTCAAGAGAGCTAATGTAAATGCTGGGGACTATCTCAATACATTCCTCAATCATATCCATCAAAAATATCGCAAATATGTCACAAGCAAATTTCACAATGATGTGTCAAATAGTTGGTGCTTAGCAAACTTTGAGTAGTATATAAACAATTGCCTGAGGCCTAAAAAAGTTTAAAATCTGTTTCTCAGATCCTCCTGCATGGTCATTTTGGCTGCCGCATGCTCTCTTTTTGTAACCAGGGCAAACTTTTAAAAAAAAAAAAAAATTAAATGGTTTATATCTGATATTACCCAAGATAATAAAATTGATAATTTTGTCCCTTGAGAGCAACAGGGCTTTGAAGTGCTTTAGCATTTTGTGAAGCTTTCTTGCACTCAAGGGATGAAACATATTACCACCCAGGCTGCATGTATTCTGTAGATTATGAGGCCTTAAATATAAAACAGACCAAGTGTATGAACTTTTGATGACGAAGAAATATTTACAAAAATAATAATAGATATAGAAAAGCGCCTGCCCATATGCAATTTTACCCCCCAAAATGGCCTGAGAAACAGAACATCTACTTTGTGGGGCCTAAACTTAACTACATGTATATGCTGATTGTAATCATGGTATAGCCATAAATATTGAAAGTAATCTGAAACATCAACAAATAAAATGTGCTTAGAGTTTGGAAGATCTTGCTAATTCAAAAATTGTGTCCTTGGGCAAGACACTTAATCCCATTTGATTGCGTGGGGGCAAAGTGGCATTGTGTACTAAGGCGTACTGCACATCCATGGTGCACTTGTCTTTAACCAATGCTAACACTGTTTGTGTGGAGTTAGTATGTTAAGAAGTCTTGGCAGTTGCTTGCCATTGCTCAGTGGTTCTCTCTGGGTACTCCGTCTTCCTCCACCCGTAAAATGTCCGACACGAGGTGACCTTTCTAACAAAAGTGTCGTTAAACTCCAATAAATAAACCAGATGACATTTGCAAAATTAATGAGGGGTCAATCATCAGCTGCACATTTTGAAGGCAAAAAATGAAAATACCCACAAATTTGGACAGTAATTTTTTCAAATAGTGCTGTCAGATATGGCCATTACCAGTGATGTTTTCCAAAATTGAGGAATGGGATAATGGTTCACATCACACATCAGCCACAGCTACGTATTGATAACCTGTTACGAACGGGCACTAAAAGTGCAGCGATGACCAATGTGGGACACTTCTTGGGGAGAGCCCGAGGAGGAGTGTCCCTCCTCTCATAGTAGGGGATCTAGCTCCAGGAAAATTATGAAATTTAGTAGTAGGAAGAAATGGGAATTGGTGTCTGAGCAGGGCTGCGTGAGTTTCAGCTAAAATGGGTTCTGTACAGGACAAATGAGTACTCGCAGTGATGGATATTGGTAAAGATCAATCCATTTCCAGGTCTTGAAATGGTAGGTGAATGACATCTGCACTCAGACAAAGGTAGGGGAGCAGCATTCCCCTGGATTCCATTTGGAAATGACCACTGAACCATATGTTAAGTGAAGGGTTAAATCAGTTCTGTGCATCTGACAATCTTTGGTTGAGTGTTCTCAGTCAAACTCAAAGCAGATTCATTTTTCGTTAATAACTACCATACATGTCTATATATTTACATAGCTGCAGATGTCTTAACAGTGTTTCTACTACGATTGTGACAATACATGTATGCTTCCCTAATGATACGACATGTATCACATTTCAGTGTGAACGATACAATATGTATCTTGATGCATATGGTCTCTCATGAAATACAGCTACAGATGTCAGCTACTTTGGGCACTGTACATATTCATTTTCAGTAGCGAACTTGTATTACAAAGTCGGATGTACCCGGTACTCTTTAAACAGTAGGTACATGTCGCTTCTCAATGTGATAATCAATGACATTAACTAATTTAAGGTTTTGATTTTTTTTTACCCATTTTCCAGTGTTTTTTTTCCTTTCAGAAAATATGTCCTAAACATTTAATCCTGTATATATTGTTTGACAGAGCTCACTGAGCTCTGTCAAACAAGATATAATGGATTAATCAAATTATATTTGTATTGTATACATAGTGAACACCGATACATATTGAATTGTGAGCAATGTATCACTGTTCAAGTATATCAGGATTAATCGTTACAGCCCTTGTTTCTACATTATGTACAGGCAGACAACAGTGATGTAAAAACTCGGTCAAGATAAATGCATCCTACTGGTAGAGTTATCAAGGAAGAATACACTCGGAACAACCTTTTTAGTGCAATATAAAAGGAGCAATTGTGGCAGTATGGGGACTTAAGTGTTAAATTGCAACATGGTCTGAATATATCTTAGTCACATTAGCAAACATCTCAGCTGTTAATCATAACAGCATGGATAAGTACACCTAATACCTCTTATTATATTCTAATTTCGAAATAGTTAATGATGAATATTCCATCCAATTTTCACCACAAATTATCTTTTGAGGGAAGGTGACCTTGATTTTATGTGATAATGGCGCACACCATTTGTCTTAGAAATTGTCAATTACAGAACAGTACATACACTGTTTCTTGTATGTATTCCCTATTGATCCGCTTGTTGTCTCAAAAGGTCACAGACTTAATCTCAAACTACTATGCACAGTCACTTTGTTAGGAGGAGATTTTCTTCATTGACCATTTAATTCCTCTATGAGATAAATATGCTATGGATACAGTATCAATCAGATCACATAGTTCTTCCAAGTTCCTGTCCAAGATCGAAATTTGTTAATGGGGAAAACACCAAAATGTTTTGTGTCCAATAATTATTTGATTTGAAAAAACTGGGGCTAGTCAGTCGATGGGGGAGGGTTTTGGTCTGTTGAGTGTTGATTTATTATTTCACATAGCTGGTGAGAATCATGTCACTCAGGTATCCTGTAGCTCATACCACCATCTGCGTAATATCGGCAAGGTTCACTTCATTGTGGATGGGGGAGGGGGGTGCCAAAACTGTTAGTTCAAGCGCTTGTCACAAGCAGATTAGATTATTGTAACTCTGATATTTGGCTATAACAGTCCAACATTAAGAAGCTGCAACTTATTCAGAACATTCAGAATTGTGCAACAAGAATTATGACCAGACAACAGAATTCATGCCATATTACCCCCATCCTCTCTCATCTATACTGGCTGCCAGTTGGAAGAAAGGATAGAGTATAAGGTGCTCCTTCTAACATTCAAAGTCATGAGCAGTCTGGTACAAAGGTATGTACCATCTCGATTTCTCCGTTCAACAACTTCAGACTACCTGTTATACAAACCAAGTGCCCTTGCAATGGCAGATGATTGTGCATTTTCCATGGTGGGTCCCTCTCTTTGGAATAGACTGCCCGACCACCTTAAGGCACCACAGATGCTGGAAAGCTTCAAAAAGGCGCTAAAAGCCACCTTTTAATCTGAGTTTTTGGTGTGCATTAGTGGTGTATTCTCCCTGTGTTTCATATTTCTCATATGCTATACATGTGTACAAAGAGTATTGTAAAGCCTGAGATTGTGTGCATTCATGGCTCTAAACTGTATTTATTTATTATTATAGATTAGATATGCACAAACACTAAACCCTCAAACAGACCTGTCATCACAAAAGGGTTATGGAATTCTGATCAGCTCAAAACAAAATCCTGATCCAATTGATGAGACACTAAGAAAAACTGTCAGTTAAAATGTATGAAAAACAATACAAAATCATGATATCTCTGATAGGGCCCTGCGAAGCTTCAAGATTCGATTTGATTTTGATTCTGAAGTTGGTATTCGATTCGATTCGAAATCGGCTGCCCGATTCATTTTCCTGTGAACTTTTTCACTGGAATTTTGCTTTGTATCAAGTCATCTTGGTTGTCTTACAAAAAGTATAGCTGAGATAGAAATTGTACATAAACCTTGTTGAAAATAAAGACTGAGAGAGATTTCTGCTATATTAACATAAAAAGCATCTGTACCCATGCCGGGGACGTGGTGGCATTGTGATAACCGGTTCTCGTCAGATCACCGAAGTTAAGCAACATCGAGCCCGGTCGATTCGTACTCCCACGTTACACCCTTGGGGAAGACACTTAACACTGATTGTCCACATGGGGGCACGATGACGCCGTGTACTAAAGTGTACTGCAAGCCGATGATGCGCGTGTTTTCAACCAATCTAACCGTGCCTGTGCTGCAATGCGGAGTTACGATGTTAGGGAGCTGGCAGCTTCTCGTCGTTGCTCGGTGGTTCTCTCTGGGTACTCTGGCTTCCTCCACCCGTAAAACTGTCATAGTAATGATTAGCCATTGTGCATAACTTTGTGACCTTAAACACCAATAAATATAAATATGCGGTTTATATATATATATATAAATATATGGTTTTGTTGAAATATTTTGAAAAATTTAACTTTTTCAACTGCTCAATTTGCATATTATGCGGTTGGATACGGGCAATTCGTTAGGTAAAGGGTTAACTGAATAACCCTGTTAATTGAATATAATTTCCCAACACAAAACCATTTACCATACCTTCAGAACAAATCTGATCTGTTAATTGAATATAAGTTATAGAGTAAATTCCTGTTAATTGAATAAAAATCTTGTAACCTGTTGAGAAATTACCCTGACTCTCCCCAGTTTCTTTTCAACCTATTCACAATTGTTTACAATTGGCTGTAACATAAGTGCAAGCCCTACTTCGGAACTAACTCAAGCTTTTAGAATCTTTTCCAAACGAGTTGGAAAAGTACTAGAGTGCAAAAGCACGAAAAAGATCGAAAAAAGGGTCGAGCGAGACCAGAGCTCGAAATTACAGGTACTCTCTCTGCACGCCTCTTACGTTTACCGAGCGCATGCGCAACAACCGTGACGTCAATTCCTTTATTTTCCGCCATTGTACATGGTCGGAAATTTTTGTGACTCGTGCTAATTATGCTGTTTATTCTTCGTGAACAACTTATTCTACATATTTAGTGTGCTAGTGGATTGTATCCTTTTATCAAGCTACCAAATTATTATTTTTTAATGTTAATTTGTATTTTTGTTGCTTGTCTCTTCACACTTTATCTTGTCTTTCCCCCCACGTGTGAACACGACCTTAGTACTGTTTTCCGTCGGCGGGAAGCTTGATTATTATTTTGATATAATGCCTAAGACTATTCCTTGTACCTCTTGTTTACAGGTGAAACATGTGGACGATTCTCATGCCACATGTGTCACTTGCAACAATTGCACTCAGGCCCAATCATGTGGTATTTGTGGGGTTTGGTCCTCTAAATTCTGGGCTTCTGTGAACAAGGTGGTTCTTTCCAGAGCTAGAACCCCTCGTTCTCGAGGTAAGGGTAGCCGTGCCGTAGCAGACATTTCTGCTGGTGCACGTGGTGACTCTGTCACACAGGATTCAGATCTGCCTTCTGTGGCGAATTCCTCTGCAACTGTTGGCGGTGTTAGTTCAGTGATACCTGACGAGGAGACCGTGGTCTCTTTGTCTTCTGATGTCACTATTGAGGCGTCCGTTTTCGTTGAGAGCTTTTCCGAGGTCAGCTCGGTAACCCTCTCCGATCTGCCTCCTACACCGTCGACTGTTGTTGAGGAAGTTGCTACTCCAGATCCTATTCTGTCTGTTGGTGGCTCTTCCATCTCCTCTGGGGATGGTCTACAGTCTTGGGGGACCGAGGCTGTATCTGCTGGTGTGTCTGTGTGTTCTCAGCCTCCCCCAGCCTCACGGCGGGGCTGTGCGGGTTTGCTGTCTGCTCCGTCTCATCTGGCTAGGTTTGCTCCTAGTCGGTTGAGCCAGCCGGTCGCTTCGGCAGCGATTCCTCGCCCCTCGAGTGAATCGTTTATCGTTCCACCATCCCCTGCTAGTGTGCCGCCTAGCGGGATGGTCTTGGGACGTTGGCATCCAGGGCCTGCTATTCGGCAGCGGTCAGTGACAGCCCCTGTTAGCTGTCACTCTCGGAACCTTCCTCCGGTGATTCCTCACTGTGTTCCGGGTCTGGGTGTCGATCGATGCTTGCCGTCGGTCTCAGAGGATAGGCAGTTGGGGCCGTCTGCTGCGCAGAGGCCAATGACAGGTTCCTGTCATTCTTGGGACAATCCTCCGGTGTCTTCTCACCGTGTCCTAGGTCAGCTACCGATCGACATGCACCGTCGGTCTCTTTAGAGGATTTGCAGGCAGGACCTTCTGTTTCACAGAGGTCAGTGATGGCCCCTGGGCGTCACAATCGGGACTATCCTCCGGTGTCTTCTCACCGTGCTCCTGTTCTGTCTGCCGATCGACGGTCGCCGTCGGTCTCTTCTGAGGATTTGGGTTCTTCTACCAGAAGGGTCCATTGGGAGGACACTCCGTCGGGCGATTCTGCTGCGACGGATTCTCAGGGTGACCTGCGCCAGGCCGTTTTGGCGCTCACCCGGTTGCTTTCTGGCAACTCTCAAGTTGGCCTCCCTGTGCCTCCTGAGGCACAACCTCCTTTGGTCGGTCGCCAAGATGTCTCGCCTGGCCCCGTGGATACTGCACAGTATTCACAGGAGGTTTCTGCTGGTCAGCCTATTAGTTGGGCTACGTCTCCTCTGCTACGGAGGATGACGAGTATCTTGAAGGTGATGGGCCCCCCTCGTCAGTCTTGGGGCAGGCTTTGGATTTCGTCTTTGGCTTATTGCCGGACGTTCAACCTTCCGACCAGCCTTCTGTGACCGTCCGGCCACGCTCCACTGTGGACCGCCGTAACCCTGTTGAGCCTTCTAGCTCCGGGGCTTTGCGTCCTCTGCAATCGGCTCAGGTTGTTGAGTCCTTCCAGGGCTTAGACGCCAAAATGCGTTCTAAGGCCCTCAAGGGTTCCTTCTTTTCTAGAGCTGATGCCTTTCTGCCTCCATCGCGGTTTCGTGTGTACGAGTCCGTCTCTCCACCAGTCTTCCAAGGAATGACTACTGTGGATGAGGATTCTTCTTCCCTCGGGTTGACTAAGCCTAAGTCGGCAGTTTTCCCGATGTCGGTAGTTGAGTCTATGGTGGGCCTGTCCCGAGAGATGCTGGGTATGTTATCTCTCGCGGACCATGTCGTCGCTGCTCTGGCCGAATATTTTCCACCAGGGGAGTTTGATGACGCTCAGGCGCCTTTTCGTGTTTTGTCACAGGCTCTTATGAACTTGACACACGCTCACGCCTGTAACACGGCTAATTTGGAGCTGGCACGCTGGAATGCGGTGTTGGATTCTTTACCATCCCTTCCTTCTGAGCAATGTGCTGTTCTGAGGTCTGCCTCTTTGGTGGGACCTCAGTTGTTCCATGGTTCTGTGGAAGCTGTTCGTGGCGAAGTTCTTCGTCATTCAAAGGACCAGCTTTTGCTGAGACAGCTTGACCAACCTGCTGCTGCGGGTGGGGGTCGTTCCAGGCCCGCCAAGCCTGCTGCTGTGTCTGCCTCGTCGGCGACGACGGCTACACCTTCGGCTCCGTCTGCTCCTTCTGCTCATAAGAAGCGCCGACGTGGCCAGGCTCGTTGGCAGCCTCAAGCTGGGAAGTCTCAGGACTGAGACTCTGTCACTTCCCGAGGTGGTTTCTCCTCTCGGGGGCCTCGTCGAGGCCGCAAGTGAAGGTTCTCACCTCGATTCGCCTCCAGTCGGGGGAAGGCTGTCGCTGTTTTACGACCATTGGACAGAGATAACGTCAGACTCTTGGGTCCTAGACGTCATTCAATCCGGTCTGCGACTGTCCTTCCATCGGCACCCCAGTTTATCTCGGGAGCCCCTTCCGACTCAGGTCCCTTCCGATTCTCTGCGTCGGGACCTTCTGGTGCAGGAGATCGACAATCTCCTCGCCAAAGGGGCGATCGAGGTGGTCAGGAACACCCTTTCACCGGGGTTTTACTCGAGACTTTTCTTGGTGCCGAAGAAAAATGGCCAATATCGTCCTGTCATCGATCTGAGTACCCTGAACGAGTACATAATAGCTCCTCGTTTCAGTATGGAGACTTTCTGGTCGGTTCGACGTTCAGTTCATCAGGGTGATTTTGCGGCCAGTATCGACCTGAAGGATGCCTACTTCCATGTACCCATTCATCTGGCGTCACAGAAATACCTTCGGTTCTCGTTTCGGGATCGAGTTATTCAATTCAGAGCTCACCCGTTCGGTTTGAACCTGGCTCCTTGGGCCTTCACCCGACTGATGTCGCATGTGTTTGCTTTCCACCGCACTCAGTCGGCAGTGACTTCGTCAGCCTACCAAGACGACATCCTCCAATGGCACCATGATGCTGCTGTTCTGGAGTTCGATGTCCGGCAGTTTCTTTGCCTACTAGCGTCGCTGGGTTTCAGAGTCAATCGCGGGAAGTCGGATCTTCTTCCTTCTCAGCGATTCCGTCATTTGGGGATGGATTTCGACACTCTTCACAATGTAGTGTCGGTCCCCCAGGCTCGGGCGACGATTCTTTCCGCCTTGACTCGGAACCTGCTTCAATCTTCCTCGGTCTCGGCCAGGACTTTCCTTCGGATGCTGGGCCTTTGCGGTTCGGTGACAGATCTCATTCCGCTCGGTCGCTTGTTTGTCCGACCTCTCCAACACTTCCTGTTGGATCATTTGCGTCCGAATGTAGATCTGCTGGACCTGGAACTCACTATTCCTCGGTCTCTGCTTTGTCACCTCTGCCCTTGGGCAGATATTCCCTGGCTGACACAGGGTGTTCCGTTGGATCTTCCTTTGGCCGATCGCATCCTTACTGCGGGTGCCAGCGATCGGGGCTGGAGTGCGACGTTGGATCCTCTCGGTCTGTCTACTCACGGAGAGTGGGACAGCGAGCAGGTGGGCCTTCATATCAACCAGAAGGAGCTCCTTGCTCTTCTGTTGAGTTTTTGGCTTTGGATCCCTCATCTGTCGGACCATGTTGTCCTACTTCTTTCGGACAATTCGACAGTAGTGGCCTACATACGGAATCAAGGAGGCACACATTCGATTCCCATGTATCGGCTGTCTCGGGATCTTCTTCTGTTGGTGTGGGATGTGAACGCTCGGGTGTCCAATCGACACATTCCCGGGCATCTCAACGTCCTAGCAGACTCCCTGTCCCGACGCGACAGTGTCCTTTCAACTGAATGGATGCTACATCGGTCGGTGTTTCAGGCGATTTGCGAGCAGTGGGGCCGTCTTCAGTTCGACCTTTTCGCTACTCGCTGGAATCATCAGGTAGAGACCTTTGTCTCCCCTTGTCCAGATCCTCTGGCATTTGCAGTAAACGCTCTGTCTCTGGACTGGACAGGTTGGATCGGCTATGCCTTTCCTCCTGCACTGATTCTTCCTCAAGTATTAGCGAAGATTCGTGCTTGCAGTTGCAGGATCATTCTGATCACACCCCTGTCTCCACAGGGGGTGTGGATCAATCTGCTGCGGCCTCTATTGGCTGATCGACCGATTCGTCTACCTCTACGTCGCGATCTTCTTTCACAGGGTCGTCCCAGGAAGTATCACAACAACCTGGCGAGCCTGTCCCTTCACGCCTGTCTTTTATCAGGTCCAATCTCCGACGTAGAGGTTTTTTGAGACGATCAGTGGAGTGCATTTCTGCATCGCGGCGACATTCCACTGGAATGACTTATGCCGCCAAGTGGAAGGTTTTCTGCCGCTGGTGTTCAGATCACAATGTGAATTACCGTGATCCGTCAATCGCTCAAATTGCGGATTTTCTGGTTTTTCTTTTTGACTCCAAGGGCCTCCAGCCTATTACGATTAAGGGCTATCGGTCTATGCTGTCTGATACTTTCTCTTATGTGGGAAAGCGGTGCATCGGTCGTAATCTTTTTCTCTCCAAACTTATTCGGGACTTTTCTTTGAAGAGGCCTCGAGTTTTGCGTCTTACACCCAAGTGGAACTTGGCATGGGTGTTGCACTGTTTGGAGGGGGCTCCATTTGAGCCTTTATCTAGGACCGACATGCGTTTTCTCACCTATAAGACGGCTTTTCTTCTAGCGTTTGCTTCTGCTCGTCGAGTCAGTGAGCTTCATTCGCTATCTGTTGATTCTGCCTTCTTCCGAAATGAGGCTAACAGTGTCACCTTCACTACTGATTGATCTTTTCTGGCTAAGAATCAACTCCCCGATTCGGTACCTCCTCCCATCTGCATTCAGGCTCTCCCTGCTGTAGATGGACGGAGGCCTCTTCTTTGTCCTGTTCGTGCGATCAAGACTTACATTACTCACACTCAGTTCATTAGGAGGGGTCGGAAGAGATTCTTTCTGTCTCTCATTCCTAAGAGGCAGTCTATCTCTTCCCATTCTATTTCCAGGTGGATCTGTCTTGCAATCAAGCTGGCTTATTCTCGCTTGTCTGCGTCGGATCTTGTTTTGAACCGGCTTAATGCTCACGAGGTTCGTGCCATTTCTACATCCTGGGCGTTCTCCAATTCTGTTTCGCTCTGTGATGTTATGAATGCGGCTTACTGGAGGCATGCTTCTACCTTCTCCTCCTTTTATCTCCGCCACCTTCAGCAGCAATCTGAGGACCTTTATTCTTTAGGCCCTCTCGTTGCTGCTCAGGCTGTTGTGCACCCTCGTTAAAATTGTTTTTGTCGAGGTTGCGCTTCGCTCAGCCTTGTTCTTTTCAGGTGCCTTCTCTCTATCTTCATTACAGATTTTCGTTTTTGTTCTCTGCCATCCTTGCTTTCGTTCTGCTACTCTTGTTGGTATTGGTTATGTGATTCACCTCCTCCTATTGTTTATTCAGCCAATTGTAAACAATTGTGAGTAGGTTGAAAAGAAATTAAAATTTTTTAGTAAATTTTGTTTCTTAACATACCTACCACAATTGTTTACCGGAGGCCCACCCTCCTTGGGGATATCTTTGATATCGATGCCTCCCCGCTAAATCACAAACTTCTCGTTGGCGGAAATACGGAATTGACGTCACGGTTGTTGCGCATGCGCTCGGTAAACGCAAGAGGTGTGTAGAGAGAGTACCTGTAATTTCGAGTGCTGGTCTCGCTTGACCCTTTTTTCGATCTTTTTCGTGCTTTTGCACTCTAGTACTTTTCCAACTTGTTTGGAAAAGATTCTGAAAGCTTGAGTTAGTTCCGAAGTAGGGCTTGCACTTATGTTACAGCCAATTGTAAACAATTGTGGTAGGTATGTTAAGAAACAAAATTTACTAAAAAATTTTAATTTTCTTTTGTTTATAGACCGTTTGGCCTCAGTACATCCAATACAGGCATTTAATCTATTGTATCTTGTTTGACAGAGCTCATAAAGCTCTGTCAAACACGATATACATGTACATGTAATAGAATAAATGCTAAGTTTACTCTAGAATACAAGAAAGTGACACAATACCTGTTAATTTAATACTCCTGTTAATTGAATAATTTTCATTGCCAAAGTGGCTATTCAATTAACAGGGATCCACTGTAGTATCATAATATGAATCGTCTCATGAGAAAACATTGTACAAACAGAACACATATTCCTAAATACAGACATTTGTCAGTATTGCGGATGGAAGTTAAAGTTTATTGGCAGGGGTTTCTAGTGGTAGTTTTGGCTGTCTGTTTTTTGGCTGCAAAGACTTCATCAGTCACCACTGCTAAGTCAGAGTGTAACCTGATCATGAGGGAGCAAGAAGTAAGTAGAATTCTCTAGGCCTTTTTGGCCACTTTCAGAATCTTACATGAGAATCAAAGGAACATTTTGCGAGAATCAAAGGGTTTAAGATGTACTTTGCAAAGAATTCCCGTAGGTTAAATATCCTTTACAAACAGTAATGAGTAAAATATACTTTTTCACAAAATTTTGTCTGATGCTCTACCCATATCTTAACCCTTTACCTAAACTGACTACAGGATAACACTTTCAAAAAGACTTCTTGAACAACTAACAAGTGTTGTTTTTTGCCAGAAAAACATACATTTGTAGTTATGACTACTGATTGGAATGAGTTTGTTGAATTTGTACCAGAAGGGGTCATAAGTAATGTTTTTGAGTCAAACATTGACAAAGAAAAAAAACTGGATATTTGACAGTTACAATGGGTAAAGGGTTACCCATTTTACCTTCCCACAATATGAAAATCTGTTATTTTAATTTCTTTTTTTTTGTTTAATTTAAAAAAAAAAATTCAACCAAAACATCATGTGACCCTTCAATGGAACAACCTCAATGAATTCATTCAAATGGGTAGGGGGAATGGGAGGAGGAGGCATATATGGTATGATTTTGCTGGAAATTTTTTAAGAAATGTTTTTTCTCAGTTGCTCAGTTCATAAATTATATGGGCACATGCAGAGAATTTGTAAGGTAAAGATTTAATTTTAGGTATTTGTGTAGTTCATTTCTGTACCATGTTAAATGGTGAATCAGTGCAAACAGCAATGTATGTATGAAACTTATTAATATTTAATTTGCATGGATTAGAAAGAGCATCATGCTGCATGTATACATGCTCCAAATGTGCATATAGCAAGGGTTATGCCTTAAATTTGAGTTGTGTTTTCATAAACTTAATACCATGCAATATACTGGAGAGTTTCAGTAAGTGCATGTTCTCTCCACTGAACCGAAAAATAATTTATATGATTTATATACTATTCAAAAAAAGTAGGGGATATTTGATCAAAGTGACATATTGAAGAAATATATTTATATTTTCATCAAAAAAACAGTTGAGGCATTTTGCTGTGACATCTGGCGAATGATTTTAGTGATAGTTGGGTGTCTGACAAGCACGCATTTCACGCACTGAGCTGTAGAAGATATGGGTGGTCAGTCAGAGAATTTACCACATTCAGTCCAAGACCTCAATACCTTTTAAATCCTCCTCAGTTCATGAGACAAGCGCAGATCTGATGTGGCATGATCCTCACCAAATGTCCAATATCAACTTGACTGATGTGATTCCATTCTTCCGGCAGTGCAGCGGCGAGCTCCTGGACATTGGTATGGGGCTGTTGTCATTAGTGTAGGCACCTGCCAAGCATATCCCAGATATGCTTGATTGGTTGAATGGTCTGGACTTAGTGTTGGCCAAGGCAGTGGAGTGATGTTCTGCTCCTGGAGGAACTCTGGCGTGACAAAGGTCCTGTGTGCTCTTGCATTGTCATCTTGGAAAATGAATAGACAGCCATGATATTGTGCAAATGGCACTAAATGAGCTACTGACGTGTTGTAACGTAGTACTACATTGTGACACACTCTTGGATGACATGTAATGCTGTTCTGCTTGTCATTATTATGCCTCCACACATCATAACCGTTCCACCACCAAAACAATTGTGCTGCCTAACAGTTACGTCATGGTATCAGTTGTTCCGCCTCACTCTGCTTCGCCTGTTGTGGAAGTAGAGTGTGAACCTCGATTCATCAGTAAACATGTTCTTGCTCCACCAACGATTGTCCCAGCGCTGTCGTGCTCCTCACCAATTACACCTTGCTGCGATGTGATGTTCAATTGGTTGTGGAATTATTCGAGGTTGTCGAGCGTACAAATTCCAGCAGTGTAGGCGATTTCGGATAATCTGACCACTAACTCGCACATCTGTCCCGCGGTGCAGCTGCAGTCCAATTTCCGAGGCACTTTAATTGCGGTTACGTAATGCTGTGGTTCGGATGAAACGATCCTGGTTAGCAGTTGTCGCCCTTGGACAACCTAACCGCCGCCTGTCATCAGCATTGCCTGTCTGGTGGTAGCGTGACCACAACCTGCTAATTACTGATTGAGTAGCGTTGAGAATTTGAGCCACTGCAGTCTGCCTATTGCCACCCTCCAACATGCCAACGGCACGTAAATGTTCGCCACGTGTCAGTCTCCGCCTACCTCAAAAGTTACTATTGATGAACGAGTTTATACCAAGAAAAGAAAGATGAGACCTCCGGAAAAGCCCGTCCAGTACAAATGAATATTTCAAAACATACCCCACAGACGTTAAAGCGGCGCTCGTGTGAAAAATCTGCGCAAAGTTTTCATGGGCCGCTGACATTCATGATCCACACTAAACTGGGTAACATATTGATGTGTCCAATAACACGTATCCAATACCATTTTCCAAAAATATTAACATCAGTTTGAATATCCCCTACTCTTTTTGAATAGTATATTATGCATTCACAGGTTTTTTTGGGGTGTCTACAGGTGCCGAATATGGGACCCTTTCCCATTGATATTTTGGCATGTTTCTTCCCAATTCAAACCAAAAATTTCCCAATCTCAGCCCTCATTGAAATAAAAATTGAATTAATTCCTGAAGGTCTAATTTTGACTTTCACCATGTTTTTACTGCAACAAAAGTAGGTGTCCTAACAGGCAGTTTTTAGATACGTTTGCAAGTTGCATCCGAAGAACCTTGTCAGTTGTTTCTAGGCAAGTCTTGGCTGCCTGCATGGGCAGTCAAGACTTTCCTATATACAACTGCAAAGCCACAGAATGTAGACTAACGCATAAATATCTTCATCATTAATAGTCTAAGAACAATTTATTTCATAGAGATTACAGAGACTGATCATTATTGCATGCAACTGTTTGTTTTAAAACATATTACATATACTATACATGTACTACTAGCTTCTGTATTTACTCTTCACCCGCTGAGTATTTTCAGAATATTTTTAATCAAGTCTAGTCATGGCTGCTTTGAAGCAGCCATGACTAGATTTGATGAAAAAATAATTTAAATATAACACAAGAAATCTTTGGTGAAAAAATCCATTCAATTTACAGGGGGAAAATATGATTAAATGTGCCCAAATTAAACTTATTTCAGTGACAATAGAATCCCTGTGCTGGGCAGGAATATTCGCTAGTAGCATACAAAGGGTTAATATTCTCAGTTCAATATGAAGGTAACAGTTCTTATTCTTTGTGTGTTTTTTCTCTCAAACAAATTCCCAACTGGTGCCTTCATGATGCGAATTTTCTCAATTACATGGGCCCCAGACCCTTTCCCAAAGAGGGCAGAAGAATCCCTGGCATTATATATTATATTTTATTAGCTCACCTGGCCTAAAAGGCCATGTAAGCTTTTCTCATCACTTGGCATCTGCCATCGTCCGGCGTCCATTAACTTTTCGCATTTCTTATCAACCTACCCACAATTGTTTACTACAGGCTTGCACTACGGTGGAAGTCCCTAACTCGCATAATATACTCTCTATGTTTGTCTTTCCCAAGCAATTTGGGAAAGAAAAGTGGTGCAAAAGCACCAGGAAAAAATAAGCCAAAACTGGGTCGAGTGCAACCGGCGCAGACCCAGTACGGGACGCTCTCTTCCAAGTACAACGCCACGACTTCCGTTGCCAGTGCGCATATGCGTCGCTAATGACTCATTCTTTTTTTATCCGAGACACATGGTACGCTGTCGTTTCGGGCCCTCCCGACTCGACCACGTCTGGTGTGAGTTATACCCCCTCTGTGGAGGATGTGCAGCTCCTCCCACACCAGAGGGGAGGGGGGGAGCAATGCTGTCATTTCGGGGCCTCCCGACTCGACCACGACTGGTGTGAGTTATACTCCCTCCGTGGGGGAAGTGTAGCTCCTCCTTCACCCGTGGGGGGTGGGGAATGCTGTCGTTTCGGGGCCTCCCGACTCGACCACGTCTGGTGAGAATTACTTCCCCTCCATGGGGGATGTGCAGCTCCTCCACCACCAGCGGGGGGTGGGGAATGCTGTCGTTTCGGGGCCTCCCGACTCAACCACGTTTGGTGAGAGTTATTCCCCTTCCGTGGGGGATGTACAGTTTGTTTTACCGTTGTGGATACTGCGGGAGCTGTTGGATTTCTGGTGAAGAGATGCCTGGTTCCGGGACTATGCGCCCTCTCCAGTTGACATCTGAGGCTGTCACTAGGGTTGTGACTCCTCCTTTGGAGGCCGAGCTAGGTGGCTCTCTCCCCTTTTCCGCCAGTTCCAACAGCTCCCATCGTATCTGCTGCTACTGCTGTTTCGTCTACAACGTCATCGGGTACCGTTTTTAGCCGGCCTCGGCTTATCCCAGCAAGGGTCTGCAGGGATGTCTGTAGTGTGGTTGTGGGGTATCGGCCTCAGCCTTCCCCGACTTCAACTCAGCGAAGTCGGAAGTGGCTGCCGACTGAACCCCCTACTGTGTCCTCTCAGCCGTTGAGCACAGTAGTTTTATACCTGCAGTGGTCTGCAGCGGTGTCTGGGAGTGTAGACGTGGGGTTATCAGCCTCAGCCTTCCCTGACTTCAACTCAGCGAAGTTGGAAGTGGCTGCCGGCCGGACCCTCTACTGTGGTCTCTGCGCCGTCGAGTACCACAGTTTTGTCATTGGTGTTTTCCATCCACTCATTCTGGTCACACGGCCAGTTTTGCGGGACCAACGCGTTCTGTGCAGCCTGGACCTTCTGCTCCCGAGTTCCTGCTATGTTGATCCTCGGGGTGTGTCGTACCCCTATACACATCTGCCCTCAGATGTTTCGGCTGCCGCCCGTCGCCGCGCTTCGGGTGTATTGGAGGATCATGACCCTTCGCTGGTTAAGAGGGTCAGGTGTGAAGCCACTTTGCTGGTTCGTTCCCATGTTGAACCATGTTATCAACCGATCTTCACGAAACTTCTTCTCAAAATTCAAGATGGCTGCCAGTGGCCATTTTGTACCGAAATTAGGTCTAATCAGTTTTTTGTACACATCTTCTGTGCGGCTCAGGCTAGAGGCCGTATTTATGAACCGATCTTTACGAAACTTCTTGGGTACCTTTGTTATCACCGTGGGATGAGAACGAGTGTATTTCGGTGTGGTCCGAAATTCAAGATGGCCACCAGCAGCCATTTTGTACCAAAATTAGTGCAATCAGTCTTTTGTACAGAACTTCTGTATGAAAGTTCTGATTTGAATATATTTTTGTATGAATATTTAGTAACATGGAATACATCACATATAGTACAGGTTTTTTTCTCGTGCAGAAATTATGCAAATTAGATGAACTTTGATTTATTCAGTGCTACTTATACACTGTAAGTGCTCATGTCAATACGGCTTGGGCCAGAGGCTGTATTTATGAACCGATCTTCACAAAACTTCTTGGGTACCTTTGTTATCACCTTGGGATGAGAACGAGTGTTTCTGGGTGCGGTAAAAAAATTCAGGATGGCTGCCAGTGGCCATTTTGTACCAAAATTTGGTCCGATCAGTTTTTTATCACAACTATACAGCTCGTATTTATGAACTGATCTTCACGAAACTTCTTGGGTACCTTTGTTTTCACCTTGGGACAGGAACAAGTGTGTTTTGGGGTGCCTTTGTTATCACTGTGCTATGAGAACAAATATTTTGGGGTTCAGTCAGACCCACTCTGGGACTCAAAGATTTCTTTTCTAGTTTAGCATCTGACTGTCACCCACTTTTACAATACTTTACCTATACATTTGTTACAGGCTATGGTCAGTATTTATGTACAGACTGTTACAATACTTTATATGTACCTTTGTTATCAGGTCATTACCTAGATGTTTGTCATTGCTGTGTCACATACTATACATGTACATGTCTTAACCCTTTACCTAACCTGAAAAGCAGACGACACTTGCAAAAATAATTCTTGAATAACTCATTTTTTTCATTTTTTGTCTCAAAAACATAGGTTATGACCCCTCGTTGGAACGAGCTCAACGAGCTCGTTCCAACGAGGGGTCATAACCTATGTTTTTGAGACAAAAAATGAAAAAAATAATGAAAATTAATTGGCGGTTTTTGAGAATAGCGCTGGCCGGTTTTGGTCATTACGTTAGGTAAAGGGTTAACAAGTTGAGCTGCAGTGTCATTGACACTTTCATTTTTAACAAATTCCACCTCATTTTTGTGGCCGATAGAAATCTGAAACGGGTTGACTTTTTCTGAAAGTTCTGACACCTATTTGTTCCCATCTAAAGTTGTTTCTCCACTTACCACCATTATAGCAAAAACAGTTTACCGGCATGCGCCAAAATCTGAGAAAAATATGGCAAATTTTCAGAAAAATATGGCATAGTTGAGTCCAAGCTACAGTATTAAATTTTCCATATATTTATAGTGTTATATGATGCAGCAACATAACCGAGCATCTCCATCACTTTTAACCCCCATCGGCCATTAATGTAATCATTAATGGACCATAGTTTGTGAATTTTATCAAAACTGCACAACTTCCCAAGTTAAAACTCCTACACAACAACTGATATATGATCACAATTTTAGTATAGGAAGATGCCACACTGATCGTAAAACCAATTTATGGTTCAAGTTTATTTGTGGCATTTAACTTCAGCACAGTGATTTATAGAGTAAGGGTACCATTTAAAAAATATGAGAATTCACAAACTTTGGTTACTGTTTTCAATCAGTTGTATGAGGGCAGGGCTGGGGCTAGTAATGGACCTCAGTACTTGAGCATGAGTACTTTGAAAATGCATGAGTACGAGTACGAATATTTTGAAAATACATGAGTATGAGTACAAGTACTTTCAAAGTACTCGAGTACGAGTACTTTTGGAAAAGATGAACAACAATAACAGAACATGTAATAGATGATTATTTATTTTAACAAAATATCAAACAACACTCTTAATAAAATAGTTTGCATGACATTTGAACTGTTACGTTTGAAGTGATGTAAATACATAATTTGAATGGATTTAAAATATGTTTATTAAATATAATATGTTATTTGTCATGAGACAAAGTTACATTTGTTAGTTTATTTCCACTTTCCCCCTGTTGATAATTCCATTGCTTGACATCATTAGCTCAACTTTGACCTAAGTTAAATTGGAGCTTATGCCATGGCCAGTCGTCGGTCTGTCCGTCAACAATTCTGTACGGCTCGGGCTAGAGGCCGTATTTGATTTATTTAGTGTTACTTTCAGCACTGTAAAGTGCAAATGCCAATACTTCTCGGGCTAGAGGCCGTATTTATGAACTGATCTTTACGAAACTTCTTGGGTACCTTTGTTATCACAATGGGACGAGAACGCGTGTTTTGGGGTCCGGTGTGAAATTCATGATGGCCACTGGCAGCCATTTTGTACAAAATTGGGTGCAATCAGATTTTTGCGCAGAACTTCCATATGAAAGCTCTGATTTGAATAATGTTTTGTATGAATGTTTAGTACCATGGGATACATCACATATAATACGGGTTTTTTTCTCGTGCATAAATTATTCCAATTAGACTAACTTTGATCTATTTTGTGTTACTTTCAGCACTGTAACTGCAAATGCCAATATGGTTCGGGCTAGAGGCCGTATTTATGAACTGATCTTTACGAACCTTCTTGGGTACCTTTGTTATCACCGTGGGACGAGAACGAATAGTTTTGGGTGCGGTCCAAAATTCAGGATGGCCACCAGCAGCCATTTTGTACTTTAGTTAGTGCAATCAGTTTTTGTACAGAACTTCTATATGATAGTTCTGATTTGAATATATTTTTGTATGAATGTTTAGTAACATGGAATACATCACATATAATATGGGTTTTTTTCTCATGCAGAAATTATGCAAATTAGATGAACTTTGATTTATTCAGTGCTACTTATACACAGTAAGTGCACATGTCAATACGGCTCTGGCTAGAGTCTGTATTTATGAACCGATCTTCACAAAACTTCTTGGGTACCTTTGTTATCACCTTGGGATGAGAACGAGTGTTTCTGGGTGCAGTCCAAAATTCAAGATGGCTGCCAGTGGTCATTTTGTACCGAAATTAGGTCCAATCAGTTTTTTGTACACAACTTCTATACGGCTCAGGCGAGAGGCTGTATTTATGAATCGACCTTTACAAAACGTCTTGGGTATCTTTGTTATCACCATGGGACGAGAACGAGTGTTTTTGGGTGCAGTCCAAAATTCAAGATGGCCACCAGCAGCCATTTTGTACCAAAATTAGTGCAATCAGTTTTTTGTACGGAACTTCTGTATAAAAGTTCTGATTTGAATAAATATTTCTATGAATGTTTAGTAACATGGAATACATCACATATAATACAGGTTTTTTTCTTGTGTAGAAATTATGTAAGTACACATGTCAATACGGCTAGGGCTGGAGGCTGTATTCTTGAACTGATGTTCACGAAACTTCTCTGGGTGTGGTCCAAAATTCAAGATGGCTGCCAGTGGCCATTTTGTACTGAAATTAGGTCCAATCAGGTTTTTTTTACACAATCTCTATATGGCTTAGGCTAGAGGCCGTATTTATGAACCGATCTTTACGAAACTTCTTGGGTACCTTTGTTATCACCGTGGGACGAGAACAAATGTTTTTGGATGCGGTCCAAAATTCAAGATGGCCACCAGCAGCCATTTTGTACCAAAATTCGTGCAATCAATTTTTTGTACAGAACTTCTGTATGAAAGTTCTGATTTGAATAAATTTTTGTATGAATGTTTAGTAACATGGAATACATCACATATAATACGAGATTTTTCTCGTGCAGAAATTATGCAAATTAGATGAACTTTGATTTATTCAGTGCTACTTATACACAGTAAGTGCACATGTCAATACGGCTCAGGCTAGAGTCTGTATTTATGAACCGATCTTCACTTGGGGTACCTTTGTTATCACCTTGTGACAGGAACGAGTGTTTTGGGGTGCCTTTGTTATCGCTGTGCTATATTTTGAGGTTCAGTCAGACCCACTCAAAGATTTCTTTTCTGGTTTAGCATCTAACTGCCACCCCACCTTTACAATACTTTACCTATATATTTATACCCCCCGCAAATAAAGTTTGGGGGGGTATATAGGAATCACCCTGTCCGTCCGTCCGTCCGTCCGTCCGTCCGTCTGTCCATCTGTCCATCCTTATAAGCGCAACTCCTCCCAAACCGTTTGAAGAATTTTCATGAAACTTTACACAATGGAAGAACTCCATATGAAGATGTGCATGAAGCAATATAATTCCGTTCTGGCATTTCCAAGGGGAGATAATCTAACTTATACATTTCAATTGCTACATCATATGGTTGTGTACTCATAACCGCAACAACTGAGGCGCTGGGGGTATCACTTTGTGAGTTTGCTCACAGTACCTCTAGTTGTTACAGGCTACGGTCAGCATTTATGTGCAGACCGTTACAATAATTTACATGTGCCTTTGTTATCAGGTCATTACCTAGATGTTTGTCATTGCTGTGTCATATACTATACATGTACATGTCTTAAACAAGTTGAGCTACAGTGTCATTGACACTTTCATATTTAGCTTAACTTGACAAAGTCAAGATAAGCTATTGCCATCACACGTGCTGAAGTCTGTTAGTCTGTGAGTCTGATCACATTTTCCTTTTAACACAGGCTGCACACCGTAGTTCTTGTCTGATCGTCACGAAATTTCACATGCAGGTTTGGGGTCATGCATGAGAACGTCCCCTTTTGGTCGCGATCAGTCAACCGGTATGGCTGCACATGCCGCCTAAAACCCGAAAACTATTAACACTGTCTACAGGTCGTATTTATGAAGGGATTTCATTGTAACTTGTAGGATGCCTCTGTATAATGCCTAGATGAGAACATCCCCTTCTGGTCATGATCTGTCAACTGTGATGGCTGCCCAAGCCCGAAAGCCAAAAACTTTTAGCACAGTCTGCAGGTCATATTTAATATGGAGGGATTTCATTGTAGCTTGGTAGGATGACTCCGGATGATGTCTACATGACATCTTCCCCATTTGGTCGCGATCTATCAACCGTGATGCCTGCCCGAGCCCAAAACCCGAAAACCTTTAGCACAGTCTACAGGTCATATTTATGGAATGATTTCATTGTAACTTGGTAGGATGACTCCAAATAATGTCTAGATGAGAACTTCCCCTTTTTTCATTCAGCCTTGATGGCTGCCCGAGCCCAAAAACCTTTAGCATAGTCTATAGGTCGTATTTATGTAAGGATTTCATTGTAACTTGTTAGGTTGACTCCATATAATGCCTAGATGATGACATCCCCTTTTGGTCGTGATTGGTCAACCGTGATAGCTACAGGTGCCCGAAGCCCGAAAACCTTGAGCACAGGTCATATTTATGAAGGAATTTCATTGTAACTTTGTAGGATCACTCCAGATGATGCCCAGATGAGAATGTCCCCTTTTGGTTGCGATCATTCAACCATGATGGCTGCTAGAGCCCAAAGCCCAAAAACCTTTAGCACATTCTACAGGTCATATTTATGAAGGGATTTCATTGTAACTTGGTAGGTTGACTTCATATAATGTCTAGATGAGAACGTCCCCTTTGGACGCAATTGGGAAACTGACGGCTACAGGGGCCTGAAGCCCAAAAACCTTTAGCACAGTCTACAGGCCATATTTATGAAGGGATTTTAATGTAACTTGATAGGATGACTCGTTTTGGAATAATTTCACTGTAACTTGGTAACTTTTGTTGATGTACGTTAACTGTGAGGGCCACATACATTAACTGTGAGGTCATATTAACCCACCCCTCAGCTCTTTAGTACAGTGTACACCTCATATTATTTTTATCATAAACATAGCATACAGGGAACAGAAATGAACATATTCCCAATGATCACAATTCTTGTCTTATTTCATAATCCTTTCATAAACATTGAACATTATCCCTTTCATCAAACACAACACACAAGTTAAGCTACAGTGTCATTGACACTTTCATTGTAAGTAATGAAGGTATTCATAAAACCAAGCATTAACCCATTTAGATTTGGTTACAGAGAGATACCCCTCAAAATGTTAAAAATTCATGTTATCCGAGGATTTCTCTAAAAACTTCACGTAGATTTTCAAAAAAAATTGGCCATTCTCAGATCTCAGTGTGACATTACAAACTGCATGTACAAAATATTCCTGTAAGCATTTGTTAACCCTATGCAGGTACTCAAACATCTAAATTTTGATAAAATGGGCTGTGTTTGCATACCCGCTGCACCCAAAGTTAAGAGGAAAAATCAACGTAAGTGGAAGTAGAATTCACTAAGAATTATTTTTGTAAGTAATAAGCGTATTCAGAAAACTAACCTTAACCCGTTTTGGGCTGGATAAACAATGATACCCATCAAAAGCTTAAAATTCATGTTCTCCCGGGATTTCTCTGAAAACATCTCGTATATAGATTTTAAGGAAAAATGGCCATTCTCACTTTTTGGTTTGAAATTACAAGTTGCACGAATAAATATTTCCTGTTAGCACTTGTTAACCCTCTACAAGCTGCCAGACATCAATATTTTGGATACATTTGAGATAAAATGGACCATTTTCAAATAGACACAGCACTCAGTGGGTATGTGTCAAACAAACATAACTCACTTTGTCGGTCATTAACTTGTCGGACGACGATATTGATATTAAACCTCTCCACCGTTAATGATGGTTTTTAACTAAACAATTTTTTTATCAAACTGAGTCATTTGAGACTACCATACTCACCTCTCTCATAACATCAATGAAGGAACTTTAGTGAGACAGTTAAAAACAATTCATCAGACACTGTGGGGTC
This sequence comes from Pictodentalium vernedei, assembly GCA_031216915.1. Classification (NCBI taxonomy): domain Eukaryota; kingdom Metazoa; phylum Mollusca; class Scaphopoda; order Dentaliida; family Dentaliidae; genus Pictodentalium; species Pictodentalium vernedei. The sequence continues at coordinate 548,149,073 of CM062295.1, read as the reverse complement.
ATTAAAAATCCTATAATCTCATCGGGAAAAGCCATGATTCTTCAGAATCATAAAGTCTAGTGTTCATGAATGAGATTTGCCTGGCTTCCACTCAGCCCACTCCAATCTCCTAGCTTGAGTTGCATCTACAAGCACTTGTTAGCTCTGTCTGACTAACTTCACTTCTGTCTTATACGGACATGTCAAATTGCATCTACATGTGGTAAGCTCTCAGAGTCCTCCCACTGTTTGCTCCACTTAGCCTAATAACTTATCCGACTGTTCTAAATGGCCTCTCACCAAATAAAACTACTTTGTAACTGGAGTTATGGTACAGTCTGACTTAAAAATTATACAGTCTGTGATCACATTTTTGTCCAGAGCTTTTCCCAGGCATTTGTGTACAATCTTTTTCAAACTTGACACAGAAGTTAACACCATGGAAACCTGAGCATGTGTGATTTGGAGTATGAATAGTTTTTTTTAACCAGAGTTATTGTACAGTCTTACTTAGAAATTATACAGTCTTTGGACACATTTTTGTCCTGAGCGTTTCTCATCTATTTGTTGTCCAATCTTTTTCAAACTTGTTATAACAGTTAGGCCCTTTTTGACTTAGAAAATTCACCTTTTCCTCATCATTTTGTTTTTCAGATGATAACTTGTGTTTGGATTTGTAGATCACTACCAAACTTTGCGTCTCAGTCATTATACTAAAATATAGGTTAAGTTTGAATCGAGGCTCGGTACGATGTTATTGGTTGGATGAAAACAGCAGTTACGTACAATTTGAAAAGCCCTACTGGGGATATTATGCAATGCTGGGCCGTGGTCTTGTTAGTTACATGTTTATGTCTTGGTTGTCTGTATAGGCAGCCCAGACTTTACATGTTCTGATAATAATTGATACAAGATTCAATACCGCTAGTGTAATACTAGCAGATTATTATTTATATATTAAACACATGGCATTTTATCACAATAATTTTGATAACAACTCACAGGGTGAGCCAGTGAATCATCATTCTCCAACGTTTACACATCTGGTGTTAGAGCTGAAATGGTATAATAGATTTTTTTGTAACCAGTGAACCATTTGCTTGAACTGTTTACCCAATGCATACATTATCAAAGTTTTTTCTTTTAATCATTTTTTTTTCAAATTTCAAAATTAAAAAAAATCTCAATAAAACCATATCATGTGAGCCCTCATTGGAACGAGTTCAAATACCTCCTTTCATTGAGGGGTCAGTTGATCGAGTTTTGTTGAATTTTTTTTTTAAATGGTTATATGTAAATTATGTGAGATTTGTTAGGTAAGGGGTTAACCCATTACTGGCTGGTTATCTCTTATTTTCACAATTTTGTCTTCAGGGGACTATTAAAATAGCTGGTGTCCGTCTGTCCACCTATGCATCCATCTGTCCACCTATGCATCCATCTGTCCATCTGTCCATCCAAACTTCTGCTCTTCCCACCTTGGTTTTCCGATGATGACTTTAGTTATAGTTGGCCAGATCAAATTAAATTTTATATGTATGTATCAACATAAAATACAGGAAAAATTTCAATTGGGGTGCAGTCCGACACTTATTGCCAGAATTATGCCCCTTTTTTGACTTGGAAAATTCTTTTTTTTGTTTCCTGATGATAACTTCAGTTATAGTTGGTCAAATCAAATGAAATTTGGTATGTAGGTGTATCAATAGAAAATACAGGTCAAGTGCGAATCAGGGTGTGATCCGACAATAATTGTTGATAGAGTTATGGCCCTTTTCAACTTCAAAAATTCATTTTTGGGGTTTCCTGATAACTTTAGTTGTTGACCGAATCGAATAAATGTAGGTGCATCAACATATAATACAGGTCAAGTGACTCAAGTTCAAATTGGGGTTTGGTGTGGCATTTTTGTCAGAGTTAGGTCCCTTTTTTCAATTTTTTCAAATACCTCAAATTGCACACTTTTTTCAGGAGACGGGTGGCCGGGTGGCCTTTTTTTTAAATTCAAATATCATAGCGCCAGATGCTGCATCCCTACATGGAACACAGAATAAGCTTATAATGTGGATGAAAGAACAACACTGAAAATCCCATCACCGAGGTACAAAACAGCAGTATATTTTTGCAGTCGCAGATTAAAATTTTGCTGCTGCTGATTTTTATTACCTGGTAAAAGCATGCATGAATATCACCCCCCACACGTGGATTACAACCAGTCCACGGTGACTATACTCTGCAGAGGGGGGTTTGGGGGTTCTCCCCCCAAGAAAATTTTTAAATTGCGCTTTCAAATGGTGCATTCTGGTGGCCTCTGGGGTATAATTTCTCTTAATTATTTAGTAGAAAAAAATATGTTTTTCAACAGCCTGTTATAATTTTGTCAAAATGCTTAACCATAATTGTTCCCGCTTTACCGAGCGTTCCCTATTAGATTAATACAATTCAGCTGTGCGGTGGATTAGCATAAGGGCCCAACAGATGGAGCGACGACGTATGTGTCGGGCCCGTTGATGGATTAACAGATCCAATAACAGCCCGACACATACGTCATCAACAAGTCGCGTGAATTGAATGAATTCGATCGATAAATTTCGTTTTCAAAATGTAAACAAAGCAGACGATACTGTCTTGCACATTTTCACGAGCTCAGTACCGGCCTATTACTCTCTCTGCATAAGAATTCTGTCTGCAACATTGATATTCCGATATCAAATAGTTATGCTGCTTATGCATTCGTGCAACCCACAGCTGTGTCTGGCTGAGTAACAACTTATTTGAAGGCGCAGTGTTGAACAACTGTTCGTTGAACGTTACGTCAGTCCAAACATGGACCCACAGACATAGTCCGTAATATAATTTTTGTGGTTGATACGGCTACAGTACAGGCCGTACCAACCCCAAAATTATATTACGAACTGTGGGTCCAAGTTTGGACTAGTTGAACGTGTATCAGAAGTGAATCTCGCATTAAAATTGATGAGAGGGTGCAGCAGTGGGGGAGCATAGTGGGGGACATGTCATACCCCCCCCCCCCTCCCCATGATCTGCGCCCATGTTTGGTATAAGATTGTTTTCCATGCATTTATCTAGAAAGAACTTTTGTAGTTCTAGTCTGTTGTGCTTGGACGCAAGATTGCAGGTCACTTTGTAGGCTGGTCGATTTTCTTGATTTACTAGCATTGTTGCCGGTGGGTCTTCATTGAGTTTCTGGTGTTTGTTTGGGCGGTTTGTCATTTCCGCCATTAGAATGGTTTTGTTGCTTATACTGGAGCCCAAGCTAAGGTCACTGATGGATCTTCTGGCCCTACATCAGTAGCCATGTCCATCTTATGGAGTCTAATGGATAAATATAGCAAAAGTCACTCGAAAGAGCGAGTGGACTCCAAAGCTTCGGAGTCCTCTCGCACTTTCGAGTGACTTTTGCTTTAGTTAGTTTGAAGATTGGTTCATATTCCCTGTGGGAACTCTGAGAAGTGGGGCAGTACTTGTTCCCTGCAGTAAACAAGTTCTTCTTCCTTGTAAATTGAGACCCTCTAAAGTGGGCAGCATAGGCATTAACAAATGGCTAAACTTTGCTATAACTATGTTGCAGTCATTAGTTAGCTAAAGATGCTGAAAGTGACCTCCAAAGCTTCGGAGTCCTCTCGCACTTTCGAGTGACTTTTGCTTTAGTTAGTTTGAAGATTGGTTCATATTCCCTGTGGGAACTCTGAGAAGTGGGGCAGTACTTGTTCCCTGCAGTAAACAAGTTCTTCTTCCTTGTAAATTGAGACCCTCTAAAGTGGGCAGCATAGGCATTAACAAATGGCTAAACTTTGCTATAACTATGTTGCAGTCATTAGTTAGCTAAAGATGCTGAAAGTGACCTTAACTCTTTAACCAACATAATGGCAAAAACCAGCCAGGACTATTCTCAAAAATCGCCAATTAATTTTCATTATTTTTTCATTTTTTTTCTCAAAAACATAAGTTATGACCCCCTCGTGGAATGAGCTCGTCGAGATCGTTCCAGTGAGGGGTCCTAACCTATGTTTTTAAGACAAAAAATTTAAAAAATTAGTTAATAATTCAAGAGTTTTTTTTGCAAGTGTCGTCTGCTTTTCATGTTAGGTAAAGGGTTAAACACTAATAAGTAAATACTTGGTCTATATAAGAATGAAAAAAATATTAAATCCCCTAAATTTTCTTACTATTGACCGTGCATCAAATGTCAAGTATATTTCCTATTTTTTTTGTCTCATGAGATCAGTTGGCTTATAAATAGAATCAATGAAATGCCTCAGTTGATTAAATAAAGCGAATTTGTGATTGGTCAGGTTCTTGGCTACTGTCTGAAGTTGACTCCAAAAGTCAATGGCTGACTCGGTGCATCAAGATCAATAATGCTGTATACTGCACTATTTTTTATTTATGAAATACCACAATATTTTTTTTCGTTTATGAGTATTTTTCATGAAATACCACAATATTTTTTCTCCTAACTCTTATCCTGCTGGGTGTTTTAAAAATATTTTTCATCAGAACTAGTCATGGCTGCTATGAAGCAGCCATGACGAGAATTGATGGAAAATTTATCTAAAATTAACTAAGAAATCATTGGTGAAAAAATCCATTCAATTTACAGGGTGGAAATTGGATTAAATCATTACCGAATTATACATATTTAATTATCAGATAGTTGCATCTGAGTACTTACAAACTGCACCTTAGAAGAAATCAGCGACACTTGTCTTTTTGAAATTTTCTGGATGCCATAGAATTGAGAAAGGACACTGGTTTTGTTTACATTGGCATGGCGGTGGCCGGGTCGTGTGCCTGGTTCAGTATAGTTTCACTAGGCGGTTGGTGCCGAAGGAAACTGTTTTGTCATGGGTTCAAACCCCTGCCATGCCAATGTGTACATATTTAATTGTCAAGAGAAATCCTGTGCTTTATCTGACGACAGCAGCGTGCAAGGAGTTATACCACTCAGCCCTTGGGACAAATTCTATTCATGTTAAGTTAAGGTAATGGAGAATTGCTTGTGTCCTCCAATCAAAGGGTTAATTCAAGTTATTTCCAGTTACATACAGACACAGACACTTGTGTATCCGACCAGTTCTGTCGCTAGCATTGTAATCTTCCATTATTGATGGTTCCCACATCTATACAATAATTCATAACTGCAAGTTATCTTTTGCTGAAACCTGTCGTCAGGTTATTGGTTTTTTCTTCCCTTGTGTTCATAATGTACTGCAGTGTCTTCACTCATTCCATAAATCGCTGTTATGTTGACACTTTGACCAAGACCACATTGCTTGTGACAACTTGTTTTTCATTGTGACATTTATTCATACTGTTAGATTATGGTATAGAACTGGTGTCCATGATATGTGAAGTGTATGCATTGAACCACCATGGCTTCAGAAAATAAGGAGACTCTCTTGAAGGAAACAAGTTCTCAGGCTGATGAGCAGGTTTGTGTAAGTGTAGACTTGTGAGCAACACATGGATTATACATGTATATATGTAACACCTGTAACATTATTTCACTCAAATTTTGATATTGCTGTAGTTGGTCAGTAGAATATTAACCCTTTGAAATGGAGAGAACTCAAGAGGCTGGTTTTTTTTAAGCCCAGGAACATAATACATCATAATTTCATTAAGGTATTATATAAGTAAGGGAGATTTGTTACTCTGAAATTCCCACCTCTGAAATAAGTTCAGATGAAAAATACACAAATTATACATCAAAATGAAGGTTGTGATGTACAGAACATGAAAAATATATGCAATCAACTCACAGAGTTGACAGCAGGTTCCAATGATTCCTGGAAGTCTGCTGCCATTTTCCTAACAGAACTGATAATAAAATAATATATTCCGGAGAACAACTTGTCGTCAAATGTTCTTAGATATCCAAGAACAAAGCTAGGCATTCAAAACACTTTACAGTGATCAGTTTGATGTATATTTTGTATATATTTAATTTGAATGTATGGAATATCAGGGGTGGGGGGAGGGGGGGGGGGGGGGCGTGGATGAGTTCAAAATAAACAAAATTCCCTTACATATATACAGTACATGTAGCACCTTAAGTAGGATGACTGCCAAGTGAATTTGTGGGGTAGACCAATCAACATTTTCAATTCAGGCTGCACGTTGAAAATATTGATTGGTTCACCCCAGATAATGAATATGGACTCTTCCAATTGCTGCCATTGAACTGACATGGAACATACCATCAGTGTTCAAAGGGTTAACCACTTTTAACTTTATTTTGAAACCCTTTTACTATTATAGCTCTGCCTCTTTGATGTTCTCTGGACCATGTTTCTTCAAGTACACATACATGTAGCTTTGCACTTATATATTGTACCCACTTCATAATATTGTACCATTGTTTCTACACAAAACATTAATAGGGTGTTTTTCACTTAATTTCATACCAGTTAGTAGAATATCTGTTATTTTCCTTGCACCAAACAACTGATTTTTAAAAAACAATTATCCTGTCAATTCATCCTTAAAAATTAGACATGGAATTTTAGCAGTGCTTTTTGTAAATGCCCTTACAAACCATTGTTACCATGGTAGATATACTAACCTGCCTACTAATTGTGTCAACAGCATTATGAATTTTGGAGAAAAAATCCTAGCAATCACTATTATTTGCCTTCACTATTGGACACCTTTCGCATAATGAACAATGACTAAAAAGAATTACGAATGAGTAATAGTTGTTGTAAATTCGTAGGACTGTCAAAAATCTTTTTGCAGAATTGATGTCTATGAATCCATTTGTGAGAAAATTGTACTATTCAAACATCGTACCGCTAGCAGTTTAAGAAGATTACAATGTAAGGACACAGTTCTTCGAATGAACTCCCACATTAAGGGGCAGAGAAACGCTCTCAAACTTTTTGCTAAATTGTATATCTGCGAGTGTTGATTAGAACCCTTAATCGTAACTGCAGATAAGGGAAAACGACAGCTGACAGGAAGAACACAAATTCCAGTGATGTAGTACCCCATTCATAATTCGTAAAAGTTGTTGTTCAAAAAGTTGTTCATTGTGCGAAAAGTCTCTACTATTATTCCCAATCAAATATCCTGATCATAACTATTATTTAGCCATCACTATTATTAGGCAGGTAAGAGTACATGTAATTGCCATCATAAAACATTTACTTGTACGTTTGTATGATGATACAATATAATGATTCATTAAAATATAAATCTTGTTTCTTGCAGGAGTGTGATTTTTCAGTTTTTGGTCGAGTTTTTTTTTGAAAACTTGATCCAAAGCTTTATGAAGTTGATGTGCAGCAGGGTTCTAATGCGATAAGTTGAACAATTATTAATGGCTTCAGCCAATATTTTATATATGAGACATTCTTAACCCTTTACCTAACATGAAAAGTAGATGACACTTGCAAACAAAATTCTTGAATAACTGATGTTTTTTATTTTTTGTCTCAAAAACATAGGTTATGACCCTCATTGGAACGAGCTCGTTCCAAAGAGGGGTCATAACCTATGTTTTTGAGACAAAAAATTATGAAAATTAATTGGAGATTTTTCGCTTAACTTGACAAAGTCAAGATAAGCTATTGCCATCAAGCGTGCAGAAGTCTGTTAGTCTGTGAGTCTGTTCACATTTTCCTTTAGCACAGGCTACACCCCATAGTTTTTGTCCAATAGTCACGAAAATTTCATATGCAGGTTTGAGGTCATGTCAAATGAGAAACTCCCCTTTTGGTCGCTATCGGTCAACTGTGATGGCTGCCCTAGCCCAAAACCCTAAAACCATTAGCACAGTCTACAGGTCATATTTATAAAGGAATTTCATTGTAACTTGGTAGGATGCTTCTGTATAATATCTAGATGAGAACGTCCCCTTTTGGTCATGATCTGGCAACCATGACGGCTGCCCAAGCCCGAAACCCAAAAACGCGTAGCACAGTCTACAAGTAGTATTTAATATGGAGGGATTTCATTGCAACTTGGTAGCATGACTCCGTATGATGTTTAGATGAGAACTTCCCCATTTGATCGCGATCTGTCAACCCTGACGACTGCCCGAGCCCAAAACCCCAAAACCTTTAGCACATTCTACAGGTCATATTTATGGAGGGATTTCATTGTAACTTGTAGGTTGACTCCATATAACGTCTAGATGAGAACATCCCCTTTTGGTCACGATTGGTGAACTGTGATGGCTACAGGGGCCCAAAGCCTGAAAACCTTTAGCACAGTCCGTAGGTCATATTTATGAAGGGATTTTCAGGATTTTTTTGTGTGTATGAATCAAGTATTTATGACTCAATAATACCACATACCAAATTTGGTTCAAATCAGACAATCGGTTCAGAAAATAGAAATTTTGGGCGGCACCAAAAATCTTTTCCCTCCCATTACAAAGGCAAATATTGCTCCATGAACTTCATTTGAACAAACTTGATTCTACACTTCAAAAGGAAGCTCCACATCAAATATAAAGTCATTGTACCCACAAGTTCATGAGGAGAAGATTTAAAAAATAATTTGGAGCATTTTCCCCCACCCCCTCTCTATGGGGCTGGGAAAGTTGTTGATTTGAACAGAAATGAAAGTGTTATTGACACTGTAGCTTATCTTGTCTGTGTGTTGTGTTTGATGAAAAGGATAATGTTCAATGTTTATGAAAGGATTATGAAATAAGACAAGAATTGTGATCATTGGGAATATGTTAATTTCTGGTTCCTGTATGCTATGTTTTCAATAAAAATAATATGAGGTGTACACTGTATTAAAAACCTGAGAGGTGGGTTAATGTGGACCTCACAGTTAATGTATGTGGCCCTCACAGTTAACGAATGTCAATGAAAGTTACCAAGTTACAGTGAAATTATTCCAAAACGAGTCATCCTGTCAAGTTACATTGAAATCCATTCATAAATATGGCCTGTAGACTGTGCTAAACGTTTTTGGGCTTCAGGCCTGTGAAGCCATGACGGTTGACCAATTGCAACTAGAAGGGGATGTCCTCATCTCGACATTATACTGAATCATTCTACTAAGTTACAATGAAATCCCTTCACAAATACGACCTGTAGTCATAATGATTGCGACCAAAAGAGGACGTTGTCATCTGGTCATCATCTAGGCATTATATGGAGTTAGCCTAACAAGTTACAATGAAATTCGTCCATAAATATGACCTATAGACTATGCTAAAGGTTTTGGGCTCGGCTAGCCATCAAGGCTGAATGATCGCAACCAAAAGGGGACGTTCTCATCTAGACATTATTTGGAATCATCCTACCAAGATACAATGAAATCCCTTCATAAATATGACCTGTAGACTGTGCTAAAGGTTTTCGGGCTTCGGGTCCCTGTAGCCGTCACAGTTGCCCAATCGCGTCCAAAAGGGGGCGTTCTCATCTAGACATTATATGAAGTCAATCTACCAAGTTACAATGAAATCTCTTCATAAATATGACCTGTAGGCTGTAGACTGTGCTAAAGGTTTTCGGGCTTCGAGCAGCCATCATGGTTGAATGACTGCAACCAAAAGGGGACATTCTCACCTGGGTATCATCTGGAGTGATCCTACGAAGTTACAATGAAATCCCTTCATAAATATGACCTGTAGACTGTGCTCAAGGGTTTCGGGCTTGCATACCAAAGTCTTGCATATCAAATATTGACTGATCCATTAATATTTGTTCATGTAATCACACTACGGGGCTGAAAACAGGCATAAATTAACTGATGAAGGGCTCAGAATGGATAAACCATACCCATTTTCAAACTCATTCAACACATTGTTAACCCTTTATCTAACATAACAGCCCAAATCAGCCAGCGCTATTAAAAATGAAAATGTCAATGACACTATAGCTTAACTTGTCTGTGTTTTATGTTTGATGAAAATGATAATGTTCAATGTTTATGAAAGGATTATGAAATAAGACAAGAATTGTGATCATTGGGAATATGTTAATTTCTGGTTCCTGTATGCTATGTTTTCAATAAAAATAATATGAGGTGTGGACTGTACTAAAGAATTGAGGGGTGGGTTAATGTGCCCTCACAGTTAATGTATGCGGCCCTAACAGTTAATGTAAATCAACGAAGCTGGAACTCCAGAAGCTGAAAATAAACACTCATATTTCCCAAACCACACACAACAGCGAACTGTTATTTGGTATGAATCATCATCAGGTCCGACCAGTAGAAAGGAATGGTTGTTTCAGAGTTTTCTTCTCCACAACCACTGATCAGAATAATAATATATATCAGATATAAATTTGTTAAAATGAAGCCCCTTGATTTGTATTTGTGCTCATATACAGAAGCCCAAATTTTTAACTTAAGACAATATGGGGAATAATCTTTAAAAATCTTTTTCTTCAGACCCACAAGTCAGAATACTTTCATATGTGGAATATAACATCTTTAGGGGGGTCAAATTCAAGTTTGTTCAAATCGGGTCTCTGGGTTTATATTTGGGCTCTTTATTGTTGCCCACAATTTCAACTTAGTGTATTATGATGAAATTACTTTAAAAATCTTCTTCTTCAGATCCACCAGTCAGAATCCTTTCATATTTGATTTACAACATCTCTAGGTGGGTCAAATTCAAGTTTGTTCAAATCAAGAGCCAGGGTTAATATTTTGGGCTCCTCATGGGAGCCTGAATTTTAACTTAGTGCAGTATGAGGGAATTTTTTTAAAAAATCATCTTCAGATTCACCAGTCAGAAACATTTTATATTTGGTATACAACATCTCTGGAGGATGAGATTCAGGTTTCTTCAAATCAAGTGCGTGGGTTAAGAGATTTGGATTTTAACTTCATGCAATTCTGGGGATAATTTTTAGCTCAACTTGACAAAGTCAAGCTGAGTTATTGCCATCACTTCTCGTCTGTCGTCATACGTACGTACGTCCACAATTTCCTTTGGCACACCTCACAGGTCGCATTTATGATCAGATTGCTTTGAAACTTGGTATGCTTGTTTGGGGTGACCTCTAGATGGGAGCTATTGATTTGCTTCAATTTCTGTCAAAAAATGTTGCCGCTGACAACGTTGTTAAAACTTAGTTTAGCCAGACCTCAATATTTCCCTTTGGCACACCCTACAGGGCACATTTATGATCGGATTGCTTTGAAACCAAGCATGCTTGTTTGGGGTGACCTCAAGATGGGAGCTATCGATTTTCTTCCATTTCTGTTAAAAAATGTTGCCGCTGGCAATGACCTTTGAACTTAGTTTAGTCAGGCATCAGTATATTCCTTTGGCATGCCATACAGGGCAGATTTTTGATCAGATCGGTTTGAAACTGGGGTATGCTTGTTTGGGGTTACCTCTAGATGGGAGCTATCAATTTTTTTTTATATCTGCCAAGAAATGTTGCCGCTGGCAACGACCTTTGATGAACTTAGTGCAGTTATGCATCAAAATTTCCCTTTGGCTCACCCTGCAGGGCACATTTATTATCGGATTGCTTTGAAATTTGGCATGCTTGTTTGGAGTGACCTCTAGATGGGAGCAGTTGATTTTCTTCCATTTTAATAAAAAAATGTTGCCGCTGGCAACGACCTTTGAACTTAGTTTAGTCAGGCATTAATATATTCCTTTGGCATGCCCTACAGGGCACATTTATGAGCAGATCGGTTTGAAACTTTGTATGCTTGTTTGGTGTTACCTCTAGATGGGAGCTAGCAATTTTCTTCAATTTCCATCAAAAAATGTTGCCTTTGGCAACGACCTTCGATGAACTTCCTGCAGTTATGTATCAATACTTCCATTTGGTGGGCGCACCCTGCAGTGCACATTTTTGACAGGATCATTTTGAAACTTGGTGTGCTTGTTTGGGGTGACCTCTAGATGGGAGCTATTGATTTTTTTTCCATTTCCATCAAAAATAGTTGCCATTGGCAATGACCTCTGATGAACATAGTAAAAACTTAGTGCAGTTATGCATCAACATTTCTCTTTGACACGCCCTTCAGGGCACATTTATGATTGGATCACTTGGAAAGTTGGTATGTGTGTTTGGGGTGACCTTTAGATGTGAGCTATTATTTTTTTTTCATTTCCATAAAAAATTATTGTTGTTATGACCAGCCTTTGAACTTTCTGCATTTGTGCAGCAACTTATCCCTTTTGCACTCTCTGCAGGGTATATTTATGAATTTCCATTTAAAAAGAAAAAAAAAACATTGCCACAAGCAATGGCCTTCAAACTTAGTGCATTTGTGCATTAACATCTTCCTTTGGCATGTCTCAGAGGGAGCATTCATTATCAGGTTGTTTTGAAACTTTGTATGCTTATGCAGAGTGACAAAGATAGGAGCTATCGATTTTCTTTTCATTTCCATCAAAAACTGTTGCTGTTGGCAACAATATTTGAATTTATTGCATTTGTGCATCAACATTCTTCTTTGACATGGCCTGCAGGCCGCATTTATCAGGGGATTGTTTTTTAACTTCTTGTGCTCATTAGGCAAGACCTTTAGATAAGAGCTACTGATTAGCTTTCATTTCTGTGAAAAAAGTTTCTATTTACAATAACCTCTGAACGTACTGCATTTGTGTTTCAACATTCTTCCTTTAGCCAGTCTTACAGTTTGTATTTAAAAATGCATGGATTACTTAGACGTTGTTCACACACAATGCTGTTATGTTGAAATTTCACCACATAACATTGGTACCAATGTTCTTCAGTTTTACCATTTCACTTATCAAGTTCAAGTTTGTCAAGTTGAGCTACAGTGTCATTGACACTTTCATTAAAAATCTTCTTCAGATTGATCAGTCAGAATGCTTTCATAATTGTTAGACAACATCTCTGGGGGAGTGGGGGGGGGGGGGGAGGGTCAGATTCTAGTTGTCAAATTGGGTCCCTGGGCTCATATTTGGGCTCCCTATGGTGGCCCAAATTTTAACTTAGTGCAATATAAGGAAATTTCTTTAAAAATCTTCTTCAGATCCACCAGTCAGAATCCTTTCATATTTGGTATAGAACATCTCTAGTTCATTACTCAGAACTCTTAGTATGATTTTAACAAAATTTGATATGCAGCATAAGTTGGAAACAGATATTTGATTTATATGAAAAAATATTAACCATAGGTATCTTGGGACTCAATGTGTGCTAAAAATAGAAACATAATTCCAAGTTAATTTTATAAGGAGACATATAGTGAAAAAGAATTAGAAACTTTTTATTACATGTAAGTACCCTCTAGAGGTATGTAACTAAGATTAATCCACATAAGATGTGTATCAAGGGGCTTCATAGGGGAGCTCCACTTTTTACATTGTGATTAACTGAAGAAAAGTCATGATGCTTGGACTATTTTAGTCACTACAGAGTTGCTCAAGGATTGACACTGGATCTATGGAGATTGATTGCTTAATGCAGATTCATTCAGGGCCTCAGTTTCTATCAGGTTCTGTTCAAGGTGAGTGATTCAGGCCCCATGGGGCTGCTTGTTTACTATCACTGTTTGATATACTTATGTTACAGTCAAGATATAGCCTTGGATACTGAAAGTAAATAAACAAAAATTAAACTGGTGGAGTGCAAGATTAAATTTGCTTGCAAGAATTGGTTGATATTGATTTGCACTGTAACAATTCATCGGAGAGTGGCCTCGTGATGTGGCAAATGTATATGAACAAAAATGTTTATTTCTAAGAGAATGCAAAGCACATTCACAGAAGCCCTTTAACCCTTTACCCAATGTAATGGTCAAAACTGGCCAGTGCTATTCTCAAAAATCACCCATTAATTTTCATTAGTTATTCAAAAAAATTTTTTGCAAGTGTCATCTGCTTTCATGTTAGGTAAAGGGTTAATTGATGCACTGGCACTTTTTTTGGTAGAGACCAAATATGGACTTCTCTCACTCAACAAATTAATATTAATGGGACTCTTTTTCTGTGATACATTTAGAATGTGTGGCAAAATATATATCTCACACTCAGTGTGTTGAAATGTAGTACATGTAGTTTTATTTGATGTGAAGTTTTAATTTCTTTGTGAAAAAGTGTTGATATATAATATTTGTGTGTGTCACAGTGTGTGTGTGGGGGGTGGGGGGAGAGAGGGAGGGCAGGGCAGGGAAGCAGGATTAGAGAGTTGTTTGTGGTGGACTTTTGAATGAAACATGAATAGGAAAGTTGTGTGATAAATAGGACCACAAATCTCATTTCCATTTATACTGTTTCTTCTTAAATTTGTTCAGTAAATTTTAACTTGAATTGACAAAACTCCAGTCCAAATCAGATTTTTCAAATTCATTTTATATTAACCTCTAATTCCCCATACAAACACAAACTGCCCCTCTCATATTGCTGTTTTTTGCAGAATTTTTTTTCTAAATAAATTATATACACTTTTTTCCCTATTTATTTCTCTAAGTTTAGTTGCTTATTTACATGTGAGAAAAATATAAAATGGAGCAATCATACAGAAGCCCATTATTCACTCTTCTCCTTCTGGATCACTTCTCCCTGTTTTCAGTTGACTTCTCCCTAAATTTTGTAGAGGGAGAAGTGACTTCTCTCTCAATTTTACCCCGAGGCTGTACATTGCTTTAAACGTTTCAAATTATATACCCAAGGAGCCTTTTCCCCCAAACCAAGTCTAACAACAAAATTGGTTCCATCATAGCCCCATGCGGGTTGAACCAAAGATACAAAACTTTTATGCACATTTTTGACTTTGACAAAGGAATGCTGTGATGTAACACACTCTGTTGGAATGTGCTGTCTTATGACTCTTTGCATGCCACAGGCAGATATTCCAATTCAGAACATTAAATCTCCTGTCATTAAAATTAGTCAAATTTGAAGATACTTAACCAAATTTTCCTCTTGTGAATTAACTTTTTGACCAAGGTTCTCTGGAGCAAATTGTTAACTAATTTTTCATCAAATCTTGTCATGGCTGCTTCACAGTAGCCATGACTAGATTTGATGAAAAGGTAGTTTAAAATTACTTGGCGGATTAAGAGTTAAGCCATTTGCAATAGTGTATAATATCACAGTATATCATCAGTGTATCAACATGAAGTAATTTGCAATATTATATAATGATCTAGGTTTCACATCCCACTTATTTTGCCTTTTTATTCCTTAAAGCTTGCAAAAGGGTTATCTGGGAAAGGGATGCTTAAAAGAGTTTATGTAAATCCTTTTTCATGTTGACTTAATTTCAAGACTTGTTCAAGATCATTATTCTTAGAATCTGGTCACTAAAATGCAATATTTTTTTTTGTACCATTTGTATTGTCGGAAAAAACTGCA
This sequence comes from Pictodentalium vernedei, assembly GCA_031216915.1. Classification (NCBI taxonomy): domain Eukaryota; kingdom Metazoa; phylum Mollusca; class Scaphopoda; order Dentaliida; family Dentaliidae; genus Pictodentalium; species Pictodentalium vernedei. The sequence goes on along the minus strand of CM062295.1, from coordinate 548,133,805 downwards.
AGTCAATGTAGATGATGAAATCCCATTCTCATGTTTTCTGTTGCTTGTAATTGGATATCAACAACACTAAAATTTCAGGCATTTTTTCCCAAAATTTTCACATTTGAGGGCTAGGACTCTCCCTCCTGTAGGGAAAAATAATTGAAGAAATGATGATGAAATCATCTACAATTTCCCACTAAATACAAAAATGGACCCATTTTTTTTTTTATTTCTCCAGTCAGAGCTTTGAAGAAAATTGGTCAGAATAATATTGGAGATGTATAAAAAAGAAATATAGTTCTTTTCAATGAGACTGTTAATTTGGTGACACATTGACAGAATTTCTTTCTCAAACACCCAGATGTGATTGGTAAATTATCTGAACATCTAAATGCCAGGAGCTAATATAATTCACCAATTAATCAATACATTTGCAAGACCTTCATCAGTTTTTGTAGATCAGAACTTAATCAAGTCCTTTATCAGTTTTTGTAGATCAGAACTTGGGCTATTTTCTCCCAGAGCATTTAAATTTTGAAGTATATGTCTGTCAATATCTGAACACTAATCAGAAGACTACTGTTTTAGGGAGAACAAAGCTGTGACAAATCCTTTATTAATCTTCTTTAGAAACATTGTAAATATGCTTGTCATTCTAAATGATTTGTATGCATTAAAAGGAGAGTCCCAAAGCACAGGAAAACTATTGCGTGGAATATCGAACTAGTTTGGAAGCACAGTAGTATTGATAAACTTAAGGTAATGTGTTTCTTTTATTTGTATTCTATAGACATATATCGGTAAATAATTGTTAAAAGCTAGTTTTCTGAGTAATAGTAGGGAGGTTTGAACAGTATATAGTTGCATCAGAAATGGGGTCATGCCACTTCCCGCACCCACTCCAATTTTTCTGATCATATATTTTCCTCCCCTCTGCCTTGGAATGAATAAAAGATTACCCATGGATGTCTTTCTTCCACAGTGAACACACTTTGCCCAACACAAATAACAGATGTCACTTGCCAACAAAATTCAGGAATAACCTAGAATAATTCAAAATTTCTATTTAAGCATGACTTACAGTACAGTCGCTGTGGATTATGACCAGTCCACGGAGGCATCAGTGATGTCCACTCATGCGTTTACCATAAAAATGATAATTAGCAAAATGTTAAGTAATGAAGCACCAGGTTGAACCCAGTGCTTCATTAATTTATTACATGACTATCTAATTTAACCGCTAATTATCACTACAGTTTGATGATCTTTTCCTGGTCCTGGGAAAATCCACAGTGTGGAATTCGATTCCGTATCACCATTGTATGACAGACTATTTGCGAGTGCATTCGAATTTGCATAATTAGATGTTTTGATCGCAGAGTACTTTACTCCGAGCTGGAATGGGTGAGCTCGAACGGCAGTCCGGGTTTTTTTTTGATCGGATTCATGATATTTTTTATCGTATCCATGTGCAACTGGAGATTCCCCAGAGGTGTGCACCTGTTACAAAAATAGTTCTTTTTTACTTCAATCCATTTTACCACAAAAAGGTTGGGGGAATGGTTAATGCTAGCATTAGCACGGGAAGTTGAACCATAAGTCATATAATAAACCTTTCATTGCTACAGTGAAGTGATCTGGGTCATCGCATCATGTCTCATTGAGGAGCCATCACAGGCTTCCAAAGACCGGAGACCATTTGGAAAAATAAGTGTGTGTCCTCTCATTCCCACCTCCACATTTGACACAATTTAGAATCTTGTTTGACTCCTAAAGAGCATGTTTCCTCCATACCCAATATCAGATAATCAAATTAATCTTTGTTACACTCTTAGGAACACTCTCAACTCTCCTCTTTGTTATAAATTCCACTAGCCCTTCCATGTTAGCTTTTTTTTTTTTAGCCCGGTCCCACTCCTCACCCACCCACCTTGGTTTTACACTCCTGCAGTTCTTTATTTGATTACTTGGAAGTTACATGCCAAAACATATCTTCCATTTATACAGAATTCTCGATAAGAACTAGAAGCACAAAACCATTAGAATTTATTGTCCTTCGCCCAAACTAAGTTTGGTGAGGATATAGAAATGGTTCCCACCATCCATTTTGCCATCCACACAACTGTTTGCACATTTTGTGAACAAGATAGTGTACAAATGTGATTGGATTTATATGAACCTTACAATGGGAACACATTGCGAGAAGATCTCAGTCAAGTTCGATATCCACCAAATTTTCTGGGTTTTGTAGGAGTTATGTCCCCTTTGCTGGCAATTGGTTTTTTGTGTAATAAGGACCGTGAACGTGATAACTTGGAACAAATGTTATTAGATTTACAGAAAACTTTCTTTTGGTTTACATTTTTATAAGATCTTGGTCAAGTTCGATATTCACCAAATTTCATTGGAGTTTTATGCCTTTTTGTCGGAAACTCAGTGTATGTCTTAGTGTTCACACTGGCTCAAAACTGTCTGGTGTCAAACTTTTACCCATTCTGTGTATTTTAGTGCCAAAGTGTTTTAGTGCCAAAGGGGGATGTTTTTTTCGCTGTCTAATCCGAATAAATTGAAAAATGAGTTTTGAAAAATGAACCGGCAGTTATTTCAAGAATGTTGACAATTGGTCATGGAAAAAATACGAAAACTCGAAAGTTTTGACAGAATCCTTGGTAGGCAGAAGAAAAGTGAATTCACCAAAGTTATATTTATGCCACTGATTCAGTTAATGATCAGACTGGATGATGTCGGTACGTAACTCGTTGTTGCACTTAGATAATAAAAGTTTAATCAAGTAATTACTGTTAATTCACTGGGTTTAACAGGTCCTGAGTCTTTACAAAAGGCAGTATTTAATTGGACAAATACTTAACACGAGTCATTCGTGATGGAATGAAGTATTTATCTAATAATTAACTGGTTGAGTGTAAGCCCTCCTGGACAACTACCGAGTGCCCGACGCTCCTCCTCCTTCATCGGGGCTAGACATGTAACTACAAGATCTTATACAGTTAAAGAGGGTTGAAAGGGGCTTCCTCCACATTGTCCCTATGCGCCTTCGGCACGCGAAACCATTTCATTTAGTGGAAGCCCATATTTGGGTGTTGCTTTAAAGGGTAGGTACTGCAACTTAAAGTCTTCAAACTCTGTGGGTGTCCTTCATGTTATCTTTGAATCTAAATTATTTGGTCTATATGGATTTTCCTTGTTACAATTTGTGGAAGTGTGCCAACAAGCACTCTCCCATAAATTGTAACCAAAGCAAAGATTTGTGAAGAAATTTTGATGAATAAATACAATTTAGCACTCTACCAGTTAAATGCTGCATTGTCCCTATATCCTGATAAATTCTGTCTTTTGGTTGGTCAGAATGCCTTGGACAAATAGCCATGGCAAAGGATGCACCCAACATCCAAGATATATGAGAGCATGCAGCATCCAGGGTATAAGCGCACACGAAAAATCGGGGGTATATTGTTTAAATGAAAGCTTTTTGCATTCACTCGCCTTGGTATAAAAATTGAACCAAAAAACCTGAAAATAGTCACAGATATCATCAGATTTTTGACAATTAGATCATATTTTGCTGTTATAAATTAAATAGGCGAATAATTAGATGAAACAACTTGAGAAAAATAAACTAAGAGCTAATATCGTCCCCTCAATTCCAATATGTTCTATGTGCTGATAGGCACATAAAACACATTGGAACTCGGGGGACAATATGTAAACAAAATACTGTTTACTCATTTCCTTAACGACCCAGGGGATGTAACTCTATCTGTTGTCTTCTTCATTTGTAAAAACAAAAGTTATTCACGAATTTGGTCCAACTTTTTACAGAGCATGAGAAACGCGTCCACAAATTTTTCTCCACTATGTTTCTATTGTGTTTCAAATGGGACAAAAATGTTATCTCCATCATCATGTATGGAATATGGAGATTTAATACCTGGATGTCTCATTTAAATGCTTTGCCTGCAGCTCGGTGTTTAAAAACTGACACTCAGGTATTAAATCTCCATATACCATACATGTTAGCGGAGATAATTTATAATGCCTCATTACCACTTACTGTCAGTTAACATTAAAAGTTTGCCCAAACACTATTTCTAACACCTTATTGACTGTCAGACAAAATCAATTGGTTTTAGTTGGGGTGTTTTTTTGTTTGTTTTGTCATTAACTCTCTGTACTGCTGCAATGGCTTTCCTGCAGATTTGAAAGGAACTCTTTAGATGCCAAAATTTGCGTCAACGAAGATTTCCTGGTGCCAAACAGATGCTAAATCAAATTTTTTAGTGCAGTTGACTAAATTGTCACCTGTAAGCATGAACCCTGTTGTCTTATAATGACTTTCAAGTTTGTGAACACAATAACTTGTAGCAAATATATAATAACAATAACAATAACAAATGTAGTCAGATTTTCAGGAAACTGTCTACAGGCATATATTGTGTGAAGATCTTGGTCAAGTTCAATATTCACGAAATTTCCTTAGATTTTGGAGGATAATAGATTAAATGCCCTCATTGGATGTACTCAGTCCAGATAGGTCTAAAAACATAGGTACTTAGATGACTGTTATGGTAAATTTTTGACATACTTAAAAGTTATATTATTCAATTGGGGATGTGGTGGTGTCGCAGTAACCAGTTCTCATCAGATCACCAAAGTTGAGCAACGTCGCGCATGGTTAGTAGTTGGATGGGAGACCATTTCAGCAACCGATTCGCTCTCCTGCGTTGTGTCCTTGGGCAAGACACTTCACCCCGATTGCCTACACAATCACGCTGTGTACTAAGGCGTACTGTACGTCGATGGTGCGCATGTCTTCAACCAATCTAACCCTGCCTGTGCCGTGGTGCAGAGTTCAGAGTTATGTTGTTGACAGCTGCTCGTCGTTGCTCAGCGGTTCTCTCCGGGTATTCCGGCTTCCTCCACCCATAAAACTGTCACGGTCACGATTAGCCATTGTGCATAAGTATGTGACCTTAAACACCAATAAATAAATCATAAATAAATATATATTATTCAATTAACAAGGGTTTACTCTTTAACCTGCATGCAATTAACAGGTCAGATTTCTACTGAAGGTATGGTAAATGGTTTTATGTTTGAAAGTTTTATTTAATTAACAAGATTATTATGCTCCCCAAAAAAATATTGAGAGAGCATATACCGGTAGTCTATGCTTTGTCCACCCCCATGGGAACCCCGGAAAGTGAAGCAGTGCTTGTTTACTGTGGTAAACAAGCTCTGTTTCACTGGTAAAATAGGACCCAGTCACTAATGCTTGGGGTGCGAGTCCTCTAAAATAGGCAACATGGGGTATAAACGATTGTCTGACCTTGACTTTATCTCCATGTTTTGGTCATGATTAGCCATTGTGCAGAAGTATGTGACCATAAACAACAATAGATATATAAATAAATATGCTTTGTCCGTCTGTCAGTCCGAAACAAATGGTTTCCAGTTGATAACTCTAGTTTGCTTTGATTTCTGCCCTTATAATTCTGCAACATTACTACCTATCGTGAAATGCAGGTCAAGTTCGTTTTTCACCATTATGGCATTTACCTTTCCAAAGTTATGCTCCTTGAAATGTTGAAAAATGGTAAAATCAATGGTTTCTGGATGATAACTCTAGTTCCCTCTGATGTACAACCTTATAATTTTGCAACCTTACTCTGTCAAGTTTGATTGTGATTGTTATCATACTTACTTTTCCAGAGTTATGCCCCTTGAAAAGTCGCAAAATTGTAAAATCAATGGTTTCTGGATGATAACTCTAATTCACTTTGATGTACAACCTTAAAATTTTGCAATGTTACTATCTACCATGAAATGTGGGTCAGGTTCCATTTTCGCTGTTATATCATTTACCATTGTAGAGTTATGCCCCTTGAAATGTTGCAAAATGGTAAAGTGACAAAACATGTCTTGTGTATCTTATTAAATGCCCAGGGCATGTATAATCAAACCTGCTTATACCAGTATATTCACCCTAATTAATCAGTGACCTGCCTTCAAAGGCCAGTTTTATCTCCTTTCTTAGGAGCTTTTAATACAGGTTTACTGTACTGTTACTTTTATCCTTCCACATGTTTTTGTATTTTTTTTTTTATATGGCTTAAACCATTTCACAGTTCTGCTTTTGAATAAATCAGTATGTCGTTTCATCAATTTGCATTTTGTGAAGCATCTGTTGGCCTTTAAGAGATATGCAATTAAGTAGGCTACACCATAATACACTCAAAATGTACAATTCAAGTTATTGTCTGGTTCTTCTTAACATATTGTAAGTTCTGAAGTTGATTACTTTATCGCCCTCTCTCTTGGAACTGTGGGAAGTGAAAAAGTGCTTGTTTACCGATGTAGACAGGTTCTACTGTACTGGTATATACTGATGAGAGTCCAATAAAGTGGGCAGCTTAAATAATAATAGTTGGCTTGAAATTGATTTTCAACTCGTGTAGCTGTCATGATATATATAGAGATGCAGAGCATAAAAATAAACAACAAAGTCAACAAACTTTATCTCTGGGAACATCAAGAACTTCACAAATGACCCTCAGGTACAGTCATTGCAAAAAATGAGAAATAGCATGTCCTCCAATGTTATAAGAATCTGTCTTTTCTGTTATACAAAATGAATTCTTTCCCCACTTTGTTATACATGTAGTGTAATTATTAAAGGAAGCTTCAGGAGTATTCCATTTAATGATTTTCAGTTGTTACACAGTACGGTTGACGTTGACTTGTCACTTTCCATGAGTGGGCAATATTTCCATAGGAGCAATAATATATTCCAAACACTCATTATAGGAATAATCATAAAAAATGGAATTAATGAAGCTCTGGGTACAACCTGATGCTTCATTAATTAAAATCTTTGCTGCTGATGAGTTTTTTTACCTGGTAAATCCACGCATGGATATCACTGCCCAGGCGTGGATTATGACCATTTCACAGCAACTGTACTGTATATGTAATATAAACAAAAAAATGAAGCACATTCAATCATAAAATTATAAAATTTGAGCAAAAGTAAATTTTGTTGCTTTCTTTGCAACTTTAAGCGTTTTGAAATGGTAAGTAACTGTGAATCTCATTTTCAAGTGGTGAGACATTAGTGTGGTGTTGTTTTGCAGGATACTCAGGTGAATCATATTTTGATTGTGTGTTTATATATACTTATATATATCCATACACATGTACATGAATACAAATGGATATCAGATGATTTTAATTGTGAGAGATAGTGTTACAAAGCATTGAAAAAGTATGCTTCAAATATAGGTATCCTCTATCACATTTCAGTTTTTTCAAGTTAAATATTCTGAATCTGTTTAAAAGGCTTTATATATATTTTATGGATGTGATTGCAAAACCGAATCATGTTGCAATACTTTCTTAACCCTTTACCCAACGAATCGCCTGCATCCGCCCATGTAATATGCAAATTGAGCAGTTGAAAAATTTAATTTTTTCAAAATATTTCAACAAAACCATATCATGTGACCCCTCAATGGAACAAGCTCATTGAGCTCGTTCCAATGAGGGGTCACATGATATGGTTTTGTTGAAATTTTTTGAAAAATTTAAAAAAATTATATTTAAAATAATAAATTTTGATATCGTCTGCGTTGGGTAAAGGGTTAACTCAGGTTTGTAGAATAGGAGTTAAATGTAACTGGGTGAACTTCCAAATGTTAATCATTGTTCCAATATTGTATTTGAATTTAACTTTTGAATTTTTGGTAGATGTGAGTTACACATTTAGTACGGTGGTCAGCTTTCAGAACTGCATGGCTGTGACTAGTTCTATGGACAAAAGTGTTGAATCCTATCAAGAAATCTGCCAAACTTATCTAAATTATTTGTTACTGATTGGGGAGTCAGTATTAAATCTTTGAATTTGAGATACCTAGAGCTGATTCTTTTTTATTCAAATGGCCAAGATGCAAATCTTTGCAGAGACTGCCAGAGAGAGTTTTATTTTTCACCAGCTGCATACCAAAACTAACTGGATCATGTGGACCACTAGGTATTAGATTGCACTTGAGGGTGGAGTGGTCTTTGTAGCCCAGTATAGTTTTGCTGTCTGCAGGTATATTGTACTAACGGAAACTCTCAGCACAGGTTCCAGTTCCAGACATTCCACTTGCAAATTAATCATTTTGTATATCACTTGGGAAATTTGAATTGAAGACTTTCCTGTTAATTTCCATCCAGTCAAGTGCAGTTTGTAATGTTGGGTGATGCTGCTGCTGTAAAATATTTTTTGTTGATACATACGTATGGTTACGTGTATATACAAACTATCATCAAAGATTAACTGTTGGAAGTGTTAAATTAAGTTTGGTCAGCAGAATTGGTTTACAATAAGACAAATTCATACAGACAAAATAATGTCACTTCTAAGAGAATTTGAAGCACGTCCAGAGAATACATGTATGAATCCTCTTAATTGTTAAAAACCTCTGAATAGAGATTTGGCGGTATTAGAATTTTGAGTTCGGTATGGGTTTCGGTATTTTTAGCGGTGTATACCTCAGTATCGGTTCGGTATTCGGTATCTGACTTGACTGAGATTTGCTGATACATATACATTATCATGACCATGTGCATGTCCTGTAATTTGTATCAGATTCGAGGTCGTGTTTACAATCAGATCGCAACGAGCCCGTCAGGGCGAGTTGTGATCCAACTGTAAACACGACCGAGAATCTGATACAAATTACAGGACATGCATTTGGTCATGATAATACATTTATCTAACAATCCCGTTACATAAAGCCTTTTTCCGTTTTTCATTTAAATTGGGTTGGATTTGGTCAAAATTTGGAATTTCATATTTTAATGCGTAATAACAATGCATATAATGATATAATTTGTCATAGTGCAGCGGCAGTGTTTACCGGAAGTTGAACTTTATGATACGGAATCAGAATGAATCGTATATATGATACGGAATCGGAACACATTATGTGATACGTACCATTTCTCGTGGTTTTCAGGACAAAATCTATATGATTGTTAGATAAAATGTAGTACCGAGAGCTGAAACGGTTAACCGATTAATTGATTTATCAATGATCAACATCTTGATCAATCCAAAAAGTAATTGTTCGATTAACCGTTACTTTTGAACTACTGTATTATATGGGTCAACAAAGGAACAAACTTGTTCCAAAATAGACAAACATTGTCACACTGACTCACATCAATTATATGAGACAGAGAAAAGCATGCAAGTTATTTGCATGATCATTATACTGTATCAGTAGCTGGAAATGGTCATTCTTAACACTTACCCATTGTGGGTAGCAGACGATACTTGCAGAATAAATTCATAAATTACTAAAAAAAAATTAAATTTTTGTCTAGAAATATAGCTTATGACCCCTCAGTAGAATGAGTTCAGCAAGCTCGTTCCAATGAGGTGTCATAAGCTATATTTTTGAGACAAAAATTGAAAACATAATAAATTTGAATGAAGATTTTGTATATAGGTCTAGCCGATTTTGTTTGTTATGTTGGGTAAAGGGTTCATGCTGTAAATCATCAACGGTATGGCAATTATTCAGATATCTATTTGGACAAGTGATTAATCGGTTAACCAAGGTTAATCCATGTGATTAATCGATCAAGAAAACTCCTTAACCTTTTCAGCTCTTGTAGTACCAAAGAGAAATTCACATCAGGAAAAACAGAATAAGTTCTTGTAGTATTATTCTACCACAACACTATAAATGACACTGCCAATGGGCTCAACAGTGGCATTCTTTTACGACCAGAAAGATAGCTATAGTAATTTTGTGACTTGTTCTAAATGCTCCTTAACCCTTTACCCAACACAGACGATATCAAAATTTATTATTCTAAATATAATTTTTTCAAAGGTTTCAAAAAATTTCAACAAAACCATATCATGTGACCCCTCAATGGAGCGAGCTCAACGAGCTCGTTCCAATGAGGGGTCACATGATATAGTTTTGTTGAAATTTTTTGAAAAATAATATTTTTTCAACTGCTGAATTTGCATATTACGCGGGTGGTTGCGGGCGATTCGTTGGGTAAAGGGTTAATGTTTGAAGACCTATTTCAGACTTTTGTGATCTCAGAGCACGTGCTCTGACCATGCCTGGGCAGTGATTTCTTGTCAGGTTTTGGCTGCCTTAATAGACAGCCAAGACTTGACTAGTAATCACTGCTAAGCAATTGATTATGAAAGGTTGTAGTCTAATGTCTAGATGGGCGCAATTGAATTTCGTTGAAAAAACGGCCGTCAGCAGCCATCTTGGATTTGGCACAGAAATTGTCAACATTGGCACACCCTACAGACCACACCTCTCACCCGATCAGTTCCAAATTTCATACGTGGCTTTGGGGGCAATGTCTAGATGGAAGCTATTGAATTTTTCTGAATTTGGTTGAAAAATATGGCCACAGGTGGCCATATTAGATTTAGCATATAAATTTTCATCAATTCAATTAGCACACCCTACAGTCCACATTTCTCACCTGATCTTTTTCAAATTTCATATGTAGCTTTGGTGTGATATCTTTTCTGTAGAAACTTGATTGAATGACTTGGAATTACTGGAGCTTTCTATTTAGTTCAGTCCCTTCCCTTCTTGAACAAGTTGAGCTGCAGTGTCATTGACAAGTAATTAAAGCTTTACCCAATGAAATGGTAAAAACCGGCCTGTACTACTGACACAAATCGTCATTGAAATTTTGTTATTTTTAGTTTAACTTTAACTTGACAAAGTCCAGATAAGCTATTGCCATATCATGCGTGTGGAAGTCTGTGAGTCTGTTCACATTTTCTTTAGCACAGGCTACCCCCTGTAGTTCTTGTCCAATCATCACAAAATTTCATATGCAGGTTCGAGGTCATGTCTAGAGGAGAACGGCCCCTTTTCGTTGCGACCTGTCAACTATGATGGCTGCATGGGCCCAAAACTGGTCGTATATATGAAGGGATTTCTTTGTAACTTGGTAGGATGATGTATAATGTCTAGATGAGAGTGTTGTATTTTGGTCAGGTTCAGTTAACTGTGAAGGCCTCAGGGGCCTATTACCTAGATTCCTTTAGCTCAGTCTGCAGGTTGCAATTTTGAAGGGATTTCATTGTAAATTGGTAGGATGACTCAGAATAATGTCTAGATGAGAAGTCCTATTTTGGTTGTGATCAGTCAACCATGATGGCCGCATAGGCCCGTGACCTAGATTTGTTTAGCACAGTTTACAGTTTATATTTATGAAGCGATTTCATTGTAACTTGGAAGGGTAACTCGGTATGATGTCTAGATGAGACTGTTCTATTTTGGTCACGAACGGTCAGCCATTACCTCCACCTGGTCGCTTGACCTAGATTCCTTTAGCACTGTCTACAGGCTGTTTTTATGGAAGGATTTCCTTGTAACTTGGTCGGACAACAAAGTATGATATCTAGATATCCTATTTTGGTCACAATCGTTCAACTGTGACTGCAATGCCAACATATAACCTGGATTCCTTTAGCAAAGTCTACAAATCATATATATGAAGGGATTTTATTGTAACTTGGCAGTATGACTCATTTTGGAATGATTCAACTGTAACTTGGTAACTTTGGTTGACATATGTTAACTGCGAGGGCCACATCAACCTAATCCTTAATTCTTTAGTACAGTCCACACCTCAAATTATTCTTATTGAAAACATAGCATGTCGGGAACAGAAATTAACATATTCTCAATTATCACAAATCCTGTCTTATTTCATAATCCTTTCATAAACATTGAAAATTATCCTTTTCATCAAACACTATGCACAGTCAAGTCAAGCTACAGTGTCATTGACACTTTCATTCAATTTTGGGTCTCTGCAAGGATCATAGCTCTATTTTTGAAGTGAAAATGTTCTAGTTATTAAAGACATTTTTCTTTAGCAAGTACAGTGGAGCCCACTTAATTGGATATTTCTTAACTGAATAACCCTGTTAATAGAGCATGGAGGTTTTTTGGTTCTCTTTTGGTCTTTGCTGCAAACTGAAAAACCGAACCAACAGGTGCCAAAAAATCCCCGGCCACATGGTTTTTGCGTACTTTGATATTAAACGACAAAATTTACAACCCCCCCCCCCCCCCTTTGAAAATGGCAGCAGCGAACGTCAGCAGAACAGGAAAATACAAAAGCGATTATTTCCGTATATGTCCGCGTACAAGTCGCTCCCATGTATAGGTCACACCCAATATTTTCAGCCAAAATACCTCCCCTGCGACTATTACCTCTGTATAAGTCACACCCTGACTATGAGAATAGCCGGCACACAAGAACGACTATAGCCAGTGAGTGTGGGCTTTTACTGCACAAAATTAGGTGAGTTTCGGAACATGTGAATGTGTTTTTCTTTTTTTTGTTTTCATTTCAGTCATATTTACAAGATCAAATTATTTTTTTTATCGAAATTAAAACTAAACACAAAATAACAACAGGTATATAATCTGTGTAGCAGTGGCGGCGACAGATTTTGATTTGCAGGGGGATAGGGGGGTTAAGTAAGATGTGGGGGTTCTAGGAAGGCCATAGGCCTGAGCTAGGGGTGGTTAATGAAGGGTGTGTTTTCATATTTGGATAATTTGGATGGCTTGGGAGCAATATCTGAACATTTCTACAACACCAGATGCAGTCTTCAGAGGCACCCAGACTGTATCAGATAGGAATTTGAAGTTTGGTTTTTGGGGGCCCGAGAGAAAAATGTGGGGGGGGTGTGGCTGGCTAGGCTTTCAGGTGACATTTCTATGGTCTTTTTAGTAAGACAATAGTGATTCAGATTAATTGAAGGGCCTGGAAATAATACCGAAAAACTGGACCGAAACCGAGGTTTTAAAAAAAATGAAACCAAAACCGAACCGGGAAAAAGAAACCTCCATGCACTACTTGTTAATTGAATATAATTTCCGAACACAAAACTATTTACCATACCTCCAGTACAAATGTGACCTGTTAATTGAATATAGGTTATAGAATAAACTTGTGTTAATTGAAGAAAAAATCTTGTAACCTGTCAAGAAATTACCCTGATACTCCCCAGTTTTCCTTTGTTTATAGACCTATTTGGCCTCAGTACATCCAATACAGGCATTTAATCTATTATATCTTGTTTGACAGAGCTCATGGAGCTCCATCAAACAAGATAAAAATCTATAATAGAATAAATGCTAAGTTTATCTTTAGAATACAGGAATGTGACACAATCCCTCTGAATTGAATACTCCTGCTAATTGAATAATTTTCATTGGCAAAGTGGCTATTCAATTAACAGGGTTCCACGATACTGCTTTTTATGTTGGGTTTAAAGGGTTAAATTGTTATCCAATTGCTTGCATTTGTTTCAAATGCTGAGTATTGTAAAAGAATGATTACTGATGCAAAACTGTTAATATAAATTCCTTGGGAACTCATTCTTTTTATATCTTGAACATTTCAGTATTAGCCCAACTCTTTTTTTTAACAGTGTGTTTGAGATGACTGACAAATGTATGTTTCGGTGTCTTGCACAATAGTGTTTTCATTTCTTTGGAAGAGGAATGCAAATAGTTTTCCTCAGTTTTGTATTTAGAGAACATAAAAAGCAACCTTTCTGTCAGTTTGGTTTGGGAGTTACTAAAACACAGTTCCAATTTCCTACACACGGTCATGGAGAGTGCTTGATTTCCAAGCTGAAATTCCAGGCTTTTCAAATTGCCTGAAGATCAAACTTTCTTCAGTCTGAATTTGGCTAATTGGCACTTTAGAAAGTATGTTTTCTGTTCAAAACACTGGAAGCAGACAGAATTGTAAATGTGTTAAAAAATGTGTGGGGTAATAAATTAATAATAAATTAATTAATAAATTAATAATTTTCTTGGCGATCAGTGATGTGTTGGGTTACTCCCCTTGCATTGCATCACTACTCATCGGCTTTTGTAAACAAATTAAGGCTGATATGAAAATTTCAAACTAGCACATACAGCTCTGATTTGTGGTGTAAAAATGAATGTCAACTTCGTTGGCTGGCATAAAAATATGTTACGAGACATTTATCTGGCGGATACAATGTCCCATGAGGCTCAGCGATAACAATACAAGGCTTTGCCAAAATCTGGCCTAATATTGTTCTCACTTTGCTCTCAAAAAACAAGTGAAACTCCTTCAAGATCAATTTACTGCACTTATTTCCCAATTGATAATAACTATTTTCTTCAATATTTCAGCCTAGAACAATGGAGAAATTGACAGACATTGAGTTGAGTAGCATAGAAGTAACGGATGCAAAACCCAGATCCTTTAATGCTGATGCCAATGCCATTATAATTCAAGTAAGAGATGTTCAAGATATATAGAACCTCTCATATAACCTCTGACAGATAGTAGAAATTTCTATAGATGTTTTCCACTCATGCCTCAGTAGTGTACATTTTGTATGATGTGGACAGTATCACTTTTGAAGTACCTGATAAATACAGGTTATTACCACTATATGGGTTTCGGAGATGGTGTATTGAAGTCAAGACCTCATCTCTGGGCATATATCAAGGAGTTGATATATTACCAGAGACCTCTATGCCCAGAGATGAAATCAAGGCTTCGATACACCATCTCAGAAACTCAAATGGTGGTAATAACCAATTTCTCTTACAATATTCCCCCCTTTCTTGACTTGTTCGCACATATTTTGACAATCATTCGGCATCTATGAATTCATTGTTTATGAATGAAGATCATGATGTCCTGGTATTACATTCTTGAGCTGTGCATGAAGTTATCGCCATCCAGTCTTCCACTTGTAGCATAACAGCCAAAGTTTATAGTTGTAGTGTTTCAGCTGTGTGTTCTTTGTTTTATTTTTCAGGTTTAATGCAAAGTAGGCCTAAATAAAAAATATCATCATGGCAAAAAATGATCTAGTCTAATTTATTTTGCTGAGTTGGTGATTTATTTATCATTCAAAAACTATTATCAAAACAGTGGCCTGTACTTCTGTAATCAGTTTTTGATGTTTGCAGGTAAAAACATTCTCTTTCTGAATCAAATATCACACGGGTGGGGGCAATCCTCATTACAAATTTGTATTTTGTCTAGACATTTTTACTTGTATTGGGTGAAATACATTCTTGTTGTAAGATGAAAAGCTTTCAGTGTACTTTCCTAATTTGATATTTGGTAGGATGAAAATTATGAATAGGGTTTGTTTGGGGTCCTGGAAGGTGCTTAAAGGTTTTGTTAATTATAAAAGATGAAGATTCCATGGCCAGGCTCTTGAAAATACTTAACCTCTTTACCAAACAAATTGGCTGCATCTGTCCAAGTAATTTACAATTTGTGCTGTTGAAAAATCCCTTATTGGAATGAACTCGCCAAGCTCATTTCAATGAAAAGTCACATGATGTAGTTTTATTGAAATTTTTGAACAATTTTTTTAGAAAATGATTTAAATAACAAATTTGGATATCACGTGCAATGGGTAAAGGGTAAATGAAATTCATACTCTTTAAAAAAGTGACAAAAAGTCTTTTCTGTTCAAGCCGAGTGTATCCATTAAGCTTCGCATTTACATCTCTGTTACATAGTATTATGTGCTTCCGGATCGGAGTTGAGTACCTGTATAATATGGAAAAGCAGGTCCACAACGGTGATTAAAATGGAAGGATTTTGGTGTTTCTCTTTTATGTTGGTCATGGAAACTCCTTTTGGTTTCCCCAACTTATTGTTTGCTGCATTTCCTTCATGTGATGAGGCAGATACAATTGCAGGCCATGCAGTTTGTTTTGGGGGCCCTTGAATCGTTTTTAGCTCAACATTGGCGTAGTCAAATTTCTAGCTCAACTTTGACCCATCGTCCGTCTGTCAACAATTCAATATGGCTTGGGCTAGAGGCCGTATTAATGAACCGATCTTTATGAAACTTCTTGGGTTCCATTTGTCTGTCTGGCGAGAACGAGTGTTTTGGGGTGCAGTCCAAAATTCAAGATGTCCACCAGCAGCCATTTTGTACCGGAATTAGAGCAATCAGTTTTTTGTTCAGAACTTCTGTATGAAAGTTCAGATTTGAATAAGTTTTTGTATGAATGTTTAGTAACTTGGAATACATCACATATAATACATGTTTTTTTTTCATGCAGAAATTATGCAAATTAGATGAACTTTTATTTATTTAGTGCTACTTATACACAATAAGTACACATATCAATACCACTCTGGCTTGGGGCTGTATTTATGAACCAATCTTCACAAAACTTCTTGGGTACCTTTGTTATCACCTTGGGATGAGAACGCGTGTTTTTGGGTGCGGTCCAAAATTCAAGATGGCTGCCACTGGCCATTTTATACCGACATTAGGTGTAATCAGTTTTTTGTGCAGAACTTCTAGAGCTACATTTGTTATCATCATGGGATGGTAACGAGTGTTTTGAGGCTTGGCCAAAATTCAAAATGCCTGTCGGCAGTCATATTTACAGAAATTGTGTGTATTACATTTTTTGTACAGAACCTGTAAAGAAAATTTTTTATGTCGGTAATGTTTGCTATAAATTTATTGGGAACGAGTGTTTTGGGGTGCCTTTGTTATCACTGTGCTATGAGAACAAATATTTTGGGGTTCAGTCAGACCCACTCGGGGACTCAAAGATTTCTTTTATAGTTTAGCATCTAACTGTCACCCCACTTTTACAATACTTTACCTATATATTTGTTACAGGCTACGGTCAGCATTTATATCCAGACCGTTACAATACTTTACATGTATCTTTGTTATCAGGTCATTACCTAGATGTTTGTCATTGCTGTGTCACACACAAAACATGTACATGTCTTAAACAAGCTGAGCTACAGTGTCATTTACACTTTCATATTGTGTTTGCACTTGAGGTATCGATCGTTGGGATTGCATTTGGGGTCAATAGGTCAAAGATCAAGATCGCTGTTACTATAAATAGATTTTTGGTTTCCATGTAATAACTTTAGTTTTCTTTTGTTTATGAAGCTATAACTTCATATTTGATTGTATTTGAGGTGTCGACTGTTGAGATTGCATTTGGGGTCAAAGGTCACGGTCACTGTTACTATAAATAGATTTTTGATTTCCGTGCAATAACTTCAGTTTTCTTGTGTGTACGAAGCTATAACTTCATATTGTGATTGTCCTTGAGGTGTCGATCATTGGGATTGTATTTGGGGTCAATAGGTTTAGAGGTCAAGGTCACTGTTACTATAAATAGATTTTCATAGATTTTTGGTTTCCATTCAATAACTTTAGTTTTCTTTTGTGTACGAAGCTATAACTTCATATTGTGATTGCCTTTGAGGTGTCGATCATTGGGATTGTATTTGGGGTCAGTAGGTTGGAGGTCAAGGTCACTGTTACTGTAAATAGATATTTTTACACAACAACCAATGGCCCAAACTTAGCTGCTGCTAACTCAAAAATATCCAGGGCCAAACACAAATTTTGCCCCCCAATCCCCAAAATTTGCTACATTTGACATCTGCGCATGCGCAGTGTCCAGGAAGCACCGAAATTGGCGCAAAGTATCATTCCTTGTTTGGCCCTCTGTCAGATAACAACAAACTGACTTCTGTGCTTTTATATCTCAGTTTTAATGATGCCAGACACAGATCAATGGTGATAATGGTTGATCAAAGGACAGAATAGGATGATGCAAGGAAGAAACAGTGGTTTTAGTGTTCAGGGCTGTAACTTTATAATTTTTTGACAAAATTATTTCATGTTTCCCAATTTCGGGACATGGGCCTGACGTCATCATTCTTGCGAATGATTTTGCCACTGTTTGTTAAGTGTTCCTTCCCTATCCTTCCTTGAAGCTCCCCAGTTAAACTCCCATGCTTTTTTACTTTTTTTATTGAATTTTTTTTGTAAATTTCTTGGGAGTTTAACGTGTTTCACAGAATGTTTATTCTGTGTATCGCCATGATTCCGTCCTCACCCTAGGGTTGTTTAGGCATTTTTGGTCATGCATCATCCATCCGATGTATTGTATTTTCTGCTAATGAAGATCTTGCTTTGCATTGGATAGTTTAAAATCTGTTACTGACTTCGGGCCGTGTTGTTCAGTGCCTGGAGTCTCGTTTCCGGTTTTTATTTGACGATGTTTACATTGACAACACTTTCCTTATAATACATATAGTTTCCTATGAATTAACTATGTTAGGACTATTATAAGATACATTATATATTCCGGTAGTGTAGCTTTAATTTTTGGTGAAGAAAAAAAATTTTCTTCCAAAACTTAGGCTCTATCGGGATCCATTTGGGCTCATCGTTCCCTTTAGGGACTTGGGCTCATGTCAAAATTTTTTTGAAAAAATTTTTATTTTAAATTATTTTTCGAATTATTGTTTTGATTAATATTATTATGTATCTTTTTCAGATATTTTTTGGGAGTCGGTGGGAGTACTGTTGACTTATTTATTCAAAAATGAGGGGGGTGCGGTGGCTCAGCTGGCAAAGGTGCAGGCTGCAAGCCGAGAGGTCCTCGGTTTGAATCCCACCTGCGGCAACCGCATTGTGTCCTTGGGCAAGACACTTCACCCCCATTGCCCACGTGGGGGCACGATGACATTGTGTACTAAGGCATACTGCACGTCGATGGTGCACCTGTCTTCAACCAGTGCTAACCCTGCTTGTGTGGAGTTGGTATGTTGGGGAGCTGACAGTTGCTCGCCATTGCTCGGTGGTTCTCTCCAAGTACTCCGGCTTCCTCCACCCGTAAAACTGTCATGGTCATGATTAGACATTGTGCAGAAATATGTGACCTTAAAAACATCAATAAATAATTAAATAATAAATAATTCAAAGATGAAAGCTTTTTGCTCGAATTGTAACTCAAGGAAGTCTTCCTCTGATTCACATGATTATTGTATCACTTGTAGTCAGTGCACTCGCACTAATGTGCAACTTGTGTCAATTGGAATGACAAATGTTGGAGACGTCGTGTGTCACGGTACGTTGTTAGTGGCAAGAGGACAATGCTGGTCCTCTCGCCACAGAGTCACTCTAGTTTTTGAGTTTCTATTTCAGAGGAACAAGAACATGGTGATGTTTTCGAGACGCAGTCAGAAAGTGTGCATCCGTCTTCGCAATTAGATAGTCAGTCAGAGCTATCGGCTAAAGTGCTCTTAAATATTAGACAGGGCAATAAACCACACGCCGGTGGTTTCAGATCCCTGTCGCCAGCTAGCTCGACCGGTGAAGTGATGGGTGCCGCGACACCGGGTGTGTCCGTTGCGGTCGAGGAGAGGAAAAAGGGTAGAGCAAGCACTATAATATATAAACAGGCTCACCCTGCGACGACGGAAAGGAAGAAGTCGGCAAGTTCGACAGTAAGCTCGCCGATGTCTGACAGGACCGTGAGTGAGAGGGTCCCCCCTCTTTCACAACAACAATTGGGGCCAGATGTTGTAGTTTGGAACTTGCGTCAGTCTGAGCTAATGTCCACGCCTCCTGTCCGGGACGCTCTGTCAAATATACAGCCGGGGTCGGCTATAATTACGGCTTCTTCTTCGTCTACTAAGCACACACGACCGCACATTGGCTACGTGACTTCGGATATCCAGCCTGCATCGCCGAGAAAGGACCTCTCTTTGTCTAAAAAGTCACACCATCCGGTAGCCAAGGAAACGAGACATCTCGGACACACTGTCCTAGGAGCAGCCGGCGGCCAAGCAACAAAAGATCGCTGCTCCTCAGGCTTCCATAACGGATTTGCTGCCGCAAATAGCGCAGCTTATCACAGCAGGTACAGGAGCAATCTATGGCAGCTTTTTATCTTCATCTTCTGTACGTCTACCGTTTATTGGACCGCGTCCATTTAAAACGGTAGGGGAAGGTGTTCAGAGAGTTCCTCTGTGTTTGGCTAGACCTAGATATGTCCTTACCTCCGTCATTCACAATTTGCTCGGACACAATTGAGACGGCAATTTCTTCTAAAAGAGCGAATTTAGACGCTATGTCTTATGCAGATCACCTTACGAGAGCTATGGCAGAGCGTCTCAATGGGAAGGAATTTGAGGACATTCGTACCTCTTTACGAGTTCTTTCCAGGGCTATAATGTTTACCACATATAACTCCGCCCTTACAGTGGCTAATTTGGAGTTAATTAGATGTGATGGAGCCCTTGTGTCGTCATCTTTCATAGATGACAGAGTGAAAAACTCTCTTCGAGTTGCTCCAGTATCGGGACACAATATGTCTGACGACAAGCTTTCTTTGGACTACGACCAAGCTACAAAGCGTCTAATACTCTGCTACTGAAGTCGGCGTCGAATAAACCCGCACCAGCAGAGAAGAGTAAAGGAGGTTCGGGACAAAAGTCGTCCAGAGGGAACTCCTCGCGAGGATATAAAATATCCTCGTATAATTACTCTCAGAATCGTCAATTTAGCGACTCAGGTCAGGAGCATGGATCTGGCCGAGGCAACCGGTCAGACGCCCTAAGCCGGCTGGTCGAGGCTCATCACGGGGAGGACGTGGTTTCTCCTCCCACAGGCCTCGCAGGTCCTACAGGTGATGGTCGGGACCTCTGTTGCGTTCCAGTTGCCGGAAGGTTATCAAGATTCAGGAGAAACTGGATACTATTACGGCCTAAGGCTTTCGTTCCAAGCAAAACCACCGCTAACACGAAGTCTGCATTGAACACAACTTCTGCCAAATCCTGTAAAAAGACAGTCTCTCCTTTCGGGGGTAAAGTCTCTCTTGGAAAAGGAAGCAATAGAGGTCGTAGAGAACCAAGAGTCTCTAGGTTTCTACAGTCCCCTGTTCCGACCGGTAATAGACTTGAGCTGGATAAACAAACTTATCGTCGCTCCAAAGTTCTGTATGGAGAACATTCGGTCAGTAAGGGTGAGCATACGAGTGGACGACTATGCGGCAAGCATAGATCTAAAAGATGCTTACTTTCATGTCCTGGTACATCCGGCATTCAGAAAGTACCTACGGTTCGCCGTTCAAGGGATTGTATATCAGTTCCGAGCAATGTGCTTCGGTCTGAACCTAGCACCCTGGTTCACTCGAATAATGAACTCGGTAATGTCTTATTTCCGAGCTCACTCGTCTGCAGTAACGTCGCCTTAGTTGGACGACATTCTTCAGAGGTATGGCAACAAAATTACTCTTCAGAACGATGTTCAGAGTTTGCTATTATTATTCCGATGTCTTGGTTTCATCGTAAACGAGAAAAAGTCGGAACTAGATCCGTCCAAGTCGTTCATTCACTTGGGGATGAGCTTCGAGACTCGCAACAAACTGGTCCGTCTGCCGTTACCCAGAGCGAAATTAGTCAGTTGTTAAGCTTGCTTTTGTCTACACTCAGATGCATTAACAGCGAGGGAATTTATGCGACTGATGGGATTGTGGGTCGCTTACGCGCACGTCCACTCCAGATATTCTTTACTCAGAACTGGAGTGTGAAGATGCATTCGCTGGAGACCAATATTGTTTTAACGGACCAAGTAAAACGAAAGATTCAGATTTGGGCAGACATTCAGTGGTTAACTCAGATCTGGCTTTCACGATTATGACGGATGCGAGTCAAGTAGGTTGGTGCGTGACCCTGAACCCAACAAACTCGAAGTGCCAGGGTCTTTGAGACCCAGAGTTCCTAGGAAAACACATAATCATCAAGGAAATGATGTCAGTATGGTTAGTGCTACAACAATGGATTCACATTATAGAGAACGCTCATGTTCAGATATTGTTGGACAACTCGACAGTAGTAGCGTATATAAGGAACCAGGGAGGCACGCATTCGATTCTGTTATACGAACTAACGGAAAGAATCCTTCTAAATGTCTTGGAACATAAAGTTCATCTATCGATCTGTCATATACTGGGTCTTCTAAATGTACTAGCAGACTCGCTCTCTTGGAAAGGTCGCCTGTTGCCTTCAGAGTGGACTCTCAACAAGCAAGTGTTCAGACAGATTTGCTACCAGTGGGATCAACCTATGATAGACTTATTTCCGACACACCTCAACAATCAGTTGCAGACTTATGTGTCGCCATGCCCAGATCCTCGAGCATACGCAGTAGACGCTCTCTCAATTTCTTGGGATGGAATGATAGGATACGCGTATCCTCCAACTCCATTAATTCAACAAATCTTGCTAGATCAAGCAATCGCATTGCAAGATTCTGTTAATAGCATCTCTGTCGTCACAGAAACCTTGGATCAATGTACTCAGGTGTCTGTTATGGGACGTTCCCCGGAAGCTTCCTCCGTGGGAGAACCTTTTTTATCGGGAAGTCACACACACTGCATCACAACCCACAAGGTCTCAACCTTCACGTATTTCCGTTGTGCACGGCAAGCGTTTTACAGGATGAGCAGTGGACACAACTTCTAACTGTAGGAGGACCTCCTCTTCTCTAAATTATGCAGCAAAGTGGAAGGTTTTCTTCTGTTGGTGTAAGGATCAGTCGATAGACGTTTATGATCCGCCCATACCGGACATTGCCAACTTTCTGGTCTACTTGTTTGACGTTCTCAAAACTGCAGGCTGTTACTATAAAGGGTTATAGGTCTATGCTATCAGACACTTATGCCCATCATGATAGCTTGCCGATTGGATCTAATGCTTCATTATCCAAACTAGTTAGAAATTTCTCTATAAATAAACCTAGAACTCTCAGATTAATTCCTAAGTGGAATGTAGCTTGGGTTATGTCCGCACATGAAGTTAGAGCGCTGTCCACTTCTTGGGCCTATTCTAACAGTATAGTCATTACTGATCTCATGAAAGCTGCATACTGGACATATCCTTCCACTTTTACTAAGTTTTACCTTAGAGATTTTGAGTCCATCTCTGGCCACCTTAGGTGTGTAGGTCCTTTATCTGTTGCTCAGAATGTTGTCCACTAAAGGATTACAGCTATAGTTATTTAGGTGTTCATTCCAGCAGTGACGCTGTTCCGCTGCCCTCTTAGTTCTGTGGTTATGTGACCCAGAACAAGGGGAAAGGGGGGGGGGGGGGACGGTTTTCCCTTAATATCATCTGGCTTTATAGTGAAAAGCAAGGGAAGACCTCCTCCGGTGTCAGTAGTTCCGAGTCGGTACTGGGATGGTTTTAATGTGTGGCTCAGTGGAAGCAATTATTATGTCTCATTTATGTAATATTTTTAAAGTGTAGCTCGGTGTGAAGCATTTGTATATGTCTTGTGTCAAACAAACGTTAATATACAATCCTTGGACACTTTTAAATGAGTATAAAGAGTCTCATTCTCTGGACTATCTTTATATACTGGCTTCCCTTCATGGAATTAGCATAATGGGTTATGCTGGCATTAAATATGGAGAATTATATATTATGTAATGCTCAATTACATTGTTGGTGTTATGTCTTTCTTATTTCGCGTAAATGAGAAAGACATATGTAATTCCATTCTCTCCTACGAATTCTCCTCTAGGAGATATCCTTTAAGAAGTGATTGAGTAATTGGATTTTCCTTTATGTCATAGGCCCTGCAACCTATTTACTATTCAGCTAAGTCTGGGCCATTGATTGTTGTGTAAAAATATTATAAATTCATAGTAATTTGTATATTTTTATACTTACCAATGGCCTAGATGGGGATGGCCCTCCCATGAGTGGGCACACATACCTTCCCTTTGATTATAACATTTAGCAGGCACTGTAGTAGGAATGATACTTGGCGCCAATTTCGGTGCTTCCTGGACACTGCGCATGTGCAGATGTCAAATGAGGACCACATAGGATATCAAATTTTTGGTTTTACATGCAAATTTTGGGGATTGGGGGGCAAAATTTGTGTTTGGCTCTGGATATTTTTGAATTAGCAGCAGCTAAGTCTGGGCCATTGGAAAATATAAAAATATACAAATTACTATGAATATATAATTTTCAAAGGTTTTTGGTTTCATTCAATAACTTTAGTTTTCTTTTGTGTACGAAGCTATAACTTTATATAGTGGTTGCATTTAAGACTTCGATCATTGCGATTGCCTTCGAGGTCAATAGGTCAAAGGTCAAGGTCATCATAAATAGATTTTTGTTTCCGTGCAATAATTTTAGTTTTCTTTTGTGTACGAAGCTATAACTTCATACAATGATTGCATTTGAGGTCAATAGTTCAACAGTCAAGGTCACTGTTACTATAAATAGATTTTTGGTTTCCATGCAATAACTTTTGTTTTCTTTTGTGCAGGAAGTTATAACTTCATTGTCTCCAGAAAAATTTTTTTCCAGAGACTATAGTAATGAGTGATGTCCATCCATCCTAGATGTCCCATCCATACGTCGAGACATCCGTCCATCCATCTGTCCATCCATCCAAACCACTTTGGCATCCAAATTTTAACTTGAGTTTGGTTGAATTGATCGTAACCAAATTTGCTATACGGCTTACTTGGGAGGTAATGCAGGTTAAGTTTGAAAATGGACATGGTCAGTTTATTTTCACCAGAGTTATGGTCCTTTTTTGACTTAGGAAACATGTTTTTGTATTGTCCGAATTTTAACTTTATATTGGATGAATTGATTGCAACCAAATTTGATATATATCTTACTGGGGAGGAAATACATCACCTTCAGATGGCTGAACGACAAAGGAGGGGGGGCGGGTATTTCTTGTGAGGCCCTGCTCACTTTGTTTTTATTAAAAATCTTTTCCAAAAAACACCAGACAAAATAATGCTTCTTGAATTCAGCATCCCTAGGATGTGTATATTCAAATGTGTTGAAGCCAAGTTCCTGTGTTAATATTTGGTGTTGTTTGGGTAAACATTATTAGCACAACCCGATTTTCTATTTCCAGTGAGAAAAATAAAACCTCCTCACTCGTGGGACCCCTATGAGCTAAAGATGAAAAATTCAAATACATATATTTTAAGAAGGACTAGACAAATATTTATTAATTAGTATGAATCAACCTTGGAAGGGTTTGTATCAAACACGCCAAAAAAATTGCTAACATTTGGCTTATGGTGCACCATAGAAGGATCCCCATTGTAACATTAACCCCATGGAGATTTCTTTTCTACTTTAGCATCTAACTGGCACCCACCTTTACAATACTTTACCTTTACATTTGTTACAGGCTACAGTCAGTATTTATGTACAGACCTTTACAATGCTTTACATGTACCTTTGTTATCAGGTCATTACCTAGATGTGTGTCATTGCTGTGTCACATACTATACATGTACATGTCTTTCACAAGTTGAGATTCAGTGTCACTGACACTTTCATTTTGTTGTAGAGCCTGACTTGGGTCGAATTGACTTCTTAATCAATTTGATCTAAGGTAATTTGTATGATGCTCCCCGATGCCTGTATCAGAGCGTCTTGTATACAAGTTTTAGTTAATTCCATATGCATGCTGCGGGCTCTCGGTATAGAGGCTCAGTCCTGTTGGTATAAGCATGTTTGCTATGCATTTCTCCAAAAAGAGTTTTTTGAGTTCCAGTCTATTATATTTGGATGCCAGGTTGCGGATAATCTTGTAGGCTGGTCTGTTTTGTTGGCTGACCAGAGTTGGCAAGTCCTCGTCTGTTTTTGATCACTTTTTTGGGCGTTCATTGGTTTCGGCCATTATGACCGAGTCAAATTTCTGCTAATGGAACCCAAGCTGAAGTCGCTCAGCGAACTCGTAGTTGGTGTGCTGGGTGCCTTATCCATCATGTGGAGTCTAATAAAAATATAAAACTATAGAATCACTCAAAAGTGCGAGAGGACTCCACTGCTAGATATCCTGTTATTGCCTAACCAGTTAAGCTCTGTTTGAGCTTCGTCAGAGGTTTATGATTTTGCGGTCAGGCTTATCCTGTATATATATTCCCAAAGCTCAGTGGGTAGAGATTTCAGGTAGAGACTGTGGGTAGATTCAGCGGGTAGAAATTCCAGGTAGAGATTGGAAAAGTGTGTGCATGATTGTTGCGTCACAATATATTCTCGGTGGGTGAGTATTGCGGGTAGATTTTGCAGGTAGGATTATCATTGATTTAACATATTTGAATGTTCTTGAAAAAAATGTTTGTTTTGTTTTTTAGCTGTTTTTGTGGGATTTTTTGTTGTTTTTTTTTTTGGCAGATTTCCCCGAGGATATAATGGAAGGGTTGGAGATAGCCTGTGTAGGGCAGATCGGGTTCCGGTCTGTGATCTTGGGAAATGTTTCAGCAACAAGAAGGGCTGGGCTGATGAACTAGTTTTCATATACCATTGTGTTGACCAGAAATATATTAAAAAGAAAAAATATAACTCACTTTTTTGTTACTTTTTACAAATATTTTTCTCATTGAGCCAACAGTGGGTTAATAACTTCCCTGAGTGGTAATTTTCAAGTGAGTCTCTGTTTTGTATATTGGCTGCATATCTCAGCACCTTGCCAGTGTTGTACAAGCTCGAGATAGTGGTGGAGTCTGTGTTGGAGGGGGGTTGTTACCTCGATGCATTGGTATGAGTGGACATGGTGATCTAGTGTCAGCATTAATGTGGCAATGGAAGGTACTTGTTGGTGTCTTATTTGAGTCTCTATTGTTGGTCTCACTTTCTGTTTGTAGAGTTTTTGTGGGTTCCATGTTTTCTTCCCATTGTGTGCTCATGTGTGTATTTTGGTGTGTTGGTCCAGGCTTCGGAGTTGTTGTCGGGGTAGGCCTTGTTATTTCCTTCATTACGTCTCCTAAGGGATCCGTTCCTGGTGTAGGTTATGGGATCATCTCATTGAGAGTTGTCTGTTGGGTGTGGCGTCGGCTTTTCACATGTTTGTTGTAATATTCCTTCTTTCGAATGTCTGGTTGCAGGTGGTGCAAGAATAAAACCCAATTTTTAAGTGTTCAACTCGCTGGTGTTGGCATAATCCCTCCTTAGTAGCGTAAGCAAGTTTGCAAACGTTGCAAGTCTCCATCACGGTCAATGGTATTCCTTGTAGTTGACTCTCTCTCTCGATCAGAAAATTAGAAAAAAAGGGTCATGGAGAGTCTTTGAAAATATATATTAAGGTTATTGTTGGATCATTTTTTGTTAAAATTTGGACTGAAAGGCTGCATTATCCCAGTATGTTAAAATTGTAATTCTAGGTCCTTGAAAGAGCTTGAAAAATAAGGCTGTATTGGGAAATTTCCTTGAAAAATATCTTTAGATTATTGCTTGGCTCATTTCTGGTTAAAATGTACACTTTTAAGTTGCAGTTCCCCTGTATGTTAACTAGCAGAGTTTCAAATTATTTTTGAAATGAAATTTGTAACATCAGTATTTTTTTTCAAAGATGCCATGCCCATAGCAATGGGGGGCTAAATTTGAGCAAGATTTGTTTCCTAAAATAATTGGTTTGTTACAATTCATTGGAGAGTGTCTGGTGGGACTCTCCAGTACACTGTAACAAAACAGTTTTATATAAACTTTTTTTGCTCGCCTGACTGCAGTCGGATGTCAAAATACATAAATTTCAACAAATTTTTCCCAAAATGCATCAAGAGAATTTAACCAATCCAATTTTGTTTGACAGAGCTCTGTCAAACAAGATTGGATTGGTTAACTTCCTAGTTGCATTATGGGAGACATTTTCTGCTGGAAATTTTTATATTTTGAAACCAAGTTAAACTCAACTCTGACAGCTCTGTTTGAAGAATGATAGAATACAGTGTATAAGGATGCAGATATCAAGTTAACAAACAAGTATCCCAATAATTTCATGCAATATGAACAAAATTAATCAAGTATGTACTTCTCTTCACAAAGATTTCAGAGCAAAACTTTACCTAACGAATCGTTCACATCTGCATGTGTAATTTACAAAATGTGCCGTTGGAAAACAACTATTTTTCAAAGATATTCAACAAAACCGTATTATATGACACTCTCATTGGAATGAGCCATATGGCCGCCTGATTTAGATGGATGTATAATGCCTCGCTGGGTGATCGCTTTTTCGGCAAAATCACTTAAAATTTTAAGGTTTCACTCATAATTACAAAAGGGAAGCAGCATGAAAAAGTTTTGATTGTTGAATTCCAACAGGCAAATTATTTTTATGTTGTACAGGTTAGTGGCATGTAACATTAATAGTCTGCCAGCCAAATGGCCAATATGGGGCTAGCCTAGCCATGTTGGGAAATAAAAGGCATTTTGGTCATTTTTAAGGTAACTTTATGCACTGAAGCCAAATCTGATTGATACCTCTTTGTTAACCTTAGGCAACTCAAGATATTCAATATGGCATCCAAAATGGCCAACAGAAACTTTCAATATTTCTCTATGTGTTGCATATTTCTATGGAAAATTTACTAACTTAGTGGTGGCGCATATGTTGTATAAATTTCATTGCTATGTCGCCTTCTACTAAAAAGTTAGGGGTGGGCACTGAAAGATTGTTCATTTTGATTCAATGTGTTGACCTCTATCTGTGAGGTTGTGTAAGTTTCACCGTGATGTCTCCTTCCATTGACATGTTGTGACCTAGACACTAAAAATTGATGTGCATGTTCATTCCATGTGTTGACCTCTACCTTTGACCTTGACAATGATGGGCCAATCCTGAATTTTGTATGCAACACACCACCTAGTAGTGGTTCATATGCTGAATAAGATCCATTGTGGTATCTCCTTACACTAAAAAGTTATGGCCCAGACACGAACATGTTGATGTGCATTCTCATTCCATGTGTTAACCTCTACTGTGGCCATGACCTTGGTGGGTTTATCTTGAATTTTGTATGTGACACACCGTCTAGTTGTTGTCCATATGTTGTGTAAGTTTCATTGTCATATCTACTTCCATTATAAAGTCTTGGAGCTGCACTCGCAAAATTTGTGAATGCTCATTCCATGTGTTGACCTCTTTCTGTGTTTTTGACCTTGGTGGGTCAGTTGTGAATTTTGTACCTGACACTCCATCTAGTGGTGGTACATATGTTGTGTAAGTTTCATTATAATATTTCTTCCCATTAAAAAGTTAGGACATGGATACAAAAATGTTGTTGTGCATGTTCATTCCATGTGTTGACCTCTATCTGTGCACGTGATCTTGGTGGGTTGGTCATGAATTTTATATGATACACACTGCCTTGTGGTGCTACATATATTGCGTACGTTTCAGTGTGATATCTCTTCCCATTAAAAAGTTAGGGCCTTGATACAAAAAGGTTGATGTGCATGCTCTTTCCATATGTTGACCACTATCTGTGACTTTGACATTGGTGGGTCAGTCATGAATATTGTACACAACACACTGTCTGGTGGTGGTACATATGTTGTGTAAGTTTCATTGTACAGTACAATCCTTTTAACCCTTTACCCAACGAATTGCCCGCATCCGCCCGCGTAATATGCAAATTCAGTAGTTGAAAAAATATTATTTTTCAAAAAATTTTAACAAAACCATATCATGTGACCCCTCTTTGGAACGAGCTTGTCGAGCTCGTTCCAAAGAGGGGTCACATGATATGGTTTTGTTGAATTTTTTTGCAAAAATTTAAAAAATGATATTTAAAATAATAAATTTTGATATCGTCTGCATTGGGTAAAGGGTTAATTGAATATCCATTTTGCCAGTGAAAATTATTCAATTAACAGAAGTATACAATTAACAGGGATTTGGTCAGTTTCTTGTGTTCTGGAGGTAAACTGAGCATTTATTCTAGTATATCTTGTTTGACAGAGCTCATAGAGCTCTGTCAAACAAGATATCATAGAATAAATGCCTGTATTGGTTATAGTGAGGCCAAAAAGGTTGATAAATAAGGGGAATTTGGTGCATGTCACAGCAATTTTTTCGACATATTACAAAAATTTATATACAATTAACAGGAGTTTACTCTACAACTCATATGCAATTAACAGATCAAATTTGTACTGAAGATATGGTAAATGGTTTTGTGTTTTGAAAATTATATTCAATTAACAGGGATATACAATTAAGAGATATCCAATTAAGTGGGCTCCATGTGACTTAATGCCAAAAAAAAAAAAAAACTACAGTTTTGATATCGAGTTCACATGTTCAATTTTCTTTGCCTTACAATAGGATGGCACATGATCATTTTGGTCTATTCTGAAAATTTTAAATAGGAGTAGACAGTAAAGTGAAACTGTGCCGAGGTGGAAATACTTTTTTGCTCCAGCCAGAGTAATGACAATGTACAGCACAAACTATCTTCAATCATGAAACAGATGTCAGTTATTGAATAGTATGACTGGAGGGTGCAAGACTATTATAATCCCCAATGAGTCTGGAGGTGGGATGGGGAATTCTCACCTGAGTGGCAAGATATTTGAACCAGACCCGAGGCTTGCCGAGGGTCTGGTTCAAATATCTTGCCCGTGGGTGAGATTTCCCCATTCCCACCTTCAGACTCATCGAGGATGATTTTTCTCCCTCCACACGAGGATTACATCATTATAGATAATTGGCGGTCATGTGGTGACATACCCAATTTATCAATACGTAGTCCATTTGAAAAACGAACAATTTCATTGGAAAGATCATACAAAAGTTAGGTATATACCATATGTATATACAAAAAAATTGATGTGTAACACTGTCCGTTAAGGGGTTAATGAATTTGCACTTGTCAAACTCTAATGTAAAGGGCATTGTGAGATTATGATCGATCGATAAATTCGCGCAGTGATATTATTAAATCTGTAGAGAAACATGGGGTTGAAACAAATCAAGTTTAATATTTTAATAATAATTAAATATTGAGTCTATATCGACGAGGAACAGATAAATAGGTAATAAATTAACACAATCGTGAAGCCATTTTGTTTATTTACAATTGTGCAGACGATGATGAAATAGTTCCGGCGACCTAATAAAATATGCAAATGAGTATGTCACGTGGGGTGGGTGGGATAGAAATATCCCACCCTCCTGTCTCACCCGGGACACGCGTATGTTTCAGGTATAGTGGCGGAGAAAAGACTTTTTCTAACTGGTTTGAATGACTTCTGTGACTGAACCCATTGTGAGAAGAGATCAACTCGTGTTTTGTTTTGTTTCAAGCCATTGAGACACTCCTATACAACACATGGATTTGCGTGATAATTTTTATGCAAATCTATGGCTTCCCTTCAAATTTAAAGGATTTTATACCATGATTACCTATTCTACTATATGTAAAAAGCATATGACATTAATTTTAGCTTTACACACCAACTGTGGTGGACACGTGTATCTGTGATGAACACGCCAGCAATGGGATTTCAATAGTTGATATCTACACCTACAGTGAAACTACATCCAAGTTGACCTTTGGTGACCTCGACCTGAATACAAACCTGTCAAAATTTATCGATCGTCACCTCACGAAGAGTGAAATGAAAGTGGCAATTATTGATTACAGTGGAGCCCACTTAATTGGATATCTCTTAATTGTATTTCCCTGTTAATTGAATATAATTTTCAAACACAAAACCATTTACCATACCTTCAGTACAAATTTGATCTGTTAATTGCATATGGGTTGTAGAGTAAACTCCTGTTAATTGTATATAAATTTTTGTAATATGTCGAAAAAATTACTGTGACACGCACCGAATTCCCCTTATTTATCAACCTTTTTGGGCTCACTACATCCAATACAGACATTTATTCTATGAGCTCTGTCAAACAAGATATAATAGAATAAATGCTCAGTTTACCTCCAGAACACAGGAAATTGACCAAATCCCTGTTAATTGTATACTCCTGTTAATTAATTTTCACTGGCAAAATGGATATTCAATTAAGAGGATTCTACTGTACATTTTTAAATGAGTTTACCTCATAAGGTACCAAAACTTAACAAACATGCATTGTCTCATGTTAATAAAGCATCGATAACTCGAAATAGTTTGATATTAAGTTATTAAAATAAAAAAGGCCCTGTGGTTTGAGCTTTTCTTTTTCCATTTCGTTTCGGCAATAAAATTGACAGCGGAAGTACCGCCCACCGGTGCTCATGTAAACAAAAAACAGATTTGCATGTGTGTACATCTGCTGCTCAGTAAAATTGAAAAAAAATTAATAACGACTCTTAATAATCTGACGATCATGGTATAAACAAAATATACCCAAAATAGCTTGGTGTACCAAATATTCACCACTCCTTAACAGCTTGCCAAAGACTCATGGTTAACACCACTTCACCACTCGTGGTGAACATTTGGTACATCAAGCTACTATGTGTATTTTCTATATTATACACTGGATTGGTGGCTTTGTTGTGCAAGAGATTAACCCTTTACCCACAATAACAAGAAAACCATTCAGCACTATTCACAACAAATCACCATTCAATTTTTTTTATTTTTTGTCTTAAAAACATACAAGTAGGTTGTGACTCCTCATTGAGGGAGCATAAGCTACGTGTTTAATGCAAAAAATAAAAAAAAATAATTATTCAAGAATTTTGTTGGCAAGTTTCATCTTCCTTTCGTGTTAGGTAAAGGGTTAAGCAAGCTCCAACCACAACTGGCTACCATTGCCAGTTTATTGCAAAATGTATTTGGTGTTTACATTTTGTAGAAAAAAATTCAGGGGCAAACAAATTTTTCAATCTTGACAGTTACCTTAATCAGGGACTTTTACAAAAGTAACAAATAAATTTGAGTCAGTGCTTTGAGTCTTGTGGAAAAGTTGCTTTTTGTTTGTTAGTGATGATTTGTGTTCAATCATCGCCGTTCTTTTAAATACAAAGAATACTCTTCTGTAGCTTCAAATCATTTCATTGAACATTCATTGATTTCCGTCTTCTACATTTACAAAAAACTTTTTGAATTACTGGTAGCTATATAATCGGCTATTTATACAAAATACATCAGGAAACAGGAGTGTCATGTCTTCATTAGAGTAGCAATTTGATTATATTATTGATCTTGAGTTTCTGTTCAACAGACGCCTATTTTAGTTGTTAATTCAGATAAAACTATGTAATTTGGCATTTATTTGTATGGATTTTGTTGAACATTCCTTACATTTCCATTAAAAAAGTAGCAGACAACCTGAAGGCATATTATCTGTTGAACAGACTAAGTAAACTGCATTGTATTCAGGCATTTTACATGCACAGAAATTTGTTATGATGTAACCTTTGTTTGATTTGGATAGTGATTAAATGTGCCTGCTACCGGTGTATCTTCCTAAACTAAAATTCACAACAGTAAGATAATTGGGAAAGCTGAAGAATAGGGGAGTCCGCAATTTATTTTAAAAATACCAGGTCTTCATTTTTAGCTTAACTTGACATAGTCAATTTAAGCTATTGCCATCACGCGTGCAGAAGTCTGTTAGTCTGTGAGTCTGTTGGTCTGTGAGTCTGTTAGTCTGTGAGTCTGTGACGTCTGTTCACATTTTCCTTTAGCACGGGCTACACCCCGCAGTTCTTGTCTGATCATCACGAAATTTCACATGCAGGTTTGGGGTCATGTCTAGATGAGAACGTCCCCTTTTGGTCGTGATTGGGCAACCGGTATGGCTGCCCGAGCCCAAAACCCGAAAACCATTAGCACAGTCTACAGGTCGTATTTATGAAGGGATTTCATTGTAACTTGGTAGGATGCCTCTGTATAATGCCTAGATGAGAACGTCCCCTTTTGGGCATGATCTATCAACCGTGATGGCTGCCCAAGCCCGAAACCCAAAAACTTTTAGCACAGTCTGCAGGTCATGTTTAATGAGGAGGGATTTCATTGTAACTTGGTAGGATGACTCCTTATGATATCTAGATGAGAATTTCCCCATTTGGGCATGATCTGCCAACCGTGATGACTGCCCAAGCCCAAAACCCGAAAACCTTTACCACAGTCTACAGGTCATATTTATTGAGGAATTTCATTGTAACTTGGTGGGTTGACTTCATACAATGTCTAGATGAGAGAGTCCCCTTTTGGACGTGATTGGGCAACTGTGATGGCTACAGAGGCCCGAAGCCCGAAAACCTTTAGCACAGTCTAGAGGTCATATTTATGAAGGGATTTCATTGTAACTTGGTAGGATGATGACTCCAAATAATGTCTAGATGAGAACGTCCCATTTTGATCGCGATCATGCAGCCTTGATGGGTGCCCGAGCCCAAAAACCTTTAGCATAGGCAAAAGGTCATATTTATGGAAGGATTTCATTGTAACCTGTTAGGTTGACTCCATATAATGCCTAGATGATGACATCCCCTTTTGGTCGTGATGGGTCAGTTGTGATGGCTACAAGTGCCCGAAGCCCGAAAACCTTGAGCACAGTCTACAGGTCATATTTATGAAGGGATTTCATTGTAACTTCTTAGGATCACTCCAGATGATGCCCAGATGAGATTGTGTCCTACAGTTGCAATCATTCAGCCATGATGGCTGCCCGAGCCCGAAGCCCGAAAAGCTTTAGCACAGTCTACAGGTCATGTTTATGAAGGGATTTCATTGTAACTTGATAGGTTAACTTCATATAATGTCTAGATGAGAACGTCCCCTTTTGGACATGATTGGGCAACTGTGACAGCTAAAGGTGTCCGAAGCCCGAAAACCTTAAGCTCAGTCTACAGGTCATATTTATGAGGGGATTTCATTGTAACTTGGTAGGATAACTCCAAATAATGTCTAGCTGAGAACGTCCCATTTTGATAGCGATTATTCAGCCTTGATGGGCGCCCGAGCCCAAAAACCTTTAGCATAGGTAAAAGGTCATATTTATGGAAGGATTTCATTGTAACCTATTAGGTTGACTCCATATAATGCCTAGATGATGACATCCCCTTTTGCTCGTGATTGGTCAACTGTGATGGCTACATGTGCCCGAAGCCCGAAAACCTTGAGCACAGTCTACAGGTCATATTTATGAAGGGATTTCATTGTAACTTCTTAGGATCACTGCAGATGATGCCCAGATGAGATTGTCCCCTTTGGTTGCGATCATTCAGCCATGATGGCTGCCGAAGCCCGAAACCCTTTAGCACAGTCTACAGATCATATTTATGAAGGGATTTCATTGTAACTTGGTAGGTTGACTTCATATAATGTCTAGATGAGAACGTCCCCTTTTGGACACGATTGGGCAACTGTGACGGCTTCAGGGGCCCAAAGCCCGAAAACCTTTAGAACAGTCTACAGGTCATAATTATGAAGGGATTTCATTGTAGCTTGGTAGGATGACTCCAAATAGTGTCCAGATGAGAACGTCACCTTTTGGTCACGGTCATTCAGCCTTGATGGCTGCCCGAGCCCAAAAACCTTTAGCATGTCTGTAGGTCGTATTTATGGAAGGATTTCATTGTAACTTCTTAGGTTGACTCCGTAGATGATGACATCCCCTTTTGGTCGTGGTTGGTCAGCTGTGATGGCTACAGGTGCCTGAAGTCCGAAAATCTTGAGCACAGTCTACAGGTCAGATTTATGAAGGGATTTCATTGTAACTTCATAGGATCACTCCAGATGATGTCCAGATGAGAATGTCCCCTTTTGGTTGCGATCATTCAACCATGATGGCTGCCCAAACCTAAAGCCCAAAAACCTTTAGCACAGTCTTCAAATCATATTTATGAAAGGATTTCATCGTAACTTGGTAGCTTGACTTCATGTAATGTCTAGATGAGAACAGCCCCTTTTGGACACCATTAGGCAACTGTGTTGGCTACAGGAGCCCAAAGCCCGAAAATCTTTAGCACAGTCTACAGGTGATATTTATGAAGGGATTTCATTGTACCTTGGTAGGATGACTCTAAATAATGTCTAGATGAGAACGTCCCCTTTTGGTTGCGATCATTCAGCCTTGATGGCTGCACGAACCCAAAACCTTTAGCATAGTCTATTGGTCATATTTGTGGAAGGACTTCATTGTAACCTGTAAGTTTGACTCCATATAATGCCTAGATGATGACATCCCCTTTTGGTTGTGATTGGTCAGCTGTGACGGCTTCAGGGGCCCGAGGCCCAAAAACCTTGAGCACAGTCTACAGGTCATATTTATGAAGGGATTTCATTGTAACTTTGTAGGATCACTCCAGATGATGTCCAGATGAGAATGTCCCCTTTTGGTTGCGATCATTCAACCATGATGGCTGCCAGAGCCCAAAGCCCAAAAACCTTTAGCACAGTCTACAGGTCATATTTATTAAGGGATTTCATTGTAGCTTGGTAGGTTGACTTCATATAATGTCTAGATGTGAACGTCCCATTTGGACGCAATTGGGAAACTGACAGCTACAGGGGCCCGAAGCCCGAAAATCTTTAGCACAGTCTACAGGCGATATTTATGAAGGGATTTCAATGTAACTTGATAGGATGACTCGTTTTGGAATAATTTCACTGTAACTTGGTAACTTTTGTTGATATACGTTAACTGTGAGGGCCACATACATTAACTGTGAGGTCATATTAACCCACCCCTCAGCTCTTTAGTACAGTGTACACCTCATATTATTTTTATCATTAACATAGCATACATTGAACAGAAATGAACATATTCCCAATTATCACAATTCTTGTCTTATTTCATAATCCTTTCATAAACATTGAACATTATCCTTTTCATCAAACACAACACACAAGTTAAGCTACAGTGTCATTTCACCACTTTCCATCATATTTTTAATAAATTTAGAGAAAAAAAAATTGGATTTAACCCTCTTTTGTCATAATACTGACATTTTTGTAAGCCTGGTTGGTGGGAGGGGAGGGGAGCGGGTGCCGTATGACAATGTTACCAATAGAGTTGGGTGATTAACCAAAAATTCAGTTTAGTTTCTGTTTTGTTATCGAAACTGAAACAATTACAGAAAACACTTCATCGCGGTTTTCAACTTCAGTGTTGAAAAACTCTACTCAGGTCTTCACTTCTCAGAATAAAGAGAGAAACAACCTAAAGTTAACCCTGTTTCAAACTTCAGAGTCACGATACCCCATTTTCAGAACAGCTGCACTAATTGGTATTGCGTTCGGATGCAGTGTCGGATGTGGCATTTACCGTGAAAATAGGTGACCAAATTACTTTTAATGCATCGTGTTTTGAACATTCATCTGTTTAGCGAATGCAATTTCCTTTGCAGAATTGGAACTTGCACTTGTTCTACATTTATAATGACAAATATATTTATTTCTACATGTAATTTTGAAAGTTTGCACTTCAAAGCCAGCATCAAAATCATAGTTGAAGTTGGATGGAAATTTAGGGTTACAATGAGCGACTTTTACTTGATAAAATTTTAATGGTGGGCATAATTTTTTAGAGTCATTAGATTACCCAAAACACAGGCATTGGGGGTGGGGTGGGGGGCTAATTTTGCAACAGACTCAAGGCAAAAATCATTTTTCTCAAACTTGAAATTCTTGAGATAATTTATGCAAATACATTATGCTCAGGAAATCGGTATATTACACAGGTGCGTTGCCCTGTTAAGGGAGTCCATGTGACACTGACTGGCACTAAATACATCTTTCTATACTCAACTGCAGTGTATTATTATGTTTGTACAACGAAAACCAAAACCGAAAACCCATCTCTTTCAATGAAACTGAAACCGGAACTGACATGAAATTTGAAAAACGCCCATCTCTAGTTACCAATGTTACACACTTTCCTCCTGCCTGTGTTCTGCTTGTAATATAAAATGCCACATGCTGCTAGAATAGAAAATTTAAAACTCATCAGAAATCATTAGGGTCAGTTTAATAAGGGGAAGGGTTAGCATGCCACTGCCAACTCTCACCCTCAAAATATTGACCCTGTACTATTTTGGATGTCTCCTGTTTCAGTCCACTTCAAAATGGAGACTCTTTTTCAGTATGTTTTGGCCATTACATTAGGTAAAGGGTTAAATAAATAGAGTCCCCTATTCTTCAGCTTTGTCAGTCTTTAGTCAAGATAAGCTATTGCCATCACGCGTGCAGAAGTCTGTTAGTCTGTGAGTCTGGTAGTCTGGGAGTCTGTGACGTCTGTTCACATTTTCCTTTAGCACGGGCTACACCCCGCAGTTCTTGTCTGATCGTCACGAAATTTCATATGCAGGTTTGGGGTCATGTCTAGATGAGAACGTCCCCTTTTGGTCGTGATCGGGCAACCGGTATGGCTGCCCGAGCCCAAAACCCGAAAACCATTAGCACAGTCTACTGGTCGTATTTATGAAGGGATTTCATTGTAACTTGGTAGGATGCCTCTGTATAATGCCTAGATGAGAACGTCCCCTTTTGGGCATGATCTTTCAACCGTGATGGCTGCCCAAGCCCGAAACCCAAAAACTTTTAGCACAGTCTGCAGGTCATGTTTAATGTGGAGGGATTTCATTGTAACTTGGTAGGTTGACTCCTTATGATGTCTAGATGAGAATTTCCCCATTTGGGCATGATCTGCAAACCGTGACGACTACCCGAGCCCAAAACCCGAAAACCTTTACCACAGTCTACAGGTCATATTTATTGAGGAATTTCATTGTAACTTGGTGGGTTAACTTCATACAATGTCTAGATGAGAAAGTCACCTTCTGGGCATGATTGGGCAACTGTGATGGCTACAGGGGCCCAATGCCCGAAAACCTTTAGCACAGTCTACAGGTCATATGGAGGGATTTCATTGTAACTTGGTAGGATGACTCCAAATAATGTCTAGATGAGAACGTCCCATTTTGATCGCGATCATGCAGCCTTGATGGGTGCCCGAGCCCAAAAACCTTTAGCATAGGCAAAAGGTCGCAGTTCTTGTCTGATCATCACGAAATTTCATATGCAGGTTTGGGGTCATGTCTAGATGAGAACGTCCCCTTTTGGTCGTGATCGGGCAACCGGTATGGCTGCCCGAGCCCAAAACCCGAAAACCATTAGCACAGTCTACAGGTCGTATTTATGAAGGGATTTCATTGTAACTGGTAGGATGCCTCTGTATAATGCCTAGATGAGAACGTCCCCTTTTGGGCATGATCTATCAACCGTGATGGCTGCCCAAGCCCGAAACTCAAAAACTTTTAGCACAGTCTGCAGGTCATGTTTAATGTGGAGGGATTTCATTGCAACTTGGAAGGATGACTCCTTATGATGTCTAGATGAGAATTTCCCCATTTGGGCAGGATCTGCCAACCATGACGACTGCCCGAGCCCAAAACCCGAAAACCTTTACCACAGTCTACAGGTCATATTTATTGAGGAATTTCATTGTAACTTGGTGGGTTGACTTCATACAATGTGTAGATGAGTAAGTCACCTTTTGGGCATGATTGGGCAACTGTGACGGCTACAGGGGCCCAAAGCCCGAAAACCTTTAGCACAGTCTACAGGTCATATGAAGGGATTTCATTGTAACTTGGTAGGATGACTCCAAATAATGTCTAGATGAGAACGTCCCATTTTGATCGCGATCATGCAGCCTTGATGGGTGCCCGAGCCCAAAAACCTTTAGCATAGGCAAAAGGTCATATTTATGGAAGGATTTCATTGTAACCTGTTAGGTTGACTCCATATAATGCCTAGATGATGACATCCCCTTTTGGTCGTGATTGGTCATTTGTGATGGCTACTAGTGCCCGAAGCCCGAAAACCTTGAGCACAGTCTACAGGTCATATTTATGAAGGGATTTCATTGTAACTTCTTGGGATCACTCCAGATGATGCCCAGATGAGATTGTCCCCTATGGTTGCGATCATTCAGCCATGATGGCTGCCCGAGCCCAAAGCCCGAAAACCTTTAGCACAGTCTACAGGTCATATTTATGAAGGGATTTCATTGTAACTTGGTAGGTTAACTTCATATAATGTCTAGATGAGAATGTCCCCTTTTGGACATCATTGGGCTACTGTGACGGCTAAAGGTGCCCAAAGCCCGAAAACCTTTAGCACAGTCTACATGTCATATTTATGAGGAGATTTCATTGTAACTTGGTGGGATAACTCCAAATAATGTCTAGATGAGAACGTCCCATTTTGGCCATGATCATTCAGCCTTGATGGGTGCCCGAGCCCAAAAACCTTTAGCATAGGCAAAAGGTTATATTTATAGAAGGATGTCATTGTAACCTGTAAGGTTGACTCCATATAATGCCTAGATGTTGACATCCCCTTTTGGTCATGATTGGTCAACTGTGATGGCTATAGGTGCCCGAAGCCTGAAAACCTTGAGCACAGTCTACAGGTCATATTTATGAAGGGATTTCATTGTAACTTTGCAGGATCACTCCAGATGATGCCCAGATGAGATTGTCCCCTTTGGTTGTGATCATTCAACCATGATGGCTGCCCGAGCCCGAAGCCTGAAAACCTTTAGCACAGTCTACAGGTTATATTTATGAAGGGATTTCATTGTAACTTGGTAGGTTGACTTCATATAATGTCTAGATGAGAACGTCCCCTTTTGGACACGATTGGGCAACTGTGACAGCTTCAGGGGCCCAAAGCCCAAAAACCTTTAGAACAGTCTACAGGTCATAATTATGAAGGGATTTCATTGTAGCTTTGTAGGATGACTCCAAATAGTGTCCAGATGAGAATGTCCCCTTTTGGTTGCGATCATTCAACCATGATGGCTGCCAGAGCCCAAAGCCCAAAAACCCTTAGCACAGTCTACAGGTCATATTTATTAAGGGATTTCATTGTAACTTGGTAGATTGACTTCATATAATGTCTAGATGAGAACGTCCCCTTTGGACGCAATTGGGAAACTGACGGCTGCAGGGGCCGAAGCCCGAAAACCTTTAGCACAGTCTACAGGCCATATTTATGAGGGGATTTTAATGTAACTTGATAGAATGACTCGTTTTGGAATAATTTCACTGTAACTTGGTAACTTTTGTTGATGTACGTTAACTGTGAGGGCCACATACATTAACTGTGAGGTCATATTAACCCATCCCTCAGCTCTTTAGTACAGTGTACACCTCATATTATTTTTATCATAAACATAGCACACAGGGAACAGAAATGAACATATTCCCAATTATCACAATTCTTGTCTTATTTCATAATCCTTTCATAAACATTGAACATTATCCTTTTCATCAAACACAACACACAAGTTAAGCTACAGTGTCATTGACACTTTCATTTTTAGCTCAACTTTGGCAAAGCCAAATTTGAGCTTTTGTCATGGTATTTATGAACCGATCTTTACGAAACTTCTTGGGTACCTTTGTTATGACCGTGGGACGAGAACGAGTGTTTTTGGGTGCAGTCCGAAATTCAAGATGGCTGCCAACCGCCATTTTGTACCGACGATGCAGAAATCTGTTTTTTGTACAGAACTTCCATATGAAAGCTCTGATTTGAATAATTTTTTGTATGAATGTTTAGTACCATGGGATACATCACATATAATACGGGTTTTTTTCTCATGCGTAAATTGTGCAAATTAGACTAATTTTGATGTTTTTTGGGGTTACTTTCAGCACTGTAAGTGCAAATGCCAATACGGCTCAGGCTAGAGGCCGTATTTATGAACCGATCTTTACGAAACTTCTTGGGTACCTTTGGTATCACCGTGGGACGAGAACGAGTGTTTTTGGGTCCGGTCCGAAATTCAAGATGGCTGATGGCAGCCATATTGTACAAAATTAGGTGCAATCAGATTTTCGCACAGAACTTCCATATGAAAGCGCTGATTTGAATAATTTTTTGTGTGAATGTTTAGTACCATGGGATACATCACATATAATACAGGTTTTTTTCTCATGCAGAAATTATGCAAATTCGATGAACTTTGATTTTTTCAGTGCGACTTACACAATGTAAGCACTCATGTCAATACGGCTCAGACTAGAGTCTGTATTTATGAACTGATCTTCACAAAATGTCTTGGGTACCTTTTGTTATCACCTTGGGACGAGAACGAGTGTTTCTGGGTGCGGTCTAAAATTCAAGATGGCTGCCAGTGGCCATTTTGTACCGAAATTAGGTCTAATCAGTTTTTTGTACACAACTTCTATACAGCTCAGACTAGAGACCATATTTATGAACCAATCTTTACGAAACTTCTTGGGTACCTTTGTTATCACCGTGGGATGAGAGCCAGTGTTTTTGGGTGTGGTCCTAAATTCAAGTTGGCCACCAGCAGCCATTTTGTACCAAAATTAGTGCAATCAGTCTTTTGTACAGAACTTCTGTATGAAAGTTCTGATTTGAATAAATTTTTGTATGAATGTTTAGTAACATGGAATACATCACATATTCTAAGGATTTTTTTTTTCGTGCAGAAATTATGCAAATTAGATGAACTTTGATTTATTCAGTGCTACTTACACAATGTAAGCACTCATGTCAATACGGCTCAGGGTAGAGGCTGTATGTATGAACCGATCTTCACAAAACTTCTTGGGTACCTTTGTTATCACCTTGGGATGAGAATGAGTGTTTCTGGGTACGGTCCAAAATTCAAGATGGCTGCCAGTGGCCATTTTGTACCGAAATTAGGTCCAATCAGTTTTTTGTCACAAGTTCTATACAGCTCGTATTTATGAACTGATCTTCACAAAACTTCTTGGGTACTTTTGTCTTCACCTTGGGACAGGAACGAGTGTGTTTTGGGGTGCCTTTGTTATCACTGTGCTATGAGAACAAATATTTTGGGGTTCAGTCAGACCTACTATGGGACTCAAAGATTTTTTTCTAGTTTAGCATCTGACTGTCACCCACCTTTACAATACTTTACCTATACATTTGTTACAGGCAACGGTCAGTATTTATGTACAGACCATTACAATACTTTATATGTACCTTTGTTATCAGGTCATTACCTAGATGTTTGTCATTGCTGCATCACATACTATACATGTACATGTCTTTGTCTTGACAAGTTGAGCTACAGTGTCATTGACACTTTCATTTAAATATACCCCCC
This sequence comes from Pictodentalium vernedei, assembly GCA_031216915.1. Taxonomy (NCBI): domain Eukaryota; kingdom Metazoa; phylum Mollusca; class Scaphopoda; order Dentaliida; family Dentaliidae; genus Pictodentalium; species Pictodentalium vernedei. Next base: position 548,091,042 of record CM062295.1, on the reverse strand, counting down.
CCCCCCCCTCCCCCCATCAGTAGGAGTAGAACACTTGGTGTTGATTTCTTTCTTGATGCATGCCTTTAATTGAATTTGTCATGAAAGCAAATTCTGGTAACTTTGTTGCAGCCATGACTTGATTTTATGATAAATTGAAGGAAATTCTTAGCATGTAACATACTGCACATTCTGAATTAACCCTTTGAACCCGAGAAGCCACTTTGTTTGTCCAGAACATGATACATTATACTTTCATTAAGTAGGATGGCTGCTATGTTAAAGTGTGGGATAGACCAACCAATATTAATTGCTCTAACCCTATTCAATAAATATGGGCTATTCCAATTGCTTCTATTGAACTGACATGGAAGATTCCACCAGGGTTCAAAGGGTTAATAGACCGATTCTGTTACTTGCAATTAATTTTAAAACCCTAAATTATTTATCATGCATTCAACACAAATTTGACTTATAAATTGCATAGATTCCTGTTAATTGAATTAAACATCTGGTAATCTTGTCAGAAAATTATTCTGACAACCACTAAATTCATTTGTGTTACAGATTTGTTTGGACCTGTTGCCTTCAGTATATACCTTTACTTTATTATATCTTCTTTGTCAGAGCTTCATGAGCTCTTTCAAACAAAACTTAAAAGAATAAATACACAGTTTATTACCAGAGCATTGGACAATTTTCTAATTTTGGTTAATTGGATATTCCTGTTAAATAAATAACACAGGATATTGCCCAATTGCGTAGCAGCATGCTCAGGGGTGCCTAATTCATATTTGTTCAAATCAAGCCACTGGGTTCATATTTTTCACCATGGAGTGTCTACCTAACAGTCTCCCACTGTTCAAAATGAAAATGGGAAATGGCTGATTTTCTTAATCTTTTTTATGTAAATTAGAGCATATCCTTTTTTAGCTCTCCTGACTTTCAATCAGGGGAGCTATAGTGATCACTCACCGTCCGTCGTCCATGAACATGGTGTTTGCATCTTCTCCTCCAAAACCACTGAACCAATTTAATTTGAAATTTGAGATAATAGTTTGTTATGACATCGCATTTTGATTTTGTTCAAATCAAGTTGCCTCACCCCTTGGTAAGGCCACGTCCAAAAAGTGTGCTTAAATCTTAAAAAATCTTCTTCTCATGAACCAGCAGTAGCAGAGACTTGATATTTGATGTGCAGCTTCCTTTTGAGGTGTACACTCAGATTTGTTCAAGAGAAGTTCAAGGAGCCATATTTGCCTTCGTTATAGGAGGGGCAAGAATTTTTGCCCCGCCCAAAATTTCTATTTTCCAAACCGAGAGGCTGATTTGAACCAAATGTGGTATGAAGGCTTATTTGGTCATAAGTACTTAATTTATGCAAAAAAAATTTCCATGGGAACTGCAGAAGCTAAAAATAGAAAAACTATAAAACGCCCATATCTCCAAAACTGCATGGCATTGAGAATTCTTATATGGTGTGAAACTTCCTTAGAACCAACAGAATGGAATCTTCCAAAATAATTGCTATCGGTTTTATCATGGGTTACTTTTTCGGGACTTTGAAAAAGTGCTGAGTCAGCATTTTTTATGTGTACCCATACTATGTATGGTACACATAATGCCGGCATCCGGGGTGACCATCCGTCGTTCGTCCATCCTTTGTCCGTCCATCCGTCTGTCTGTCCATCCATCAGTCTGTCCATCTGTCCGTCCAGCATCCGTATCCATTTCTTTGGCATTCGATAACTTGAAAAATATTGCTTGTATTGTCAAGTTACTTTATATTTGTGTTCAGGTTACTGATGTGCCCAGCTGTATAGTTTTTGGTGTAAATCGGATAATTTGATCCTGAGATATTAACCCTTTATCCTTCAAATTGAAAATTCCCCCAATCCCTTTGGCATTCGATAACTTGAAAAATATTGCTTGGATTGTGTAGTTACTTTATATTTGTGTTCAGGTTACTGATTTGCCAAGCTGTATAGTTTTTGGTGTAAATCTGAAGATTTGATAGCGAGACATTAAACCTTTATCCTTCAAATTGAAAATTCCTCCAATCCCTTTGGCATTTGATAACTTGAAAAATATTACTTGGATTGTCAAGTTACTTTACATTTGTGTTCAGGTTACTGATGTGCCGAGCTGTATAGTTTTTGGTGTAAATCTGTTATTTTGATCCTGAGATATTAACCCCTTGTCCTTCAAATTGAAAATTCCTCCAATCCCTTTGGCATTCGATAACTTGAAAAATAATGCTTGGATTGTCAAGTTACTTTATATTTGTGTTTAGGTTACTGATGTGCCAAGCTGTATAGTTTTTGGTGTAAATCTGATAATTTAATCCTGAGATATTAACCCTTTATCCTTCAAATTGAAAGTTCCTCCAGTCCCTTTGGCATTCGATAACTTGAAAAATATTGCTTGCATTGTCAAGTTACTTTATATTTCTCTTCAGGTTACTGATGTACCGAGCTGTATAGTTTTTGGTGTAAATCTGTTATTTTAATCCTGAGATATTAACCCTTCATCCTTCAGATTGAAAATTCCTCCAATCCCTTTGGCATTTGATAACTTGAAAAATATTGCTTGGATTGTCAAGTTACTTTATAATTGTGTTCGGGTTACTGATGTGCTGAGCTGTATAGTTTTTGGTGTTAATCTGATAATTTGATCCGGAGATATTAACTCTTTATCCTTCAATTGAAAATTCCTCCAATCCCTTTGGCATGAGATAACTCAAAAAATATCAATCCGATTGTCATGTTACTTTATATATTTATTCAGGTTACTGATGTGCTGTGCTGTATAGTTTTTTATGTAAATCTGATAATTTGATCCGGAGATATTAACCCATTATCCATCAAATTAGACACTCCTCCAATCCATTTCTATATGTACCCATACCTTGTATGGTGTACATAATGTCGACATCTGTGGTGGCCCTCCGTCATACAGCTTTCTACTAGCTGCACGTATGGGTACACATCTGACGATTTCATCGGCGTATTTTTTAACACTGTGGGTAATGGGAAAAACATTTACGACTACTTTTCTCCCAAACCACTGCTCCAAAAGCTTTCAAATTTCACATATAACATCTTCGGAAGATTGTTTCACATGTTTATCGAAATCAAATTCCTGGGTCCATATTTCGGAGCCCAAATGTTTAAGTTAGTGCAGTATGAGGAATATTCTTAAAAATCTTCTTCTTCAAATCTTCCAATCAGAATCGTTTGATATTTGGTATGCAGCATGCTTAGCAGGGTGAGATTCAAGTTTGTTCAAGCCAAGTCCCTGGGTTCATATTTGGGCTCACTGTGGAAGCCCGAATTATAACTTAGTTCAAAATGAGAAAATTTCTTTAAAAATCTTTTTCTTCACAACCAGCAGTTGGTATGTTTTGATATTTGGTATGCAGCATCCTTAGGGTGGTTAGATTCAAGTTTGTTTAAGCCAATTCCCTAGATTCATATTTGGGCTCACTGTGGGAGCTCGAATTGTAACTTAGTTCAAAATGAGGACTTTTCTTTAAAAATCATCTTCTTCAGATCCAGCTGTCAGAATGTTTTGATATTTGGTATGCGGCATCCTTAGTGGGGTGAGATATAAGTTTGTTCAAGCCAAGTCCCTGGGTCCATATTTGGGTTCCCTGTGGGAGCTCGAATTATAACTTAGTTCAGTATGAGGAATATTCTTCAAAAATCTTTTTCTTCACATCCACCAGTCAAAATCTTTTCTTATTTGGTATACAGCATCCTTACGGAGGTCAGATTCAAGTTTGTTCAAGCCAAGTCCCTAGGTTATTATTTGGGCTCACTGTGGGAGCTCAAATTGTAACTTTGTTCAAAATGAGGAATTTTCTTTAAAAATCATCTTCTTCAGATCCCCCAGTTAGAATGTGTTGATATTTGGTATGCAGCATCCTTAAGGTGGTGAGATTCAAGTTTGTTTAAACCAATTCCCTAGGTTCATATTTGGGCTCACTGTGGGAGCTCGAATTGTAACTTAGTTCAAAATGAGGACTTTTCTTTAAAAATCAACTTCTTCAGATCCAGCTGTCGGAATGTTTTGATATTTGGTATGCTCGATTCTTCAGATCCCCCAGTTAGAATGTGTTGATATTTGGTATGCAGCATCCTTAAGGTGGTGAGATTCAAGTTTGTTTAAACCAATTCCCTAGGTTCATATTTGGGCTCACTGTGGGAGCTTGAATTGTAACTTTGTTCAAAATGAGGAATTTTCTTTAAAAATCATCTTCTTCAGATCCCCCAGTTAGAATGTGTTGATATTTGTTATGCTGCATCCTTAGTGGGGTGAGATATAAGTTTGTTCAAGCCAAGTCCCTGGATTCATATTTGTGGTCACTGTTGGAGCTTGAATTATAACTTCAATATGAGGAATTTTCTTTAAAAATCTTCTTCAGATCAGCAGTCAGAATATTTTGATATTTGGTATGCAGCATCCTTAGGGGAGGGGTGGGGGGGGGGGGGGGGGGTGAGATTCAAGTTTGTTCAAGCCAAGTCCCTGGGTCAATATTTGGGCTCCCTGTGGGAGTCTGAATTATTACTTATTTCAATATTAGGAATATTCTTTAAAAATCTTTTTTTTTAGATCCACTGGTCAGAATCTTTGGATATTTGGTATAAGCTTTTCTTAGGAGAGGCAGATCCTACTTGTTGAAATCAATTCCCTGGGTTGATGTTTAGGCTACCATGTCATTTGAGTGCCCTCAGGCCCCTTAGGGCCTCGTGTTATTCTTCTAGCCAAAACTTCTATCTTTTCTCAGTATCATCTTGCAACTTTTTGTACAGCAAAATTATACGTCGTCTTTACAAGTTACCTATTAGAGAAACTGAAAAGGTGAAGGATGTCTTGTGGAAAAAGTTATTTGTTATTTGCTCAATGAATGAATTACCCTAATCATATTTTATTTTCATTATATTTTCAGGAAGACGATGTTGAGACATCTTATGGCAATATTCATGTTGCAATACAAGGAGACCGATCAAAACCACCAATTGTTACATTCCATGACATTGGGCTGAATCGTATGTATTTAATTAAATTGTTGAAAGTGTGAAATGAGTAATGTCAAAATTTTTTAATTTTGTACCTAATCAATTGATTTTATTGGTAACTGGTTTATTGTTTAGTCATGAGTGTACATTTGGATAATTATTCCCTCTGAGATTGACATTACTGGTGTTGTTTATGGCTGTCCTTTATGTAAAATTATTTTATTGTGTTATTTACAGTCCTTTGTGATCGATTCTTGTCAAATAATGAAGTTTTATAGACTGTAATTTCAAATAAACTGATAATCAATAATTCTAAAGCACTTCAAATTTAACTGGTTGAGTGCTAGAAACCATTATCGTGGCTGTATTGAAAAGTACTGAAAGCCACTTTATTGGCTTTATGCTAAATTCATTAGCTTTCTGTATTCGGGAGCATGGGGCTCAGTGGATACAGCATTGGACTTCAAACTGAAAAGTCCACAGTTCAATCCCTGCCTGTTGTAGCTGTGTTGTGTCCTTGGGCAAAACACTTGGTCCTGACTACCCTTGTGCCATGTACTAAGGTAGGTGTACAGCACATTGATGGTGCACTTGTCTTCAACCAATGCTAACCTTGCTTGAGCAGAGTCTGACAGCTGCTCACTGCTACTCAGTGGTTCAAATTTAGTACTCCGGCTTCCTCCACCCATAAAACTATCTTACACAGCGTATCCCTGGCTGTCAAAAGTGTCTTTAAACCCCCCAAAATTAAATAAATAGCTTGCTATTTTCAGATCAGTGGAATCATTTTTTTAAATTTTATTTAAGATTTGTTTGTTACAATTTATTGGAGAGTGCCAACAATCATTCTCCAGTAAATTGTGACAAAACAATTATTTACAAACAAACTCTTGCTGAACTAAGCCTTCTCTTACTGGTAACATGGTATCTTTGAAAAACAATATGCATGTTACAAATAACCTTTGAAAATAATTGAACACACTACCATTCTTATATCCAATATCATCTTCAGCAAAAGGGAATACGGTGGCTCAGTGGTAGACTATTTGACTTCTATGCTTGAGGTCCCAAATTCGATCCCTGTCTGGGATGACCCGTGTTGTGTCCTTGGGCAAGGCACTTTATCCCGGTTGCCTACATGAGGTTACATGACGCCGTGTACTAAGGCATACTGCACGTTCATGGTGCACATGTCTTCAACCACTGTAATCCTGCTTGAGCACAGCTTGAACAGAGTGAGAATGTCGAGGAGCTGATAGTTGCTCATCAATGCTTGGTGGTTCTCTCCGGGTACTCTGGCCTCTGGCTTCCTCCACCTGTAAAACTGTCACGGTCATGATTGGCCATTGTGCATAAGTATGTGACCTTAAACACCAATAAATAAATAAATAATCTTCAGCAAAAGGCATGATATTTCTGCAAAAGAAGGTTGGGATTAGCCCATGAGGAAAATCAGGATTTAGTAACTTGAAACATTTTCTTTGCATGGCACATATCATGGTGCTTGGCATGCAGAACAAATTTTATCCCCCCCCCCCCCCCCCCCCCCCCCCCTGCACCCCTGAAATTTAGGTTAGGTGGCAAAAGGCGATTGAAGTGTGCATATGCTTGTACGGATGTGTGTGTGTCTGAGCAAATAAGACCTATGAAAAAAATTCTTGTTACTGAGACAATTTTGCTTCAGTTTTACAATGAAGGTGGGAGGCTTTTCTTCAGCTGAGCTTATCTAATTGCTCTCCGTCCACCATCTGACTGTCATGCATCCGTCTGTCATCAGTCAACACCATGTTTTGGTCTTCTCCAAAACCACTGGGTCAATTCAAGTGAAAGTTTGTGTGAGTGATGGTGCATTTTTAGCTTAACTTGACGTAGTCAAGATAAGTATTGCCATCACGCGTGCGGAAGTCTGTTAGTCTGTGAGTCTGGTAGTCTGTGAGTCTGTGACGTCTGTTCACATTTTCCTTTAGCACGGGCTACACCCCGCAGTTCTCGTCTGATCGTCACGAAATTTCATATGCAGGTTTGGGGTCATGTCTAGATGAGAACGTCCCCTTTTGGTCGTGATCGGGCAACCGGTATGGCTGCCCGAGCCCAAAACCCGAAAACCATTAGCACAGTCTACAGGTCGTATTTATGAAGGGATTTCATTGTAACTGGTAGGATGCCTCTGTATAATGTCTAGATGAGAACGTCCCCTTTTGGGCATGATCTATCAACCGTGATGGCTGCCCAAGCCCGAAACTCAAAAACTTTTAGCACAGTCTGCAGGTCATGTTTAATGTGGAGGGATTTCATTGCAACTTGGAAGGATGACTCCTTATGATGTCTAGATGAGAATTTCCCCATTTGGGCATGATCTGCCAACCATGATGACTGCCCGAGCCCAAAACCCGAAAACCTTTACCACAGTCTACAGGTCATATTTATGAAGGGATTTCATTGTAACTTGGTAGGTTGACTTCATATAATGTCTAGATGAGAACGTCCCCTTTTGGACATGATTGGGCAACTTTGACGGCTAAAGGTGCCCGTAGTCCGAAAACCTTTTGCACTGTCTACAGGTCATATTTATGAAGGGATTTCATTGTAACTTGGTAGGATGACTCCAAATAATGTCTAGATGAGAATGTCCCATTTTGGCCGTGATCATTCAGCCTTGATGGGTGTCCGAGCCCAAAAACCTTTAGCATAGGCAAAAGGTTATATTTATAGAAGGATTTCATTGTAACCTGTTAGGTTGACTCCATATAATGCCTAGATGATGACATCCCCTTTTGGTCGTGATTGGTCAACTGTGATGGCTACAGGTGCCCGAAGCCCGAAAACCTTGAGCACAGTCTACAGGTCATATTTATGAAGGGATTTCATTGTAACTTCGCAGGATCACTGCAGATGATGCCCAGATGAGATTGTCCCCTTTGGTTGCGATCATTCAACCATGATGGCTACCCGAGCCCGAAGCCCGAAAACTTTTAGCACAGTCTACAGGTCATATTTATGAAGGGATTTCATTGTAACTTGGTAGGTTAACTTCATATAATGTCTAGATGAGAATGTCCCCTTTTGGACATGATTGGGCTACTGTGATGGCTAAAGGTGCCCAAAGCCCGAAAACCTTTAGCACAGTCTACAGGTCATATTTATGAGGGGATTTCATTGTAACTTGGTAGGATGACTCCAAATAATGTCTAGATGAGAACATCCCATTTTGATCGCGATCATTCAGCCTTGATGGGTGCCCGAGCCCAAAAACCTTCAGTATAGGTAAAAGGTCATATTTATGGAAGGATTTCATTGTAACCTATTAGGTTGACTCCATATAATGCCTAGATGATGACATCCCCTTTTGGTCATGATTGGTTAGCTGTGATGGCTACAAGTGCCCGAAGCCCAAAAACCTTGAGCACAGTCTACAGGTCATATTTATGAAGTGATTTCATTGTAACCTCGTAGGATCACTCCAGATGATGCCCAGATGAGATTGTCTCCTTCGGTTGCGATTATTCAACCATGATGGCTGCCCAAGCCCGAAGCCCGAAAACCTTAAGCACAGTCTACAGGTCATATTTATGAAGGGATTTCATTGTAACTTGGTAGGTTAACTTCATATAATGTCTAGATGAGAACGTCCCCTTTTGGACATGATTGGGCAACTTTCACTGCTAAAGGTGCCGAAGCCCGAAAACCTTTTGCACTGTCTACAGGTCATATTTATGAAGGGATTTCATTGTAACTTGGTAGGTTGACTTCATATAATGTCTAGATGAGAACGTCCCCTTTTGGACATGATTGGGCAACTTTGACGGCTAAAGGTGCCTGAAGCCCGAAAACCTTTTGCACTGTCTACAGGTCATATTTATGAAGGAATTTCATTGTAACTTGGTAGGATGACTCCAAATAATGTCTAGATGAGAACGTCCCATTTTGGCCGTGATCATTCAGCCTTGATGGGTGCCCGAGCCCAAAAACCTTTAGCATAGGCAAAAGGTTATATTTATAGAAGGATTTCATTGTAACCTGTTAGGTTGACTCCATATAATGCCTAGATGATGACATCCCCTTTTGGTCGTGATTGGTCAACTGTGATGGCTACAGGTGCCCAAAGCCCGAAAACCTTGAGTACAGTCTACAGGTCATATTTATGAAGGGATTTCATTGTAACTTCTTAGGATCACTCCAGATGATGCCCAGATGAGATTGTCCCCTTTGGTTGCGATCATTCAACCATGATGGCTGCCCGAGCCCGAAGCCCGAAAACCTTTAGCACAGTCTACAGGTCATATTTATTAAGGGATTTCATTGTAACTTGGTAGGTTGACATCATATAATGTCTATATGAGAACGTCCCCTTTGGATGCAATTGGGAAACTGAAGGCTACAGGGGCCCGAAGCCCGAAAACCTTTAGCACAGTCTACAGGCCATATTTATGAGGGGATTTTAATGTAACTTGATAGGATGACTCGTTTTGGAATAATTTCACTGTAACTTGGTAACTTTTGTTGATATACGTTAACTGTGAAGGCCACATACATTAACTGTGCAGTCATATTAACCCACCCCTCAGCTCTTTAGTACAGTGTACACCTCATATTATTTTTATCATAAACATAGCACACAGGGAACAGAAATGAACATATTCCCAATTATCACAATTCGTGTCTTATTTCATAATCCTTTCATAAACATTGAACATTATCCTTTTCATCAAACACAACACACAAGTTAAGCTACAGTGTCATTGACACTTTCATTGTTCAACTCAGCATGCCCAGCCCCATAGGGAGGGCATGGGAGAAAATTCTCCAAAATATTTTTAAAATCTTCTCATGAACCAGTGGGTACAATGACTTGTTATTTGGTATGGAGCTTCCTTTTGAGGTGTAGAATCAAATTTGTTCAAACGAAGTTCGTGAAGCAATATTTGCTGGTGTAATGGGAGGGGCAGCTTCAACATTTTCAAATCGAGTGTCTGGGTTAATATTTGGGCTCCCTATGGGAGACCGAATTTTAACTTAGTGCAATATGAGGAAATTTTTTCAGAATCATCTTCTTCAGATCCACCAGTCAGAATGCTTTCATATTTGGTATACAGCATCTCTGGTGGGGTGAGATTCAAGTTGGTTCAAATCGAGTGTCTGGGTTAATATTTGGACTTTCTATGGGAGCCGAAATTGGCTATGTAGCTGAAGAATTAGAATTTTTTTATTAATTAAGAGTAGTCCACATAAGTTGTATCAAGGGGCTCCATAGGGGAGCTCCTCCTTTTATCTTACGATCAACTGAAGAAAAGGCATGATGCTTGGACTATTTTAGTCAATCCTGAGGGGCTCAAGGATTGACAGTGTATCCTGTGGAGATCGATTGCTTAATGTAGATTCATTCTTGGACTCTGTTTATATCGGTTCTGTTGAAGGTGAGCACTTCAGGCCCCGTGGGGCCTCTTGTTTTATTTGTTGATGCACAACAGTCCTGTAACTAGTTGGGAGTAAAAAATTTACGAATTGCACTATTATGTGGAAAAAAATATACTGTATACTCTACAGTCAAAACAGTTTTGTATTTTTACCATACTATTACAAAAGCAGAAAGAGAGTTTCAACTAGGAATGGACTGAGATCTGGTCGAAATTCTCTATCTGCTTTCCTCCCAGGCTCCCACACAACACTGTAGAATCTCACTTGTGGAAGAAAAAAGAAATGAGACAACGTCAGCTCTTTACCTAATAAACTGGGTGCATCTGCCCACATAATTTACAAATTGAACAGTTAAAATAAAACTAGTTTTCAAAAACTGTCAACAAAACCATGTCATGTAACCCCCCCTCTTATTGGAACAAGCTCATTCCAGTGAGGAGCTACATGATATGATTTTGTTGAATTGTTGCTCAGAGGGAGCTTTACTAATCATTTTCCATCCGGTGTCTGTCCATCCGTCTGGCATCGAGTGTTAACTTTACATTATCGACTTCTCATAAACCACTGGGCTAATTTGAACCAAATTTTATGTGCATGTTCCTCATCATACGTCAATTCAAGTTTGTTCAAATAAAGTTGCCACGCTCACAGGGGGCACCACAAGGGGCATAACTCTGATAGTACCCATATATTTGAAAAAATCTTTTTTTTAGAAATCTTCTCCAGAACCATCAATTAGAATCTTTTGATATTTGGTACACAACATCTCTAGGGTGGTTAGATTCAGGTTTGTTTAAATCGGGTCCCTGGGTTAATATGAGGGCTCTCTATTGGAGCCCGAATTTTAACAGTGCAATATGAGGAAATTTCTTTAAAAATAAAAAAATTCTTCTTCAGATCCACCAGTCCGACAGCTTTCATATTTGGTATACAACATCTCTAGGGGGGCAAATTCAAGTTTGTTCAACTCAGGCCCCTGGGTTGATATTTGGGCTCTCTATTGGAGCCCAAAGTTTAACTTAGTGCAATATGCGGAGATTTCTTTGAAAATCTTCTTCTTCAGATCCACCATCCACCAGTTAGAATCATTTCATGTTTGGTATCTCTAGGGGCTATCAGATTCAAGTTTGTTCAATTCGAGTCCCTGGCTTAATATTTGGGCCCTCTAGGGGGAGGGGAGGCTGGGAGAGGGGAGGTTATGTTCAAGGTTGTTCAAATCCATTCCTCAGTGTTTAACCATAAAATTTGCCTTTCCTACTGCAATGACATAACAATGCTGGTAAGTTTGGCAGTGCTTGTCTACAGCTGATAGTACTGGAAGCAATCAAGAAGGTCTATGATAATAATCATCTGATAGATAGATACTTTATTCAGCAGCATGCGTGTTTTTTTTAATGTAGCGAATTTCAACTTATAAATAGCAACATATAGCACGCACTGCTGGGAAATGGCATAGCCAGATTGGCTATCTACCTGCCATCTCCCTCAGGTTGGTAGAATGTTTCATTGAATTCAGACCAGTGTATGTCAAGTGAGGTACATTATCAGTGAACTATCTGTAATATTGCGAATGTAATGACGTATGCGATTGAGTGAATGTGTGACTGTGGATGGGGCACTGAAATATTCCAATAAATTTGGCTCCTCCATCCTCCAAACCAATGAAGACCAGAAGCAATGATGCTAATCAAAGCTGATTTATAGGGCAGTGGGGGAGATACACTGTCCCGAAACTAGAGTTATGAATAATTTCATGACTTCATTTCTCAGTAATGTTGATGACCATGACTAACTGAATGTGACCCAAAATACTTCTTTGAACCACTTTGTCAGGTTAGCGATTAAGGCCTCTTGGGGCGTCTTGTTTTTTAAAATTGACAAAATAATATTTAACCCTTAAAGGCCTAATTACGATTTTGTCCACTTTTTACTGCAACAGAACAGGTGGCCCAGCTTGCTGTCTCTGGAGGAACTAGCAAGTTACATTGTACATACCTTGGTAGTTTTTTCTAGGCAAGTCTTGGCTGCCTGTATAGGCAGCCCAAACTTGCCTAGAAACAACTGTCAGAAAATAGAAAAAGGGTTAAGATAGTAAATTTTGACATCCAGTCTCACTAGAATCTCCCACTGTTGAAAACAAAGTTAAAGTTTTCAAACAATGTTGACAACTAGCTGTTGTCAGCAGCTAGTCCCTGTGCAGTGCTAAGTGCTGGTAAGGCCTGCATCTGTTCCTGGGTAATATTCCAACTACATTATCAAGGCATGCCTTGATGATGTAGCTAGAATATTTTATCAGTTGGGACTTGAGCTGTCACAGTCGAAACATTCAAGTTTACAGTTCCCCCTCTCCTTATCGGTCATCTTCAAGATGCCCAGAATTTGATTTGAAATTTGATTCAAATCAGAAATGTGTGATTTGCAGGACCCTAGGTAATGGCTTATATTAAGGGTTCTCCCTTTCTGTCAAACAGAAACTCTGACCAAAAGGTTGATTTAAACTCTATTTGTTTTTGTATTTGTATATTTTCAGATGTCACATGTTTTCAAGGATTTTTCAGTTTTAGCGATATGCAGCCCATATTGAAACATTTCAGTGTTTATCATTTAAATGCACCAGGTCAGGAAGAAGGTGCTTTGAGCATCAACCCAAGGTTAGTGTTTATTTTTGCTGTGTTCTTTCCTTATATAATAATGCCTTTATTTTCATTTCACAGTGAAGATAATTATTTTGGAGGTTTTGTCTTTCAGATGGATTTCCTTCAAGAATATGTTGTAACTGTTAACTAGTACTACCCCAGTGCCAGAAGTTGTATAACTTTTTACCTTTCTGGGTGAAATTGGGTTAACCCTGAAAACATTCTCTCCTCTAGAGCAGCTTATTTTGTAAAACAAACAATCACAGCTTTTAACCCTTTACCCAACGAATCGACTGCATCCTCCCACGTAATATGCAAATTCAGCAGTTGAAAAAATATTATTTTTCAAAAAATTTCCACAAAACCATATCATGTGACCCCTCGTTGGAACGAGCTCATTGATCTCGTTCCAACGAGGGGTCACATGATATGGCTTTGTTCAGAGTTTTGGAAAATTTGAAAAAAATGATATTTAAAATAATAAATTTTGATATCATCTGCGTTGGGTAAAGGGTTAAAAGAATATTGACAGGTATTCTTGAATAATTCTACTCTTGAAGGCTTGGACAGTGGACATATTCAAATATTTTTTCCATGTGATATCATCCTAAAGACATGGAAACTTCTTAAATATTTGATCCTTCTTTGAAAAATACTGACTGTTGGAAAATGTTGATCAGAGGAGATTCATTTTAGCAATATAGTGCCACCTTGCCTGTTAGTACCATTGTGCCTGCTAGTGCCACTTGTGCGAGACTAAATAAATGACAGATGTAAGATCACATGGTATATTAGAAGTAATTCTCTCTCCTTGTGTATAATTTGAGAAAAAGATAAACGCAATTCTGTTCTATGCATATAGATACCTTCCTAATTGTTCGCCTACTCTTTCGTAGGTGTGTAGCATATCACTATCATGGTTTCATTTTTAGCTTAATTTGACAAAGTTAAGATAAGCTATTGCCATCACGCGTGCAAAAGTCTGTCTGTCTGTTCACATTTTCTTTGTCACAGGCTACACCCTGTAGTTCTTGTCTGATCATCACAAAATTTCATATGCAGGTTGAAGGTTATGCCTAGATGAGAACGTTCCCTTTTGGTCACAATTGGTCAACTAGGACGGCTGCGAGAGCCCAAAACCTGAAAACCTTTAGCACAGTATACAGGTCGTATTTATGAAGGGGTTTTATTGTAATTTGGTAGGATGACTTCATATAATGTCTAGATGAGAACGTCCCCTTCTGGTTGCGATTGGTCAACTGTGATGGGCTACGAGAGATTGAAACCCAAAAACATTTAGCACAGTCTACAGGTCATATTTATGAAGGGATTTCATTGTAACTTGGTAGGTCATATTTATGAAGGGATTTCATTGTAACTTGGTAGGATGACTCTGTATAATGTCTAGATGAGAACGTCCGCTTTTGGTCGTGATCGGTCAACCGTGATTAGCGCGAGAGCCTGAAACCCCTAAAACCTTTAGCAAAGTCTACAGGTCATATTTATGAACGGATTTTATTGTAACATGGTAGGATGACTTCATATAATGAGAACGTCCCCTTTTTGTCATGATCGGTCAATCATGATGGCTGTGAGAGCTCAAAAACCTTTAGCACAGTCTAAAGGTCGTATTTATGAAGGGATTTTATTGTAGCTTGGTAGGATGACTCTGTATAATGTCTAGATGAGAATGGCTCCTTTTGGTCGCGATCAGTGAGCCGTGATTGCTGCGAGAGCTTGAAACCCCCAAACCTTTATCACAGTCTACAGGACATATTTATGAAGGGATTTCATTGTAGCTTGGTAGGATGACTCTGTATAATGTCTAGATGAGAATGTCTCCTTTTGGTCATGATCAGTCAATCGTGTCAGCAGTGAGAGCCTGAAACCCCAAAACCTTTAGCACAGTCTGTCTACAGGTCATATTTATGAAGGGATTTCGTAACTTGGTAGGAATGAAAAGCATGTGTAGAAATTTTTCACTTAGTCCACAGGGCCGGATATGGACTCTTTGCACAAAACAAATTGGTCTTCTTACTAATTACCAGCCAATAATTCCCAATTTCCTGAACATGCAGTGAGCATTAATTGTCAAAGGTCTGCACAATCTTCTAAAACTTTCTCTATTCCACAACCTGCAGGTCTAGAAGCCTTGCAGTAGTTTTTAGCCAAGTCTTGGCCATCTGTATAGGCAGTCAAGACTTGACTAAAACCCACTATTAGGACCACTTGATCATTTTCTAGAATACTTCCTACTGCAGCTATTCTGTTATGTCAAAAAATGTCTAAAGTTTAAGTTTGTCATTTAACTCCATGCATGCTGCTGGCAGATATTCCTGCCCAGGACAGGATTTGCATGCCACTGAAATAAGTATAATTTGAGAATATTTAATTAATTTTCTCTCTGGAAATTGAATGGATTTTTTCACCAATGATCTCTCATGTTAAATTTAGGTGAATTTTTCGTAAAATCTAATCATGGCTGCTGTAAAACAGCCATGACTAGATTTGATGAAAAATATCTTGAAAATACCCAGTGGGTTATGGGTTAAGAGTTAAGCTGTCATTACAGTCATCACAGAAGAAATTGAAATTAAGAGGAAAGGTAGCCTTCTGAGTAACTTTTTCAAAAATTTAATACATTCCGAAATTAAAAAACTCCCAAATTCTTCCCAACAATGGTATTTTTTTCAATTTGATGGGCTTGAGAGCCATAACCAAAGTAGTCAGGAATACCCCTGGCATCCTTGTTATTCTCACTCTACAATAACTGATCCACACGGTATTGTGGCAGTAACTAAGATAGCATCATTTAGTGAATTTGGGCACTCAGCATTAAGAATTGTTTCATTTTATATTTAGAATAATCCCCCATTTTTCACTGGACATGTTAATACCTCCTTAACATTCTGTCCAAAAACTTAGATTACACAAAGTTCCTATCGTTTTGTTTGTGTGGAGTTGAAATTTTCTAAAGCATGATGTGATGTATTGTTGTTCAGTGTCATTTGTTGCTATGACATCAGAAGCAATGTTTCCCTTGGGAAGCCCGGGAAGTGAAGCAGTGCTTGTTCACTGTGGTAGACAAGTCCTGTTTATCTGGTAAAATAGAATTCTTTCACCAGTGCTCTAAAATGGGCAACATGGGTATAAACGATTGATTAAACTTGGCTTTATCTCCATGTTGTGGTAATGATTAGCCATTGTGCAGAAATAGGTGACCATAAACACTTGTAAATAAATAAATAAATCAGAAGCAATGTTCATATGGAACAGTCTTTTCCCTAGACCTTGAAAACTGAATCCTTCAGAGATATTTGTAATTATTTAAATTGCTTTTGAATGTCCTGCTATATCAAAGGTCTGAATCTTTTTTTTAAATTTTTGTGCAGCATTGGTATGAGCTTATACATGTATGCATTGTGCAATAGATGTTTGGGGTATTATCTTCCAGGATATATATTAATCCTTTATATTTTGATGTCAGAATTTAAACCCACAAAGTCTTTCCAAAATGCAACTAGTAGAGTGGAGCCCACTTAATTGGATATATCTTAACTGAATAACCCTGTTAATTGAATACAATTTCCCAAAACCACTTGCCATACCTCCAGGACAAATTTGACCTGTTAACTGAATATAGGTTTTAGAGTAAACTCCTGTTAATTGAATAACAAATCTTGCAACCTGTCAAAAAATTACCCTGACTCTCCCCAGTTCTCCTTTGTTTATAGACCTATTTGACCTCAGGACATCCAATACAGGCATTTAATCTGTTATATCTTGTTTGGCAGAGCTCATGGAGCTCTGTCAAATAAGATATTATAGGATAAATGCTAAGCTTATCTCTAGAATACAGGAAAGTGACAAAATCCTTGTTAATTGAATACTCCTGTTAACTGAATAAATTTCATTGGCAAAGTGGCTATTCAATTAACAGGGTTCGACTGTACTTGAACCAATTCAGTCTTGTCTCAGTGAGCTCTGTTGAACAAGATTGAATTGGGTACATTCTTAGTTGCATCATAGGAAAGATTTGCAGCTTGAAATTTTGGCATTTTTTAATTTTGACATCAGAGGGTTAAATAACATTGGGGTCTCCTACACATTGCTTTGCACAGTTCATTCGAGTGCTATTTCCAACATTGAAATTCATCACAGTTTTTCATAGCAAAATGTTGAAAAATAAAGATTTGTGATCATTATAAAATAGATCATGCTTCTATGAAAGTTAGATGAATGGCGGAGTGGAATTTTACTTAACCCTTTACCAAACACTGCTGGTGGACGTCATTTGCAAAAGCAAAATGAAGGCTTATATTTCGACGAGAATCCGAGAATCGATTCACGCAAAGATTCGTGCAACAAAACCAGCGAGAATCCCTTTAGATTCTCGCTTCACCTCTGCTAGGATTCACGTGAAAGAATTGAGTCAGTTTAACCCTTTACCTAACATAGTGGCAGCAAATTAACCAGTACAAGGCTAACATAACATAACCGAAATATCCTGACATTTGATCAATACAATTGTACAAATATCGCTGCCATTCAAATGGGTAAATGAGCCGCTTCCAATGACATCCATGTTTGTAAAGTTTTATTGGTAAATATTGTTTATTTTCTGAAAAATTATCAAATTCAGTTTATGTTTTAAAAATTAAAAAAGCTTTTTGGGTAAGGGGTTGACCTGTGTTATCAGTATACAACAGGGGTTCAACCATGGTGGCATCATGAGATCCTGGAACACTCGTAGTAGGTATGGATTCTTGCAACCATTTTCAGGAGAATCCCTCCCAAATTTAGATGAAATATAAGCCCTGCAAAAAAATCTTGAATAATTGAATAGTTTCATTATTGGCCCGCTCTGATATCTTATGACACCCTTATTGTAATAAGCTTAATGAGCTCATTCCAGTGGGAGGTCATATGCAAAAATCAAAAAATAATGTAATTTCATTGATGATTTTTGGATATGGTGCTGGCCAGATATGGTGGTTATATTTGGTAAAGGGTTAACTTTCATGCTCTTTGTGTGAGATGTAGTAACGTAGAACAATGAAAACTCAGTCAGTCACCATATTACTTTTGAATCAAAGGATTGCAAAGGAAATTATCAATTGCCAGTTTATACTTCACTAAAAATCACTGCCAGGGTAATTATCAGAATGTTAGGAAGACTTCTGGTCTCTAGGTTTTGTAAAAATACAGTGTGAGAGATTACAACAATATTATTCTCTCGATCATGCAATTTCAGCTGATGCATGATGACAGAGTTGCAAAATGCATTGTGCATACCATTTAATCTGATTTTTGGAAAAAAAGAATGAAAATTATTGCCAAGAAGTCTAAAAGTCTTTTGCTTCCATCTCCGATGTATTGTAGGTGACATCTGAAAACTTGTAATGTGGTTGTCTTTAAGACTTTTCAAAGTTGGGCAAAATACTTTAACTGGTAAGGTGCTAAATTATTTTTGGACATTAAAATTTGTCCATATTGTATTTGGATTGTTACAATCTATGGAAGAGTGCCTGTTGGCACTCTCCCATAAATTGGAACAATGCAAATCAATACAACCTAAATAATTTCACTTCAGAGATAAAAAGAAGCTCACTCACAAAATATGATGCCTTTAAGTTGAGGAATCTGCACTTCTTAATAAAGCCCAAATATGGGCTTGGAACCAGCAAGCAGTTAGTAAAAGTTCAAAAATCAAGAGTCAGAAACTTAACACTTGTATTTTTTGCCATCAAGCGTGCAGAAGTCTGTGAGTCTGTTCGCATTTTCTTTAGCACAGTCTGTACACCATCTTTCTTGTCCGATCATCACAAAATTTCAGATGCAGGTTCAAGGTCATGTCTAGATGAGAACGTCCCCTTTTGGTTGCGATTGGTCAACCATGATTGCTACATGACCACGAAACTCAAAAACCTTTAGCACAGTCTACAGGTCATATTTATGAAGGGATTTCATTGTAACTTGGTAGAATGACTCCGTATAATGTCGAGATGAGAATGTCCCCTTTTGGTTGCGATCAGTGAACCATGATGGGTATGCAAGCCCGAAACCAAATAAACCTTTAGCACAGTCTACAGGTCATATTTATGAAGGGATTCTATTGTAACTTTGTGGGATGACTCCGTATAATGTCTAGATGAGAACATCTTATTTTGGTTGGGATCAGTCAACTGTGACATCTGCAGGAGCACATTACCTAGATTCCTTTAGCACTGTCTACAGCATGCATTTATGAAGGGATTTCATTGCAAATTTGTAGGATGACTCAGTATAATGTCTAGATGAGAACATCCTATTTTGGCCATGATTAGTCATCCATGATGGCCGCACAGGCACGTGACCTAGATCTGTTTAGCACTGTCTACAGTTCATATTGATGAAGTGATTTCATTGGAAGGATAACTCGATGTGATGCCTAGATGAGAGCAGGGGTCAGCCGAGTGGGCGACTAGGGCAAAGAAGTCACCTTGTCATTCCTCAAGTCATCTTGGCTTACATTGGGTGGAAATTCAAGTCGCCCTCCAAAACTTCCTTGGGAGACATGGCAGTTTACTGTATTTTCTTATGTTTTATTTCCAAAAAAAAACGCTTTCGCATTCACAACAAAGTAAACACGGCTGCTGTTAAAATCCACCATACAGCTCTGAAAAATAGCGTAAACTAGCCCAATTTTATATTTCTGAAAAGAGTTGTAATGGCGTAGTCGTTCGAACAATACGCCCCAACTGATAGAAACCAGCACAAAATGCTATTTAAAAACAAAAGTGCCAGCAAAAACAACGAATCACACAAGACACGCATCGAGTTAATTAGAATTTATTAAAGTTAACCACCGTTTCAAAACCCCAAAAATGTGTAGAAGACAATCCAACCATAAAAAACGTCGAAATTGCTTACGGTTGCGCTCTGTTCCACTGAAAAATTGGTTGCATTGAAATTCGCCCCGCAATTTGCATTGAAAGTTTTTCTTTAAAAACTTGCGTTGGAAGGGGGTTAAATGTAATAAGGCTACGATAGAAATCTCACATATTAGGATGGATAAGAATGGCAGGCTTTATAGCACCAATCGCACGTGTCAAAGTAAGATGGTTGGCAGAAATTGTAATTTTTCTGAACAATGCATTGTCACCCAGCGCAGCAGGCAAGGGAGACAACTGAAATATTTTGTCATTTACCTTAGAAATAAATTAACACAAATTGTTAATGACGCTTAATTTACAAAGGATATCGAAAACTTTTTTAACTACGCTTTTCAATTCAATTAGGACATTCAGAAACCATGAATGACCCAGCTTCTTATGTGAACTTGAAATTTATTTTAAATACTTTAAATATTTTTTTTAAAAGATTAGACCTTCTATTACAGAGAAGAACACTCTCAGCATGGGTAATATGCAAAATTTCAAATCCACTGCATTGAGGCAAATACAAAATCAACTGCATGGTAACCCTAGTCATCACTGTTAGGGAAAGAGTTAGGATATTCAGAAACCATGAACGACACAATTTTTTGTAGGGGAGGGGGGGGGAGGATTTTAACCTACATGACTTAGTTTTGTGTGTGTATGTACCATATTTACTCTATGTATTGGGACACTCTATGATTTGGGACACACATTTTTTCCAGAAAACTATATTTTTTTTATGCTCCAAAGTTTGGGACATTCAGGAGATTTGTTTCCAGTTGGCCCGCCGCTAGTAGCAGGTGACACTCATAAAAAAAATTCTTGAGTAACTAAAAATTTTCTTTTTTGCTTCCAAAACATAGCTTATGATCCCTCATTAGAATGTGCGCAATGCGCTCGTTCCAATGAGGGATCATAAGCTACGTTTGGGAAGCAAAAAATGAAAATATAAAAAAAATTGGACGGCGATTTTCGTACATAGTGATGGAAAACGAATTACACACAATTTTATTCAGCATTAAATCAAGACCAGGCTGTGTTCTTTCCCCATTTTCTAAGAATTGGGACACCTGTGAAAATAATTATTTTTAGCTGTCCCAATACATAGAGTAAATACGGTTTGTTTGTATAACTTTTATTTATTTTTTTCTCCACAATTGTGTCCTCTATGTACATTTATCTTGTCACGATGTCATATATGTTTTATGTTTTTTTCTGACATCTCCCTCCTGGCCCCTGACTTATCCCTAAAGTCTCTGGAGGGAGAAGTCACTTCTCCCTAAAATCAGCTGCCAGGCTGACCCCTGGATGAGAGTGTCCTATTTTGGTCACAATCAGTCAGCCATTACTGCCGCCTGGTCACATGACATAGATTCCTTTAGCACTGTCTAAAGGTTGTTTTTATGAAGGAATTTCATGATAACTTGGTATGATATCTTGATGAGACTCTCTTATTTTGGTCATGATCAGTCAGCTGTGACCGCCGAACCATCATGTGACCTAGATTTCTTTAGCAAAGTCTCTGAGTTATATTTATGAAGGGATTTTATTGTAACTTGGTAGGATGACCTGTTTTAGAATGAGTTTACTGTAACTTGGTAACTTTGGTTAACCTACATTAACAGTGAGGGCCACATTAACCCAGGCCTTAATTCTTTAGTACAGTCTACACTTCAAATTATTCTTATTGAAAACATGGCATATAGACAGTGT
The DNA here is from genome assembly GCA_031216915.1 of Pictodentalium vernedei. Classification (NCBI taxonomy): domain Eukaryota; kingdom Metazoa; phylum Mollusca; class Scaphopoda; order Dentaliida; family Dentaliidae; genus Pictodentalium; species Pictodentalium vernedei. The sequence continues at coordinate 548,069,358 of CM062295.1, read as the reverse complement.
TTCAGCTAGGGGAAAATAAATAAGGCTGTATAATGGGGCAACCAAGAGTTGTGGCTAGCACATGCCAACCATGGTTCGGTTCGTGGTAGGAAAATTTTAAATTTGGGGAACCCAAAGCCCTCATTTCGTTGCATCAGAGGGATATTTTGAGGTTTTTCATAGCGATATTTGCATAGGTTTTCACACTCCGGGAGCTGGTAATTGCGTAAGAATAAGGACCACTGAGGAGAAATTCAGGTGAAAAATCATTCATTTAGACAATAAATTTCAGTGCTGTCGATTTGAGGAGTGCTGTCACACTCATGCTTTTTCGCGCTTCTAAATTAGAAACAACAAGCTCTCTTTTTCACGCTTCTGTAATTTTCAAGAAAATAGATTCGAGTTTCCATTACACTGATTAAAACACACAAATGAGGTGTGAACAGTATACCTGTAAACTGTTGTCATTTTAATTAACGCTACCAACTAGAGTACATCAAGAAGTTCATGCATTTTCAACACGTGCTTGTTTTGTGGAAATGTTGGGAGTAATAAGATTGCTCATAAAACAAAATGTCACATAATGATATTTACTACTGAATGAAGTTTTACAACTTGCTTACGTAGTGCACGTACTGACCAAATAAATTGCACAGTTCTGTCGCGTGATTGTTTACAGTTCGTCTAGCTTTTCATTGGGGGTTGATTGGACGCAGGACTCATGAAACAATTGCGTCATCAGAGTACAGTCATCTTTCTATGAATTTTGTGTACCAAAATCATCAAAAGAAGTCTAGAAATGGCACTTCCACAATCTGGAAATCAATTATTTCTCAGGGAATGGGCAGGTCAGGGTGAATTTTAACATGTTGATTAATGTCTGGAAGGTTCCCTGGTGGGGGAATGCAGTCGGTTGATGGCCGCGGAAACCCTGTATAGAGGACAAAAATTAACATACTCTCAATTATCACAGTTCTTGTCTTATATCATAATCATTTCATAAACATTGAACATTATCCTTTTTAACAAACACTACACACAATCAAGTTACAGTGCCATTGACACTTTCATTCTTTTTCTTTCTGATATGGGTGTCCCTTCTTCTGCAATACCCAAGACATAACACTTTGAGAACTCCATCTAAGAATTTCTTTGGAGTTTCTTGGGATAGTAAACCTCCGAATTAGACGTGAGCCATTTTTAGCCCGACTGTTTACAGTGAGGGCTATAGTAATGACTTTTGTCTGCCCGTCCATCAGTCCGTCTGTTAACATTTAGAGTTTTGGTTAAAGTTTGTGGTTAAAAGTTTTTTGCTGAAGGTTCAAGTGTTTTTTTTTTTTTCTTCTTTTCCTGTTTAGTTGACATTTGGAGTTTTGGTTAAAGTTTGTGGTTAAAGTTTTTTATTCAACCTTCAAGTCAGGCTATACCCAGTAGTTCTTGGTGATCATCAAGAAATTTTATATGCAGGTTTTAGGTCATGTCTACATGAAAACACACCCCCACTCTCCCCCACCCCTCACTCTCACCCCACCTCCTCCTCACCCAGGGCCATTCATACAATATTTTTTCTTTTGTACAAAATGCATTTTTAGCCTGACTGTTTATAGTCAGGGCTATAGTCATGACTCTCGTCCGTCCATCTGTCGGTCCATCCATCTGTCTGTAAACAATTGGTTTCCGACTGATAACTCCTGTTTGGATTATTTGATTTCAACCAAAGTTGATATGTGTATTTTCCAGCTAGTAATACAGGCCAGGTTTCAATATAGGTTCCACAACTCCCCCCCCCCTCCCCCCTACACACACACACACCACACACACACACACACACACACACACACACACACACACACACACACACACACAAAATGTGTCACTTAGGCAATTATTCCCAAAATGTATTTTGAAGGATTGGGAGTTATTACATGCAAAAAAGAAAATTGACTCATATAGCCCAACATTGCTTTATGTACTGCATCTTTAATCCTTTACCAAACACAAGTTGAAGTTGAAGCCAACAGTACAAATTATTTTTCTGAAACATCAGATTTTTTCATTTTTTATTTACTTCTATCCATGGCTTATTACTCCTTATTGGAACAAGCTCATCAAGTTTGTTCCATTAATTGGTCATGAGGTATGTTTTGAAGTAGAGAAATGAAAAAATAAAATTTGAATAGCAAATTTTGTATATCACGAGTGCAGATATGGCAGATTCGTTAGGTAAACTGTTAACAAAAAATGGCTCCGACTATTTTGCGTCTAAGCATTGCCATTCCTGGGACAGTCAGGCTGCATGCGTGACATCAGTGTAGTTAAAAATACTTTCTAAATGGGGTGCATGGATGAAAATGATTATTCAACTACTGTTTAATACTTTATGGTCTCTGTGGGAACCCTTGGAAGTGGAGGAGTACCTGTTTCTGTGTCCAACAAGTTCTGTGTTAGTGGTAAAATAGAATCCAGTAAGCAATGCCTCTGGTGGAAACCCTCCAACAGGCCTGGCATGCTAGAAAATCAAGGAGTGCAAAAAATTGCCCCTCTCAGATTGCCTAGGAGTGCAATTGCACACGCAAATTTCAGTGCATATGCAGGAATGCTATTTTGGCTTAAATACTCTTGGAAGTTATTACTGAGGTGAGTGGCCATTGTACTGACTTATATGTGTCCAGATAATTACTATTGATTAGTAACTATTTGGACACATACAACTTATCTCATTATTATCCATGGTAGAATAAGTGCCATTTAACTGGTAGAGTGCTGGAAGCCCCTATTTGGGCTTTCTTCTGAAGTGCCGGTACCACAATTTAAAGGCTTCATATTCTGTGGATGTGTTTCATATCACCTTTGAAGTGATAGTATTTTATTTGTTATGATTTGCCTTGTTACAATTTATCTGCTTGGCACTCTCCCATAAATTGTAACAAGGCAAATAGGCTCAAAGAAATTTTAAGGACCAAAAATAATTTAGCACTCTACCAGTTAATTAATATGTGACTGTCTTCAGCACAGACACCGTGACATCTGGGAAAAAATGCAGGCATGTGAAAAATCACTCTCGCAGTCATTGTTTCGAGAGTGAAAAATTGTAGGAGTGTGATTTTTTCCCAAACTCAGAAATAGTTGCTCACATTCTTTACTTTAATCGTAATCAGAAAGAAATAGGCTGTCATTTGATAATTTTTCCTGTTCTTTATTCAAAGCCCACAGGTTTGTCTTGGAACACGAAATGATTGTGCTCAAAATACAGATGCCGTATCCATGAAATGCACAGCATGAAGTGAAAAATAAGCGACCTCTAAAACTGTTCCATATCAAAATAAGTTCCGGTCAGTAGGCTGCAGTGTGCATGGATTCACAAGTGTTAACTTCCCAACTGGAACTTTTTGTTCTCTGAATCAATACGAGGTTCTGAAGAGAGCACTGTTTAGCAGTATTGTCTTTCTTGGGAGAAAAAATCACTGTTGAAATAAGTTTCGGAAAACACACTGCTGTATTCATGGAGTGACTTCAGTTCAATGGCAAGCAGACCTTTTTTTGTTATGTCAATGAATGATAAAGGGGGGGCACCGTTTTACATGGGTGTGCTTGATTATCTGACTTGATTACGTTTGGGAGATGAATTTGGCTGAAACGGATTTCATAATTCAAAATAAGAAGCTAACTGTTTCCAATAATAGTATGCAATGTCAACTCATCAGATCATGTGACAATCTTTTATATTGCCTGCCTCGATTTTTTCTAGGCGTGCAGTAAGCGTGCTGCACGCCTGAAGAATGCCATGCCTGCTGCAAAGTGGGCAACATTGATATAATCAGTTGGTTAAATTTGGACTTCATACTTTATTTGTTAACCTTTAAGATGTTTATACATTTTTTCTATACTCTGACAGTCCACAAGTTGTAGGATAACCACTGTGAACTATGTATCTCTCTCTTCCTACACTGATAAGACCAGCAGCTGACAATATTTTCTGGAAAGCTCTCACTGAGAGCTTTCCAGAAAATGATGTCACATTCTGATCTTATCAGTGTAGGAGCAGCAGTATACTTAGTTTATTGCGATAATACTACAACTTATTTTGACTTGTACTGTACTATGACTTTGCAAATGTTTCTTGGCATGTCTTGGCTGCCAAGACATACTCAGGAACAACTGCCAAAGCACATCAAATGTAACCTGCAAGGTTGCCTGAAGGCAGCTTGTTGGGGGCACCTGTTTTGTTGTAGAAAAATGTAATGAAAGTCATAATTAGGCCATTAAGGGTTAAAGCATTCTGTGGTGTGATTACAAAAGTCCATAGAGAATTTTGACTGTGACTAGGTTGAAATTGAAATTTGGTTGAAATTCTCTGTTCTTTCCTCTCAACATTACCTTTTAAACTGGAAATGCTAGAACAATGAATCTCAAATGGTATTTTTGTTTCTTTTTTCGTGATTTGGTCTTGACTTGGCAGTATTGTATTCATGAAATCTTGACCCACTGGTGTAAGAGTGGTGCAAACCCATTGTAATCTAGTCAAGAAAAAGAATGTTTTTGCAATCACAGTACTCTCACTTAGTATATATTGGCATTGTTCACCACTTCTTATTGTTCAAGTTTCATCATTCTTGCTGGAGTTATGCTCCTTGTTTTACTTTTCAAACAGGTGTGCTTTTTGGCAATAACCCAAGTTGTATTGAACAGATCTGAAGGTGGAGTGTGTTTGATTGGGGGTTAATGACATTTTTGACAGCCAGGGTCACATTGTGTTGGACAGTTTTCCATTTGGAGGAAGCTGGATTACCCAGCGAGATCCACTGAGCAATAGTGAGCAGCTGTAAGATTCTCCCTCATACTAAACACAAAGTTAGCAGCCATCTAAGGCAATTTATCTATCGACGTGCAGTATGCCTTAGTACACAGTGCCGCCGTGCCTCCACATGAGCAGTCGGGATGAGATGCCTTAAGGGCTCAATGACACAATGGAGTTACTGCTGCCCAGGATTGAACCGTGTTGTATCTTTCAATTTAAAGTCCGATGCTCTAACCACTGAGCCACCACACTCCCCAGCTGGCCTTTAATTCCAACCTAAAGTTTCAAAAACTGCAGATTTATTTACTTTAGTGTTGTTTAACCCTTTGCCTAATGCAGACGATCCCCAAATTTATTATTTCAAATATCATTTTTTAAAATTAAAAAAAAAAATTCCCCCAAACCATATCATGTGACCCCTCATTGGAACGAGCTCGATTAGCTCGTTCCAAAGAGGGTCATATGATATGGTTTTGTTGAAATTTTTATAAATAAATTTCACCTGCTGAATTTGCATATTACGTGGACAAATGTGGCCGATTCATTGGGTAAAGGATTAAGTCTGTTTAGATGTGCATGAGTAAAACACCATCAAATGTAGTTTATTGATACCCATACAGAAATCTCCCTTTTGCTAACTTAATAAAAACATGACAAGATATTTTGTTCCGTCTGAAATACCAGCTTGGGAGAGTTTTAATTGGGAACACACATAATTTAGTTTTGTTTGTAAAAATGTAAATCTTCTATTCAGTCTGACAGCATTGGTGTGATGTTTTCAAATTTATGCATCTGATGGAGGAAAGGTGAGGGCTCAACAAATCTGAATTACAATGATATGCTGCAGATTTAAAATAAAGAAATGAAATTTCATGATCAGATAACTATGAAATATATCAATTTTGTTTGTTCATTATTCATGCAGTATCTGTTGATTTAGTTCAGTGCTGATATTGATTTACTCCAATATCTGCATAGATACTAAATCTATTGTGAATGCTTGTAAACTCGAATTAGTGAAATTAGTGAAATTTCCAAACCACACCATGCATTGCAAGTGTTATGATTAATTATTTACTTAACAAATCAGTCGCATCCATCTGCATAATTTAAAAATTAAGCAGCTGAACAAAAGATGTCTAAAATTTTAACACAACCTCATTGGGCCTAAAAAAGTTAAAAATCTGTTTCTCAGGCCCTCCGGCATGGTCCTTTTGGCTGCTGCATGCTCTCTTTTTATAACCAGTGCAAACTTGAAAAAATGAAAATCTAATGATTCATGTCTGATATTTCGCCCAAGTTGATAAAATTGATAAAAATTTATCCTTGAGCATTGCAAAGCCTTCTTTCACTCAAGGAACGAAATACACCACCAACCATGCTATTCTGTAGATTATGAGGCCTAAACATAAAACAAACCAAGAACTTGAACTTTTGATGGCAAAGAAATAATTACAAAAATAAAAAAAAAATAAAAAACTGCCTGCCTACATGTATGCAGTGCAGTTTTACAAAAAATGGCCAGAGAAATAGATGATCTACTTGTGTCGCCTTTTGTGACCCCCTCATTGGAGCAATCTTGTCAGCTCATTCCAATGAGGGGGGTCACATCATATGGGTTTTGTTGAAATTTTTTGAAAAAATAGGAAAAAATAATATTTATAATAAATTTTGATTTACATTTTACTGATGTACACCTATTGCAATACATTTCAATGGTGCAGACTCCAGTTCTACTGATTTACACCTATAGACCCCAGTTTTACTAATGTACATCTATTGCAATACATTTAAATGATGCAGACCCCAGTTCTACCGATGTACACCTATTGCAATACATTTCAATGGTGCTGACCCCAGTTCTACCAATGTACACCTATTGCAATACATTTCAGTGGTGCAGACCCTAGTTTTACTGATGTACACCTATTACAATACATTGCAATGGTGCAGACCCCAGCTCTACCGATGTACACCTATTGCAATACATTTCAGTGGTGCAGACCCTAGTTTTACTGATGTACACCTATTACAATACATTGCAATGGTGCAGACCCCAGCTCTACCGATGTACACCTGTTGCAATACATTTCAGTGGTGCAGACCCTAGTTCTACCGATGTACACCTATTGCAATACATTTCAATGGTGCAGACCCCAGCTCTACCAATGTACACCTGTTGCAATACATTTCAGTGGTGCAGACCCCAGTTCTACGGATGTACACCTATTGCAATACATTTAAATGATGCAGACTCCAGTTCTACCAATGTCCACCTATTGTAATACATTTCAGTGGTGCAGACCCCAGTTCTACCGATGTCCACATATTGCAATACATTTGAGTGGTGCAGACCTTAGTTCTACAGATGTTCACCTATTGCAATACATTTCAATGGTGCAGACCCTTGTTCTACTGATGTACACCTATTGCAATGCATTTCAATGGTGCAGACCCCAGTTCTTCCGATGTACACCTATTGTAATACTTTCAATGATGCAGACCCCAGTTCTGATGTCTACCTATTGCCATACATTTCAATGATGCAGACCCTAGTTCTACTGATGTACACCTATTGCAATACATTTCAATGATGCAGACCCCAGTTCTACCGATGTACACCTATTGCAATACAGTTCAATGGTGCAGACCCTAGTTCTACTGATGTACACCTATTGCAATACATTTCAATGGTGCAGACCCCAGTTCTACTGATGAAAACCTATAGACCCTAGTTCTACTGATGTACACCTATTGCAATACATTTCAATGGTGCAGACCCCAGTTCTATCGATGTACACCTATTGCAATACATTTCAATGGTGCAGGCCCCAGTTCTACCGATGTACACCTGTTGCAATGCATTTCAATGGTGCAGACCCCAGTTCTACCGATGTACACCTGTTACAATACATTTTAATTGTGCAAACTCCAGTTCTACCGATGTACACCCATTGCAATACATTTCAATGGTGCAGACTCCGGTTCTTCCATTGTACACCTATTGCAATACATTTCAATGATGCAGACCCTAGTTCTACCGATGTACACCTATTTCAATACATTTCAATGGTGCAGACCCTAGTTCTACTAATGTACACCAATTGCAATACATTTCAATGGTGCAGACCCTAGTTCTACTGATGTACACCTATTGCAATACATTTCAATGGTGCAGACCCCAGTTCTACTGATGTACACCTATAGACCCTAGTTCTACTGATGTACACCTATTTCAGTACATTTCAGTGGTGCAGACCCCAGTTCTACCGATGTACACCTATTGCAATACATCTACCGATGTAGTTGTTTCCATAATTCAAGTTCTGCTTTTAGATTTAATAAGTGCTTTTTCTGAAACGAGGAGAGGTACGAATGAAATCCAATGGATTTATAAGGTATGCACACTAACTCCATTCAGCCTGAACAGAAAGGATTTTTTAATTATATAATATTTTCAGAGCCTCAGTACAGTGGTGCCCACTTAATTCGATATCTCTTAACTGAATAACCCTGTTAATTCAATATAATTTTTCAACACAAAACCATTTAACATACCTCCCGTACAAAACTGACCTGTTAATTGAATATAGGTTACAGAGTAAACTCCTGTTAACTGAATAAAAAATCATGTATCCTGTCAAGAAATTACCCTGGATCTCCCCAGTTTTCCTCTGCTTGGAGACCTTTTTGGCCTTAGTACATCCAGTGCAGACATTTAATCTATTATATCTTGTTTGGCAGAGCTCCTGGAGTTCTGTCAAACAAGATATAATAGAATAAATGCAAAGTTTATCTCTAGAATACAGGAAAGTGACACAATCCCTGTTAATTGATTGAATAATTTTCATTCGAAAAGTGGCTATTCAATTAACAGGGTTCCATTGTACTATGCAGCGTTATTTCACCTTAGCCCCAATATGACAAGTTGGCTTAATCCTGCCAAAGGTACCCAAGGTAGTGGAGATGTGCTTATTTACTTTGGAAGAAAAGTTTTGATTTGCTTGTTCAATATATCATGGCAACAAGCCTAGGATGTTGCAAGTCCTCTAAAGTGGGTGGCAAAATAGTAAAGTATTTGCACAAACTTGATAATATACTTATGTGGAAACTTGACATTACACTTTATGCTGTGGTTGTGGGAAAAACTAATGATGTTGAAACTGGTCCTAACGCTCTCTCTCCCGAGTATTTTTTCTAATATTTTTTCATTACATTTAGTTATGCCTTTTGTGAAGCAGCCATGACAAGATTTGATTTGATAAAACAAATTAGGTCAAATTTAATTCACCGGTGGAAAAAGCTGGTTCAAGTTGCAGAGGAAAATTTGATTAACAGAGTTGAAGTTAAAGTTATTCTAGTTGCAAGGGGAGCATGGTGGCTCAGTGGTTATGGCATTGTACTTAAACCGAAAGGTCCACGGTTTGATCCCCATCAGGGGTAACTGCATTGTGTCCTTGGCCAAGGCACTTCATCCCATTTGCACTTGAGGGGGCACAGTGGTGCTGTGTACGAAGGCATACTGCACATTGATGGTGCAGTTGTCTTCAACCAATGCTAATCCTGCTTGTGTGAAGTTATTACGTTGGGGAGCCTGACTGTTGCTTGCAGTTGCTTGGTGGTTCTCTCCAGGTACTCAGGCTTCCTCCATCCTCAAAACTCTGACACGATGTGACCCTGGCTATTGAAAGTGGTGTTAAACCCCAATAAATAAATGAATAAATAATTCTAGTGGCAAGAGATTTGTTGTTCTGGGCAGGAATAAGCACCAGAAACAGGCAAGATGTTGGCCTCAACACCACTCTCATATCTCCTCCAAAAAAGGCCAAAGTGACTAAGCACTACAGGTAAAATATCCATTCAAAGATAATTTTTAGCTCACCTGAGCGAAGCTCAAGGAGAGCTTTACTAATCGCTTTCCGTCCATCGTCCGTCCGTCGTCGTCCGGCGTAAACTTTACAAAACCAACTTTTCCAAAGAAACCACTGGCCCAATATTTTTCAAATGTTGAGTAAATGTTTATTACCTAATGACAATTCAGATTTGTTCAAATGAAATTGCCCCTCCTCCTGGGTGGGGCCACGCCCCCAAAGGGCACCAAAATCTTTGAAAATCTTCTTCTCATGCACCAGCAGTAGCAGAGACTTGATATTTGGTATGCAGCTTCCTTTTGAGGTGTAGACTCAAGCTTTTTCAAGAAAAGTTTGAGGGGCAATATTTGGCGACTTTATGGGACGGACAAGAATTTTGGCCCCATCCCAAATTTAAGTTTTCCGAACCGAGAGGCCGATTTGAACCAAATTTTATGTGAGGGCTTATTGGGTCATAAGTACCTAATTTATGCCCAAAAAATTTTTCCCGCAGCCCCATGGGAACCGCAGGAGCTAAAAATAGAAAAAAATTAAAACGCCCATATCTCCAAAACTGCATGGCAGTGAGAATTTTTATTTGGTGTGAAGCTTCCTTGGCGCCAACAGAAAGGATTGGTAAAAAAAAATTGCCATCGGTTTTATCATAGGGTACAGTTTCGGGACTTTGAAAAAGTGCTTAGTCAGCACTTTTTAACACTGTAGGCAATGGGAAAAACATTAAAAAATCTTCTTCTCCAGATCCAGCAGGCAGAATCTTTTGATATTTGGTATGCAACATTGTGGGGTGGATCTGATTCAAGTTTGTTCAAATCGGCCCCCTGGATTCATATTTAGGCTCACTATAGAAGCTCGAATTCGAACTTAGTGCATTTGAGGCAAATTTCTTAAAAAATCTTCTTCTCCAGATCCAGCAGGCAGAATCTTTTGATAATTGGTATGCAACATTGTGGGGTGGATCTGATTCAAGTTTGTTCAAATTGGCTCCCTGGGTTCATATTTGGGCTCACTATAGAAGCTCGAATTGGAAGTTAGTGCATTTCAGGCAAATTTCTTTAAAAATCTTCTTCTCCAGATCCAGCAGGCAGAATCTTTTGATATTTGGTATGCAACATTGTGGGGTGGATCTGATTCAAGTGTGTTCAAATCGGCCCCCTGGGTTCATATTTGGGCTCACTATAGAAGCTCGAATTCAAACTTAGTGCATTTCAGGCAAATTTCTTTAAAAATCTTCTTCTCCAGATCCAGCAGGAAGAATCTTTTGATATTTGGTATGCGACATTGTGGGGTGGATCTGATTCAAGTTTGTTCAAATCGCCCCCCTGGATTCATATTTGGGCTCACTATAGAAGCCCGAATTTGAACTTAGTGCATTTTCAGGCAAATTTCTTAAAAATATCTTCTTCTCCAGATCCAGCAGGCAGAATCTTTTGATATTTGGTATGCAACATTGTGGGGTGGATCTGATTCAAGTTTGTTCAAATCGGCCCCCTGAGTTCATATTTGGGCTCAGTATAGGTGCCCAAATTTGAACTTAGTGCATTTCAGTCAAATTTCTTTGAAAATCTTCTTCTCAAGATCCAGCAGCCAGAATCTTTTGATATTGGGTATGCACCATGCTAGGGGGTGAGATTCAAGTTTGTTAAAGCCAAGTCCCTGGGTTCATATATGGGCTCCCTGTGAGAGCCCGAATTATAACTTAGTTCAATATGAGGAATATTCTTTTAAAAATCTTTTTTTTAGATCCACTGGTCAGAATCTTTGGATATTTGGTAGGAGGCTTTTCTTAGGAGGAGCAGATGCAACCTGTTGAAATCAATTCTCTGGGTTGATATTTAGGCTACCATGTCAGGTGAGCACCCTCAAGCCCCCTGGGGCCTCTTGCTTTTTTAGGTTTTATCATTGACACTGTTGCTCGGAACCCTTTTTTGGAGGGAGCTTGTCAATCTCATTCCTGAGTGGCATCATTGTCTTTGGCTTGAAAGAAAAACATTAATTTTTAGCTTAACTGGACAAAGTCACGATAAGCTATTGCCATCATGCGTGCAGAAGTCTGTGAGTCTGTTAGTCTGTTCACATTTTCCTTTAGCACAGGCTACACCCCATATTTCTTGTCTGATCATCACAAAATTTCATATGCAGGTATGAGGTCATGTCTAGATGAGAATGTCCCCTTTTGGTCGCAATCGGTCAACCATGATGGCTGCCCAAGCCCAAAACCCAAAAACCTTTAGCACAGTCTACAGGTCGTATTTATGAAGGGATTTCATGGTAACTTGGTAGGATGACTCTGTATAATATCTAGATGGGAACGTCCCCTTTTGGTCATGATCTGTCAACTGTGTGGGTGCCCATGCCCAAAACCCCAAAACTTTTAGCACGGTCTACAGGTCATATTTAATACAGAGGGATTTCATTGTAACTTGGAAGGACGACTCCGTATGATGTCTAGATGAGAACTTCCCCATTTGGTCGTGATCTGTCAACTGTGACGACTGCCCGAGCCCAAAAACCTTTAGCACAGTCTACAGTCGTATTTATGGAGGGATTTCATTGTAACTTGGTAAGATGACTCCATATAATGTCTAGATGAGAATGTCCCCTTTTGGTCATGATCAGTCAACTGTGACAGCTACAAGGGCCCTGAGCCCAAAAACCTTTCGCACAGACAACAGGTCGTATTTATGAAGGGATTTCATTGTAACTAAGATGACTCTGTATAATGTCTAGATGAGGACGTCCCCTTTTGGTTGAGATGGGTCATCCATGATGGCTGCACAGGCAAGTGCTGGGAGGTTAACCGAAAATACAACTCTGTTTCGGTTACATAAAAACACCGACTGACCTGAATGTGTGATAACCGTCAGTCGGGACATGCACTGTTATTTAACTGCACAATCTTGAATGCTGTCACTTCATGTGATGTGTTAAATAAAAAGGGCAGAAGTCACATAAAACAATCAGAGTCCGGTAGGCCTAATTAATAACTTTTTTGGTCCCATAATATAGTTGTATTTATGTATTAAATAAACTTTCTTTTGAATGACAAATGAATGAAATGATAAAAATCCCCCCATTCAAAGTGAGATTGAAAGGGCCACCTGGTTTTGGACAAAAATAAAACAAACATCGAATTACCAAAATGACCACACACTTCACTTGAATGCAATATCCACGTATCTGCTGGCCACTGTCAGTAATTTCTATGTATATGTTTGAATGGAATTAAAAAAAACAGTTGTACACTATACGTGCACCAATAACATTTTCAAGACTGCAGGCCAAGATTCAGGGCTTCTTTCAGTATCAATACATGAAACTCAACACGATATTCATTAATTTTCATGACCTTCAGCACCAACGGTAAAACACTGTATCTATAAAATGATCAATTTATCAGATGCAGTTTCCTTTGCTGAACTGGAACTTACCACTTGCTCTGCTTTTATACTGTCCGATATATTTATTTCTACATGTATTTTGAAAGCTTTAACCTCAAAATAGGTTTCATATTCACAGTTGAAGTCCGATAAAAATTAGGATTAAAATGACCTAAATGAGTGACTTTTACTTTGCAAAATTTTTAGGGTCGGCATAATTGTTTAGGGTCGGTGGGGGTACCCCAAACAAAGGGATTTCTTTTTGTCCTGACATTTCACAACATCACTTCCTCAGCATTTTTTACACAAGTTGTGCATTGCTACCACAACATTTTCCTCTTGTCTTGGTGTGTGTGTGTGTGTGGGGGGGGGAGGGGGGGGGGGGCTGCCAGTGCTATTCAACTGTATATCCAGGGCTCTGTGAACAATCTTCATTGTCTTCTGTGTCTGAGCTATATATAAACTCATAATTTTACCCCCACAAAATGAAGTTTTAGGGAGGTATATAGAGTCAACTTGTCGGTCGTCAGTCTGTTGCGCATGCAAACTAAACTTGTGGAGCGAACAACTTCCACAGTTACTTAAATACTAATATCTATGGAAAAACATACAAAGTACACGCAAAGTTTTAGCAAATGGACCCCTGGTAACTTTGCTTATCTTTCTTATCCTTTCCATAGAATTTGAGAGTTATTGCCTGGATGGATGCTTCACTCTATAGGTGTTTCAGTTGTAATTCACTCACCATCTTCTATAGAAAAACAAAACAAACAAAAAACAAAGTGATGTTTTCAGCTTGTGCAAGGTTTAGGGTTAATTTCAACATTTACTTACCAAAATGCATCAATTTTCTCAATTTATTCCATGAAGACATGTATTGTTATATTTATTTATTTATTTATTTATTTATTAGCTCACCTGACTGAAAGTCAGGGTGAGCTTTTCTGATCACTTTTCGTCCGTCGTCCGTCGTCCGGCGTCCGTCGTCCGTCGTCCGGCGTGAAGGTGGTGTTTGGGTCTTTTTCTTCCAAACCACTGGCCGCATGTTAATGAAATTTCATGTGAGTAGGGGTTATATAGCGGCATTTTGATTTTTGGGCAACTTAGGTTTCGGCTCATATTGAGCAGAGGGGTGGGGCAAAAATGCTCCAATTCTTAAAAAATCTTCTTCTCAAGAACCAGCAATAGCAGAGACTTGATATTTGGTATGCAGCTTCCTTTTGAGGTGTAGACTCAAGTTTGTTCAAGAGAAGTTTGTAGGTCTATACTTGGCGATGTTATGGGAGGAGCAAAAATTTTGGCCCCACCCCAAATTTCTATTTTTTAAACCGAGAGGCCAATTTGAACCAAATTTTATGTGAGGGCTTATTGGGTCATAAGTACCTAATTTATGCAGAAATTTTTTTTCCTGTAGCCCCGTGGTAACCACAGGAGCTAAAAATAGAAAAAAATTAAAACGCCTATATCTCAAAAACTGCATGGCAGTGAGAATTTTTATTTGGTGTGAAGCTTTCTTGGGACCAACAGAAAGGATTGGTAAAAAAAAATTGCTATCGGTTTTATCATAGGGTACTTTTTCGGGACTCTGAAAAAGTGCTGAGTCAGTATTTTTTAACACAGTAGGCAATGGGAAAAAAATAAAGAATTGTTTTCTTCCAAACCACTGCTCTAAAAGCTTTCATATTTTACATATAACATCTTTGGAACATTGATTCACATATTTGTAGAAATCAAATTCCTCGGTCCATATTTGGGTTCCCTATGGGAACCCAAATGTTCAAATTAGTGCAATATGAGGGATATATTTTAAAAATCTTCTTCTTCGGATCCACAAATCAGAATCTTTTGATATTTGCTATGCATCATCCTTAGGGGGGTGAGATTGATGTTTGTTCAAGCCAAGTCCCTGAGTTCATATTTGGACTCCCTTTGGGAACCCAAATTGTAACTTAGTGCAATACGAGGTATATTCTTTTAAAATCTTCTTCTTCGCATCCACCGGTCAGAATCTTTTGATATTTGGTATACAGTATGCTTAGGGAGGTGAGATTCAAGTTTGTTCAAGTCAAGTCCTTCGGCTCATATTTGGTCTCCCTGTGGGAGCCCAAATTATAACTTAGTTCAATATGAGGAATATTCTTTAAAAAAAATTTTTTTTTCAGATCCACCAGTCAAAATGTTTTGATATTTGATGTACAGCATTCTTAGGGGCTGAGAGTGAAGTTTGGTAAAGCCAAGTACCTGGGTTCATATTTGGGCTCACTGTGGGAGCCCAAATTATACCAAAATTTTTATTTTCCAAACCAAAAAGTCGATTTGAACCAAATTTGATATGAGGGCTTATTGGGTCATAAGTACCTAATTTATGCCGAAAATTGTTTTCCTGTCCCCCACGGGAACTGCAGGAGCTAAAAAATTTTTTTCTTTTTAAATGCCCATATCTCCAGAACTACATGGCACTGAGAATTTTTATATGGTGTGAAGCTTCCTTAGGACCGGAAGAAAAAAATGGTAAAAATTTTATCATAAGGTTCTTTTCTAGGACTAAAAGTGCCGAGTCATCATTTTTTAACAGTGTAGCTAATGGGAATAACGTTGAAGAATCTTCTTCTCCCAAAACACTGCTTCAGAAGCTTTTATTTTTGGGCTCCCTATGGGAGCCCATGTATAACTTAGTTCAGTATGAGAAATATTCTTAAAAAATCTTTTTTTTCTGTTACTCCTGTCAGAATCTTTTGATATTTGATTTTTGATTTTCTTAGAAGTGGCAAATTGAAGTTTGTTCAAGTTCTGCTTTATTGATAAAATTGGGCCCAGTAGTAACCAATTCCTGCATTGAAAGCCCTGTAAAGTGGGCAGTGATAGGCATAAACGATTGACCAAACCTGATATTATAATTATGCCTCTGTAATGATGTAGCCTTAGAAAGTGACCTTAAATTCCAATAAATAAATAGATAAATTATTGAGTACCCAATATGGGGATCTAACATATGAACACTCTGGGTTACTAAGTAGAGAAAACACTTTTATGTTGAAAAACTGATAATAACCACAAGGCAGAATCCCTTGCTATTTTGGTGATATGACTCGGCCAGTATCAGGTGAGCGCCCTCAGGCCCCGTGGGGCCTCTTGTTTATTTATTTATTTATTTATTTATTGGTGTTGAAGGTCACATATTTTTGCACAATAGCTAATCATGACCATGACAGTTTTACGGGTGGAGGAAGCCAGAGTACCCAGAGAGAACCACCGAGCAATGGTGAGCAACTGTCAGTTCCCCAATATACTAACTGCACACAAGTAAGGTTAGCATTGGTTGAAGACAAGTGCACCATCGACGTGCAGTATGCCTTAGTACACAAGATCCACCTTGCCTCCACATGGTCAATGGGGGTGAAGTGTCTTGCCCAAGGACACAACATGGTTGCTGCAGGTGGGATTCAAACTGAGGACCTCTCAGCCTGCAGTCTGCACCTCTACCTACTGAGCCACCACGCCCCCACATGTATTGTTGCATCACCGGTTTGTATAACTAAGTTTCATGACACATCACTCTGATCTCTTATTAGCCAACTTCATCTTCAGATCATAACTCTTGAACTACACAACATATTATATCTCCATTTTTCTGTCAAAAGTCGGCACAATACAGAAAATCTCTGTTGTGTCCTTTCCTGTTTGTTCTTGTGTGCATTGCTGCTATGTATTTGACTAATTTTTATGAAACTTTTCTCCCTGAGGGAACCTCAGAAAGTGGAGCTGTGCTTGTTTACTGTGGAAACACATTCTACTTTACTGGTAAAAAAGGACCCAGTGTAACAGTTTATAACCCCCCCCCCCCCCCCCCCCCCCAGGTATTTTTTTTGTCAAGAGTCTCTTTGAAAACTCTCTGTGATAGCAGAAAATAAGTTTTCGCCACTCAGGGCTGACAAAAGGCTGAAAATCTTCCGAGTAAAACTGTTTTGGTCTTTGAGCGCATCTTTAAAAAAGTTTGAACTCGTGAATTTTTTCTGCTGGTATCAGTATTTCTTATCAACCTACCTCAATTGTTTACAACAGGCTTGCACTACAGTGGAAGAACCTAACTCGGATAAAATACTCTCTATTTTAATCTTTCCCAAGATATGGGAAAGAAAAGTGGTGTAAAAACACCACGAAAAAATAAGCCAAAACTGGGCCGAGCGCCATCGGCGCACACCCAGTATGGGACGCTCTTCCATAGTACAAATCCCTGACTTCCGTCACAGTGCGCAATGCATCAATTTGCCATTCTTTTTCTTTCCGAGGCACGAGCAGGATGTGTTTCCGCCATATGCATTATGAAACAGTGATAATTCAACTCGTGGATAATGGTTTTCCTGTGACTGGAATTATGGATCTGAAGATCGTATAATAGCAGGACTGTGTTTTATATATTCTCGTTTATTTTTTCAACCACATTCTCATTGTTATTAATTACTATTCCGTTTTCGCGAATGTTTTGCGACATCGTGTCATCGCGATTCGACAATGAATTTTTTCGGTTGATGAAAAAAAAAAAAAAATAAATAAACATTTTATTGGAGTCGGTGTCGGCCGTCTGGGTTCTGCCACCTTCTCTCGTAGTTGAGGATGTTCTTCTACTTTCTGTTTCTGTTGAGTTCACCTTTTTCTTCTACTGCTCTCACCTCTGTTCTTTCCAGTTCGGTTCCTTTTGGGCAATTCCTTTTGCCCTCACCATTGGTGCGTTCTCGTATCCGTTTCGTCCGCACACGCGAGTGGTGTGGAATGCAGTCGTTTCGGGAGCCTCCCGACTCTACCACGTCTGATATGAGTTTACCCCCCTCCGTGGGGAATGTGCAGCTCCCCCCGCACCTGTGGGGGGGGGGGGGGGGGGGGGGGGGGGGGGGGCACTGTCGTTTCGGGCCCCCCCTCCCCCCGACTCGACCACGTCTGGTGTGAGTTTGACCCCCTCCGTGGGGGATGTGCAGCTCCTCCCGCTCCCGCGGGGGGTGGTGAACGCTTTCGTTTCGGGTCGTCCGATTCGACCACGTCGGATGAGAATTGCTCCTCCTCCGTGGGGGAAGTGCAGCTCCCCCCGCACCATCGGGGGGTGGGGACCGCTTTCGTTTCGGGGCTTCCCGATTCGACCATGTCTGGTGAGAGTTATTCCCCTTCCGTGGGGAATGTGCAGTGTTTTACCGTGGTGGATACTGCGGGAGCTGTTGGTTTTCTGGTGTAGAGATGCCTGGTTCCGGGACTATGCGCCCTCTCCAGTCGACATCTGAGGCTGTCACTAGGGTTGTGACTCCTCCTTTGGAGGCCGCGCTTGGTGGCTCTCTCCGCTTTTCCGCCAGTTCCAACAGCTCCCGTCGTATCTGCTGCTACTGCTGTTCCGTCTACAACGTCATTGGGCACCGTTTTTAGCCGACCTCGGCTTCTCCCTGCCAGGGTCTGCAGGGATGTCTGTAGTATGGTTGTGGGGTTTCGGCCTCAGACTTCCACTCGGCGAAGTCAAATGGGGCTGCCGACTGAACCCCATACTGTGTCCTCTCAGCCATTGAGCACAGTAGTTTTATACCTGCAGTGGTCTGCTGCGGTGTCTGGTTGTGTAGACGTGAGGGTATCGGCCTCAGCCTTCCCTGACTTCAACACGGCGAAGTTGGAAGTGGCTGCCGGCCAGACCCTCTCCTGTGGTCTCTGCGCCGTCGAGCTCCACAGTTGTCTTTGGTTTCGGTTGTTCTTAGTGGGACACTATGAACTCCGTGGCGTTTTCCATCCCTCATTCTGGCCACACGACCAGTCTTGGGGGTCCAACGTCTTTTGTGCAGCCTGGACCTTCTGCCCTGCAGAGGTCAGCGGTGACTCTCATGAGTTCCTTCTATGTTGATCCTCGGGGTGTGTCACACCCCTGTACACGTCTGGCTTCAGACGTTTTCGGCTGCCGCCCGTCGTCCCATGTCGGGTCTTTTGGAGGATCGTGACCCTTCGCTGGTTCAGAGGGTCAGCGGTGAAGCCACTTTAACGGTTCGTTCCCCTGTCGAACCGGCCAGTACGGGCAGTGAGCTTAGGGAGTCCCTCTCCTTACTCACTCAGGTTCTGTCAACGAGCCTTCCTGTTGCTTCCAGCGAGGCAGCGAGTGGTTTCCAGGCGCCTCCTGTGGCGCCGCCTCCCGGGATTAGAAACAGGCCGCTTTCTGATCCCCTGGTGTTACGACACCATGGGAGGCGTCGGCTGGTTTGCCCACGATGGGCTATGTGTCTTCCGACTCAGGGGAAGAGTCAGACATGCTTGTTGTCGAGAGCCAGCAGTCTTCGGACTTGGGGGCAGCTCTTGCTTTCGTGTTTGGGTTCCTTCCGGATCTCAAACCATCTAACCAGTCAACAGTGTCAGCCAGGCCGCGATCATCGGTCGCGCGCCAACAGTCTATGGAGCAACCTGCTTCTGGGCGTCTTCGACTGTGCCCTTCGGTACAGTTGGTTGAAGCATTTTCAGCCTTGGACTCCAAGCTAAGTTCCAAGGCTATGAAGGCTCCGTTCTTCACCAGGGTTGACACCTTTTTGCCTCCGGCGCGTTATCGTTCTTACGATTCCGCCAATCCGTCGGTCTACCAGACTTTGACGGTTTTTGGATCAGGACTCCAATTCCCTTGGGCTTTCCAAGTCCACGTTTGCCGTCATTCCGATGACGACTCTGGAGTCCACATTGGGCTTATCGAGAGAGATGCTTGGTATGCTTTCTCTCTCCGATCACGTCGTCTCAGCTTTTGCTGCTTATCTGTCTTCAGATAAGTTTGACGAGGTACAGGCTCCTTTGCGTGTGCTGTCCAAGGCGCTCATGCATCTTCTCACACGCATGTCTGTAACACGGCTAATCTGGAATTAGTTCGAAGGGTCTCTGTGCGGGACACAGGCCGATCCCTTCCTGAGGAGCAGTACGCTACTCTTCAATCTGCTTTTTTTGGCAGGTCCGCAACTTTTCCATGATTCTGTGTTGACGGTCCGGGATGACGTCCTACGTCATTCCAATGATCAGCTGCTGTTTTCTTCAGCTTGATCAGCCTTCTAGGGTAGGCACGGGCCGTTCCAAGCCTGACAAGTACCCTCTGCTTCCTCTGCGAAGCGAGAGGGGCTGATCCTTCTGCCACCGCTTCTACTTCTTACTCAAGGGGTAAGGGTAAGCGTCGGCAGTCTTGAGGGAACTCCCAGGATTCTTCATTCAGATGAGGTGTTTTCTCCTCTAGCGAGCCTCTTCAGGGTTCGCAATGAAGGTCCTCACCTCGACTCGTCCCAGGTTGGAGGAAGGATAGCAGAGTTCGCAGACCGTGGGCCACCATCACATCCGATCCTTGGATGTTAGATGTTGTTTGGTCTGGGCTGCGCATATCTTTCCGACGGCACTCCACTCTGTCCGGGGTGCCTTTTTCCAACCACAGTTCCTTCAGACATTTTACGTCGGGAACTTTTGTCCACGGAGATAGACAAATCTCCTGACAAAGGGGGCGATTGAGGTCATCAAGAACATTAGGTCAGTGGGTTTCTAGTCCCGCCTGTTCTTGGTGCCAAAGAAGGACGGCTGACTCCGACCGGTTCTCGATCTGAGTTTCCTGAACCAGTCTATCATTGCTCCCAAGTTCAGCATGGAGACTTTAATGTCGGTCCTCCGTTCCATTCACCAGGGAGATTTCGCTTCCAGCTTTGACCTGCGGGACGCTTACTTCCACGTTCCGATTCATTGGGCGTTACGGACGTATCTCAGGTTCTTTTTTTTTCTGGGGAGAGTTTACCAGTTCAAGGCCATGCCTTTCGGCCTCAACCTGGTTCCTTGGTCCTTCACCAGACTGATGTCGCATGTGATAGCTTTCCATCGCACACAGTCCAGGGTGACTACTTCGGCATATCTGGACGATATCCTCCAGGGGCATTCCAATGCTGTCTTCCTGGAGTCGGATGTCGCCACTCTGTTGAGCTTGCTCACGTCGCTACGTTTCTGAGTCAACGAGGAGAAGTCGGACCTGGTCCCTTCTCGGTCGTTTTATCATCTGGGGATGGCTTTCCGCACACACTTCTATTTGGTGGCGGTTCCCCAGGCCAAGGCTGTGATTCTCTCAGCTTTTGCTCCGACTCTGACCCAGTCCACTTCCGCAACGGCTCGGAGTTTTCTCCGGCTAATCGGTCTCTGCTGTTCGGTGACGGATCTCATTCCTCTAGGTCGGCTGCGTGTCAGACCTCTCCAACACTTTCTGCTCAGTCGTTGGAGGCCGAATGTAGATTTTCTGGATCTGGTGCTTCAGTTTCCAGACTATCTTTATCCTCACCTTCTCCTCTGGGCGGATGTCCAGTGGCTTTCGCAGGGTGTTCCGTTGGACTTACCCACGTCCGCTCGCGTTCTGACGGCAGATGCCAGCGATCTCGGATGGGGTGCGACGTTGGATCCTCTAGGTCTTTCCATTCACGGGATGGTGGACCTGGATCATGCAGCTCACACATCAACCAGAAGGAGCTTCTTGCTCTTCTTCTGAGTTTTCAGGCAGTGGATCCCTCACCTGTCGAATCGCCAGGTCCTTCTGTTGTCCGACAATTCGACAGTGGTTGCTTACATTCGGAACCTGAGCGGCACGCACTCAGTTCCAATGTACGAATTGGCTTGGGATCTTATACTGCTTGCTCAGGACGTCCGCGCCGGGGTGGCTGTTCGTCACATTCCCGGTCGCCTGAACGTCCTAGCCGACTCCCTGTCCCGTCAGGGCAGGGTCATTTCCACCAGGTGGATGCTCCACATGGCAGGTTCCATCGATCTCTTGTGACTAGTTGGAACCTCCGGTGGACACTTTCGTGTCCCCGTGTCCAAATGCTCTGGCTTTCGCCGTGGACGCTCTGGCCCTCCTTTGGGATGGTCTTGTCGGCTACACCTTCCTACCGGTTCCGATTCTGCCTCAGGTTCTCACCCAGATATGAACCTGCAGTCGTCGAATCCTTTCAATCACACCCGTCGCTTCGGTGGGTGTGGATCTATCTGCTCCGCTCTCTGTTAGCGGCGGTTCCGGCATGTCTCCCTCTACCTCGCGACTTTCTTTGCCAAAGTCGCCCGGGAGGTTTTCAAGTTGACCCGACTTCCTTGTGCCTTCGCGCATGTCTTTTATCGGGTCCTGTCTCCTCCGTAGTGGTTTTTTCGAGACACGCAGTGGAGTTGCTTTTCTTCAAGGAGGCACTCACTCCTCTGGTTTAGCCTCTGTGGCTAAGTGGAAGGTTCTTCTGTCAATGGTGTGCGATCACTCTGTTGCTTCTGTCACTCCTTCGATCACACTGCTTGCGGAGTTTTCTGGTATATGATTGTTTCTGGGAGTCTCCAGCAATGTGTACTTGTCCATGCTTCGGAGACATTTTTTCCTATGTGGTACCGCATTGTTTCGACACTCATCCTTGCCTCTCCAAGCTTGTTCAGCTCTTTTCCTTGAAAAGGCCTAGGACTTTGCAGTTTACTCCAAGATGGTCAATTTCTTGGGCGCTGCTCTGCTTGGGGGGTGGGGGGCGTTCACGCCTTTATCCTGGATGAATATGCGTTTTCCCACATGCCAGCTCTCTCCTGCATCCATTTCTTGATGGACTTGTCTTGCTATTCGTGCAGCTTCCGCTCGTCTAGCTACTGGTGATTGTATTACCAATTGTTTTTTCTGCCACGAGGTGCGTGCATTGTCTTCCTCTTTTAATAACTCTGTCATGTTGTCGGATGACTGATGTTATACTGGCAGCCTTCTGGAGAAATGCTACATTCTCCTTTTCTCTGCGATAGTTGCAGGAGCCGACAGAGACCCTTGGGGCCCTCTTTCTTCGGCTCAGGATGTTGTCTATCCAAGCTTTTCAGCTTTTTTCAGGGTCGGTTCCAGCTTTGTGCTGTTACTGCCCTTTTCTGTCTGTGCGTCGCACTTCACCATACGCCTCATCTTTCATTGGCTTTTCTAATGTTTGTGATGCTATGGTTTGATAGGCCTAGGGATCTCTTCCTCTGTCCATGGTCCCAGTGCTATTGAGTTATGTGTGGGTTGGTTATGTGATTCCCTCCAGCCTTTTGTCTATTCAGCCTGTTGTAAACAATTGAGGTAGGTTGATAAGAAGTATAAATTTTATAGTAAATTTCCTTTCTTATTATACCTACCGAAATTGTTTACATGGAGGCCCTCCCGTCTTCTTATTCGGGTAAGAATCCTTCCTCCCCGCTGATCACATAACTCCTGTGTTGTTCGGAATCAAAAGAATGACAAATTGATGCATTGCGCACTGTGACGGAAGTCAGGGATTTGTACTATGGAAGAGCGTCCCATACTGGGTGTGCGCCGATGGCGCTCGGCCCAGTTTTGGCTTATTTTTTCGTGGTGTTTTTACACCACTTTTCTTTCCCATATCTTGGGAAAGATTAAAATAGAGAGTATTTTATCCGAGTTAGGTTCTTCCACTGTAGTGCAAGCCTGTTGTAAACAATTTCGGTAGGTATAATAAGAAAGGAAATTTACTATAAAATTTATACTTCTGAAATATTTTCTGAAAATATAATCATTTAAAACATATTTGAACATAACATTTTAGGAGGGTGGAAGTGACCGATACCATGACAAATGTATCTTCTCCACCTGGGACTTCAAGGACAAGAAATATTTTTCCTCAAATCAATGTTTCTGAATACTTTTTGTCAATATAATCTTGTTTCAAGACTGATGTGGGTTATTCCTGGCATGAAGACCTGTATATCTTACCTCCCCTCCCCACCGACACGTCAAGGTCAAGAATTGTTTTTCGAAAATGAATTTTCCTGCAGGGTTACAATCCCATTTCAAGACTCAGATGAACCCCCCCCACCCCCCCCCCCACACACACACCCACCTGAAAATTGTTTGAATTGAGTCACTGAATTCAATAAAAGGAATCTAACTTTCAAGAAGGTAAAGAGGTTAAAAAATTCTAGGTGGGGGAGGGGAAAGTTAATCAGGGTGGGGAAGATAAACTAATTTATCTTGCCCTCTGGAGGGGAGGGGAAGATAATCAGGCAGGGGTGGGGGGGAGATATTACAGTACACTGATATCAATGCATGGGTTTGAAGTCCTCTAAAATGGGTAGCATAGGTATAAAATATTGGCTAAACTTTACTTCATACTTGTATTGTGTAGGGACCTGCGAATATCAAATTTTGTCTCGAATTGAATCTCCAATCAAATGTGAACGAGGATTTCGAATCGAATCGAATATCGAATAGTGGTCGTGTATATGCTGACAATTGTTTCGGGTGCCGTAGGATCGTTGGCATTTTTGGATAATAGACCGGCGGTGATAATTGGCGGGAAACGGAAACATACTTGGCCATATTAAACTTTTGTAAACACATGTCACGCGCGAATTAAAATATCGAAAGCTAAATTAAACCAAACTAAACGAAACGCAATTCTGCAGCCTGGTATATCATATAAGTTAGCTTGTTCTGGTACGTTCATTCAACTTCATTGGGTCATCACATGTATCGACAATAACTGCTGTTACCAACTTCCCCTGATCTTTAATCACGAGTGATTCACGACGCATATAAACGCACATTGACCTCTCCATTTTATATACATTCCGTGTCGGCGTCTTTATGTAAACGCGTGACCGCTTCATTGCAAATTGCAATGTAAGGGGCGTAATTCTATTATACTGCACTTCACTGTAAAACATGCTGGTTTCGTCGAACTCCCGTAACATGCAGTGGTGTGCATAATGCATATACGATGCGATCGTGCGAGCATGCCGATTTAAGACCAAGTTACGAGGTTATATTATAACGGGAATGTTACCGGATGGGGGTGGGTGGGGGTGCTACTCTGATGCACGCACCTAACTAACTGATAAACGAACGTGATTGCAAACCTATTATCGGAGCAGAAACACACGTATCGGCACAGTGGCTTGAAAAAAGTTTTCCCGACCTAGTCCGACGAGATTCGAAAATTTCGAACCCATGACACCAGCATCGAATCGAATCGAATAGCTGCAAGGATTCGAAATCGAATCGAATAATCGAAGGTTCGCAGGTCCCTAGTATTGTGGTCATGATACACCCAAAAGTGCAGAAATTGACCATAAACACTATTAAATAAATAAATAAATAAATAAATAAATAAATAAATAAATAAATGAATAAATGATGAAACTTTTCATGCATGATCATTAGAAAGCATGCATACAGATTAATACAACAGTCAGTTGATAGACAGATTCTGCCACGTTGACAAAACCAGATCCGTCAGATCAAACACGATGCCTATCATGCCTATGGCTGATCTGGTCTCATCAACAAGATGAAATATGTCAACCCGGATTAACTGACTGTTGTAATAATTTGTTTATTACATAACCACAGATCTTTAAAAATTGAATACAACACCTGAAATGGAAACAAAAAGCAAGATAAGGATGTGTGTCCGGAGTGTTCGCTGCCAAGGAACTCAAGTTTTTATTTCACATTTGGAAAATTCTCGCTTTGAAAACCTCTGAATGTCAGTCACATCACAGGATGTTCATTTGAGACAGGGATGTTAGGGATTTGAAAAAGTTGAGACTCTTGTGTTCTGGAGAGCCAGAATGGATAGGCTGACTACTGCTGTATTGAGGAGATATTCAAGATAATCATATGATAAATGTGTATACCTTCATATTTTCAAGTTGCACCAATTTTTAACAGAATTTTCTTGTATTGAACTTTGATTTATTGTTAGTTGACACCTTTTTGCTTTCAAAGGATGATACAATACAGGGTTTGCACACCATACTGGAAGATACTGGAAAAATGGTTTTGCATTTTCCAGTCTTGAAAAAATACTGCAGAAACGATCTCAAGCTGGAAAAACTGGAAATATACTTGAATTGTAATTTTCGCTACCCTCTACACTAATTTACCACCCCAAACAAACTTGTGTTAATATGACAAATTGAAGTTGTTAGACATAGATAATGCATGGTACACGCCATCACATAGGTGGATTCAATTTCTCAGTGAATTTTGAAGACCTGTTCAATGTTCATTACTTTTGCATCTTCTGAAATATGGTATATGCCTTTGTTATCACAAGTTTAAGCAGCTGCATAGTTAAGAATTTTGAATATGGTACTGGAAAATTCTCAATGGACACTGGAAATATACAGGAAAAGTACTGGAATTTCAACCAAGATTGAGTGTATGAACCCTGACAATATACCAGTGTCCATAGGGGGAAGATGTCATTTATACAATCCACTAGTATGGCATATTGTATACAATAGTGTTCATGGGAGAACAAACTTAATGTGATCAGATTCTACTCACCCTTCTATGGTACCGTTACACAGTAAATCTTAAAATGCTTCACAAAACATTCTGTCTGTGACACCTAGTCTGTTAAACTATCAAAAACTAGTTATAGATGTATATATGTGTATGCATGCATGCATATAAGGTAATTTCTTTTACAGTTAATCCAGGTTAATACTGTCAAAATTCTGAAATTTAAAAGTTGCAATTTTTCCTCATGATACAACCAGGAATTAGCCAATTCAATCTACATTGACAGAGCTCAATGAGCGGGGTCAAACAAGATTGAATTGGTTAGATTCCTAGGTGCATTACAGCAAATATTTGCATCTTGAAATTTTGATATTTTGACATCATTGTTAAGCAGTGTGAATGTGGTGATCACCCAATAATAGAAGGTCATTACATTAAATTTCTGAACAATCTTTAAAAGTTGAAAGAATTAAGTGTGTGTATTGGTCTGGGGTCTTAAATTTGCTGCATCTGACAAATCTCTCACATATTTTTAGTTAAAGTAAGCAATTATAAATATTGTTGAAAAGTCAATGGCGCTGGCAATGTGATACTATACTTCAGTTTTTCATGAGATTTTTATTGGTGCCATGTTGCTGCATTACTCATCTATTCCACTCCTGATTGAGGCAGATTTTTACTGATATCACAACTCATCTAACATTATTTTGCTAACAGGATGGAGGAGGATATGTTATTGACATTGTTCATGTTTTATGTTGTGTATATATATAATTATGTGTTAACAAAACTTCTACCTTTTGCTGTATTTTTTCCAGAGATTCACTTTTCTGTGCTTATTTCCACTTTTTCTATAAAGTGAAACTGAACAATGTTTTCTGCAACTAGATAAGAGTAGGAGATTCCTCCATATTCTCAGTTTAACTCTGTAATCTCTCTGGCAATCATGTCTTTGGCCACATTAAAAATGTTAGAAATTTTTCCATATCTTTCAAATTAGCCATCTTTATACTGATGTCAAGATACCATAAAGTTAAGAAGCAATCTTTTTCCATAATGCACCTGGGAATTTTAACAAATCAATCTTGTTTGATAGAGTTCATTGAATTAGTTAAATTGCTAGTTGCATTATGGGAAAAAAATTGCAGGTTTACTTAAAATTTGGATATTTCAGCATCACTGTACAGGGTGTTAACCTCCTGCACACTGATGTCAAAATATCTGAAGTTCAGGGTGCAAACTTTTCCCATAATGCAACTAGAAATTTAACCAATTCAATCTTGTTTGACAGAGCTCATTGAGCTATGTCAAGCAAGATTTAATTGGTTAAATTCCCAGTTGCATTATGGGAAAAATGGCTACTTGGAATTTGGGTATTTTGACATCAGAGTGAAGGGAGTTAACATTTTATACTATAGACAGACATTCAACAATACCATGCAGGAAAAATCTCATTAAACAGGAAAAATATTTCCCCTATTCTCTCAAAAAACATTTTTGAGTAAAGGGAATTTTAAGCCAGTCAGAAGGGAGATGGTAATTAAATTAAACACACTTTTATTATGGGCTTAGATATTGATTTTTAAAAGGTGCTCAAACAGTACACAGTTATAAGCTGGCTGAGGAAGGAATTATAAAACCTTTGAAACCTTAAAAAAAATCTTTGTGATAAGAAATTTCTTTCACTCCTACAGTTTTATGAATCATAAACTATGTGAAAGGAACTAGTAACACTGTGAAGGACACTACACTACAAACTCTGTTTCATTCAGTGGAAATGCTATCAAAGTTTTCTCTTTTTATGAAGCATATCTACCCCGCAGTAGGAAAGGCAGATGTAAATTAAAATATAATTTTATTTTGTCATGTGATCTATGGAGCTCAGTGGCTCGGTGGTGTTATGGTGTGGAAATAATAAGGATATTGGTAACGCAAAGAAATCTGAGAATCAGCAACAATAACTAGGAATTTAACTATTCTGAAATTTAATTAAAAAAAATAATATAAAACAAGGATACAAAGATCTTTTACACTAATTGGTTTACAGAAAATAAAAACAGTGGTACTTACCAGTTATTGAATTAGTCCAAAATACAGTTTGACACAATCCAGTAATCCAGTGGTGAAGAATCTTGTGAAGAAATTTTCCAGCTGGTAGTATTAAATCCAAGAATGTGTCTTAAGAAACAGTATCCCGTAGATTTGTAACGAAATGTTCACTTAGAAATTTCAGTAGTCTCCAATAAAATATACTAAAATGCTAAGCAAAATTCAAATGGAGTTAAAATCCATTAAATATTGGTGCCACAGGTAATTTCCAAATATTCCAGTAAAATCCTGGCTTTTCACAGAAATATATTCTGTTTCAAAGAAAGTATAAATTTTCTTTTACAAGATTAATAGTTCTCTTCAAAATTCTCTTTTGGAATCACTTTTCCAAATTCATAGTGACGCACTGCTTCTATAATAATAATACACTGTCCTGAATCTATAATAATCTCCAATGTAAACAACTGCTCTGTTTTAAATAGAATGTCTGTCTGAAATGAGTTTTCCTGAAAGAGCTTTTCTGAAATGAGTTTTTGAATTCTGTTGAATGTTCTACAATATTCTATTTTCCATCGATTGGTTGATTTAAATCACCTCATTAAGCTTCTAGATGATTATGTCTTAATTCATGTAAACAAGGATGACCTAATTAAACAATTAAACAATCAACAGCTATATGTACAGTGACCTAAAAATAGTTTCTGTGCAACCTTAGAAGTAAACATGTTTACAGGTAGATACAAACAAAGGTCACTTAGTGCAAATGAGTCACACCAGCTAGAATCTGCTTTGTTGTAAAAACAAAACATGCCTTCAGAAAAATATCAATTGTGTAGAAGTATCAACTAAGAACATATCAGTCTCGATATAATATGGGGCTGTAACAGTGGTTATGTTAGACTTCAAACTGAAACGTGCATGGTTCAATCCCTGCCAGGGGCAACTGCATTGTGTCTTTGGGCAAGGCATTTAATCCTGATTGCTCATGTGGGGGTACAGTGGTGCTCTGTACTAAGACATACTGCACGTCAATGATGCACTTCAACCAATGCTAACCCTGCTTGTGTGGAGTTAGTACGTTGGGGAGTCTGACAGTTGTTTGCCATGCTTGGTGATTTGCCATGCTTGGTAAAACTGTTCGACATGAGGTGACCCTGGCTGTCGAAAGTATCATTAAACCCCAATAGATAAGTATCGTGATCTGACCCTTTCTCCAACCATTAAACTCATACTTCAAAAATGGTAATGCCTGGTCATTCAATACAATTAAATAAATGGAGGTCTCTGTACATGTAGTGCTTTCTTTTGCGAATTAATGGACGTTACCACTGACTGGGGAGACAAGGAATGAAATAAAAACACTTCCAATGATTTTACACAAAGAGTTTTGAACCATTGTTTCAATAAAATCCTATTATCAAATGAATCGATAGTCTCTGTCGTTAGAAACTATTTTCGAGAGTTCTTCCAAACAAGGCATTGTTTTTAACAATGTAGTTCGAGGCCTTATAGGAAATGGTGTATCTTTCTCCATTCATTCATTTAAGAAATTTCATATGTGTTTTCGATCAAGTTATAGAATTTTCAAATTGTCCCTCGGTTCATAGTGAAATTTATAAAATTCATTCAATAAATTAGGTCTGTCTCTTGGTTGAGACCTAATATTTATTGAACTCATTTTGTAATTTTAACAGTAAACTGAGGACTCATTAGAAATCCCTGATTTAACCCTTTACCCAACGAATCAGCCTCATCTAACAACGTAATATAAAAATTTAGCAGTTAAAAAAAAAGTACTTTTCAAAAAATTTCCACAAAGTTATATCATGTGACCCCCTCATATCAAAAGAGCTCGTTCCAGTGAGGGGTAACAGGATATGGTTTTGTTGAATTTTTTGAAAATGAAAAAAAAATATTTCAAATTATAAATTTTGATATTGTTTGCTTTGGGTAAAGGGTTATGTCTGATTATTGATTGTTTACGGCAACATGCAATGACTTGAATTTACAACATATTCACAAATTCAAGAAAATTAGATTTCTGCGGAAATAATGTTGAAGGGTTAATTGATTGAAACACAGCAGCAAAAGTTGGAAGTTTTTATTTGTGATGTTTAATACTGTTAGAGGCTTAACTTTTTCAATGCTACATCCGTTTTGTGGAAAAACATCGGAAGACCAAACTCAGTTTTTTAGTATTGAATGACATTCAAATTGTAGGGAGATCAATTGACATTTTCAACACACAGCCCTTAGGCCGTTGGATAAAATTATTTGTTGAACGTCCTCACACAGTGACAATAAGTGCTTGTCTTGTACATATATCTCTGGTAGTGGAATAGTGTTCACTTTGCTAAACACTTGTAGATGACTCTAGCAAAACAATTTCTTGAAGAACAAAATTGAAATTTTCCTCCTCAAGATCATAGATTATGATCTCTCATAACAATAAGCTTGTCCCAGTGATGGGTTATGAGCTATGATTTGGAAGCAAAAATAAAAAAAATTGGATTGTGATTTTTGTGAAGAGCACTTTATGGTCTGTTTTATTTTTGGCCTTTGTATTTGCCCAAAATGTTGACCGAGTTGTCCAAAAAATTGTCTCCTTGATAATTTTAGTGAGTGGGGGGAGGGGCAGATGTTGGGTGTTGGTGGGAACACTCCTCTTGACCCTCTGTTCTGTATGGTAGTGTCTGAACTTTAGGTAAAGGGGTAAGGACACAACTTTATCTATGTACAGCTAAAAACAATTTATACCATTGTTCCTGAGTATTCAGCATTGCCTGTTACAGTACATGATGAATGTTCTATGTAATTTAACCCATGCACCATTCCAATATATCATTAGCATTTCCTTCCCATTTTCAAAGCGCCTCTACAAAGCTGTGACAAAAACTACCTTTACCATAGCTGTTCAATGGTGCACTTTTTTTCTCATATGTGTATTGGTTGATTCCTTTGAAACTTGATATGGAGGTTCACTTCCATGGTAACCTGTACACCTGCGATTTTAGTTTCGATCAGACTTTTTTGCTAGAGTTGTGCCTCTTTTCATTTTACAATAATCCTGAAGGTGGGGGTATGGACAGGCCCATCTGGGATAGTCACACCTCTAGTTAAAAACTGATGTTTGTAAGTTATATAGGAGGGTAATTTAATTAGAAGATACACAATTAAGTGCACTCCATAGTACAAAGACATTTTATTGATATGTGCAGAATATTTTTGTGTGTCCAATTCTTCCTAGCTTAACCCTTTACCCAATGTAATGGTCAAAACCGGCTAGTGCTATTCACAAAAATCACCATTCAATTTTCATTATTTTTTCATTTTTTGTCTCAAAAATATGGCTTATAAGCCCCATTGGAACAAGCTTATTGAGCTCATTCCAATGAGGGGTCGTAAGCCATATTTTTTATTAAAAAAATGAAGAAAAACTACTTATTCAAGAATTTAGTTTGCAACTGTCATCTGCTCTTCGTGTTAGGTAAAGGGTTGGTTTGATGAAATTTCTCCAATATGATCTCCAGCAGATACAGTACGTGGAGAGTGGATTGTAACTAAATCACCCAGGGAGTGGAGTTATCACCCAAAGCATCACTTTCAAATTCTGTGCACGTGGACAAAAAGCACAAGCAAAGTACAAAGCCAATGTACCTCCAGGTATAACCTGGAGGTCCATTAGCTATAACTTTGCTTGTGCTTGTTTTGCTTTGCAACAGATTTGCAATTATTGCTTGGGTGGAATCTCCACTCTGCAGGTGATTTAGTGATAATACACTCTCCACGAACTGTAGATATACTCATATTTTCAAGTTGCAACTAATTTTGGTTGAATTATTTCATCTTCAACTTGATGCGGACCGGGTTGATAATAATTTTGTGACATTAGTGTTGAAAGAGTTAAACCAAATGTATATTGTTAATTGATGTGCGTCTTTTATTATCTGTTGAGCATGTAAGTCTCTTGTGTGTAACATCAAACATTGTTACTAAATTTTTGTGGTTATTTGTGGGGGCATGAACATGCATGGTGAAATTGAAAATTAATTTTTTGTTTTTTTAATTTTCAACTGACAGCAAACACGCCCTTGGTAATGCTGAGTCATTGGGTAACAGGTACGTTCAGCGGAATGTTGTGAGATTTTTTTAACTTGTAGTACTTTAGCACTGCACACAGCTAAAAGCTAACTAGTATAAGACCGTTGGTGTCATAATGAGTTTTGATGTGGTCTTTTTATCAGCTGCAGGGAGAAGGTATGAGCATTGACCAAATAACAGTAAACAACCCTTATTTATCAATACTAAACATTTATGTGTATGTTCCTTTTTAATAAGGCCTAAAGTTAAAAATCTGTTTCTCAGGCCCTCCTGCGTAGTCCTTTTTGGCTGCCACATGCTCTCTTTTTATAACCAAAGCAAACATAAAATAAAAATTGAATGGTTTATGTCTGATAATTTACCCAAGTTAATAAATTGACAAATTTGTCCTTTGAGTGCAACAAAGCATTATAAAGCCTTCTTGCACCCAGGGGACGAAATACACCACCACTCATGCTATTCTGTAGATTATGAGGCCTAAAACATAAAAGAAACAAAGAAAATGAACTTTTGATGGCAAAGAAATAATTAAAAAATACAATGGCCTGAGAAACAGAAGCTCTACTTTGTGGGGCCTAATATGTGTTTAACACTAGGGCTTAAAATTTCACACACAGCTGATTGTTTAGCAGAAAATCAGTGGTGGGTAAATCAGCTGCAAATGCAAAAATTAAGGTACGTATTCAGTTGGGCAAAGAGTCATTTAGGTCAATATTTGCAAATGTGCTGAAGCTTCACAATCAGTGTTTATTGGTTGTGCCCTGTGAAATAAGAAAAAATACACCCACATCTTTGTATTGCCTTTGCTGTTCTGTATTTTTATCTTCCTTGCCTGAAGTCCGGGTGATCTATAGTAATCACTCTTCTTCCGTCATATCTCGTTTGTCACACATCCACTGAACATGGTGTTTGAGCCTTTCTTCTGCAAAACCACTGGCAAACTTTCAATGAAAGTTTTTGTGAATGATGGTAGGATGAGGCATTTTAATTTTTAAAATCAAGTTGCTGCAGCCGTGGGGAGGGGGATGTGGAAAAAGTGCCATTTTTTTAAAATCTACTCATGAACCACTTTATGTAATTACTGGATATTTTGAGGTATACACAGTGAACAGTAAAGTTTCTTCAAAGTAAGTTTTCAGTCATTTTAGGAGGGTAAGTTCGATAAAAGTATGGGTTCTAGTAAGTGAAATTTTGTGTGATGCATCTTCAGGAGGAGAATAATTAAAGTTACCAAAAAATTCTTGTGAGGTTTTATTATGAGGCCCTGTATCATGCTCCCTGATTTTAACACTGTGGGTGATTGGAAAATGTTTTTTAAATCTTCTCACAACTCACCAGCCCAAATGCTTCCGAGCTTGACAAATAACTTATGACATATACTGAAACATTTCTCAGGTTTTAACACTATTGGTAATGGGGAAAACAATAAAAAAAATGTTTCTCAAGCTACTGTGCCAAAAGCTTTCATGTTTCATATATAATATCTTTGTATGATTTACAAGCATGTTCAAATAAAGCTCCAGATGCCATATCTAAACAAACTTGTAAATGTCATTGGGGCCTAGGTATTTAACAATGGGGGTAAGGGAAAAAACATTTTAAAAATCTCTCCATTTCCAGGGATGCTTTGATATAGAATAGCTTTTTAAGACTGATTTGCAAGTCTTCTCAAATCAAGCTCTTAGGGCCTTGGATTCAAGGAATGGCCTTGAATTTGAGAATGGGCTATTCAAGGCCTTGAAATCCTTAAAAATGGGCCATCATGTCTTGAAAAGCCTTGAATATTCTTGAAATAAAAACTTGAATGAAGCGCATAATCATAATCTATATAGTTTTATATGCCATAGTTCGTTTAGGCATAGTCCTAACTACGACTTTTTAATCATTACTGCCTCCTCCCACTCCCCTTGAAAGGAAGTGGGAGGAGGGGTAATGTCCAGAGGGCCCTTGTTAGAACTAGTTAAGGTGGGGGTGTTAAAAATCATTGAATTTGGCTTTTGTATGACCTCAGAAAATGCTGAAAAATATCTTTAATCAGCCTTGAATGCTATCCATTCTTGACGGAACTTTGAGTGTCTGGAGTGTCATTGGGTTGAAGGTTTACTCTATGGGTAACAGATAAATCATTAAAAATTATTTTTCTCCCAAAGAACTACTCCAAATTCTTCCATGTTTGATATATAACATCTTTGTAAGGATGCTTTACTCATTTATTCACCCCAAGTCTCTAGGGTAAAATTTGATGGTGTTATCAGGTCTTCTGATTTTAACACTGCTGGTAATTTGGGAAACATTATAAATATCTTCTTCCCAACTACTGCTCCAAATTCTTCCATTTTTGATGCATAACATTGTTTGTAAGGATGATTTACTCATTTATTCAACCCAAGTCTCTGGGGTAATATTTGGTGGTGTTATCATGTCTTATGACTTTAACACTGCTGGTAATTTGGGAAACATTATAAATATCTTCTCCCCAGCTACTGCTCCAAATTCTTCTTTTTAGCTTAATTTGGCAAAGTCAAGATAAGCTATTGCCATCACACGTGCAGAAGTCTGTTAGTCTGTGAGTCTGTTCACATTTTCCTTTAGCACAGGCTACACCCCGTAGTTCTTGTCTGATCGTCACGAAATTTCATATGCAGGTTTGGAGTCATATCTAGATGAGAACGTCCCCTTTTGGTCGCGATCTGTCAACTGGTATGGCTGCCCGAGCCCAAAACCCCAAAACCATTAGCACAGTCTACAGGTTGTATTTATGAAGGGATTTCATTGTAACTTGGTAGGATGCCTCTGTATAATGCCTAGATGAGAACGTCCTCTTTTGGTCATGATCTGTCAACCAGGATGGCTGCCCTAGCCCAAAACCTGAAAACCTTTAGCACAGCCTACAGGTCATATTTATGGAGGGATTTCATTGTAACTTGGTAGGTTGACTTCATATAATGTCTAGATGAGAACATCCCCTTTTGGACATGATTGGGCAGCTGTGATGACTACAGGGGCCCGAAGCCCGAAAATCTTTAGCACAGTCTACAGGTCATATTTATGAAGGGATTTTATTGTAACTTGGTAGGATGACTCCAAATAATGTCTAGATGAGAACGTCCCCTTTTGGTTGCTATCATTGAGCCTTGATGGCTGCCCGAGCCCAAAAACCTTTAGCACAGTCAATAGGTCATATTTATGAAGGGATTTCATTGTAGCTTGGTAGGATGACTCCAAATGATGTGTAGATAAGAACGTCCCCTTTTGGTCGCAATCATTCAGCCTTAATGGCTGCCCGAGCCCAAAACCCCCAAACCTTTAGAATAGTCTATAGGTCGTATGTATGCAAGGATTTCATTGTAACTTGTTGAGTTGACTCCATATAATGCCTAGATGATGACATCCCCTTTTGGTCGTGATTGGTCAACTGTGACGGCTTCAGGGGCCCAAAGCCCGAAAATCTTGAGCACAGTCTACAGGTCATATTTATGAAGGGATTTCATTGTAACTCCTTAGGATCACTCCAGATGATGCCCAGATGACAACATCCCCTTTTGGTCGCGATCATTCAACCATGATGGCTTCCTGAGCCCAAAACCCGAAAAAACTTTAGTACAGACTACAGGTCATATTTGTGAAGGGATTTTATTGTAACTTAGTAGAATGACTCAGTATAATGTAGAGATGAGGACGTCCTCTTTTAATAGTAATTGGTCAATCGTCATGGCTACACAGGCCTGAAGCCCGAAAAACTTTAGCACAGTCTGCAGGCCATATTTATGAAGGGATTTCAATGTAACTTCATAGGATGACTCATTTTGGAATAATTTCACTGTAACGTGGTAACTTTCGTTGACATACGTTAATTGTGAGTGCCACATACATTAACTGTGAGGTCATATTAACCCACCCCTCCAATCTTTAGTACAGTGTACACCTCATATTATTTTTATTAAAACCATAGCATACAGGGAACAGAAATTAACGTATTCCCAATTATCAAAATTCTTGTCTCATTTCATAATCCTTTCATAAACATTGAACATTATCCTTTTCATTTAACTCAGCTTGACAACGTCAAGTATGAGCTACTGTGGGATGGGTTATGATTCATAGTCTGTAC
The DNA here is from genome assembly GCA_031216915.1 of Pictodentalium vernedei. Classification (NCBI taxonomy): domain Eukaryota; kingdom Metazoa; phylum Mollusca; class Scaphopoda; order Dentaliida; family Dentaliidae; genus Pictodentalium; species Pictodentalium vernedei. The sequence goes on along the minus strand of CM062295.1, from coordinate 548,032,802 downwards.
GTACGTCCGTCAATAAATCCATATGTCTGTACATCCATATGTCTGTCGATCCACAATTCCTTTAGCACACCCTACAGGCCACAGCTCTCACCCGATCAGTTCCAAATTTCATATGTGGCTTTAGGTCAATGTCTAGATAGGAGCTATCGATTGTTTTCAAATTTCATTGAAAAACATATGCCGCCAGTGGCCATCTTGGATTTGGATATAAATTGTCCAACAATTCCTTGAGTACACTCTACAGACCGCATCTCTTACCCAATCTTTTTCAGCAGTTCCTTTAGCACACTCGACAAACTGCGGCTCTTACCCGATCAGTCCCAAATTTCATATGTTGCTTTGAAAAAACATGGCCACAAGCAGCTATCTTGGATTCAGATATAAATTGTCAACAATTCCATTAGCACACCCCTACAGGTCGCATCTCTCACTTGATCTTTTTTGAATCCATCTATAGCTTTGGTGTGATGTCCAGATGGGAGCTTTCAATTTTCTCTGAATTTTGTTAAAAATTATGGCTGCCAGCAGCAATCTTGGATTGGCATATGAATTGTCAACAATTCCATTAGCACACCCTGCAGGCCGCATCTCTCACCCAATCTTTTTCAAATTTCATGTGTAGTTTTGGTGTGATGTCTAGATGGGAGCTATCAAATGTTTCTAAATTTTGTTGAAAAACAAGGTTGGCAGTGGCCATCTTTGATTTGGCATATAAATTGTCAACAATTCCATCAGCAGACCCTATAGGCCACACCTCTGACCCGATCTTTTTCAAATTTTATATGTAACTTTGGTATGATGTCCAGATGGGAGTTATACAAATTTTCCGCATTCCATTGAAAAAGATTATTTATTTATTGGTCTTTAAGGACACACACTTATGCACAATAGTTAATCATGACCATGACAGTTTTACGGGTGGAGGAAGCTGGAATAAGCGGAGAGAACCACCGAGCAACGACGAGCAGCTGCCAGCTCCCTAACATCGTAACTCCGCACAGCAGCACAGACAGGATTAGATTGGTTGAAGACATGCACACCATCGACGAGCAGTACGCCTTCTTAGTACATGGCCTCATCGTGCCCCCATGTAGACATCGGGATTAAGTGCCTTGCCCAAGGACACAACACGGGAGTCCGAATCGATCGCTCAGACAGTCACCCATCCGAGGATTAACCATTCTCGACGTTGCTTATCTTCGGTGATCTGACGAGAACCGGTTACAGTAATGCCACCGCGCATTGAAAAAAATAGCTACCACTGACCATCTTGGATTTGACATATAAATTGTCAACAATTCCAACAGGCCCCATCCCTCACCCGATTTCTTTCAGACTTCAGTGTAGCTTTGGTGTGATATCTTTTCTGTAGAAACTTAAGTGAATGGCATGGCATTACTGGAGCTTTCTGTTTAGTTCATTCCCTTCTTGGACAAGTTGAGCTGCAGTGTCATGGGCACTTTCATTTGTTATGGCTTTGGTCTGATCAATATTTTGTTTGTTGGGCTTTTGTTCATACTCCATCAAAACACGTTAGCAGTCAGCTGAAAAAAAAACCCAAATTGATTTCCCTTTGTAATCAGCATCACACACCCTTCATCTTGTCACAAGACATAAGAGAATGTTTCATCAAGTTTTCATTGGAAATGGTATTATCTTTATGAGGAAATCAGCATTTACCATTATGCCTCAAGTGCTGTGCAAATTCAGCATTACACGATACAGTTCAGACATTGGGAAATGTACGCAGGGAATCTAGATTGCCAATATGAATGTCACATAAGAATGCACTTGAACTTTATGCATCTGAGTGACGTGAATGAAATGCTTCCAAACCAAGCAGTGTCATGCAAGAAAGTTGTCAGACTGCCAAAGGTGATATTTTTCTGTAAAAGCATCAGTTTCATTCACTTGTATTCAAGTTCATTTGTGGTATAAATACAGAACACAACTCGGGTAGAGTATGGGGCACAGGAATCAACAACCCTTGGTGGAATTTTTAGCTCGCCTGACTGACAGTTAGGGTGAACTATAGTGATCACTCATCGTCTGTTGTCCGCCATCTGTCATCCATGCACATGATGTTCAAAACTTCTTCAAAAACTGCTGGACCACTTTAAGTTAAATTTGAGGTGATTGTTCTGACATCGCATTTTGCTTTTGTTCAAACCAACTTTGCCCTGTCCTGTAGGGATGGAGTTGGGGGGGGGGGGGGGGGGGGAAATGCTTCCAAATTGTTTATACACCTGCCTAGCAGGGGTATATTGGATTCCTTGTGTCCATCAGTCCCTCAGTCCTTCCATCGCGAAATTGCTTAATGGAGGGTACCATCATGCTGTAATCAACTCTTCCCCCACTTTTCCTTTCTTGACTTACAACATTTTTAGTGCTATTTTCAATAGAGGGTACCTTTATGCTGTAATCAACTCCTCTTGCAGTTTTAAATGCAGATAGCTGAAACTTCAGGATATGATCATACACACAATGAAGATGTGCAACATGCATAAAGTTTCACGAAAATTTTATTTTTCCACAGTTATTTCCCTTTCTCTACTTAGAATATTTTTAGTGCTCTTCTCAATAGAGGGTACCTTTATCTTGTAATCAACTCCTCTTACAGTTTTAAATGCAGATAGCTGAAACTTAAGGATATGATCGTACACACAATGAAGATGTGCAACATGTATAAAGTTTCACGAAAATTTTATTTTTCCACAGTTATTTCCCTTTCTCTACTTAGAATATTTTTAGTGCTCTTCTCAATAGAGGGTACCTTTATCCTGTAATCAACTCCTCTTACAGTTTTAAATGCAGATAGCTGAAACTTAAGGATATGATCGTACACACAATGAAGATGTGCAACATGTATAAAGTTTCACGAAAATTTTATTTTTCCACAGTTATTTCCCTTTCTCTACTTAGAATATTTTGAGTGCTATTTTCAATAGAGAGTACCTTCATGCTGTAATCAACTCCTCTTACAGTTTTGAATGCAGTGAACTGAAACTTTAGGATATGATTACAAACACATTGAAGATATGCAACATCCATAAAGTTTGTTGCAAAACTTTATTTGCTCAAAATTATGGTCTTGATCGACTTGGAAAATTTTCACAGATTTTAAAAAATTTTCAGGAATTTTTTTTTTTGCTATTGTCAGTAGAGCGTGCCTTCATGCTGTAATCAACTCCTCTTACAGTTTTGAATGCAGTGAGCTAAAACTTTATGATGTGATTACACACACATTGAAGATATGCAACATCTATAAAGTTTGTTGCAAAATTTTTTTTCTCAAAATTATGGCCTTCATCGACTTAGAAATTCCGTCGTGAAATTGTTTAATGGAGGGTACCTTCATTACCAGCTGAAAGGCAGGGGTATTTGTTTGTGTCACCTTTAGGTGACACCTATTGTTTTCTGAACACCAAGATGTCACATTGTTGACCTTGCTCACCCTCAGGTATTGGTGCGGGGGTAACACACCACCTGGCGATAGATTGCGGGGGTATCGCACCACCTGGCGATGGATCGACTCTAGTTTAAAAATCGTATTTTCATGAACTGATGGGTACAGTGACTTGATATTTGGAACTGAGCTTCCTTTTGAGGTGTAGAATCAAGTGTGTTCAAATGAAGTTTTTAAGGCAATATTTGTCTTGTAATGGGAGGGGTAAGCTATTTACCCTGCCCAAAATTTATATTTTCTGAACCAATGAGCCGATTTGAACCAAACTTGATATGTGGTATTATTGAGGCGTAAGTACTTGATTAATGAAAAAAAAAATTCTGCTTCCCCATTGGAATTCCATGAGCTAAAAATAGAAATATTTTCAAACACTCATATTTCCCAGACTGTACTGAACTGAGAATCATTATATGGTATGAAGCATCTTTCAGACTAGTAGAATGGAATGGTAGAAAATTATTGCCATCAATAGTGTCATAGTGTACCATAGGGGGAATCGAAAAAATGCTGCGTCAGTGTATTTGCAAAAATTATCAAAATCTTCTCCAAAACCACCAATCAGAATCATTTGATATCTGGCATATAGCATCCATAATTGGGCTCTGTACAGATTCAAATTTGTTAAATCAAGTCCCCCGGTTATATATTTGAACTACCTATTGGGGCCCGAATTTGAACTCTGTCCAATATGAGGAGTAATCTTTAAAAATCTTCTTTTCCTGGACCACTAGTCAGAATCTTTTCATATATGGTATACAGTATGCATATGGAGGTGGGGGGGGGGGGGGGGGAGCTCTCTACAAATTCAAGTTTGTTTAAATCAAGCCCCTTGGTTATTATTTTGGGCTTTCTAAGGGAGCCTGAATTTTGACTTAGTGCAATACAGGGAATAATCTTTAAAACTCCTCTTCTCCAGATCCACTGGTCAAACTATTTCAAAATTTCGATATACAACATCCTTAAGGGGTCAGATTCAAATCAAGCTCCTTGGTTAATATTTGGGCTTATGATTTAACTTAATGCTATATGAGGAATATTCTTTAAAAATCATTTTATCATGAAACCGTCAGTTACAATGTTTTGACGTATGGTATAGACCATCTTCAGGAGAATCAGATTCAAGTTTGTTAAAATCAAGTCCCTTGTTATTATTTGGGTTCTCTATTGGAGCCCGAATTTTAACTTAGTCCAATATGAGGAATAATCTTAAAAAATCTGTTTCTTGAAATACATTAATCAGAATCTTTTGATATTTCGTATTCGTATCTTTAGAGGGGTCAGATTCAGTTTATTGAAATAAAATCCCTGGGTTCATATTTGTTAGTCCACCTTGACAAAGTCAAGCTGAGCAAATCTAATCGCCTGTCATCCGTCAACACCATGTTTTGGTCTTCTCCTCCAAAACCACTGGGCCAATTCAAGTGAAAGTTTGTGTAAGTGATGGTCCCAAAGGGGCATTGCATTTTTATGTGTACCCATACTATGTATGGTACACATAATGCCGGCATCCGGGGTGGCCATCCGTCTTTCGTCCATCCTTTGTCCGTCTGTCTGTCCATCCATCTGTTCAGCGTCCGTATCCATTTCTTTGGCATTCGATAACTTGAAAACTATTGCTTGGATTGTCAAGTTACTTTATATTTGTGTTCAGGTTACTGATGTGCTGAGCTGTATAGTTTTTGGCAGGTTACTGATGTGCCGAGCTGTATAGTTTTTGGTGTAAATCTGGTAATTTGATCCTGAGATATTAACCCTTTATCCTTCAAATTGAAAATTCCTCCAATCCCTTTGGCATTTGATAGCTTGAAAAATATTGCTTGGATTGTCAAGTTACTTTATATTTGTGTTCAGGTTACTGATGTACCGAGCTGTATAGTTTTTGGTGTAAATCTGTTATTTTGATCCTGAGATATTAACCCTTTATCCTTCAAATTGAAAATTCCTCCAATCCCTTTGGCATTCGATAACTTGAAAAATGTTGCTTGGATTGTCAAGTTACTTTATATTTGTGTTCAGGTTACTGATGTTCCGAGCTGTATAGTTTTTGGTGTAAATGTGATAATTTAATCGTGAGATATTAACCCTTTATCCTTCAAATTGAAAATTCCACCAATCCCTTTCACATTCGATAACTTGAAAAATATTGCTTGGATTGTCAAGTTTTTATATTTCTGTTCAGGTTACTGATGTACCGAGCTGTATAGTTTTTGGTGTAAATCTGATCATTTGATCCTGAGATATTAACCCTTTATCCTTCAGATTGAAAATTCCTCCAATCCCTTTGGCATGAGATAACTCAAAAAATATCAATCCTATTGTCATGTTACTTTATATATTTATTCAGGTTACTACTGATGTGCTGTGCTGTATAGTTTTTTTATGTAAATCTGATAATTTGATCTGGAATGTTAACCCTTTATCCATCAAATTAGACACTCCTCCAATCCATTTCTATATGTACCCATACCATATATGGTGTACATAATGTCGGCATCCATGGTGGCCCTCCGTCATACAGCTTTCCACTAGTTGCGCGTATGGGTACACATCTGACGATTTCATTCGCCTATTTTTGTTCAACTCAACATGCCCAGCCCCATAGGGAGGGGTGGTGGAAAATGCTCCAAAATATTTTTAAAATCTTCTCATGAACCAGTGGGTACAATGACTTGATATTTTTTATGGAGCTTCCTTTTGGGGTGTAGAATCAAGTTTGTTCAAACGAAGTTCGTGAAGCAATTTTGGGCTTTGTAATGGGAGGGGAAAGATTTTTGGCCCACCCAAAATTTCTATTTTCTGAACCAATGGTCCGATTTGAACCAAATTAGGTACACTGTATTATTGGGTCATAGGTACTTGACTCGTGCACAAAAAAAATTCCCGCCTCTCCATGCAAACCCCAGGAGGTAAAAATAGAAATATTTTCAAACGCCCATATTTCCAAAACCATACAAAACAGAGAACTGTTATTTGGTATGACGCATCCTTAGGACCAGTAGAACTGAATGGTAAAAAAAGATTGCTATCGGTTATGTTAGGGTGTGCTGTAGAGGGCATCAAAAAAAATGCTAAGTCAGCATATTTGCAAAAATGTTTAAAAATGATCTTTTCTCCAGAACCAATGATCAGAATCTTTTGATATTTGGTATACAGCATTCATGGGGGTAGGGGTGGGGGGGGGGGGGGGGATCAGATACAAGTGTTAAAATGAAGCCCATTGGTTCATATTTGGGCTCAATACAGGAGCCCAAATTTTTAACTTAGGGCAATATGGGGAATATTCTTTAAAAATCTTCTTTAGAACCACCAGTCAGAATCTATTAATGTTTGGTATACATCATTGTTTTGAAGGTCAGATTCAAGATTTTTCAAACCAAATCCCTAGGTTAATATTTGGGCTTTCTATGGAAGCCCAAATTTTAATTTAATGCAATATGGGGGATAATTTTTAAAAATCTTCTTCAGATCCACCAGTCAGAATGCCTTCATATTTGGTATACAACATCTCTAGGAGTCAGATTCAAATTTGTTCAAATCGAGTCCCTAGGTATAAATTTGGGCTTGCTATGGTAGTCCAAATTTTAACTCAGTGCAATATGAGGAAATTTCTTTAAAAATCTTCTTCAGATCCACCAATCGGAATGCTTTCATATTTGGTATACAACATCTCTAGGGGGGTCAGATTCAAGTTTGTTCAATTCGAGTGCCTGGGTTCATATTTGGACTCAATATGGGAACCTGAAATTTAACTTAGTACAATATTAGGGAATTTATTCCAAAATCTTCCTCAGATTCACATGTCAGAATCCTTTCATATTTAGTTTACATCTTTAGGGGAGTCAGATTCAATTTTGTTCAAAATGGTTCTCCGGGTTAATATTTAGGCTTCCTATGGTAGCCCAAATTTTAACTTTGTGCAATATGAGGAAATTTTTTCTAAAATCTTCTTCTTACGTTCCACCAGGCAGAAATTGCTTTCATATTTGGTATATAATATCTCTAGGCGGTCAGATTCAAGTTTGTTCAAATCGGATCCTTAGATTAATATTTGGGCTCGCTATGGTATACAACATCTCTTGTGAGATCAGATTCAACTATGTTCAAATCGAGTGCCTGGGTTAATATTTGGGCTCCCTATGGGAGCCGGAATTGGCCATGTAGCTGAAGAATTAGACATTTTGTATTCAGTACCCTCTAGAGGTGTGTAACTAAGATTAATCCACATAGGTTGTATTAAGGAGCTTCATAGGGGAGCTCCCCCCGTGGGAACCCCAGGAAGTGAGGCAGTGCTTGTTTACTATGGTAAACAAGTTCTGCTTTACTGGTAAAATAGGACCCAGTCACCAATTCTTGGGGTGGAAGTCCTCTAAAATGGGCAGTATGGGGTATAAACGATTGACTAAACTTGACTTTATCTCCATGTTGTGTCACGATTAGCCATTGTGCATAAATATGTGACGCTAAACACCAATAAATAAATAATAAATAAATAGGGGAGCTCCACATTATGACCAACTGAAGAAAAGGCATGATGCTGCTTGGACTATTTTTGTCACTCCTGAGCGGCTCAAGGATTGACAGTGTATCCTATGGAGATGGATTGCTTAATGTAGATTCATTCTTGGACTCTGTTTATGTTGTGTTTTGTTCAAGGTGAGTGCTTCAGGCCCCTTGGGGCCTCTTGATTTTCTTACAGGGGGGGGGGGGGAGCAGTTTCAAGTTTGTTCAAATAAAGTCCCTGGTTTAATATTTGAACTCCCTATGGGAGCCCTAATTTTAGCTTAATCCAGAAAGGGAATATTCTTTATAATCTTCTTGAGAATCGCCTTTCAGAATGTTTTGATATGTGGTATACAGCACCTTAGCCAGGTACAGTTTCAAGTTTGTGCAAATTAGTTCAACCATTCAGAATCTATTGATATTTAGTATATGGCATGGTGGGGAGGTAAGGAGGAGAAACCAAATTGAAGTTTCTTCAGGTTAAGTACCTAGGTTGATATTTGAGCTCCCTAGTTTTGCATTACTGGAAATCTTGGCATTATTTCTGTAGCAGCATCCCAATAACATGGACAACAGAGTTAGAAATATTTAAATGACTTCATTCCTGAGTAGTCTTAACTTGCCGTAGATGCTAATTAAATCCTTCTGTAAACCACTTTGTCCAGTGAGCGCCTCTGATCCCTGGGGCCTTTTGTTATACAGGAAAAACTCCACCTCTCACCATTGATTTCATTCCCGTACTCCTCACCCTCATTGTGTTCTGTCGTATTATCTCCATCTCTTTTACTTGAAAATAAAATAAAAAATGACACAGTGCATGTATTTGCCCCATAATAATGTTCATTTTCATCTTTTCTTCATTTTTGTGACTCTAGTGAACTTGTGTATTTTGGTACTAAGTACATAAATAGATAGTTTTCTTCTTGATCTTTTTATTGTCGGAGTTTTGACTGTCAGAACAAGTAACAGCTTATGAAACTCTGGGTAGTTTTTATTTCTTTAAAGGAAATAATTTTAATATATTTTTGTGTGTAAATCTTTATGATACTGATGCCTTTTTCAGCATTTCATTGATGCTTTTTGAAATTTTTTATAATTTCTCCCCATCTATCGGGAACAGGGAGAGGAGAGTTGCTGTACACAAGATGATCTGTAGAACATGTTTGTACAATAAAAATATATACTTCTGGATTTGGTTTCTGCTCAATAGGTTTTGTAGGTGCCAGGTGGCAACAAAAAGAATTTTGATTCAACATCCTGTGGTCTTGTTGGAATATGTTGACCAGGTTTTAAAATTCAGCAAGAATTCAGAATCTGATTCTTGTAAAGATTCTCGCAAACTGTTGGATATCCCATGGTTATGTTTAACAGGATTCGCATTTGGATTCTTTTAAAACTAAATGGAATTTAGGCCCTGGTCGTCTTTCTGAAATTGTAACTGATGTTTTTTTTTAATCCTTTAATGTTCCTGTGGGACCCCCAGGAAGTGAAGCAGTGCTTGTTTTCTGCTTTAAACAATTTCTGCTTTACAGGTGACATAGGACCTGATCACCAATGCCTGGGGTGGAAATCCATGAAAATGAGCAGCATGGGTACGGATGATTCACTGGACTTGATTTTATATCCATTTTGTGGTCACGGTTAGCCAGTGTGTAGAAATATGTGACCTTAAACATCAATAAATAAATAAATATCCCATTAAAGGTTGCATGCTATTTTGGTAACCTGAGCTAGAATTTAATATTGATATCAGGTACTCTTATGCCCTCTTTAGAAAAAATTGTGTCATAAAGGCTCCAATTTGAAATCTATTTTAAAAAATGTGCCTTTGAGCTGAACTGAGAACATTAATACAGATGCTACTACATGTATACTATAGTGCTGGGCAGTTTTTCAGTATACCAATTAAAATTGATACAATTTTCAGTACCGTTACCGATACTGGCAAATTAAATCATAATCAGTATACCAAAAAGTCGGTTTCACCCCAGTATGCAAATTTCAACTTGCTTATCCTGATTTACAAATAAATTTACTGTGTGTAAATTTACTGTGTGTGGATTATTCTTGGTTTAAATTAGGGGTTTTCCCTTTTTACCTCCCTGGCTGCTCTCGCAAACCATGCAAAGTTTCTTTATTACTTTTCTTTCCCAACTGTTCAAGTAGTTTGTCTCAACAGTCACCATTATTACGAAAGCGACGGAATATTGTTTACCTTTGAATTTGAAACAAGTTGAGATGAATAGACACAATCACAAGTACTGCATTACACTATGCATGCATAGTTAGTCACATTGGACATTTCGACCAGTGACTTTCCTGTTATTTAAAACCAGAAAATTTTACTTGGGAAATGCCAAGAGATTCCCTGTGTTTTTACACTTGTGCTTCAATGGCCTTGGCTGTTTGCACACGCTGACATCATGCAAGCATTTTACCTTCAAAATAGTGTGCACACAGGTGTTTGATACAAGACCTGTGTAAGGTTCAAATAAACAAAAGCAAGTCATTTGTGCTTCCTCTGCCAAGAAAAATAAGACTATAGTTAACCAGCCCATTACCACAATCATGCAGAAAGTCAATTTATTTCAAGTGCTGAGGTGTGCTAAGTTTAAAACTTCTTGTGATAAAGAAAGGCACGCACACATGCACTTCACTTCAGCATCTGAGGACAGATGAAGATTCTTTCATTCTGAAGTTGCGGAATTATACCTGAAATGGCCACTGTAATCACGAATGTCTTCTAATAAACTGCCTGGAAAAATTTATGCCACACTTTGACAGTCTACATTCTGTGGTTTCGCCGTTGTTTCTAGGCAAGTCTAGGCTGCCTATTTGGGCAGTGGTTCTCTCTGGGTACTCTAGCTTCCTCTACCCATAAAACACCATCGCGAGATGATCCTGGCTCTCGAAAATGTCATTAAACCCCAATAAATAAATAAATATTTCACTTGTTTGGAGTCGTTTATTTTGACTGACAGTTTGCAAATGATTCTCAATAAAAAATACAAAAAAAGTTTTACATTATCAGAATGTTTTAATGTTACCCAAGCACTCTGGTGGTGCAACAGAATTTTCTCCAATCATTCTGTTTTTCTCCTGTTTAACTATGAATTTAACTAATTATATCTTGTTTGACAGAGCTCTGTGAGCTCTGTCAAACAAGGTATGTTTGGTTAAATATCATACTGCATTATGGGAAATATTTGATACTGAAGACTACCATTTTGACATTAGAGTGCAGAGGGTTTTAAACCAGGTTGATGTTTTTAATCGCTTTGACCACTGCTTCGTTACTCATTATGACGTCAGCTGTTATTGAACTATTTTGCTATTAGCTAGTTTAATAAAATGCATGAATTTGATATTAGTGATAGTTGTTTTTGAAGCAACTCTTAACTTTCCAGTGCCATTGCTGATCAAGGTTACACAATTTGTCAAACTTTTAATGTTGACTAACTCATGAATTTGTAACTCATTACTCAATAACAATAGTTTTATTCTTTGAACCCTTAAATGCCAAAAGCATGTCAAAATGTTTGAGGCATCAAAAGAACCAGTGAAGTTGAAGTTCCAAGTCACTATTGGATATCTGTACAGTGTGTACAAATAGATTGTACACCGTAGAGTTAAGATTCCACCTAAACAATTAACCTTTTACCCAACCCAAATTGTACATCACACCAAATTGCCAAATTCTTGAATACTTCCATTTTTGGCCTCAAAAACACAGCTTATGCCTCCCTCATTAAAATGAGATTAGTGAGTTTAATGAGCTTGTTCTAATGAGGGGTCATGAGAATTGTTTTCAAGACCAAAAAAAAAATTAAAAATAATAAAATTTGAACAGTGATTTCTGAGAATAGTGCAGCCATTTTGGCCTTTACATATTGTAAAGGGTTAAAAATTGAATTATTAGTGTTCAAAATCATGATGAAGTGATGAAGCAAATTGATCATGTGTAATTTATGATGAACCATAGTTCTAATTTTTACTCCCTTGATTGTACACACAGAAAATTTATTCGGACTCCCGTGTCGTGTCCTTGGGCAAGGCACTTAACCCTGATTGTCCACATGGGGGCACGATGACACCGTGTACTAAGGTACACTGCATGTCGATGGTGCGCATGTCTTCAACCAATCTAACCCTGCCGAGTGCTGCATTGTGGAATTACGATGTTGGGGAGCCAGCAGCTGCTTGTCATTGCTCGGTGGTTTTCTCCGGGTACTCTGGCTTCCTTCACCCGTAAAACTGTCACTGACACAATATGACCTTGGCTGTTAAAGTGTCATTAAACCCTAATAAATAAATAAATATAGAAAATCTTGTTGTCTTAACTGATCATAATGTGTACTTATACTTCAACCTCAGCATTGCTTCATGCAGATGGTTCCATTTTGGATTGTAAAAAGATAACAAAAGATAAATCATAATTTTTTAAAACATACAAAATTTCTTAAATTTGAAAAGAAGTGCTTCAGTTACAGGATTATCTCTATAAAGAGATATGATTCTGATGCCACATCAGATCCGGGAAACACACTATTGTTTGCATTGGTAACCATTCAATTCTTGAACGTAAACAAAATGTAAATGAGGGCTGGAAAATTGAATGTGTTCGAATATCACTTGATAAGCTGGTTTTCAGGGTGTAAATCACATGATCAATCGATTAGCATGGAAATCCACTGCCAATACAGTGAGTGCAAATATCAGTTCGTAGAAGCCCAGAACCTCCCAGTCACATTGCTGAACATCTAAATTTATCATGGTTTGTGGCCTTGCAGTTGTATCTCATCAAGTGTCATCTGCCTGTTTAGGCAGATGGCACTTGACAAGATACAGCTTCTCAGACTACTCATCTCTTACTCGTTACAAGAATCTGAACTGCCAAAATCCTAGCAACATGTACAGTATCACTGGCAAGAGTATTTGACTGTAGACTTCTAAGTGTTAAACTTGTTTTCTGTGAAATAGAATGACAAGCAATGATTCACTGATCATACTTCTGTGTTGATCCAGAAGGTTCATTGGCTTAACCCTCTGCACACTGATGTCAAAATACCAAAATTTTTATCCTAATTTAGCCAATTCAGTCTTGTTTGATTGAGCTCCATCAGTTTTGTCAAACAAGATTGAATTGGTTAAATCTCTAATTGCATTATGGGAAAAAGTTTAGGCTCTAAATTTTGATACTTCAGCATCAGTGCTTCTTATATTTCTCAAAATTTCTAAGTTATTTTGTGGGTGAACACTCCACTTTGTTGGTGTTTTGGTGTTAATCTTCTCTCTCTCTCTCTCTCGTGCTTTGTACTGTATATAAGCATACAGAGGCAGCCAACAATGATTAACCCTTTACCCAATGTAACGGCCAAAGCCAGCCAGCGCTATTCACAAAAATTGCAATTAATTTTCATTATTTTTTCATTTTTTTCTCAAAAATATAGGTTATGACCCCTCTTTGTGACGAGCTCGTTCCAATGAGGGGTCATAACCTGTTTTTGAGACAAAAAAGGAAAAAAGTTATTTATTCAAAAATTTTATTTGCATGTGTCGTCTGCTTTTCATGTTAGGTAAAGGGTTAAAAACATTGCCAAGATTAAGCAGCCTATCAATTAACCCTTTACCCAATGCAGACGATATCAAAATTTATTATTTTAAATAACATTTTTTTTAATTTTTCAAAATTTTTTTACAAAAACCATATCATGTGATCCCTCATTGGAACAAGCTCGACGAGCTCATTCCAAAGAGGGGTCACATTTTATGGTTTTGTTGAAATTTTTTGAAAAATAATATTTTTTCAGCTGCTTAATTTGCATATTATGCAGGCAGATGTGGCCAATTTGTTGGGTAAAGGGTTAAGTTCTTCATCCTTTGATCCCAAGAGGGTTCTTTTCCAGTCTGGGAACATGATATGTCATAATTTCATTAAGTAGGATGGCTACTGAGTGATTGTATGGGGTACACCAATTAATATTTCCAACATGCAGCCCCACGGCTGCACGTTGAAAATATCCATTGGTCTACCCCAAATAATGAATATGGACTGTTCCAATTGCTGCCATTGAACTGACATGGAAGATAAGATACCACCAGGGTTCAAGGGGTTAAGGAAGAATACACTAGGGGGCAACTTTTTTAAAGCAATATAAAAGTGTCAGTTTGTGGTTGTATGGGGACTTAAGAGTTAATGTATTAGCGCTTTACTTTGTTACATACAAGTGTCTCTTCACAATTTTGTTTTTGGTCATTTTATTTTTTTAATGAAGTGGCATGAAATATTTTCTCCAAAAACAATTAGGAATAATTATTTAATGTCCATTCAGTGGTTTCATTCATTTAAGGGCAACATGTCTTACATCTGTTTGAAGAGAAATTTCCATGTTGAAAAGTCATGGCCTGGAAGTGTTAAGCTCATATTGAAATATTTTAGTAGTATTGAATATACCACAAAGCTTACTTTGTTATCATCTCCTTTGCATGCATAACTTTACTTGAAATGTGTTGCTTTTTCTGTTTTGTGTAATTCAAGTTTTTTGAGAATTTAGTCGAACTTTATACTACCTGTGATATGACCGAGAAACATAAATTAATTGCCAAACAATTTAATGAAAATTTGAATTATCTTCCTTTTCTTCTCTTTTTTTTTTTTCCTCGTAATTCTTTACCCCTTTTATTTAACATTTTTTCAATGTTATTAGATTACAGTAGTATTTATTATTAACCCCTTATTAGTTGAGAGTAAGGCTCCAGTGAACCGACACATATGTTTCAGGTTAACATTAAAATTGTAGTGAATTGGTATTGAGCTCTTTGATAGGTGTACATGTTCGTATACACAATTCTACAAGTCGAGCTAAGGACCCAGAAAGAAATCTTAGAGTTTTGTGGTCCACTGGATATAGCATACCCAGTGGTCTGTGATTTTAAATTTATTTGCCTGGGTTCTCAACTCTGTACTAAACTAGCAAGAAATCGTAAAAGTAGGTGAACATCTATCAGGTGACTGAGTCAGAAATCTTACTGTTGGTACGTTACTTGATAGAAAGAAATGGATTGTTGACGACTTCTGTACTTTTGTACTGTATGGCTGTCGTGGACTGGTCACTTTCCACAGATGGGCAATATTTCCACTGACGCAGAAATATTAGATTCCAAACACTAATTATAGGAATAATCATCAAAAATTTAATTAATGAAGCACCAGGTACAACCTGGTGCTTCATTAATTAAAATTTTGCTGCTGTTGATTTTTTTTTACCTGTTAAACGCATGCATGGACATCATTGCCCACACTTGGATTATGACCAGTCCAGGGTTGCTGTACCTTAGATGTCACCTGACATGGAAATACTTATCCAATTGTCAGTGGTGGTTGATTTAGACGGTGTTAATAGTTTCATGTGACATGGTCAGAAAAATTCAACTGTGGTTCCCAAGCATGCTCCTCAACCTTGTCTTAGAGATGCTGGTTCCAAGGCTTAGGGTTGTCTTGGATTTTTCAATATATACAAAATACGAATGTGTATTTTTAGAAATATATAAGGGATGTTATATTTTTAAGCGTCAAAGCATCCTTCAGCAATTTAAATAGGATATTATTTTCCGCTTTGAAACACATTGGTTATGGCATGTCATTAGAATTGGCTCACAGAGCCAATTCCAATGATATATCATAGCCAATGTGTTTTTTTTTCATATTTAACATGGGTGCCATTTATCTCATGAAACTAGACAGAATGAGAGCTGCAAACAAAATTTATAGGTAATAGTGAAGGCCTCCCCCTCAAAATCTGCATTAATTTCATTAGTACATGATCCCAAGGCTTTTTACTGGTTTGTCACAAATATGTTTGTTCAATGATTTTGGTGATACCCATCAAGTGTAACCTCTAGATTCATGCTTGGTTAGTATTCATTGGTAGTTTGCTAGATTAATAATGGTAGTCTGAAGTTGTTAACATGAATTTGTTTCTTACAATTTATTAAAGAGCACTTAATCAGTAAAAGGAGAGTTCTTTTGGTAGTACCTTTAATCTTCACACTTAACTTTGACTTTTTTGTTGTGCTTTTGCATATGTTATAGTTTCTGAAAGTCTGTTCTTCAAGAGTTTGCTAAGAGAAACAGGTAAGCATGTAAACAGACTCATTTCCAGATGGTAGTTTGTATTACTACAGCAGATATAATAAGAGAATGTACTTTTTTGAGAAGAAATATATCGTTTCTAACCTTTTTTTCAGCATTTATTTTTCTTGCAATAAAAGATATTAATTACTCTCCTGAGCATAAAAATACAATATGCATATCATAAGTATCGTACTCAAATTTTCTGTTTATCATTTTCAGGTTTAGATCATATGGTTAGCGAGTTGCAGCCATTGTGTTTTTAACAGTTTTAGTAATGTGATCTACTCTGTTTTTGTTTTAAACATATCCTGCTTGTCACATTACTTTCAACAATTTTTTAAACCTCTTCCTTTCACCACATTGATTTGTTTTATTAACCCTTTCGTGCCTCGTCGGCGTGCACTGTGCCAGTGGTAAACTGACACTACAAACCTGTCGGCATGTTGCGTGCCGATGGCATAGTAATACATCTACTCTTACCTCAGTCCACATGTGCTATCTCTATCAGTTCACAGAAGTAATTTCATGCCCGAATGAATTTAGAGTTGTTCCCCTTTAGTTGATTGGCTACAGTTTTAGCGCATATTGCACCAGAATCACAGTAATTCCACGGACGAATATGACTGATGATAGCAACATGGAAAAGGATTCTGTGGTACAGTCTGGCTCAAATCAAGCTGACACACATGACACTACTATGAGTGCTGGACGTTCAGATGATGTTGGTCCAATTTTTCAATGGGAAAAACACACAGATTTTGTTCCACCAGATACCCCATGTTCTGAAGCTGGGAAGATAAATCTCGACTTACCTGACAATCCAAAGGAATGGGACTTTTTATACCTTTATCTAACAGACGAGATAATCCCGAACTTAACCTCAATATCCCAAGTCTGGGGGGGGGGGGGGGGGGGGGGGTTGGCTGAGTCGCAAAAGGGTTAAAGAGATCTTTGTTGGTCTTTTAAACTGTCACTGCATGGATACTTGATATTTGTTAAATTAAGACTCTCTCAAGTTCTCCATACTACAATTCAGTAGAAGTAATATCCTCTCAACATAAATGCAGTGGTATAAATTGTACACTTGTAAATTGCAATCAGGAATTTACACCCTTGGATGTATGTTGAGAAGATTTTGTAACACAATTTTTACCTCAACTTGACAAGTTAAGATAAGCTATTGCCATCACGCATGCAGAAGTTTGTGAGTCTGTTAGACTGTGAGTCTGTTCACATTTTCTTTAGCCCAGGCTTCACCCTGTAGTTCTTGTCTCGTCATCACTAATTTCATGTGCAGGTTCAAGGTCATGTCTAGATGAGAATGTCCCATTTTGATGGCTATCAGTCAACCATGATGGCTGCGTGGGTTTGAAACCCAAAAACCTTTAGCACAGCTACAGGTTGTATTTATGAAGGGATTTCATTGTAACTTGGTAGGATAACTCCGTATAATGTCCAGATTAGAACATCCTATTTTGGTCGGCTTTGGGAAACTGTGACAGCCGCAGGGGCATGTTACCTGGATTCCTTTAGCACAGTCTACAGGTTGCATTTATGAAGGGATTTCATTGGAAATTGGTAGGATGACTCAGTATAATGTCTAGATGAAAACATCCTATTTTGGTTGTGATTGGCCAACCATGATGGCTGCACGGGCATGGGACCTAGATTTGTTTATCGCAGTCGACAGTTCATATTTATCAAGCAATTTTATTGTAACTTAGTGCGATGACTCAATATGATGTCTAGATGAGACTGTCCTATTTTGATCACAATCTGTCGAGCATTACCTCCACCTGGGCACGTGACCTAGATTCCTTTAGCACTGTCTACAGGTTGTACTTATGAAGGGATTTCATTGTAACCTGGTAGGATGACTCGATATGATATCTACATGAGACTTTCCTATTTTTGGACGTGATCGGTCAACTGTGACTGCCAGACATGCACATGACTTAGATTCCTTTTGCAAAGTCTTCGAGTAAATTGCTAGGATGTCCCGGTATAATGTCTAGATGAGAGCATCCTATTTTAGTTTGCGATCGGTCAATCGTGATGGCCACTCAGGCACGTGACTAAGATTCCTTTGGTGCAGTTTACAGGTCCTATTTATGAAGGGATTTTATTGTAACTTGGACATGTGGGCACGTGACCTAGATTCCTTTGGCTCAGTCTACAGGTCGTATTTATGAAGGGATTTCATTGTAGCTTTGTAAGATGACGCTGTATTATGTCTAGTTTTGGAATGATTTACTGTAACTTGGTAACTTTGGTTGACATATGTTAACTGTGAGGGCCCGCATCAACCCAGCCCTCAATTCTTTAGTACAGTCTACACCTCAAATCATTCTTGTTGAAAACATAGCATATAGGGTACAGAACTTAACATATTCTAAATTATCACAATTCTTGTCTTATTTTCATAATCCTTTCATAAACATTGAACATTATCCTTTTCATCAAACACTACACACAGTCAAGTTAAGCTACAGTGTCATGGACACTTTCATTATCAGAGGACTTGAGACAGTTGCAAAGTGACACTACACATGTGTATATGTTGTGACTTTTTATATTTGGCTGCTCATTTTATTTTTCAAGTGCAAGAAAACCAGGCATGGCCAGAGCCATACTAAAAATTTTGAAAGGATATTAATTTCTTATCAACCTACCATGCAATTGTTTACTACAGGCTTGCACTACAGTGGAAGAACCTAACTCGGATAAAATACTCTCTATTTTAATCTTTCCCAAGAGATTTGGGAAAGAAAAGTGGTGTAAAAACACTACGAAAAAATAAGCCAAACCTGGAATGCTGTCGTTTCGGGGCGCCCATGACTCGACCACGTCTGGTGTGAGTTTTTCCCCCTCTGCGGGGGATGTGCAGCTCCTCCTGCTCCTGCGGGGGGTGGAGAACGCTGTCGTTTTGGGGGCACCCGACTCGACCACGTCTGGTGAGAATTGCTCCCCCTCCATGGGGGATGTGCAGCTCCTCCCACACCAGCGGGGGGAGGGGGGGAACGCTGTCGTTTCGGGGCTTCCCGACTCGACCATGTCTGGTGTGCAGTTTTTTTTGTTTTTTTTGTTGTTTTTTTTTACCATGGTGGATACTGCGGGAGTTGTTGGATTTCTGGTGAAGAGATGCCTGGTTCCTCTCCAGTCAACATGTGAGGCTGTCACTAGGGTTGGGACTTCTCCTTTGGAGGCCGAGCTAGGTGGCTCTCTCCGCTATTCCGCCAGTTCCAACAGCTCCTGTCGTATCTGCTGCTACTGCTGTTCCGTCTACAACGCCATTGGGCACCATTTTTAGCCGGCCTTGGCTTATCCCTGCAAGGGTCTGCAGGGATGTCTGTAGTGTGGTTGTGGGGTATCAGCCTCAGCCTTCCCCGACTTCAACTTGGCGAAGTCAGAAGTGGCTGCCGACTGAACCCCCTACTGCGTCCTCTCAGCTGTTGAGCACAGTGGTTTTATACCTGCAGTGGTCTGCTGTGGTGTCTGGGAGTGTAGACGTGGGGGTATTGGCCTCAGCCTTCCCTGACTTCAACTCGGCGAAATTGGAATTGGCTGCCGGCCAGACCCTCTACTGTGGTCGCTGCTCCGTCGAGTACCACAGTTTTGTCATTGGCGTTTTCCGTCCACTCATTCTGGTCACACGACCAGTTTTGTGGGAACTCCTGTGCAGCCTGGACCTTCTGCCCCGCAGAGGTCCACAGCAATTCTCCCGAGTTCCTGCTATGTTGAACCTTGGGGGTGTCATACCCCTATTCACATCTGCCCTCAGATGTTTTGGCTGCCGCCCGTCGCCCCACTTCGGTTGTATTGGAGGATCATGACCCTTCGCTGGTTAAGAGGGTCAGGTGTGAAGCCACTTTGCTGGTTCGTTCCCATGTCGAACCGGCTGGTACGGCAGTGAGCTTAGGGAGGCCCTCTCCTTACTCACTCAGGTTCTGTCCATGAGCCTTTCCGTTGCTTCCAGCGAGGCAGCGAGTGGTTTCCAGGCGCCCCCTATGGCGCCGCCTCCCGGGATTGGAAACAGGCCGCTTTCTGATCTCCCTGGTGCCTACACCATGGGAGGCGTCGTCTGGGTTGCCCACCATGGGCTATGCGTCTTCCGACTCCTGGGAGGAGTTAGACATCCTTGATGTCGAGAGCCAGCAGTCTTCTGACTTGGGGGCAGCTCTTGCCTTTGTGTTTGGGTTCCTTCCAGATCTCAAATCATCAAACCAGCCGACAGTGTCAGCCAGACCGCGATCATCGGTCGCGCGCCTACAGCCTGTGGAGCAACCTGCTTCTGGGCGTCTTCGACCGTGCCAGTCAGTACTGGTGGTTGAAGCATTTTCAGCATTGGACTCTTGAGTTCCAAGGCTATGATGGCTCCGTTCTTCACCAGGGTTGACACCTTTTTGCCTCCTGTGCATTATCGTTTCTGCGATTTTGCCAATCCGTCAGTCTGCCAGACTTTGACGGTTTTGGATCAGGACTCCAATTCCCTCGGGCTTTCCAAGCCCAAGTCGGCCGTCATTCCTATGACGACTCTGGAGTCCATGTTGGGCTTATCGAGAGAAATGCTGGGTATGCTTTCTCTCTCCGATCACGTCGCATCTGCCTCCAGATAGGTTTGACGATGTACAGACTCCTTTGCGTGTGCTGTCCAAGGCGCTCATGCATCTTACTCACACGCATGTCTGTGACACGGCTATTTTGGAACTAGTTCGAAGGGACTCTGTGCTGGACACAGGCCAATCCCTTCCTGGGGGCAGCGCGCTGCTCTTCGATCTGCTTCTTTGGCAGGTCCACTACTGTTCCATGGGTTCCGGGATGACATCCTACGTCATTCCAAAGATCAGCTGCTGCTTCGTCAGCTTGATCAGCCTTCTTGGGGAGGAAGGGATCGTTCAAAGCCTAACAAGTACCCTTCTGCTTCCTCTGCGAAGCAAAGAGCTGATCCTTCTGTCACCGCTTCTACTTCTTACTCATGGGGTAAGGGTAAGCACCGGTAGGCTAGAGGGAAGTCTCAGGATTCTTCTTTCAGTAGAGGAGGTGGTTTTTCCTCTCACGGGTCTCTTCGGGGCTCGAACTGAAGGTCCTCACCTCGATTCATCCAGGTTGGAGGAAGGATAGCAGAGTTCGCAGACCGTTGGGCCACCATCACATCCGATCCTTGGGTGTTAGATGTTGTTCGGTCCGGGCTGCGAATATCCTTCCGAAGGCACCCCACTCTGTCCAGAGTGCCTCTTCCAACCACAGTTCCTTCAGACGTTTTACGTCGGGAGCTTTTGTCCACGGAGATAGACAATCTCCTGTCCAAGGGGGTGATCGAGGTCGTCAAGAACATTCAGTCAGTGGGGTTTTATTCCCACCTGTTCTTGGTGCCGAAGAAGGGCGGCCGACTCCGACCGGTTATCCATCTGAGTATCCTGAATCAGTCTATCATTGCTCCCACGTTCAGCATGGAGACTTTCAGGTCGGTCCGCTGTTCCATTCACCAGGGAGTTTTCGCTTCCAGCATCGACCTGCGAGACGCCTACTTTCACGTTCCGATTCATCGGGTGACGCGAAGTATCTCAGGTTCGCTTTTCTGGGGCGAGTTTACCAGTTGAAGGCCATGCCTTTCGGCCTCAACCTGGCTCCTTTGGCCTTCACCCGACTGATGTCGCATGTGATAGCCTTCCATCGCACACAGTCCAGGGTGACTACTTCGGCATATCTAGTCGATACCCTCCAGAGGCATTCCAATGCTGCCTTACTGGAGTTGGATGTCGACACTCTGTTGAGCTTGCTCACGTCGCTAGGATTCAGAGTCAACGAGGAGAAGTCGGATTTGGTCCCTTTTTAGTCATTTTGTCATCTGGGGATGGCCTTCCACACTCAGTTCAATACGGTGGCGGTTCCCCAGGCCAGGGCTGTGATTCTCTCAGCTTTTGCTCTGACTCTGTTCCCAGTCCACATCCGCGACAGCACGGGGTATTCTCCGGCTGCTCGGTCTCTGCGGTTTGGTGACAGATCTCATTCCTCTAGGTCGGCTGCATGTCAGACCTCTCCAACACTTTCTGCTCAGTCTTTGGAGGCCGAATGTCGATTCTCTGGATCTGGTGCTTCAGTTGCAGAATCTCTTATACTCACCTTCTCCACTGGACAACTATTCAGTGGATCACGCAGGATTTCCCGTTGGACTTACCCACGTCCGATCGCTTTCTGACGGCAGATGTCAGCGATCTCGGATGGGGTACAATGTTGGATCCTCTAGGCCTTTCTCTTCACGGGATGTGGGACCAGGATCGGGCATCTCTACACATCAACCGGAAGGAGCTTCTTGCTCTTCTTCTGAGTTTCAGGCAGTGGATCCCTCACCTGTCGAATCGTCAGGTCCTTCTGTTGTTCGACCATTCAACAGTGGTTGCTTACATTCGGAACCAGGGCGGCACGCACTCGGTTCCAATGTACGAATTGACTTGGGCTCTTCTACTGCTCACTCAGGATGTCAACGCCGGGGTGGTTGTTCGTCACATTTCCGGTCATCTGAACGTCCTAGCCAACTACCTGTTCCGACGGGGCAGGTTCTTTTCCACCGAGTGGATGTTCCATATGGTGGTGTTCCATCGATCTCTTTGTTACTCGTTGGAACCATCAGGTGGACACTTTCGTGTCCCCGTGTTCAGATGCTCTGGATTTTGCCATGGAGGCTCTGGCCCTCCTTTGGGACGGTCTTGTCGGCTACGCCTTCCTGCCGGTTCCAATTCCGCCTCAGGTTCTCGCCCAGATATGAGCCTGCAGTCGTCAAATCCTTTCGATCACACCCCTGTCACCTCGGTGGGTGTGGATCAATCTGCTCCACTCTCTGTTAGCGGCGGTTCCGGCATGTCTCCATCTGCGTCACGACTTTCTTTGCCAAAGTCACCCGAGGAGGTTTCAAGTTGACCCGACTTCATTGTGCCTTCGCACATGTCTTTTATCGGGTCCTGTCTCCTCCGTAGTGGTTTTTCGAGACAAGCAGTGGAGTTGCTTTTCTTCTTCAAGGAGGCACTTACTCCACTGGTTTAGCCTCTCGATGGTGTGCGATCACTCTGTTGCTTCTGTCACTCCTTCGCTCACACCGCTTGCGGAGTTTCTGGTATATGTTTGTTTCTGGGGGTCTCCAGCAATGGGTACATGCTTTGGAGACCTTTTTCATATGTGGTACCGCATTTTTTCGAGAATCATCTTTGCTTCTCCAAGCTTGTTCAGCTCTTTTCCTTGAAAAGGCCTAGGACTTTGCAGTTTATTCCAAGATGGTCACTTTCTTGGGCGCTGCTCTGCTTGGGGGTGGGGGTGTTCGCACCTTTATCCTGGATGGATATGCATTTTCTCACATGCCATGTGATCTCTCCTGCATCCATTTCTCCATGGTTTTGTCTTGCTATTCATGCAGCTTCCGCTCGTCTAGCTACTGGTGATTGTATTACCAATTGTTTTTTCTGCCACGAGGTGCGTGCATTGTCTTCCTCTTTTAATAACTCTGTCATGTTGTCGGATGACGGATGTTATACTGACAGCCTACTGGACAAATGCTACGTTCTCCTTTTATCTGCGACAGTTGCAGGAGCCGACAGAGAACCTTTATCCTAGGGGCCCTCTTTCTTCGGCTCAGGCTGTTGTCTATCCCAGCCATTCACCCTTTTTCAAGGTCAGTTCCAGCTGTGTGCTGTTACCGCCCTTTCTGTCTGTGCGTCGCACTTCACCATACGCCTCATCTTTCATTGTCTTTTACTAATGTTTGTGATGCTATGGTTTGATAGGCCTAGGGATCTCTTCCTCTGTCCACGATTCCAGTGCTATTGAGTTATGTGTGGGTTGGTTATGTGATTCCCTCCATCCTATTGTCTATTCAACCTGTAGTAAACAATTGCAAGGTAGATTGATAATTATTATTATTATTATACCTACCGCAATTGTTTACATGGAGGCCCTCCCGACTTCTTATTCGGGTAAGAATCCTTCCTCCCCGCTGATCACATAACTCCTGTGTTGTCAGAGTCAAAAGAATGATGAATTTATGACGCACTGCGCATTGGTTTACGGAAGTCATGGATTTGTACTATGGAAGAGCATCCCATATTGGGTGTGCGCCGATGGTGCTTGACCCAGTTTTGGCTTATTTTTTCGTGGTGTTCACCACTTTTCTTTCCCAAATCTCTTGGGAAAGATTAAAATAGAGAGTATTTTATCCGAGTTAGGTTCTTCCACTGTAATGCAAGCCTGTAGTAAACAATTGCGGTAGGTATAATAAAAAAGGAAATTTACTATAAAATTTATATTTCTTGCTATCGGTTTCTTGGGTTTGTCTATTTCGGTTTAACCCTCAGCATAGTGATATCAAAATTTCAACAACATATTTTTCCAATAAATGTAACTAGGAATTTAATCAATTCCATCTTGTTTGACAGAGCTCATTGAGCTCTGTCAAACAATATTGAGTTTGTTAAATTCTAAGTTGTATTAACCCTTTACCCAACGTAACGGCCCAAACCGGCCAGCGCTATTTACAAAAATCATTCAATTTTCGTTATTAGCTCAACTTTGACATAGTCAAATTTGAGGTTATGCCATGGCCCGTCGTCAATTTGTCCGTCTGGACGTCTGTCCGGCATCAACAATTCAATACGGCTTGGGCTAGAGGCAGTATTTATGAACCGATCTTTACAAAACTTCTTGGGTACCTTTGTTATCACCGTGGGACAAGAACGAGTGTTTTTAGGTGTGGTCCAAAATTCAAGATGTCCACCAGCAGCCATTTTGTACCAAAATTAGTGCAATCAGTTTTTTGTACAGAACTTCTGTATGAAAGTTCTGATTTGAATAAATGTTTGTATGAATGTTTAGTAACATGGAATACATTACATATAATACAGGGTTTTTTCGCATGCAGAAATTATGCAAATTAGATGAACTTTGATTTATTCAGTGCTACTTTTACACTGTAAGTGCACATATGTGTCAATACAGCTCAGGCTACAGGCTGTATTTATAAACCGATCTTCACGAAAATTCTTGGGTCCTTTGTTATCACCTTGGGACGAGAACAAGTGTTTTTGGGTGCGGTCTGAAATTCAAGATGGCTGCCGGCAACCATTTTATACCAAAATTAGGTGCAATCAGTTTTTTGTACAGAAATTCTAGGACTACATTTGTTATCATCATGGGAAGGTAACAAGTGCTTTTGGGCTCGGCTGTGTTAATATTTGGTGTTGTTTGGGGAGGGTAAACATTATTAGCACAACACAGTTTTCTGGTTCCAATGAGAAAAATAAAACCTCACCAGTGGGAACCCTATGAGTTAAAGATAAAAAATTCAAATACCTATATTTTAAGAAGGACTGGACAAATATTTATTAATTAGTAGGAATCAGCCGTAGAAGGGTTTGAATCAAACAGGCCAAAACAATTGCTAACATTTGGCTTGTGATGCACCATACAAGGATCCCCATTGTAACATTAGCCCTATGGAGATTTCTTTTCTAGTTTAGCATCTAACTGTCACCCACCGTTACAATACTTTACCTGTACATTTGCTACAGGCTATGGTCAGTATTTATGTGCAGTTCTTTACAATACTTTACATGTACCTTTGTTATCAGGTCATTACCTAGATGTGTGTCATTGCTGTGTCACTATAAATGTACATGTCTTACACAAGTTGAGTTACAGTGTCATTGACACTTTCATTTGTCTCAAAAACATAGCTTATGACCCCCCCCCCCCCCCCCCCCCCCCCCCCCCCACCATTGGAACGAGCTCATTCCAATGCGGGGTCATAAGCTATGTTTTCGAGACAAAAAATGAAAATATTTAGTTATTCAAGAATTTTGTTTGCAAGTGTCGTCTGCTTTTCATGTTAGGTAAAGGGTCACTGGAAAATTAATTTTTGTTTGGAAGACAGAGCTTATGACCACTGATTGGAACAAGTTTGTTGAGGCTATTTCAGTGAAGGGTCATTAGCTATGTTTTTATGGAAATATTTTTGGCTCACCTGACTTTCAGTCAGGAGAGCTATAGTGATCACTCGTCGTCCATCGTCGTCCATCGTCCGTGAACATGGTGTTTGCGTCTTCTCCTCTCAAATCGCTGAACCAGTTTAATTGATATTTGAGATAATAGTTTATGACATCACAATCTGATTTTGTTCAAATCAATTTGCCTCGCCTTTTGGTAGGGCCACACCCAAAAAGTGTGCTTAAATCTTAAAAAATCTTCTTCTCATGAACCAACAGTAGCAGAGACTTGATATTTGGTGTGCAGCTTCCTTTTGAGGTGTAGACTCAGATTTGTTCAAGAGAAGTTTGTGGGGCTATATTTGGTGGCGTTATGGGAGGGGCAAGAATTTTTGCCCCTCTCAAAATTTCTATTTTCCAAACCAAGAGGCAGAATTGGACCAAATTTGATATGAGGGCTTAATGGGTCATAAGTACTTAATTTATGCCCAAATGTTTTTTCCCCACGGGAACCGCAGGAGCTAAAAATAGACTAAAATTAAAACGCCCATATCTCCAAAACTACACAGCACTGAGAATCCTTATTTGGTGTGAAGCTTCCTTAAGACCAACAGAATGGAATGGTCTAAAAAAATTGCTATCTGTTTTATCATGGGGTACTTTTCTGGGACTTTGAAAAAGTGCTGAGTCAGCATTTTTTTAACACTGTGGGTCATGGGAAAAACATTTAAGACTACTTTTCTCCCAAACCACTGCTCCAAAAGCTTTCAAATTTTACATATAACATCTTTGGAAGATTGTTTCACAGGTTTATTGAAATCAATTCCCTGAGTCCATATTTGGGTTCTCTATGGGAGCCCAAATGTTTAAATTAGTGCAGTTTGAGGAATATTCTTTAAAAATCTTCTTCAGATCTAAGGATCAGAATCTTTTGATATTTGGTATGCAGCATCCTTAGGGGGATGAAATTCAAGTTTGTACAAGCCAAGTCCCTGGGTTCATATTTAGACTGAAAATTTGGGGTCCCTTTCTGGACTTAGAAATGTTGGACCAAAATTCATAAAAAAAATTTTTGTTTTTTTTATGCGTTTCGGTCAATTTTAAAACAAAAAAAATTTTTTTTTTTTTTTACACTGAAAATTTGGGGGCCAGGTGGGACAAAAATCCAGAAATTAGTTTTTTGGTTATTTATGCGTTTTGGTCAATTTTAAGACAAAATTTTTTTTTTTTTACACTGAAAATTAGGGGTCTGGGTGGGACTTCTCAACATACATACAATGGTCAATTTTAAGAAGAAAAAAAAGTTTTAGGCTGAAAATATTTTGTTTGGGACTTTGAAAATTTCCAAACAAAAATTTTGAAAAAAATTTTTTTTTATGCGTTTATCTCAATTTTGGGACGTAAAAGTGTAGGAACTGAAAATAGAAGGAAAATCCTGCGTATTGTGTGGGCACAATCGTTTCATCTAGTTGGTATATGCTTTTCTTAGGAGGGGCGTATGCAGCTTATTCAAGTCAAGTACCTGGTTTGATATTTAGACTACCATGTCAGGTGAGCACCCTCAGGTCCCCTGGGGCCTCTTGTTTGAAAATTGTATTGTAGTTTTTTGTGAATAACGCTGGCCTGTTTTGGTCATTGTGTTACATAAAAGGTTAGACACAGTAAGTTCTTAGTTTTCATGTTCAGTCTCCTTGTGGGTGTTCAAGAAGTTGTGTGTGATTGGTTTATTTCATCACCTCATGAATTTTGAACTATCATAATTCGATTCTTAAACTTTTAACGGCTCTCTTTAGCTTTGGGTGAAATAATTATTATGCTCCTTCTGCCATGAGATGCAGACAAGGTTGACTTATATTGTTATTTGTATATTGACAAGTGAACCTTCCTACTTAAGAGTATGCACTCTTGTTGAAGGGGAGGGGGAGAGATGAACCTCTTATACACCCCAGTTATAAGTATCGTCCATAACGGACATGTGCTGTATTAATATTAATTATGTATTTTATATTCTGTAAATCTTTATCCCATGGAAATGGGAAAAAGATGATAAAATAAATAAATATATTGTAAAGGATCAAATTGATCTGAATAACTTCCTTGCTCTGAATATCAAGAATATGAACAGAGTATAAAGCTGTCATCATTATTTGCCAAACAACTTTTATTTAGCCCCAATGATGTAAAAGTTGAGCAAATTTGCTTTTTCCTTAAAGAAAGCATTTCAAGTATAAGTGTCTTGGTTTAGTTCTGTCTGTAAGACAGAAATAATAAATATAAATTTCTTGTTATAATTCAGTTTAGATGCATTGGTACATTGGTACTGTGGGCTGATAAAAACGTTTTGAATGATTATTTCACAGTTTTATTAATTTCATTCACCCTTTAAGGCTTTACCTAATGCATTGGATGCATCCGCCCACATAATTTACAAACTGAGCAGTTGAACTTAAATTTTAATTGAACCATATCATATGACTGCTCACTGGAATGAGCTCATTGAGCTCGTTCCATTGAGAAATCACATGATATGGTTTTGATGAAATTTTGTTAAAAATGTAAAATAAATTGATTAAAATTAATTTTTATACCATGTGCATTGGTGTAGTGTTAACCCAAGTTTGCTTTTTTATGAAATCAGATACTTTCCTGCTGGTTCCACTTTAATTTATTCATTTTGTGTGGTAGACTTGTTCAAGTTGAATTCACTGGGGAACTCATGCTTCCTGCCTTATTGATTGAACTTTATTCCAATATTTTAGCATCCAAAAGCAAAAACAAATTGGATTTGGTATTTTAAAACTTATTGTTTAGTCTTTTTATTGTCTGCCTTATTTTGTGTTAGGTCTCTGTCATTTTGTACTCCCTGTGGGATCCTTGGGAAGTGGAGAAGAACTTGTTTGAACTGGTAGACCTGTTTCCCTTTCACAGTTAGACCCAAAACTACTGTTGTCTGTTGGTTAGTGCATTTGACTTCTGTACTTGACTTCTCAGGTTGTGAGTTTGACTTGAACCTGTGTTATTAACCCTTTCCCCAATGCACAGGACATCAAAATTTATTATTTTAATATTTTTCAATTTTTTTTAAAAATTTCAACAAAACTATATCATGTGATGACCATTGGGTCACATGATATGGTTTGTTGAAATTTTTTGAAAAATATATAATTTTTTTTCAACTGCATAATTTAAAAATTATGCAGACAGATTCAGGCAATTTGTTAGGTAAAGGCTTGATCACAGGGTTCCTGTGGATCCTTGAAGCTGATGAAATTTAAAAAAATTCCTTAGTATCTAGAACCCCAGGAAGTGAAGCAGTGCTTGTTTACGGTGGTAAACAAGCTCTGTTTCACTGGTAAAATAGGACCCAGGCACTAACGCTTGGGGTGCGAGTCCTCTAAAATAGGCAGCATACGGTATAAATGAATGAATGACCTTGACTTTCTCTCCATTTTGTGGTCATGATTAGCCATTGTGCAGAAGTATGTGACCTTAAACACCAATAAATAAATAAATAGTATCTGGAAAGTCCTTGAATATTGGAACCTTCTCTTTTTACCAATATTCAACTCACTTCAATTGCTCTTTCATACAGCAACTCTCTTTTCGCAGCCCATAGCTAATGAATTTTAGCTCAACTTGACAACATCAAGTATGATCTATTGGGATGGGTTGCCCGTATGTTCCTCTGTCAGTCCACAATTCCTTTAGCACACTCTACAGGCCGCTTTTCTCACACAATCTTTTTAGAATTTCATATGTAGCTTTGGTGTGATGTCTAGATGGGAACTTTCCAACTTTTCTGAATTTCGTTGAAAAACATGACCTCCAGTGGTCATCTAAGATTTGGCATATAAATTGTCAACAATTCTATTACATGTAGTACACCCTACTTGCCGCAGCTCTCACCCAATGTTTTTCAAATTTCATATCTAGCTTTAGTGTGATGTCTAGATGGGAGCCATCAATTTTTTCTGAATTTCGTTAAAAAACATCAGTGGCCATCTTGGATTTGGCATACAAATTGTCAACAGTTCTATTAGTACACCGGGCGCAGCCCTTACCCGATCTTTTTCACATTTCATATGTAGTTTGGTGTGATGTCTTTTCTGTAGAAACTTGAGTGAATGACTTGGCACTATTAGAACTTTCTATTTAGTTCAGTCCCTTCTTGGACAAGTTGAGCTGCAGTGTCATTGGCGCTTTCATTTCATTAAATAACTTTTTAGGGTTGGATATGTAAACTGTGAGAAAGTTTTTCCAACCACAGATTAGGTGAGGGGGGTAAAGATTAAAATTTTCATCCGACTGTCAAAATTAGATTCAGTCCGCACATATATTTGGTGATGTAATTGAGGGAGAAATGCCAGTAGAAAGACAAATTAATGGTGGAATACAATTCTTGCCAAAAAATATGAAGAAAAATATGAAGTTGCGAGTATAATCTATTGACCTACTTCCAGTGAAGAGTCACAAGTTATGTTTTTGAAGCAAAAAATGAAAGTGTTTAGCTTTTCAATAAATTTGTTTGCAAAGTGTTTGCTGCTATATCTGTAGGTAAATGGTTAATGGCAATAGAAGGATAAAGTGTACACAGTTTCAAAATATCAAGTTTCTTTTTTTTTGCTCAGACCCTGACTTCCAACCCTTTCTTGATTTCTTGTCCCAGTTGATTTTACTGATGCTTAAAAAGGTAGCATACACATTTTACATGCTTGTTTAGTCTTGCAGTTTTTAAATATTTTTTCATCCCTGCATCTCAAAACATCTCAATCATGATAACTCTTTGCCCAACACACATGATATCAATTTTATTTTTCTTCAGATGTTTCAAAAAATGCCAACAAAACCATATCATGTGATCCCTAATTGGAACAGGGTCAATGAGCTCATTCCAGTAAGAGGTCACATGATATGATTTTGTTGAAATTGTTTGACAATTTCTTTTCCACTGTTCAGTTTGTAAATTATGTGGGCAGAGAAGGCCGATTCATTAGGTGAAGGGTTTACTTTTTACCTAACCTGACCAGAGGGCAACACCTCCATAAATTTCTTGTGTTACGGTGTATAATAAAATAATAATAGTAACAAAGAAATCTGAGATCCAGCAACAGTAATTCCATTTTACCTAAAATTTAATTTTAAAAAATTAATATGAATAGAAAATGGTACAATATCTTTTACACCGTGTGGTTTATAGAAAAATAAAATAGAAATACTTATCAGTTACCCCAAAGTAAAGTTCAATAGAATCCAGTAACAGGTATGATGAAGAAAGTTTCAGCCAAGAATGTGTCTGCAGAAACAGTATCCAATAAATTGTAATGAAATGCTCACTTAAAAATCCACAAGTCTCCAATAAATTCCAATAAAGCTCTCAGTAAAGTTCAAATGGAAATAATATATAATATAATAAGAAAAAAAAAGCTAGAAGAATCCTGGTTCACAAAAAGATGAAGTTCTCTTCAAAATTACAGACACATTTTTCCAATGCAAATTACGAAAAAGCCTCAAAGTAATATTCTGTAGAATATATACATATTATCGCTACAGTGAAGTGATCTGAGTCATAGGTCATAGTATCACGTCGAGTTGAGTATCCTCAACGAGACATGATGCGAGATCACTTCACTGTAGTGGTAAATTTTTTATTATATGACTTATAGTTCAAGATCACATTTTCATTTATTCCTTAAAAACATGGCATACCAACGCTAGCATTAATAATTCCCCAAAGCTATTTTTTGTAAATTGGATGGAAGTAAAAAAAGAACTATTTTTGTTTACACTTATTTTTGTAGCAGGTGCACACTTCCAGGGAATCCCCCAATGTGCATGATTACAATAAAAAAATATCCTGAATATGATAAAAAAAAAAATGGACCGCCATTTGAGCGCACCCTTTCCAGCTCAGAGTAAAGTACTCTTGGCGACCAGAACAGCTAATTATGCGAATTCGAACATACCTGTAAATAGTCTGTCATACTATAGTCATTCGGAATTGGATTCCACTCTGTGGATTTTCGGGGTCCAGGAAAAGATTGTCAAACAGTAGTGATATTCAGAGGTTAAATTAAACAGTCATATAATAAATAATAATCTCAGCTGCTGTCTAAAATAATGCACTGTCCTGTGATAATAAACTCCAATGTTCAGTGAATGCCGAATGTATAAACAATTGTCACTTCTCAGTGAGTTGAATAAATTGAATGCTGGAAGTCTGTTGACAGTGATTGATACAGTCTTCAGATAGAAAGTTTACAGAATGAGAAATTTCTCCAATGTTGTATTGTTCAATTTATTGATGATTGGCTGAATTAAATCACCTCAATAAGTTTCTAGATGATTCTATGTAATTTCAAGTAAACAAGCATGACACAAATAAACAATTAGTGAGCTAAAAATATATACTGTATAGCAGCATTTATAAACAACATGTTGATTAGTATATTCAAAGGTCACTCATTGAAAAAAGTGATCATCCCAGCCACAGTCTGATTATTCTAATTAAAATTAATTTTAGAAAATATTAATTGTTTAAAATTATTAACCGAGTACATATCAGTTCTGCTATTATAATAGGGGCCTATAACACTTGAAAAACTAAAAAATTTCATTTATTCCTTAAAAACATAGAAACTACGACTTCATTTCAGTAAACTAAGATAATACCTGAATAGCTTTTGTTATTAAAATATTACACTGAGGTATGGGAGTTGACTGCTTTTGAAAATTCAAGGAATATCGCATGAAGCCATAGCAATACAGTACGACCATGGTGGTTGATCACTTTCTATGAGTGGGCAATATTTCCACAGACATAATATTAGATTCCATCCACTAATTATAGGAATAATCAAAAATTTAATTAATGAAGCACTGGGTACAACTCGCTG
The DNA here is from genome assembly GCA_031216915.1 of Pictodentalium vernedei. Classification (NCBI taxonomy): domain Eukaryota; kingdom Metazoa; phylum Mollusca; class Scaphopoda; order Dentaliida; family Dentaliidae; genus Pictodentalium; species Pictodentalium vernedei. The sequence continues at coordinate 547,999,841 of CM062295.1, read as the reverse complement.
CTTCATTAATTAAAATTTTTCTGATGATGATTTTTAGTTCACCAGTCCCAAATGGCCATGTGAGCTATTGCCATCACTTGGCATCTGTTGTCGTCCATACATTTTTCACATTTTCATTTTCTTCTCTGGAACTTCAGAGCTGATGTGAACCAAACTTGGCAAGAATAGTCTTTGGGAGGTCCTCTAAAAATGATCCTCATTTTGTTCCTGTCATATGAAAAACATGGCCACCAGAGGCATTCTTTGATTCTGGTTGGTGGATTTCGAAAAATCCTCTCCTCTGAAACTACAAGGCCAAATGTTTTGAAACTTCACATAATTGATGACTGGGACACCCTCTAGCAAAGATCCCCATTTATTGTTGATCGAATTGCAAACATGGCCACAATTGCGGTTTATAGTTAACATAGAACCCCTATGGGAAATCACATTTTCACCTTCTCTGGAACTACTGAGCCATTCTGCACCAAACTTGGTCTATGAGGGTCTTACACAAATGATCCTCATTTTGTTCCTGTTGGTCGAAAAACATGGCTGCCAGAGGCATTCTTTGATTCTGATTGATGGATTTTCAAAAATATTCTCCTCTGAAACTACAAGGCAAAACGTTTTGATACTTCACATGATTGATGACTGGGACACCCTCTACCAACGATCATCATTTAATGTTGATAGAGTTGCAAACGTGGCCACAATTGTGGTTTAAGTTACTATAGAAACCTTATGGGAAATCACATTTTCATCTTCTCTGGAACTACTGAGCCGATGTGAACCAAACTTGGCAGGAATGGTCTATGGGAGGTACTCTACAAACGATCCTCATTTTGTTCCCGTCAGGTGGAAACATGACCGTCAGAGGCATTCTTTGATTCTGATTGGTGGATTTTGAAAAATCTGCTCCTCTTAAACCACGAGGCCAAATGTTTCGAAACTTCACTTGGTTGATGACTGGGACACCCTCTACCAATGATCCTCATTTAATGTTGATCGGATTGCAAACATGGCTGCAATTTTGGCTTATAGTTACTATTGAAACCCTATGGGAAATCGCATTTTCATCTTCTTCTCTGGAACTACTGAGCCGATGTGAACCAAACATGGCAGGAATGGTCAATGGGTTGTACTCTATAAACTGTTCTCATTTTGTTCCTGGCCAATGGAAAACGTGACCGCCAGAGGCATTCTTTGATTCTGATTGGTGGATTTTGAAAAACCTTCTCCTCTGAAACCACAAGGCCAAATGTTTTGAAACTTCACGTGATTGATGACTGGGACACTCTCTACCAACGATACTCATTTAAAGTTGATCGGATAGCAAACATGGCTGCAATTGTGGCTTATAGTTACTATAGAAACTAGAATGGTCTGTGAGAGGTTCTCTAAAGCTGTTCCTCATTTTGTTTCTGTTGGATGAAAAAACGTGGCTGCCAGAGGCATTCTTTGATTCTGATTGGTTGATTTTGAAAAATATTCTCCTCTGAAACTTCAACGCCAAATGTTTTGAAACTTTACACGATTGATGACGATTGATGACTGGGACACCTTCTACCAATGATCCTCATGTAATGTTGATAGTGTTGCAAACATGGCCGTAATTGCGGCTCATAGTTACCTTGAAAACCCAATTGGAAATCACATTTTTATCTTCTTATCTGAAACTACTTGGCCATTGTGAACCAAACTTGGCACAAATAAAGTAAGGAAAATCCTCTGAAAACAATCATCATTCTGTTTCACACAGATGAAGTAACATGGCAGCCAGCTGCTTTCTTTGATTTTGATTAGAATAACTGAGGGTTATATACTTCTGCCAGGTGAGCGATTACAGGCTCTTGAGCACCTCTTGTTATTATCTGGTAAATGCATGCGTGGACATCACTGCCCACATGTGATTACGACTAGTCCACAGTGACTTTATTGTCCTGGTGTAAATACTGTTGGTCTGCCCCTGTTCATTCTTCATTTTTGATCTTCCTGACATATTACCTTCAGTTGCACAGGTTCCTCAAATTAATCTGACCATCTACATGTTAGCCATTTTTATTCAGTATGAGAGAAGCTAGTGCTTTTCTAAAAAAAAAAATTACTTGCTGCACTTGATATTGATCAAACATGCCCCACCCCTCCCTTATCATTACCCATGCATTCAGAAAGTACTCATATGAATCACTTAGAATAAATGTAAGCTGTTTGTTGCGACATCATCAGCTCTTCAGTAATATTCATTTGCTGTTCATGTGTGTAGTGTAGAGTCTTTGAAAGGATTAAGTTATCAGGAATGGGATTAGTTTTATGCATATTTCATGAAGCATGTTTCTGCTCTATGAATCATTCATGTTACCATGTTTTTTAGATTCTGTAAATACAACATTCTGTTCATTTCCCATGGTTATAAAGTTGACACTGAATTAGAACAGTTCACCATGACATTGATCAAAAGGAAAGTCAGTTGATTGGAATGTGTAACCCTTTACCTTTAACAATTTTTAGCTCAACCTGATGGGATGTTCCTGATATGCCCACTTAAAAAAACAGACAGAAAGGAAGGTGGGCAGATAAGGAAGTGTTTGTTTAGTGACTCTCTTAGAAGAACAAAGGGAAACTAGTTATAGTCTGTTTTTATCTTTAGGATAACTGGTAATTTCTTCAATAAATAAAGAATGCTGATAGTTCAATAATTTATTTTTCGAGACACATCACTGATTAAAATACATATACAAAGTATCAAAACATTAGGAAAAACACAAGGTACAAAAAAGTTTGTCATGTAAAAAAATAAATATAATATATAAAAGATAACAATTATAATTATTCAGAAATGCAAAAGATGAGATGCTGCCTCTGCAAAGGGCATGATGTCGATGTCAACTCTTGTGTTGAGGTGCTCCTTCAGCTGGATAAGTCTCTCCTCCATGGTTCGATATTTTTTACACTTTAGCCGTACAGTTCCATCGGCTTCTATTTGTATCTTTAATATTTCATTGGAAGCCTGAATCTCTTGAAAGGTATGGATAAGTGTGTGTATAATGGGATGTGACTCGGGGGGGGGGGGGGGGGGGGGGGGTCTGCAGAAAAATTCCAAACACTAGGCCGGGGTGGGTGGGTACCCCGAGGCTGGAAAAAACACGTAAAGTAGACAATTTGCAAATTTTTTCCTCCAGCCAAAAAAACACATTTTTGCAATAGATTGAGCTTACAAAACCATTTTAGCATGTATCTGGATGCATTCTAGCCCATTTAGAATGATAAATTTGGTTTTTGGGGGGTTGAGATCTTGAATAATCAAAATTTATCTTGGATACAACCTAACCGGCATCTTGCGGATGATGATTGATTACCAATTTTGCTGCGGGTCCCTCTCTTTGTTTATGAATGATCATTCCATTTGGGTCAGTTGATATGTACTGACTGAACATGCTTTACAGGATTAAGTGGGGTGAAGAAACAAAGGATAGATGGCTGAAGGGGGACACGAGGGAGAGGGTAGGAATGCTTATTGAAGAAATTGAAAAAGAGGAAGTGAGGGACACTATTAAGCAGTTTATATCTGAATGCTGGGAGGAGAGGAGGGGAAGAGGGGGTGGGGTGCAGGGGGAATGATGGCCTTCTCTTATGAGGACCGCGACAAATCAGCGGCTGGCCAAAGAGTTATTATTATTATTAGGATGTATGGCCCACAAAGCTCAAAATCAATGTTTGCCTGTCTGGTAACCTAAGGCAACCAATAAACCCAATATTAGGTCAATCAAGGCACAAATAAGCTTCATGAATCAAACAAAGTCTTCTTGGACTGAATCAACAAACAAAAATATGTAATGAAATGATTGAGAAAAATGACAAAATATTAGAAAATGATAAAAATAAAAACTCAAGGCAGTATAACTAGAATATGCCAACCTCATGAAAAAATGAAATGAAAGTCTTTCTTGAAGTCCGAATACAGGAATGTGGTGATTCTCCATAGCTACTCATATGCAATCCGTTATGAATAATTAAAATGAGACAGAAATTCAGTCATAACAGTTCAATATCAAGTATGAACTTGTGTCAATATTACAAAAGAGACTCAGCCATGACATGAGAAACCAAATGGTCGGTTGGAGCATCGTATGAAGTCTTGTAGTGGAAACCCTTGGCTGTAATCCAATAGATCTGACAACCGCAACCACTGATTGAGTTTTCTATTGTAAGTACCCTAAGATACATGATGATGAGGCATCAATACCTTTTGGGCACAGCTGATTTCTGTCATTTGAGACATTTCGAACAATCAAATTGTGCATTGTCTTAAAAAAACGAAATGTATGGCTGTCAAGATTCAGAAACATGGTCTGCTTGTTTGTAAACTATGGGTCGCCACTGGTCCTGATTGATACTTGGTCAAGTCTAAAAGTTGACTGCTTCAGTTTCTGACTTTCTAAACATAACTCTGAAACTTCCAATTTTGTTCTAATGGAGTTAATTCCCTTGAATAAGACTGTTAAAAAATGTGGAAGCAAGTTGAAAGTATGAAATGGAACAAATATGACTGAAATCCTGAATATCCATAACAGTTTTTGTGGAATTGGGGGTGGGTCCCTGAACTGTCGGTGGAAAAAATATGCAGAGGGGGGGGGGGGGGGGGGGGTGGTGGGTCCCTTAGGGGTGGAAAAAATTTTTTCAGGCCTAGTGTCTGCAAATTTTTTCCTGACCCCCCCCTGTGTGACTGACTAATTTTTTTCTTTAGTTTGTTGTGCCATCCCTCTATGTGGTTTGTTGTACAAGGCCCTTCAGTTTCAAAATAGTTCCAAAGTAATGGTTTACCCTCAACCCACTGTGTTATCACATAGTCTGTGAAGGCTGTTGTATCTTGTGGTGTGTCGGTATATTGTAGCTCATCTAGTGTTTGGAACCAAACATCTTCAATTTTGTCAACAGGTACTAGCGGTAGAAATCCGGCTCTCCTGATGAGTTGGTTTATGTTGGCATCATTTTGAAAGCTGGTCAGCAGTCCTGTTTGTTGGGTTTTTCTCCAAATTGTTTGGGTTAATGAAAGAAGCAACCCTTTATCGTAACGTCAGACAAAACAGTTCTTGTGGCATTATGAGCAGCCATCTCAAAATCTATGAAGATGGTGCTTCGTCTAAACTGAAGTTCACATTCCGCCATGGTTACTTTTAGTCTGGTTAAGATTCTTGTGTATATAGCTTGACTCTTCCCTGGCAGGAGTGAAAAAACAAGTGGATACATTTTCTCCTCGTCCATTGAATGTATCGTGTATATCTGATGGAACTGGCTAGGACACATGTAAAACTTGCCATCACAATATATGGTATCTGCATTTGCTAAGTCTACCCTGTTTGTTTCTAACAAACTCAACTTGGATTTGAGCACTTGCCATTATTATTGAATTTTGGTTTGCTTTGAGGTTTTTGAAAATTACTGTTGTTATATAGTAAATCGTCAGCTTGGAATGTGAACTCTGTTCAACATGAGCACATCGAGTCTCACAAGATAAAAATGCCAATCTTAGATATGAACTGTGAACTAGGTTCAACAGAAATTTTGTTCAGCTGTGAATATTTAAAAAAAGTAATCAGCTATGAATATTCACTAAAGTAATATAGACTATAACAACTAAAACAACACTGTACTACTGAGTGTTTTTATAAGAAAGTGGGCAGATCAACAATAATTATTTTAAAGAAGGGGGAGACCAAACAAACCAACTTGACGAAGTCAACTGAGCTATTGCTGTCATTTCCAGTCCGTTGGCATATGTACATTCGTCCACATTTTCCTTTGGCACACCGCACAGGTCGTATTTATGATCAGATGACTTTGAAACTTGGTACACTTATTTGGGGTGACCTCTAGATAGGAGCTATCGATTTTCTTCTATTTCTGTCAAAAACGTTCCCGTTAGTAATGCCTTTTGAACTTTTTTGCATCAATATATTCCTTTAGCACGCCCTACTGGGCACATTTATGAATGATTGCTTTGAAACTTGGTATGCTTGATTGGATGACCTCTTGTTGCTATCGATTTTCTTTCATTTCCACCAAGAAACATTGCCGTTAGCAACAGTGTTCGGCTTATCTGTTTGGTACATCAATAATTTCCTTTGGCACACTGCACAGGTCACATTTATCATCAGATCACTTTGAAACTCGGTATGTGTGATTGGGTTGACCTCTGGATGGGAGCTATAAATTTTTTTAATTTCCAATAAAAAACGTTGCCATTAGCAATGATGTTTAACTTGTGCAATTTGTAAAATATAAAGGAATAATCAAAGAATCGATCTGAGAGGACCACCTAATGAGAACTGGCACTTGGAAGTTATTACCTGTAGATATGCATATTAATAATACTGAATATTGATGTACAGAATGCTGCTGATATTTAAATGAAATGACCCGACAGGTTTCATTCCTAACTTGGAACTTGTCAGAGTCCTAAGTTTTTGGTATATGAAAAAAAGGTTTTCAAGCCCACGCCAATATATACTATTTTGTGGCGGTTGTCCTGCCAGTTTCATAGGCAGTTGCAAGACTAGCGGTTGTCAATTGGTTGGGGGGCAGTTGTCATTTGGAGCCGATTTCATAAGCAGTTGCTGGACTGGCAGTTGCCAATTGTTTGGTGGCCGGTCTTCGCTTGGCATTTGACTGCCGGTTTATCTGGTGCTCCAGCCATAGAATGTTGGCATATTATTGCAAAGCCTGTGGTCTGACAGAATACCCCACAACATTCACTAACAGGGGAATTGCCCCATTGTCGGGTGGGGGGAGGGAGGACAAATAATGAAGTGGTATTCTTACCGGATAATAGGTGAGAGAAGAAGATGAGATTGAGAGTTAATTTCTGTTGTGTACTCTTTAGTGTTGATTCTGTGATTTAGTTTATCAATTGTTTGGTCTCTTTGCATGCCAGGAATGTAGGTTTGCTGATGCGAATTTTAGAACCCTGTCGGAGGCAGGTCTGACATATTTTGGTGGTTCTTTCGCATGTGTTTAGTCATATACTCCTCAGGTTCGAAAATCTTTGAACAACTTGTGCGTTGTTTATAGCCTTCCTGTCTGCACATGACTATTGTGTCTTGATAGAACCTGATGCTGTTTGTAGCATGCCTTGCAAATATTGCCAGTGTAAGACATCTTAGATATGAGGAAGAGTATGAATTCCAACATAGCCTTCCTCTCAAGAAAAGGCCTTGGGAGTGTCATTGTTATTGTGACGTCGATTCGATGTGCAATCTTCTCTTGGCCTCCTGTTGAGCACTTGACATGAGAACAGAAAGTAAAGGTAAGAAAGGTATGACAGTAATAAATTTAAAAATCCTTTCACTTGTAAAATTTCACACAACTTCTGGTTCCCAAGTTCCATCACAAAAAAATGCTGCACAAGGCCACATCGTGCTAATTGCATGACCAGGAATTGCATTCACCTGTTTCCCTGCAGAATTTGCAAAAAAACAATATGTAGGCAAAACGAACAGAAATTTACACATTCGCTTACATGAACACCTTGCAGACATCAAACATTCACGGCAGACCCCAGTCACAATTCATTTCAATCATACCAACCACAGATCAACAGATGTACTTTTTTGCATCATTCAAATTCTCTAGTCAGATCTGCAAAGCAATTATTCTGAAATAAGGAGACAAACACTAGAAATCCAATGGATGTACGAGCTGCACATGCTCGCCCCATTCAGCCTGACCAGAAAGGATTTTTTGACTCATCTTGACAAAGTCAAGCTGAGCTAATCTCATCGCTCTCCGTCTGTCGTCTGGCGTCCATCGTCCGTCAACACCATGTTTTGGTCTTCTTCTCCAAAGCCACTGGGCCAATTCAAGTGAAAGTTTGTGTGAGTGATGGTCCCAAAGGGGCATTTCATTTTTGGTCAACTCAACATGCCCAGCCCCATAGGGAGGGAGTGGGGGAAGGAAAATGCACCAAAATATTTTTAAAATCTTCTCAAGAACCAGTGTGTACAATGACTTGATATTTGCTATGGAACTTCCATAAGAGGTGTAGAATCAAGTTTGTTCAAACGAAGTTCGTGAAGTAATATTTGGCTTTATAATAGGAGGGGTAAGATTTTTGGCCCCGCCCAAAATTTCTATTTTCTGAACCGATGGTCCGGTATGAACCAAATTTAGTTTGTGGTATTATTGGGTCATAAGTATTTGACCCATGCAAAAAAAAAAATTCCTGCATCCCCATGGGAACCCTGGAGCTAAAAATAGAAATATTTTCAAAAGCCCATATTTCCCAAACCACACGGAACAGAGAGCTGTTATTTGGTATGAAGTATCCTTAGGACCAGTAGAATTGAATGGTAAAAAAAAAAATGCCATCGGTTATGTTAGGGTGTTCTGTAATGGGCATCGAAAAAATGCTGAGTCAGCATATTTGCAAAAATTAAAAAAATTCTTTTCTCCAGAACCAATCATCAGAATCTTTTGATATTTGGTATACAGCATTCATAGGGGGGTCAGATAAAAGTTTGTTGAAATAAAGCTCATTGGTTCATATTTGGGCTCTCTACAGGAGCCCGAAGTTTTAACATAGGGTAATATGGAGAATATTCTTTAAAAATCTTCTTCTTCAGAACCACCAGTCAGAATCTTTTAATGTTTGGTATACATCATTGTTATGAGGGTCAGATTCAAGATTGTTCAAACCAAGTCCCTAGGTTAATATTTGGGCTTCCGTAGGAAGCCCAAATTTTATCTTTGATCAATATGGAGGGTAATTTAAAAAATCTTCTTCAGATCCAACAGTCAGAATGCTTTGATATTTGGTATGCAACATCTCTAAGGGGGTCAGATTCAAGTTTGTTCAAATCAGATCCCTAGGTATATATTTGGGCTCACTATGGTAGCCCAAATTTTTACTTAGTGCAATATGAGGAAATTTCTTTGAAAATCTTCTTCAGATCCACCAGTCGGAATGCTTTTATATTTGGTATACAACATCTCTAGGGGAGGGGTCAGATTCCAGGTTCTTCAGTTCGAGTGCCTAGGTTAATATTTGGGCTCCATATGGGAACATGAAATTTAACTTAGTACAATATGAGGGAATTTCTTCAAAAATCTTCTTCTTCAGATCAGCTCGTCAGAATGCTTTCACATTTGGTATACAACATCTCTAGGGGGTCAGATTCAAGTTTGTTCAAATCGGATCCATAGGTTAATATTTGGGCTCGCTATGGTAGCCCAAATTTGAACTTAGTGCAATTCAAAGAAATTTCTTTACAGTTTCTCTTCTTGAGATCCAACAGTCAGAATGCTTTCATATTCGGTACACAACATCTCTAGGGAAGTCAGATTCAACTATGTTCATATCAAGAGCCTGGGTTAATATTTGGGCTCTCTATGGGAGCCAGAATTGGCCATTTTGCTGATGAATTAAATATTTTGTATTCAGTACCCTCTAGAAGTGTGTAACTAAGATTAATCCACATAGGTTGTATCAAGGGGCTTCATAGGGGAGCTCTACATTTTACTTTATGATCAACTGAAGAAAAGGCATGATGCCCAGATTATTTTTGTCACTCCTGAGTGACTCAAGGATTGACAGTGTAGCCTATGGAGATGGCTTGCTTAATGTAGACTCATTCTTGGACTCTGTTTAAATTGTGATCTGTTCAAGATGAGTGCTTCAGGCCCCGTGGGGCCTCTTGTTTTTTAACTGATTAATTTGAAAATTATGAGGGTGGATGCATCCGATTTGTTAGGTAAAACTTTTGATGTGCTAACAATGAAGAGGATTTCCCTGCATCTTAGAAACTCTCGGAAAGTGTGCTGTGTACATAAAATTTCAAAAACATTGATACCTACCATTTGCAAGAAAGAAACATGCAGACATTGATAAAAAAAAACAATAATTAAAATTTTTTGTCATGTACGTTGGGTAAAGAGTTAAGATAAAATGTTGGCATTCAAGAAACCAATAAATTTTTTATCAGACAACAAAAATTTCCAACCGACAGGATTGAGAGAGGGGAGGAGAACCACCCCTGGCACCCCACTAGCTTCGGTATTGGCTGTTTATATTAGATGAAGGGTTAAAACATACTGCTTCAGGGTTTTCATAATCATACATTTTCACTTGATCTGTCTGTGTAATTTAACAAAGAATATTTTTATATCCTTAATTAAGTTCAGATAATTTTCTATCTTGCAGATATAGAATTTGTCTGCTGAACTTTTCATTTCTAATAACTCTGTCATATGTGTGTCATCCTTTTATCCAAATTAAATTGCATTCTGTACTTGGTTTATCTTGTGTGCAGTCTAACCCATTTCTTTCTAATCCTTAACATACAGGTAGATGAACGTAAAGTAACCAGATCACAGTTCAGCAGTTTTTAACTCCCTAGCCCTTTACCCAACGAATCGGCCACATCTGCCCACGTAATATGCAAATTCAGCAGCTGATAAAATATTATTTTTCAAAAAAAATTTTCACCAAACCACATCATGTGATCCCTCTTTGGAACAAACTCAACAGGTGATATTGAAATGGTGTTCGTCTGTCAGTCCATCCATCTTTCTATCACAAACTTTGTCCGCTTAACTCCTCCTACAGTTTTCAGTGGATTTTTACGAAACTTGGTCTGAAGTATCAGTATCAAGTGTAGATGTGCATGTGGTAAAGAATTTTCGATACAACAAAATTTTGCATGGTTACGGCCCTTGAAAATAGCAAAATTTCCATCACAAATGCTTGTCCACTTAACTCCTACTACATTTTTAGCTCAACTTTGGCGAAGCCAAATTTGAGGTATTGTCATGGCCCGTCGTCTGTCTGTCATCCGTCCGTCCGCCCATCACACCGTACACACGGCTCGGGCTAGAGGCCGTATTTATGAACCGATCTTTACGAAACTTCTTGGGTACCTTTGTTATCACCGTGGGATGAGAACAAGTGTTTTGGGGTCCGGTCTGAAATTCAAGATGGCCACTGGCAACTATTTTATACAAAATTAGGTGCAGTCAGTTTTTTGCGCAGAACTTCCATATGAAAGTTCTGATTTGAATAATTTTCTGTGTGAATGTTTAGTACCATGGGATACATCACATATAATACAGGTTTTTTTCTTGTGCATAAATTATGCCAATTAGACTAACTTTGATCTATTTAATGTTACTTTCAGCACTGTAAGTGCAAATGCCAATACGGCTCAGGCTAGAGGCCGTATTTATGAACCAATCTTTACGAAACTTCTTGGGTACCTTTGTTATCACCGTGGAACGAGAACAAGTGTTTTTGGGTGCAGTCTGAATTTCAGAATGGCTGCCGACGACCATTTTGTATCAAAATTAGTGCAATCAGTTTTTTGTACAGAACTTCTGTATGAGAGTTCTGATTTGAATAAATTTCTGTATGAATGTTTAGTAACATGAAATACATCACATATATTTTTCTCGAGCAGAAATTATGCAAATTAGATGAACTTTGATTTATTCAGTGCTACTTATACACAGTAAGTGCATGTGTCAATACGGCTTGGGCTAGAGGCTGTATTTCTGAACCGATCTTCACAAAACTTCTTGGGTACATTTGTTATCACCTTGGGATGAGAACAAGTGTTTCTGGGTGCGGTCCAAAATTCAAGATGGCTGTCAGTGACCATTTTGTACCGAAATGAGGTCCAATCAGTTTTCGTACGCAACTTCTATATGACTCAGGCTAGAGGCCGTATTTATGAACCGATCTTTACAAAACTTCTTGGGTACCTTTGTTATCACTGTGGGACGAGAATGAGTGTTTTTGGGTGCGGTTCAAAATTCAAGATGGCCGCCAGCAACCTTTTTGTACCAAAATTAGTGCAATCAGTTTTTTGTACAGAACTTCTGTATGAAAGTTCTGATTTGGATAAATTTTTGTAGGAATGTTTAGTAACATGGAATACATCCAGGCGTGCAGATTTCACGGAAACGATCTTTCCGTTTCCGTGGAGGTTCTGTCAGGGCAAAATCACGGAAACGAAAAACAGGTTTTTCATTGGAACCACAAATTTTTTAACACTACATTTTCCATCAAGGGGCATTTAAAACACACAAAACATTTTCTACCAAGACTAAAGCTGTACTATTTATCATCAGTGAAACAGTGATCATAACAGTAACAACATTGTGCTCGTTTTGACAATCCTAGTGAGGGCATCCAAATTGTTGCGCATGTGTGTTTCCAACAGTTTCTGATTCTTATTTATTACAATCGAATGCACCCAATTTCTGCGTGATTGACAACAAAACCATGTGAAGCCAAATACTCAAAAGTGTAACATTGAAAACAATAACATAACTTTCTATCAGTGAAACTGACAATGAGGAGAAATTATCTTTGCTAAAATGCAAGATATGTTCTTCCAATTTTACAACACTGTGTGCATAAGCAAGGAGAAGAGGTGTGTTCATGCTTTATTTATAATCACATTTTGCAGACATTTCAATTTAATACAGTTACCTACCTGAATGGGGCGTTTTACACTGGACAATTCGGCCATCCCTATTCAGAATATGCAAAGAATTTTTGTTAAATTATTTTTTAACTTGTTCAATTTTAAAGGAAAAACTGAATTAAGTATTTCACTGTCCTACAGTTACAACTGTATTTTCTTTGTTATCTTTTTCACTTGCTTGTAAACAATCATCTGACTCAGTGTCATCATTATGTCAGTTCATCTGTCGCTATTAAATATGCGTTTTCAATGGCACAAAATATTCAAATGAAAACATAGATAATATGTTTCACTTTTTAATTTTTTTGCCATCAAGTGTATTCACTCTGTCATCTATAACAATCCACCTCATAGTCTAGGTCCTTCTTAAAACATTTCTACATCCTAAATTGGAAGTCAGGGTAAGAAAATGGGTACAGAATCAATAAAAATAGCTTCCCTGATAGCTCTTGTTGGAACCCAAAAGTAGGTTCCGTGGGTTTCCCAGACATCAAATACACAGAACCTGTTTTAATGTTCTGTGAATTTCTGAAATCTGCATACCTGACAACACATATAATGCAGGTTTTTTTCTCGTGCAGACATTATGCAAGTTAGATGAACTTTGATTTGTTCAGTGCTACTTATACACAGTAAGTGCACATGTCAATACGGCTCGGGCTAGAGTCTGTATTTATGAACTGATCTTCACGAAACTTCTTGGGGTACCTTTGTTATCACCTTGTGACAGGAACGAGTGTTTTGGGGTGCCTTTGTTATCTCTGTGCTATGAGAACAAATATTTTTGGGTTCAGTCAGACCCACTCTGGGACTCAAAGATTTCTTTTCTGGTTTAGCATCTGTCACCCCACTTTTACAATACTTTACCTATATATTTGTTACATTTACTTTTGTTATCAGCATTACCTAGATGTTTGTCATTCCTGTGTCACACACTATACATGTACATGTCTTAAACAAGTTGAGCTACAATGTCATTGACACTTTCATTGAAAATATTTTTATCAAATCTAGATTTGATGAAAGTCTTTTTAGAAATTTAACTCAAGAAATCATTGGTCAAAACCATGATTTAATTTACAGGGGGTAAATTTAATTTAAAATTCCCCAAATTTACTTATTCTAGTGGCAAGAGATTGCTGCCCAGGGCAGGAATATCTGCCAACAGCAGGTAAAGAGTTAATGTTGATCAGCTTGCAAACATGGCTGCAGTTATAGCTTATATTTACTATAGAAACCCTATGGGAAATCACATTTTCATCTTCTTCTCTGGAACGACTGAGCCAATGTGAGCCAACCTTGGTAGGAATGGTATATGGGATGTTCTCTACAACTGTTTCTCATTTTGTACCTGTTGGTTGGAAAATATGGGCACCAGAGGCATTCTGTGATTCTGATTGGTCAATTTTGAAAAATCTTCTCATCTGAAACTTCAACCCCAAATGTTTTGAAACTTCACAATATTGATGACTGGGACACCCTCTACCAAGGATCCTCATTTAATGTTGATCGGGTTGCAAACATGGCCACAATTGTGCTTATAGTTACCGTAGAAATCCTATGGGAAATCATATTTTCATCTTCTGTTCTGCCAGATGAGTGATTACAGGCTCTTTAGAGCCTCTTCTTTTTAGCTGCTGGGGTAATTATTTATTATATGTATGGAGTATCTCTATGGAAAAAAATGCTCTCAATTTTAAAAATGATTCTAACTACAATCCTGAGTACAGTCTATAAAATGCTCTACTATCAACATCTACATTACACAATCTCCATTCCTTGGAGACAACTTGATCCAGGAGAGCATTTTAGTGTAACATGAGCCTCCTTTTTAGCTCCTCTGGCCTAAAAAAGGCCATGTGAGCTTTTCACATCACTTGGCGTCCGGCGTCCGTAAACTTTTCACATTTTCATCTTCTTCTCAAACTTGGCAGGAATGGTCAATGGGAGGTCCTCTACAAATGATCCTCATATGGTTCCCGTCGGATGAAAAACATGGCTTCCAGAGGAATTCTTTGATTCTGGTTGGTGGATTTTCAAAAATCTCTTCCTCTGAAACCGCCAGGCCAAATGTTTTGATGATGACTGGAACCCCACAATTGCGGCTTACAGTTACTATAGAAACCTTATGGGAAATCACATTTTCATCTTCTGGAACTACTGAGCTGACGTGAACCAAACCTGGCAGGGATGGTCTATGGGAGGTCCTCTACAATGGATCCTCATTTTGTTCCCATGGATTTGAAAACATGGCCGCCAGAGGCATTCTTTGATTCTGATTGGTGGATTTGAAAAATCTTCTCCTCTGAAACCACAAGGCCAAATCTTTTGAAACTTTGCATGCTTGATGACTGGGACCTCCTCTACCAGCAATCCTCATTTCATGTTGATTGGGTTGCAAACGTGGCTTCAATTGTAGCTTATAGTTACTATAGAAACCCTATGGAAAGTCACATTTTCATATTCTTCTCTGGAACTACTGTGCCGATATGAACCAAACTTCCCAGGAATGGTCTGTAGGAGGCCCTTTACAAACAATCCTCTTTTGTTCCCGTTGGTTTGAAAGTATGTCCACCAGAGACATTCTCTAATTCTGATTGATAGATTTTGCAAAAATCTTCCCCTCTGAAACTACAAAGTCAAATGTTTTGAAACTTCACATGATTGAGAACTGAAACATCTTCTACCAATGATCCTCATGTAATGTTGATGTAATGTTGCAAACATGGCCACAATTGCAGCTCATAGTTACCATGGAAAGCCTATGGGAAATCACATTTTTATATGTAGTTCAAGGTGAGCGATTACAGGCTCTTTGGAGCCTCTAGTTTAATATTTTAATTTTATGTGTGCAAGAAGTACTTGTTCTGCCTCGCATAAGACTATAGTTTAGGCCCACTACAATGACATTTTAGTCTTGCATATGCTTTTATCCCCCACCATGTAATGGGAGAAGGATATAGGAATGGGTTCCTTCCATCCTTCCCGACATTTTAACTGGTTGAGGGCTACATTATTTTTAGTGGTCTGAATTTGTTCATCGAAATTTGTTTTATTACAAGCATGGGCACTCTTCAATAATTTATGATACATCAAATTTATATATATTATTTGCGTTTGACTGAATATGAAAAATGAGCAAGGAAAGTGTTGGCTTTTCTTTTGGTACCCTAATTTTTTGGAAAGCCCTGATACTTACTGGCTTCTGGTACTCAGCCAATTAAAGAAAACTGTTCAAAATATTTTTCGCAAATTTTCCTGTATTTTATGTTTAGATTTTTTGTGATAATATGAGTGGGATAGCAAACCAGCTGTGTCCATGTATTTCTTAAAGAGTTATTGCCTTTCTTGAGCTTTGAAGTTCTTGTCATCACATTTTCACAAGAAAATTGATTAAGACATTTTTCAAATTTAATAATTATACAGCTTTTTGGTGGTAATGTCATGAATGGGATTCTAAACCAGCCATGTTCAAATATTTCCTTGTTAGCTCATCTGGCCTAAAAGGTCATGTGAGCTTTTCACATCACTTGGCGTCCGTTGGCATCCATTGTCGTCCAGCGTCCATAAACTTTTCACATTTTCATCTTCTCTGTAACCGCTGAGCCAGTGTGAACCAGACTTTGCAGGAATGGTCTATGGGAGGTCCTCTACAAACGATCCTCATTTTGTTCCCATCGGATGAAAAACATGGCTTCCAGAGGCATTCTTTGATTCTGTTTAGTGGATTTTCAAAAATCTTTTCCTCTGAAACCGCCCAGCCAAATGTTGACTGGGACCCCATCTACCAACGATCCTCATTAATGTTGATCGGGTTACAAACATGGCTGCAATTGCAGATTACAGTTACTGTAGAAACCCTATGGGAAATCACATTTTTATCTTCTTCTCTAGAACTACTGAGCCGACGTGAACCAAACCTGGCAGGGATGGTCTGTGGCAGGTCCTCTACAAATGCTCCTCATTTTGTTACCGTGCATCGAAAAACATGGCTGCCAGAAGCATTTATTGATTCTGATTGGTGGATTTTGAAAAATCTTCTCCTCTGAAACCACAGGGCCAAATACTTTGAGACTCTGCATGGTTGATGACTGGGACACCCTCAAACAACGATCCTCATTTATTGTTGATCATGTTGCAAACATGGCCGCAGTTGCGGCTTATATTTACTACAGAAACCCTATGGGAAATCACATTTTCATCTTCTTCTCTGGAACTACTGATCCGACGTGAACCAAACTTCGTAGGAATGGTCTATAGGAGGCCCTCTACAAACGGCCCTCTTTTTGTTCCCGTGGGAAAATATGGCCACAGAGACATTCTCTGATCCTGATTGATGGATTTTGCAAGATCTTCCCTTTGAAACTACAAAGTCAAATGTTTTGAAACTTCACTATGTAATGTCGAGGTAATGTTGCTAACATGGCCACAATTGCAACTTATAGTTACCATGGAAAGCCTATGGGAAATCACATTTTTAGCCTGACTGCTTACAGTGAGGGCTATAGTAATGACTTTTGTCCATCCGTCTGTTCGTCAATTAACATTTAGAGTTTTGGTTAAAGTTTGTGGTTAAAGTTTTTTACTGAAGGTTCAAGTGTTTTTTTTTTTTTTCTTTTCTTGTTTAGTTGATATTTGGAGTTTTAGTAAAAGTTTGTGGTTAAAGTTTTTTATTCTACCTTCAAGTACAGGCTATACCCGGTAGTTCTTGTCTGATCATCACAAAATTTCGTATGCAGGTTTTTGGTCATGTCTACATGAGAACGTCCCCTTTTGGTCGTGATCGGTCAACCGTTATGGCTGCCCGAGCCCAAAACCGGAAAACCATTAGCACAGTCTACAGGTCGTATTTATGAGGGGATTTCATTGCAACTTCATAGAATGCCTCTGTATAATGCCTAGATGAGAACGTCCCCTTTTGGGCATGATCTGTCAACTGTGATGGCCGCCCAAGCCCAAAACCCAAAAACTTTTAGCACAGTCTGCAGGTCATGTTTAATATGGGCGGATTTCATTGTAACTTGATACGATGACTCCATATGATGTCTACATGAGAATTTCCCCATTTGGGCGTGATCTATCAACCTTCACAACTGCCCGAGCCCAAAACCCGAAAACCTTTAGCACAGTCTACAGGTCATATTTATGGAGGGATTTCATTGTAACTTGATAGGTTAACTTCATATAATGTCTACATGAGAAAGTCCCCTTTTGGACGTGATTGGGCAACTGTGACGGCTACAGTTGCCCAAAGCCCGAAAACCTTCAGCACAGTCTACACGTCATATTTATGAAGGGATTTCATTGTAACTTGATAGGTTGACTTCATATAATGTCTACATGAGAAAGTCCCCTTTTGGACGTGATTGGGCAACTGTGACGGCTACAGGTGCCCAAAGCCCGAAAACCTTCAGCACAGTCTACATGTCATATTTATGGAGGGATTTCATTGTAACTTGATAGGTTGACTTCGTATAATGTATAGATGAGACCATCGTCTTTTTGGCAACTATGACGGCTACAGGTGCCCTAAAACCTTCAGCACAGTCTACATGTCATATTTATGAAGGGATTTCATTGTAACTTCGTAGGATCAATCCACATGATGCCCAGATGAGAATGTCCCCTCTTGGTTGCGATCATTCAACCATTATGGCTGCCCGAGCCCAAAGCCCGAAAACTTTTAGCACAGTCTACACATCATATTTATGGAGGGACTTCATTGTAACTTGATAGGTTGACTTCATATAATGTCTAGATGAGAACGTCCTCTTTTGGGCAACTGTGACTGCAACAGGGGCCCGAAGCCCAAAAACCTCTAGCACAGTCTACAGGTCATATTTATGGAGGGATTTCATTGTAACTTGATAGGTTGACTTCATATAATGTCTAGATGAGAACGTCCCCTTTTGGGCAACTGTGACGACAACAGAGGCCCGAAGCCCGAAAACCTTTAGAATATTCCACAGGCCAAAATTATGAAGGGATTTCATTGTAGTTTGGTAGGATGACTCTAAGTTTGTGGTTAAAAACCCAGACAAACACCACCACCCCCTACCCTACCCCCCCCCCCCCCTCCCCCCAATTAGGCTTTTTTCTTCTTTTCTCCAATATGCATTTTGAACTATTTACAGTCACTACATGCAAAACCTTTTTTTTAAATTTACGTTCTCCCACCCCCTGCCGGGGGCCAATTAGGCACTTTTTTTTTTCTTTCGTCTAAAATGCTTCTTTACAGTTTTTGTTAAAAACCCAGACAAACACCACCACCCACTACCCCCTCCCCCTCCCCCCCCCCCCCCCCCCCCCCCAATTAGGCATTTTTTTTTAATTTCCTCCAATATGCATTTTGAACTATTTACAGTCACTACATGTGGAACCTTTTTTTTAAAACTCATGCAAACAAATGTGGCACTTAGGCAATTATTCCAAAAATGCATTTTGAAGGATTGGGAGTTATTACATGCAAAAAAGAAAATTGACTCATATAGCCCAACATTGCTTTATGTACTGCATCTTTAATCCTTTACCTAACACAAGGTGAAGCCAACAGTACAAATTATTTTTCTGAAAGATCAGATTTTTTCATTTTTAGCTCAACTTTGACGAAGTCAAATTTGAGCTATTGTCATGGCCCGTTGTCCGTCTGTCCGTCCGTCCGTCCGTCTGTCCGTCTGTCGGTACGTCAACAATTGGCTATGGCTCGGGCTAGAGGCCGTATTTATGAACCGATCTTTACGAAACTTCTTGGGTACCTTTGTTATGACCCTGGGACGAGAACGAGTGTTTTTGGGTGCGGTCCAAAATTCAAGATGGCCGCCAGCTGCCATTTTGTACCGACGATGCAGAAATCTGTTTTTTGTACAGAACTTCCAAATGAAAGCTCTAATTTGAATAATTTTTTGTATGAATGTTTAGTACCATAGGATACATCACATATAATACAGGTTTTTTTCTCGTGCGTAAATTGTGCAAATTAGACTAATTTTGATGTTTTTTGGTATTACTTTCAGCACTGTAAGTGCAAATGCCAATACGGCTCGGGCTAGAGGCCGTATTTATGAACCGATCTTTACGAAACTTCTTGGGTACCTTTGGTACCACCGTGGGACGAGAACGAGTGTTTTTGGGTCCGGTCCGAAATTCAAGATGGCCGATGGCAGCCATTTTGTACAAAATTAGGTGCAATCCGATTTTTGCACAGAACTTCCATATGAAAGCGCTGATTTGAATAATTTTTTGTGTGAATGTTTAGTACCATGGGATACATCACATATAATACGGGGTTTTTTCTCGTGCAGAAATTATGCAAATTAGATGAACTTTGATTTTTTCATTGCGACTGACACACAGTAAGTACACATGTCAATACAGCTCGGGCTAGAGTCTGTATTTATGAACTGATCTTCACGAAATGTCTTGGGTACCTTTGTTATCACCTTGGGATGAGAACAAGTGTTTCTGGGTGTGGTCTAAAATTCAAGATGGCTGCCAGTGGCCATTTTGTACCGAAATTAGGTCTAATCAGTTTTTTGTACACAACTTCTATACGGCTCAGACTAGAGGCCATATTTATGAACCAATCTTTACAAAACTTCTTGGGTACCTTTGTTATCGCCGTGGGATGAGAGCGAGTGTTTTTGGGTGTGGTCCGAAATTCAAGATGTCCACCAGCAGCCATTTTGTACCAAAATTAGTGCAATCAGTCTTTTGTACAGAACTTCTGTATGAAAGTTTTGATTTGAATAAATTTTTGTATGAATGTTTAGTAACATGGAATACATCACATATTGTAATTTTTTTTTTTTCGTGCAGAAATTATGCAAATTAGATGAACTTTGATTTATTCAGTGCTACTTACACAATGTAAGCACACATGTCAATACGGCTCAGGGTAGAGGCTGTATTTATGAACCGATCTTCACAAAACTTCTTGGGTACCTTTGTTATCACCTTGGGACGAGAATAAGTGTTTCTGGGTGCAGTCCAAAATTCAAGATGGCTGCCAGTGGCCATTTTGTACCAAAATTTGGTCCAATCAGTTTTTTGTTACAAGTTCTATACAGCTCGTATTTATGAACTGATCTTCACAAAACTTCTTGGGTACCTTTGTTTTCACCTTGGGACAGGAACGAGTGTGTTTTGGGGTGCCTTTGTTATCACTGTGCTATGAGAACAAATATTTTGGGGTTGAGTCAGACCCACTCTGGGACTCAAAGATTTCTTTTCTACTTTAGCATCTGACTGTAGCCCACCTTTACAATACTTTACCTATACATTTGTTACAGGCACCAGTCAGTATTTATGTACAGACCGTTACAATACCTTTGTTATCAGGTCATTACCTAGATGTTTGTCATTGCTGTGTCACATACTATACATGTACATGTCTTTGTCTTGACAAGTTGAGCTACAGTGTCATTGACACTTTCATTTATTTACTTCTAACCATGGATTATTACTCCTTATTGGAACAAGCTCATCAAGTTCGTTCCATTAATAGGTCATGAGGTATGTTTTGAAGTAGAGAAATGAACAAATAAAATTTGAATAGCAAATTTTGTATATCACGAGTGCAGATATGGCAGATTCATTAGTAAACTGTTAACAAAAAATGGCTCTGACTATTTTGTGTCTAAGCATTGCATTCCTGGGATAGTCGGGCTGCATGCATGACATCACTCTAGTTATATGTAGTTCCAGGTGAGTGATTACAGGTTCTTTAGAGCCTCTAGTTGGATTTATAATTTCTATTCATCACATTATCATTTCTTGTCATTGCATTTCAAAGAAAACTGTTCAAGATATTTTTTCAGAATTTAATATATAGCTTTGTGGTGATAATATGAAAAGATTTATGAACTAGCTGTGACTAAATATTTTTTTGAGACTAATTACCTTTGTCGGCCATCCCATGGCATTGCACATGTTAACTATTTAATGAAGTAGAATTTTGTAACCAGCCATTTAGCGACTTTTGCTAAAAATAATTTGGCCATGGATGGGAACCCCCAGAAACTCAATCTGTGGTTTGACTAGTTTTCTGGAATATTTCTAACTGATTGATATACTAGGACCAAGAACTAGTTGCTCAGTTGTTAGTTTTATAAAGTGGTGAAAAAATTGAGCCATCAGTCAAACTTAACTGAAGAAAACAAATGAAATGGTTCAGTTTTCCCAACAGATATTCATTTTCATGCCCAACTCTCAATGAGCTTTGTCAAACAAGATATTATTTATTAAATTCTCAGTTGTATTGTGGGAAAAATGTGCTGTTGAAAACTTTGGCATTCTGACATCAGACTTTAGAGGGTTAACTGGTTGAGGGCTACATTTTTTTGGTGGTCTGAATTTGTTCATCAAAATTTGTTTTATTACAAATTAGTGAAGAGTGCCCATAGGCACTCTTCAATAATTTGTGATTATGCAAATTTATATAAACAAAATACTATTTGCGTTTGACTGAATATGAAACATGAGCAAGGGAAATTATGTCTTTTAATCTTGTACCCTAACTTTTTTGAAAGCCCCGATAGTGGCTTCTAGCACTAAACCAATTAATTAAGGCACCAGAACTTCTTAACACAGCCCAGTTATGGGCTTCTAGAACCCAGGGAAATGTAGTCATATCTTAATTTCAATGGTAAATTGTATTCTTTAATTTTGAACATCAGCTGGTTTGGGGTTCTTGCTGCTCAGGTAGGTGTCATAGGCTCCTCTGGTGACTGCTTTTTTAACAGTATAGAAACTGTGTAATGAATCACTGGGTTTGCATCGAAAAATTGGTTCCACTTTGACTGATTACCTTTTTCAAGTTTTACACAATATTATTTGCAGCACAAATTGAAAACCTTAACAACCATTGTCGCATTACTTACGTTTCATATTCATCAGACACTTGCTTATCGCTGTTAGATTGTAAGTGACCTTTTTCTCTGTTGATCTCCACTGTGTGAAATTAGAGCATTCATTGATTTTTTACAAGAATCTCAAACATAAATGCCAGGCATAATAGATTGTCATGTTTTTCCACGGCAGGATATTCCTAGCTATCAGTTCTAGAAAATACTTCAACCCTTCGCCAAATAAATTGACCAATTCTAACAAGGGCTGCAGAACTCTATTAACCTTTACCAATGTTTGTTTGTTTTTGGGGGAGGGGGGTAGGGGGTTAACAACACTTTCAACAGCCAGGGTCAGACATTTATATGGGTGGAGAAAGCTGGAGAAAACTGGCGAGTAACTGTCAGACTCCCCAATGTACTAACTCTGAACCGGTAGGATTAGTAACAGTTGAAGGCAAGTGCACTATTGACATGCATTACACATTGCTGCCATATGGGTAATTAGGATTAACTGGAAGAATGCTAAATTCTTTTGGTTGTCAAAAATATGTTCACATGTCTTTTGCCTTGTTTCAAATTATGGGAGAGCAACTAGAGACACTCTCCCATAAATTACAAGGCAGAGCTATACAGACTAAATAGTTTCACCTCAAAGATAATATGAAACACATCCATAGAATATGAAATATTCAAGTTGCAGTACCTGCTTTTCAGAATAAAGCCCAAATATTGCCTTCCAGCACTCTATCAGTTAAGTGTCTTGCCTAAGAACACAACGCAGTTACCACTGGTCAGGATCGAACCATCAACCTTTCAGTTTGAAGTTCATTGCTCAAACCACTGATCCACCATACAGACATAATATTTTTGAATTCTGTCACTAAAGAATGAATTGGTTATATTCCTGGTTACAATATGAGAAAATATTGAAAATTGTGCAGAAGATTAACTGGTAAAGTGCTAAATTGTTTTTGGTTGTCAAAATTTGTTCAGGTATCTTTGCCTTGTTATAATTCATGGGAGAGTGCCTATAGGCACTCTCCCATAAATTGTGACAAGGCAAATTCAACAGACTAAATAATTCCAGTTTAAAGGTAATATGAAGCACATCCACAGAAGCACACTAGCACAACATGACACAAAGCAAATCATCGGTCACCATTCAATTTGACATTCTCGGGTAGCACGTGCTATTTTGAAATCCGTAGCAAAATTGTATACGGTTGGGTGGACAACAACATGTCATTAAACTCTTTGCACGACTTCTTGTCCACAAACATGCAACATTAGAACTATTATATTTCATCTTTGATGCTATTTTTTTCACATTTGTTTCTATTATACTTTCTTTTTTGACTCAGTATATATAAATTCTCTGTGCCTCTTCTGCATTTGAGAATAACTCCCATCATAATATGACCATAGAAACACAGCGAAATGCATAGTAATAAAACAACAGGATAATGCTGTTATTTCTGGTTTTAATGTTCCCAAATTTGGGCAGAAGGGTGTGCCAAAAATAAATAAATTTAAAGGCCTGCAGAAGGTAGTGAATTAACCCTTTACCTAACAAGAAAAGAAGCTATGGGGCTCCCGCATCATTGGACTTTCTGGAAATTTGAAAAAATAAATTCTGCAACCCTGGAAACTATAACTGTTGTGGTTGTGTCCAAACCTCCTTGAAATCTCTTTGAATTTTATCAATATTTATTGAGAGATACACACTGTTGGATATTTGGTCGAGTTGCAAGCAGTAAAATATCAGTAAAAGGTATTTCAGTGAATTGTTAAATGATTTGTTATTAGCTGGTAGAGTTCTGGAAGTCCATATTTGGGCTTTAATCTGAAGTGCAGGTACAGCAACTTCAAAGCTTCACATTTTGTGAATGTGCTTCATCTAATCTTTGAAGTGGGATTATTAGTCCCCAACGGGAACCGTAAGGGGACTATAGGATTGCATTCCATCTGTCTGTCCGTCCATCTGTCCATCTGTCCATCTGTCTGTCTGTCTGTCTGTCTGTCTGTCTGTCTGTCTGTCTGTCTGTTTTTTATGTTACCACCTCTCCCTCCAACACGCTTTAAGCTACACCTTTCATATTTGGTACATGGATAAAGGGTTCTGAGGGGATGATGCACGCTCAAAATTTTTTTTCAAAATCCAAGATGGCGGAATGGCGGCCATTTTTGTTGTGTTTTTTAAGCTTTTTTTCTCTATTTTCATGTTACTACCCCTCCCACCAACATGGTTCAAGCTACACCTTTCATATTTGGTACACGGATAAATGCTTCTGAGGGGATGATGCACGCTCAAAATTTTTTTTTCAAAATCCAAGATGGCGGAATGGCGGCCATTTTGTTGTGTTTTTTAAGCTTTTTTTCTCTATTTTCATGTTACCACCCCTCCCACCAACATGGTTCAAGCTACACCTTTCATATTTGGTACATGGATAAATGGTTCTGAGGGGATGATGCATGCTCAAAATTTTTTTTTCAAAATCCAAGATGGCGGAATGGCAGCCATTTTTGTTGTGTTTTTTAAGCTTTTTTTCTCTATTTTCACATTACCACCCCTCCCACCAACATGGTTCAAGCTACAACTTTCGTATTTGGTACATGGATAAATGGTTCTGAGGGGATGATGCATGCTCAAATTTTTTTTCTTCAAAATCCAAGATGGCGGAATGGCGGCCATTTTTGTTGTGTTTTTTAAGCTTTTTTTCTCTATTTTCATGTTACCACCCCTCCCACCAACATGGTTCAATCTACACCTTTCGTATGTTGTACATGGATAAATGGTTCTGAGGGGATGATGCACGCTCAAAATTGTTTTTTTCAAAATCCAAGATGGCGGAATGGCAGCCATTTTTGTTGTGTTTTTTAAGCCTTTTTTCTCTATTTTCATGTTACCACCCCTCCCACCAATATGGTTCAAGCTACACTTTGCATATTTGGCACATGGATAAAGGGTTCTGAGGGGATGATGCACGCTCAAAATTTTTTTTTCAAAATCCAAGATGGCGGAATGCCGGCCATTTTTGTTGTGTTTTTTAAGCTTTTTTTTCTCTATTTTCATGTTACCACCCCTCCCACCAACATGGTTCAAGCTACACCTTTCATATTTGGTTGGGAGGGGATGATGGACATTCAATATTTTTTCTTCAAAATCCAAGATGGCGGCATGGCGGCCATTTTTGTTGTGTTTTTTAAGCTTCTTTCTCTATTTTATGTTACCACCCCTCACTCCAACATGGTTCAAGCTACACTTTTTATATCTGGCACATGGATAGAGGGTTGTAATGGGATGTTGCACGTTCAATATTTGTTTTCCAAAATTCAAGATGGCGCCATGGCAACCATTTCTGTTGTGTTTTTTAAGCTTTTTTCTCTATTTTTTTGTTACCACTGCTCCTTCCAACATTGTTCAAGCTGCACTTGGATAGTACATGGATAAAGGGGTTGTGAGAGGATTATGCACGCTCAATTTTTTTTTTTCAAAATCTAACACCTGTCTGTCTGTCTGTCTGTCTGTCTGTCTGTCTGTCTGTCTGTCTGTCTGTCTGTCTGTCTGTTTTTATGTTACCACCTCTCCCTCTAATATGCTTCAAGCTACACCTTTCATATTTGGTACATGGATAAATGGTTCTGAGGGGATGATGCACAGTCAATATTTATTTTTCAAAATCCAAGATGGCAGAATGGCGGCCATTATTGTTGTGTTTTTTAAGCTTTTTTCTCTATTTTATGTTACCACCCCTCCCTCCAACATATATGGTACATGGATAAAGGGTTGTGAGGGGATTATGCACGCTCAATATTTTTTTTTTCAAAATCCAAGATGCTTAAATACTGTAGTGTCTTCTGTGACAAAAACACCTTATGTCACAAAAGCGCCGTAGGGGACTAATACCACCTCGGTGGTCAAACACTTGTTTGATCTGCATTGATCTGCCTCATTACTTGTTATGGGAGAGTGCCCTTAGGCACTCTCCCATTCATGTAACAAGGCAAAGAAATGTGAACAAATTTTGATGACCAACAATAATCTACCAGTTAACTATGAGAGAGACTGTTGGGAGTGTAGTGGCTCATTCAGGTTGGAGCATTGGTTGATGGTTTGACCCTGATCCACGCCATCTCTGTTATGTCTTTGGGAAAGACCTTTCATCGTGATTGCCCACATAGGAGGAAAGTGACATCGTGCACTAAGATTAACTTCACGTCGATGGTGCACTTGTCATCAGCCACTACTTGGACAGCTCAACAGTTGCTCGCTGCTGCTCGGTTGTTCTCTCTGTGTATTCAGGCTTTCTCCACCTGTAAAACAGACATGATATGACCCTAGCTGTTGAAAGCATCATTAAACCCCACTAAACAAACTAACAATGAAATAAGAGGGAGGCTGTAAAAATATTCCACAGGTAAAAAACTGGGGATTCCCCAACAATTATTTACTTTGGAATACGATTAGAGTCTCAATCATAGTTAACAGCAAATCAATGAATGATTCACTGAAGCAATTTTGGCTGATATTTAATACTGGTATCCCAAGTATTTCTGGAATGTTTTCATTAGACACTTCTTGACTCTTATCTCTTTGTTGTGGTGATGATTAGCCATTGAGCGGGAGCATGGTGGCTTAATGGTTATGGCATTGGACTTCAAACCAAAATGTTCACAGTTTGATCCCCACCAGAAGCAACTGTGTTGTGTCCATGGGCAAGGCACTTAATCCCAATTGCCCACATTGAGGCATGGTGGCGCTGTGTACTAAGGCGTACTGCACGTTAGTGGTGCACTTGTCTTCAACCAGTGCTCACCTGCTTGTGTGGCATTAGTGCATTGGGGAATATGACAGTTGCTGTTGCAAGGTGGTTCTCACCAGGTACTCCAGCTTCCTCCACCGTAAAACTGTCTGACACAAGGTGACCCTGCCTGTTGAAAGTGTAATTAAACCCCAATAAATAAATAAATAAATTCGCCATTATGTATTTTTTTTTTAATTTTTTTTACAAAAATCCCGAATATAGATACAATACTTGGTTTACAGTATCTGAACGTCAGTGCTGTAATTTTTTATTACCATACTGGTTTTGTCAGCAGCCTGAAATTTTCCCTTAATGGTGCATTACTCTGTTTATTGTCCAGCATTGCATCAGGAGTATGCATTGCATTCATCATTATCTCTGGTGATAAATTGTTTTTTTTTATTCATAAAAAATTATTTTCCTTTGTTCTTTTCTTCATGAATGAATGGAAACAGTGGGATGTAATTGCAGCTTCAGAGAATTTGACAGTTAACTAGAAATGGATGTGCACAATCTTCAATATACTGTCATCATTACTTGTCACTTAAACTTATGATTGCAAGCTAACCTTTCAAGCTTCAAATTACACAATTGAATTCTGTATTGGTAGGATGCTTGAATGAATGGATCTGAGATGAAATTGTGTATGCTTTATTTAGAAATTCTTTTTTGTAGTCTCATAAGACAGCAAGTTGAAAGAATAAGTGATCTACTTTCGAATTATACAAGTAGTGTTTTGTGACAGTACCTATTTTCAAGAAAGTTGTGAGTTTTTTTATACCCCCGCAATGAGTTAACATCTTGTCCATCTGTCTATCCATCCATATGTCTGCACATCCATTTGTCTGTCCATCCATCTGTCTGTAGACATAATTTTTGTCCAGAAATTTTTCTCAGATGTTTATGGACCAATCTGCTTGAAACTTGGTATGAATGTTCACCACCATGGGAACCTGTGTTTTTTAGTTAAATTTATATGAAATTTTCATGAAATCTAGTCATGGCTGTTGGGTAGCATATTTGAAGAAAAATATCTTCAAAATACAAAGTGGGTTAAGAGTTAAACCTCAGACCCGAAAATACACAGAACGACACACGTGTGTGAATGGGTTAATCAATATGGCACCATTGCCAGTGTGGAAGTATAAAACGAGAGGCCTGTGTCCTCTCGTTTTATCCTTCTGCGATGACACAAGTGCCATATCGATTAACCCATTCACATGCGAGTGTCATTCTGTGTTTATTACCTGCCTGCCGTCTAAAAACAATTATTAGGACACTCAGTAATTCATTTGACAACTATCAACAACAAGAATACATTTTATTGCCAATCAAATTTGCAAGGGGAACCTGTGTTACTGTTTCATTCTCTGAGCTCCAACATGTTCTATAGGGGGGCACGGTGGCTCAGTAGGGAGAGGTGCAGGCTGCAAGCCGAGAGGTCCTCGGTTCGACTCCCACCTGCGGCAACCGCGTTGTGTCCTTGGGCAAGACACTTCACCCCCATTGCCCATGTGGGGGCACGATGACGCTGTGTACTAAGGCGTACTGCACGTCGATGGTACGCATGTCTTCAACCAATCTAACCCTGCCTGTGCTGCAGTGCGGAGTTACGATGTTGGGGAGCTGGCAGCTGCTCGTCGTTGCTCGGTGGTTCTCTCCGGTTACTCCGGGTTCCTCCACCCGTAAAACTGTCACGATCATGATTAGCCATTGTGCATAAATATGTGACCTTAAACATCAATAAATAAATAAATAAATAAATAACATGTTCTATATGTCCACTGGCACATAGAACACATTGGAACTCAGGGGACGATTTTCAGCTATTGCTAGCGATTCAGATTGTAATTGCGTTGCACTATTTGTAGAAAATTCCTATGAAATTTTTCATCTATAAAATAGTCCTTTAATAATTTTGTTCTGTTCATACGTGCGGAAAACAGATTTTCATTTTCTGCATGGTTTAGTGTTGCTGTAGATGGGGATTACATAGAACAGGCATGTAATAAATAAATATCTGGCACAGTCAAAGTGTCAGAAAATAATCAGTTTCTTTGAGTATTCAATTAACAGGAATGTGGTAATTTTCCTGCATTCTAGTTATAACTTGAGCATTTTTTTAGTACAGTGTAGCCCAGTTAATTGGATTTATCTTAACTGAATAACTGTAAATTCCATATAATTTCCAGACACCAAACCAGCAGTTGCCTCGCTGAACTTCGCTAAATTTGGTATAATATAGAACAAATGCTCACTTTTTGTCCAGAATATGGGGCAGTGAACTGAATGCTGTTAATTGATAATTCCTATTAATTAAATAGATTTCAGTGTCAAAGTTCCCCCCTTGTGAATCCTGGAAAATGAAGCAGTGCTTGTTTACTGCGGTAAACAAATTCGGTTGTACTGGTAAAATAGGACCCAGTCACCAATGCCTGGAGTGGAAGTCCTCTAAAATGGGCAACATGGGTATAAATGATTGACTAATTTATCTCCATGTTTGCGTCACAATTAGCCATTGTGCAGAAGTATGTGTCATTAAACACCAATAAATAAATAAATAGTGTCAAAGTTAACAGGGTTCGACTTGTTTTACAGAGACGGTGTAATTCTTCAATGGCTCACATGATTTTCCTATTGATGAACAGTTTTGTGTTTAGAAAATATACCCAATTTACAGGTTATTTTATTAACATCAAATACAGTGAGCCCAACTATATTACTTACCTGTGGGAACCCCTGGAAATGAAACTGCCCTTGAATTCCACCTTGAGCAAGTTCTGTTTCAATGTCTGGGGTGTGAGCCCTCAAAAGTGGGCATCATTGGTATAAATAATTAATCAAACTTGATTTATACCTATGTTGTTGTTCTGATAAATCCAGTAGATATCAAAAATGACCTTAAACACCAATAATCTCCTCCATGTGTAACTTTGTTGTGTCCTTGGGCAAGACCTTTAACCCCGATTGCCGATGTGGGGGCACAATGACACTGTATACTAGGGTGTAGTGCATGTCAATGGTGCACCTGTCCAATCAGGGATCATAAGCTATATTTTTGAGGCAAAAAATTAAAAGATTAATAAAATTTTGAATGGTGATTTCCGTAAATATTGCTTGCAGGTTTTGGCTGCTAATAATGTATCTTCGTTGTATACCTGTTTTGTGTGTTGCCATAATGGTATCAGCTAAGTGATTATTGGAGTTCAGTTCTCCATGGAAACTCCAAGAAGTGAAGCCGTTCTTGTTTACTGTGGTAAACATCCCCTGTTTCACTGGTAAAATAGGACCCAGTCACCAATGCTTTGGGTAGAAGGCTTCTAGAATGGGTTACAAGTGTATGAATGATTGACTGAAGTTGGCTTTATCTCCATGTTGCCACGATTAGCGATTGTGTAAAAATATGTGACCTTAAACACTAATAAATAAATAAATTGGAGTTCACTGTTTTGCATTCAAATTGATATTATCAGTCTCGATTCAATTCTCTAAGCTTGAGGACCAAATGACTTGATGAAAAACATTCCCTTGAGACATTCAGTATGAACTGTCATCACCTATCTAAAGTTGAAATTTGCATCTCTGAAGATTGAGCTCTGTTGTGATGGAGCTTTGTGTAGGTGGCACAGTTTTTAACCCTTTACCCAACGTAACAGCCAAAACCGGCCAGCTATTCACAAAAATCGCCAATTAATTTTCATTACTTTTTCATATTTTGTCTCAAAAACATAGGTTATGACCCCTCATTGGAACGAGCTCATTGAGCTCGTTCCAATGAGGGGTCATAACCTATGTTTTTGAGACAAAAAATTAGTTATTCAATTTTTTCTGCAAGTGTCGTCTGCTTTTCATGTTAGGTAAAGGGTTATCCAAATAATTCACTTGATACCATCAAAATTGAATTGGGAATGATCAGTTGAGCCCTGTATATATTTTAATTGTCTTTGATATGTTTTATAATGGTGTTTGAGGGCGCGCAGTGGCTCAGTGGTAGACTGTTGGACTTCTGAATTAGTTACTGAGGAGTGTTTCCTTTTTAAGTTTTAATTGAAATTAGAGACATTCCAATGAATTGGAAACATCTCTTCTAAATTGAATATTTGAATATCTCTTTGTGGAAAGCATTATTGAAATATTGAATTGATATTTGAATATTTGTGTCTCTTGCCTTCCCCCCCCCACCCCCCCCCCCCACCCCCTGTAAACAAACATTGGTAATGTCTGGCACTTTAACATGAGGAAGCATGTATCTTTCTCCATTTCATAACTTGAACCACCAAAACCAACATCTTTTAAAAGGAACATGCATTTGGGAGAATACACTTGTTTGAATTCAGAATATATCAACACAGTTATTGAATTTTAAAACAGGCTTTATTTAGCTTTTTTTTCAGTTATTGGATTCCATATTTCTATTGTTTTATATCTTTTTCTATTTTTTTATATCACAGGTAGAAATTGTATAAGCACATTTAACTGGTAGAGTGTTAAATTATTTTTGGTCATATGAATTTGTCGCCCTATCTTTGCCCTAACATGGCAAATCCTTAAAGACTAAATAATTTTACTTTAAGGATAATATGAAGTACATGTTCTGAATATGAAGTATTTAAGATGGGTTACCTGCAGTTCAGATTAAAGCCCAAATATGGGCTTCCAGCACTCTACCACTTAACTGGTAGAGTGCTGAATTATTTTTGCATGGCAAAACGTGATCTGTGTCTTTGCCTTGTAACATGTTACGGGAGAGTGCCTACAACACTCTCCCATAAATTGTAACAACGCAAATCCATACAGACTGAATATTTTCACTTAAAGATAATACGAAACACAACCAGGTAATATTAAGCCTTCAAGTGGTAGCACCTGCACTTCAGAGTAAAGCCCAAATATGGGCTTCTAGCACTCTACAGGTTAACAATTCTCAGTTGTTGCTAATAACAATGAAATGATCTTACTTGGGGTGGGGGAACACTATGGCTCAGTGGTTAGAGTATCTGACTAAAGATCAAAGGTTGAAGGTTGACCCTGACCCATGTCATCTTCATTGTGTCCTTAAGGTTAGCCACGATATTTCAACCTTATTGAGGAAGGAGTTGAAGGACAGAAATAAAATTTCCGTATTTAATTAGTTTTTAGCTGATCCTTCCGTTTTGAATTTCAAGTCTTTATTCTAATTATTTCTTCTATATATTTATTCTGTTTTCTATTTGCAGATTTGTTTATCCAGCCATGGATCAACTTGTTGAGGCCATAAACAGTGTAGTGGAGCATTACGGGTAAGCTTCTAAAGGAAGAAAGAACTTCAATGTAATTAGGGTTGACTTTTGCACAAGAGTAAATTTTAAAAAGGGAGCATGTTTTGAAACTGACCCCATACAATTGGTAGATGATTTTTAGCTGAACTTGCCAACATCAGGTATGAGCTATTGGGATGGGTTGCGATCCATTGTCTGTATGTATGGCTGTATGTCTGTTCAGTCGTATCTACGAACCTCTGTCTGTCCATAATTCCATTAGCACATCCTATAGGCCATATCACTCACCTGATCAGTTTCAAATTTCATCTGTGGCTTTGGGGTAATGTCTAGATGGGAGTTGTCGATTTTTTCCAAATTTTTTGAAAAACATGGCTGCCAGTGGCCATCTTGGATTTGGCATATAAATATAAATATCTTTTTTGAAGACACTTGAGTGAATGACTTGGCATTACTGGAACTTTCTATTTAGTTCAGTCCCTTCTTGGTCAAGTTGAGCTGCAGTGTCATTGACACTTGCAATTAGTATTTGGTATACGGTAGCATCAGGGTATATATTGCAAAATGGATTTTAGATTCATTCAAAGTTTGGTGTACTTGTGTAGTAGTGTTTTTTAACCCTTATGCCCCCATACAACCACAGACTGCTTCTTTTGGATGTCTGAAAAAGTTGTTCCAAAAGGGTTAATTCAATCCACTAGGACCAACACACTCTTAAACATTATACCTTAGCAAGCTGGTCATGTTCTCCCTCCATCATGCACACAGTAGTTATTGTCCAGTACAACATCCAATGCCGTCCCTCGTCCAGTGTCCGTAAAGTTTTCACATTTTCATCTTCTTCTCTGTAACCGCTGAGCTGGTGTGAACCAAACTTGGCAGGAATGGTTTATTGGAGGTCCTCTACAAACGATCCTCATTTTATTCCCGTCGGATGAAAAAAATGGCTTCCAGAGGCATTCTTTGATTCTGGTTGGTGAATTTTCAAAAATCTAGTCTGAAACTGCCAGGCCAAATGTTTTGAAACTTCAATAAAAATGATGACTGGGACCCCCCCCCCCCCCCCCCCCAATCTACTAACGATCCTCATTTAATGTTGATCAGGTTACAAACATGGCCACAATTGCAGCTTACAGTTACTTTCAAAACCCTATGAGAAATCACATTTTCATCTTCTTCTCTGGAACTACTGAGCCGATGTGAACCAAACCTGGCAGGGATAGTCTATGGGAGGTTCTCTACAAACGATCCTCATTTTGTTTCTGTTGGATGAAAAACATGGCTGCCAGAGGCATTCTTTGATTCTCATTGGTGGATTTTGAAAAATCTTCTCCTGAAACTACAGGGCCAATTGTTTTGAAACTTGGCATGGTTGATGACTGGGACACCCCCTACCAATGATCCTCATTTAATGGTGATCGTGTTGCAAACATGGACACAATTGTGGCTTATAGTTACTATAGAAACCCTATGGGAAATCACATTTTCATCTTCTCTGGAACTACTGAGCCGACGTGAACCAAACTTAGCAGGAATCGTCTAGAGGAGGCCTTCTACAAACGATCCTCTTTTTGTTCCATTTGGTTGGAAAATATGGCCACCAGAGACATTCTCTGATTCTGATTGATGGATTTTGCAAAAATCTTTCCCTCTGAAACTACAAAGTCAAATGTTTTGAAACTTCACATGATTGAGGACTGGGACACTTTCTACCAATGATCCTCATGTAATGTTGATGTAATGTTGCAAACATGGCCACAATTGCAGCTCATAGTTACCATGGAAAGCCTATGGGAAATCACATTTTTATATGTAGTTCTGCTAGGTGAGCGATTAGAGGCTCTTTATTTCATTTCATTTCATTTCATCTTACTGTTTCACTTTTACTCCTTCATCTATTCTCTCTTGAGATGTAGAGAAACTCCAATATCTATCTAGCATGGCATACGAAGATTTGTTACAAACACTCATAGAGTAGCATAGTAATCTTAAAATTTGCTGTGAGCTTTTCTCCCTCCCATGCTTTTCTCATGCGGAGCTTGCTTCAGAATCTCGCTTATGGGATAAAGAAAGTCTATACAAAAAAGAGACGATCACCCCAGCCTCACCTCACTTCACAACATCCCTACCGTCTGGGGGTAAGCAACCCAACATTGTGTTTCCACCTGTAACCACACTAAGTCTGGACTTCATCCTATGTCCCACACCATCTAAACTCCTCTTTTTCTTTATATTAGTTTAAACACTTTCTTACGATAAATTAAATTGACCCAAGCCTCCAATTAAATAACTGGTGAATAGGTATTATTTTACTAAGGAGACGACTCACAAAAGCTCCAAGCTTACCATCGAATCCCTTGCTTTCAAGTTGTTCTCTATTATTTTTGTGCACTATTATTTTAGATTTTGCTTTGTTTCATCTTCTTTCTTTTTGAACAAGATGTGTACATGTAACCACATTTTTTTTCATTGAAATTAAATATTCTTCCTTGAGAACTCTACTCGGAGGATGCATTTATCTTGACAATGTTTTTACATCATTGTTGGCTGTCTGTACAGGCAGCCAGTTATAATGTAGAAACACTGTGAAGTCACCTGCAGCTATGTAAATGTTTTTACAGTAGTTATTAACATAGAATTATTCTGAGGACTTATGAGTTAATGGCAGTTATGTGAAACTGTGGCCTTCAATAAGTTAGCTATATTTAAATGTCATTAAAGCATTCACAGGTATGGAGCACAAAACTGAGACTGAATATGTGTCCAGTTCTATCTTTCTGTTTTAAAAGACCAAGTTCGATGTCCTCCACAAAACAAACATACAAAATGTGTGATGTGGTGAGAATATATTCTACCAATTTTATATTTTTGTTTTTTCAGAATTAAAAGATTTACTGGCCTTGGTGTGGGTGCGGGAGCAAATATATTGACAAGATTTGCAGTGAGTTATCTGTAGTTTGACTTGCATGAGGTTATTTAATCCTTCAGTCCTCATTTCCCTTATGACATTTTTTTTTTAACTCTAGTCTAGTCATAGAACAGGTGTCTCAATGTCTAGTCATGAGGAAGTCTTCCAAGCTTCCAAATAAATATACCGTCCCTTTCGAAAAAGATTGATGTGTGTTTACTGGTTATATGCATCTGTGTCCTCCATCTGGCGGTAATCATAAACTTGAACAAATTTCATCAATAATTGACAGATTGTAATGAAATTTAGTAATATATATTCCCCACCATATGCCAAAACACAAACTACAGTTACAGTGCTGTGGGATTTCATTTTTATGCCCCCGACAGAGATGCATCTTAAATTTGGGTTGTCTGTCTGTACGTCGAGTCTGTCAGACTTTATTTGTCTGTCCGGAGCCATAACTATAATGCTTTGGTGGATTTCCATGAAACTTTACACAAGGGTAAAGACCAGTGGAAGGTCTTTTGCACAGCAACACCATGCTCGAGTGACAAAGGCCAAGGTCACAGGAATGGGAAAACTTAATTCTCTCATAGATTGTATTTGTTTTGCCGGAGCCATAATTCTGTAATGCTTGGCTGACAAAGTTGTCATGTGTTTACACACTTTCGTCATTTACAATCCCTGTGTGCAAGTTTTCAATGTTTAAAAGGTTAATCTATATCAGTTAACCCTTTATCCAAGAAAAAAAAGTTTTTTTAAATGAACTAAATTCTACTCACGGGGAAAAAATTTTATCTCGATTTTCCAATAAAACCATTCAAAGATTGTTATCAAAAGAAGAATTTGAAATAAGTTGTAACATAACTGCAATAAACTAAGTATATGTTTGTGTGGTGCTAAGATCAGAATATAAGATCAGGAAAACTTTGTGAGAGGAAGAGTAAGATATATATATAGTGGTTATCCTAAAACTTTATTTTGACTTGTACTGTATGCCAATTCAAGTGACATTCATATGTGTATGCTTCTGTTGAGAAAGTTTCAGCATATTAGTTACTTAGATAAGGTCAATACAGCTTTTGGCTGCTATGTTGAAATGTAGTTTATTATACCCCATGCAACGAAGTTGCAGGGGTATAATGTTTTTGACTGGTCCGTCCGTCAGTCAGTCCTACTTGTTTTCTGGACTTTTTTTCTACACACTTCCAGATATTGAGCTGATTTTTGGTATGTGAGTCTAACATGGTGGCCTACAGATCAAGTTTGCATTTTTTTCCGCTACACTGATTTTTACCGAAATTATGGCCCTTGAACTTTGAAAAGTTCATCAAAATTACAGTTTTCCGGACTTTTTTTCTACACGCTTCCAGATATTGAGCTGTTTTTGGGTATGTTAGTCTAACATGGTGGCCTGCAGATCAAGTTTGCATTTTGTTCCGCTCCACTGATTTTTACTGAAATTACGGCCCTTGAACTTTGAAAAGTTCATCAAAATTACAGTTTTGCAGACTTTTTTCCTACACACTTCCAGATATTGAGCTGATTTTTGGTATGTTAGTCTAACATGGTGGCCTACAGAACAAGTTTGCGTTTTGTTCCGCTCCACTGATTTTTATCGAAATTACGACCCTTGGACTCTGAAAAATGCATTAAAATTACTGTTTTCCGGACTTTTTTTTCTACACGCTTCCAGATATTGAGCTGATGTTTGGTATGTTAGTCTGACATGGTGGCCTACAGATCAAGTTTGCATTTTGTTCTGCTCCACTGATTTTTACCAAAATTATGGCCCTTGAACTTTGAAAAGTTCATCAAAATTACAGTTTTCCGGACTTTTTTCCTACACGCTTCCAGATATTGAGCTGATTTTTGATATGTTAGTCTAACATGGTGGCCTACAGAACAAGTTTGGGTTTTGTTCCGCTCCACTGATTTTTACCAAAATTACGGCCCCATAGACTTTGAAAAGTTTATCAAAATTACAGTTTTCCGGGCTTTTTCTCCGCTTGAATTCTTTCAATACCATTGAAACTACAGAACACTGTTTTCTGCAGTATTCCTAGAATCTAGGTTTATTTTTAAAAAATGATTAGAGCTTGAAATATCGGGGCGCGTGGGGTATGTGAGCGTGCTCACTAAGGTTCTATATTTAAATTTGAAACCATGTGGACTATAGTGAGAACCAAATTCAACACAAAACTTTTCATTCCAGTATTATAGGACATTTGGCCATAGTTTGGAGACAGCCATGGCCAGGTGGTCACCTTTAGTCTTGTTGAGTTATGTCCCACTGACCTGTTAAAAAATATACACATTGAACTTCAATTTTTTTATGCAACAGCTACATCAATAGTTGACGAATTGTGATGAATTTAGTATGCGTCTTTCCCAGCATTTTTCAAATGCCCTTATTTCGAAACTGTGATGCTTGAGGATTTTATTTTTTTATTGAGATCTTTGTTAAAAAAATGTACAGGTTGAACTTGATATTTTTAACTTCACCGACAGATGATGGATTGTAATGATTTTTCGTTAAAAGTATCTTCCCCATCATACGACAGATTTACACAGTGCAAAACTATGATGCCAGAGATTCATCTAAGAGTTGTGCCCCTTTGTTGATAAATCAGGCCTTAAAATTTGTCCCAATTCATGAAAGCCAGTTTGATTCTCTCAAATGTCATCTTTTTAACCCTTTACCTAACATGAAAAGCAGACGACACTTGCAAAAAAAATTCTTGAATAACTAATTTTTTTCATTTTTTGTCTCAAAAACATAGGTTATGACCCCTCATTGGAACGAGCTTGATGAGCTCGTTCCAACGAGGGGGGTCATAACCTATGTTTTTGAGACAAAAAATGAAAATATAATGAAAATTTAGTGGCGATTTTTGAGAATAGCGCTGGCCGGTTTTGGCCGTTACATTGGGTAAAGGGTTAACTAATACGTACTGGAAAATATCAATACCACTTATCTCTATCTTGTTCTAAAAATAGCCAAAGAGATTTCTGAAAAAAATTAAGGTACCTTTTTTGGTTTGGTTTTCAATTCATATATGCCTGAACTTGGAGGAGCACCATTTTTGCTCTGCTTATATTTTTAAGTCATCAGTTGGAATTTTTCAAGTCAAAACTGCTTTCAGCTTACTGATCCTAACCCTTTCCCTTACCTTACTCTAACAGAAAATACCTGAAAATACAACACCAACTTTTTGTCACTTAGTAGTCACATAAACCATTTCAGCCTCATAACCACATTTTTAGACACATACACCTTGATTTGTAAGTTTCAGTTTTTGTGGCTAATCACATAAATAAGACTAGACACCTAACAGTGCTGAGTACAGACAGCCAGGCACATAACCCCCAATTTGTTATAGTGGATGGATGGACTGCTGAATGAAGGTACAAACAAATTAACAAACAAACAGAAGGCTGGATGGATGAGTGGATGGATGAATGAATAGATGACAGATGGATAGATAGACAAGCCAGAAAATAAGCAGACTGTCATCTGCAAAATGAGGTCCCCAGAGGGTGAATTTAGTGATGCTACCCTGCACAGCAGGGTAGCATCACTAAATTTACCCTCTGTCAACCTCAGTCTGAATCAGGGTCTCAGAACTAAACAGAAGGAGGTACCCAGAGGATAAATTGGCCCACAGTATGGGATATCATCATCAAATTCACCCTCTGGGGACCTCATTTTGCAAATGTCAGACTGCTTATTTTTAGGCCTGTAGATAGATGAGCAAACATATGAATTGAAAGAGAGGGAAATGAAGTAGTTATTGAATGAGACAGGTGGATTAATGGATGGAAAGGGGGAGGAAATAAAGAGTTATTAAATACCCTACAGTGAGGATTTGTTGAGCACTAGATGTTGTTTCATGTGGAGAAATAAGTCCAGGAGTTTGGAAAATTAATGTTGGCATGCTGATTTATAGTTACATTGCATTATTTGCATTGGGTTATTCATGACTGTGATTAAAAAAATTAACTGCCTTAACATTTGCATGTCTTTAAATATCCTGTAATGAATATAGATTTATTTATTTATTGCACGCTATAAAACATCTTAATGTGTTTGTGTTAATTGCTGCATCTCCATTGAGGTTTGAACATTGTAATAAACATTGGTAAAGACTGGTCAGAGAAAATAACCCTTCACCAGAAATTATTTCTTTTTAAATCCAATTTTTTCCTCCCTGAACACACTTAACCCTTTGAACACTGGTAATATCTTCCATACCAGTTAAATGGCAGAAATTGGAAGAGTCCATATCCATTATTTGGTGGTAGAGCAATTAATATTTTCAAGTAGGGGTTGAAAATCCCTTTAGTCAGTGATTTCAAGTCTTAGTTGACTTTATCCCTTTGAGTTAACCATTTACCCAATGTAATGGCCAAAACTAGCCAGCTCTATTCACAATCACCTTTCATTTTTCATTTTTTGTTGCAAAAACATAGTTTATGACCCCTCTTTGGAACGAGCACATTGAGCTCATTCCAATGAGGGGCCATAACCTATGCTTTTGATGCAAAAATGAAAAAAATTAGTAAAGAATTTTGTTTGCAGGTGTTGCCTGCCTTTCATGTTAGGTAAGGGTTAACAAAATAGTCATTTGACTCAGTGCAAAACACAAAATGTGATATTCCTATTTCATTTTTAGCTCACCTGGCCTAAAAGGCCATGTGAGCTTTTCACATTACTTGGCGTCCATCGTCCAGCGTCCGTAAACTTTTCACATTTCATCTTCTTCTCAAACTTGGCAGGAATGGTCTATGGGAGTTTCTCTACACATGATCCTCATTTTGTTCCCGTCAGATGAAAAACATGGCTTCCACAGCATTCTTTGATTCTGGTTGGTGGATTTTCAAAAATCTTCTCTGAAACCGCCAGGCCAAATGTTTTGAAATTTCACATAAATGATGACTGGGACCCCCTCTACCAACGATCCTCATTTAATGTTGATCGGGTTACAAATATGGTCACAATTGTGGCTTACAATTACTATAGAAACCCTATGGGAAATCGCATCTTCATCTTCATCTCTGGAACTACTGAGCCGACGTGAACCAAACCTGGCAGGGATAGTCTATGGGAGGTCCTCTACAAACGATTCTCATTTTGTTCCCACGGGTTTGAAAACATGGCCACCAGAGGCATTCTTTGATTCTGATTGGTGGATTTTTAAAATCTTCTCTGAAACCACAGGGCCAAATGCTTTGAAACTTTGCATGGTTCATGACTGGGACACCCTCTACCAATGATCCTCATTTAATGTTGATCCAGTTACAAACATGGCTGCAACTGCGGCTTCCAATTACTATAGAAACCCAATGGAAATCACATTTTTATCTTCTCTGGAACTACTGAGCCAACATGAAGCAAACTTGGTAGGAATGGTCTATGGGAGGTCCTCTACAAATGATCATCAATTTGTTCCCGTGGGTTGAAAAACATGGCCACCAGAAACATTCTTTGATTCTGGTTGGTGGATTTCAAAAATCTTCTCTAAAACTGCCAGGCCAAATGTTTTGATACTTCACATAAATGATAACTGGGACCCCCTCTACCAACGATCCTCATTTAATGTTGATCGGGTTGTAAACATGGCTGCAATTGCAGCTTATAGTTACTATAGAAACCCTATGAGAAATCACAATTTCATCTTCTTCTCTGGAACTTCTGAGCTGACGTGAACCAAACCTGGCAGGGATAGTCTATGTGAGGTTTTCTACATTTTCCCTACATTGCTCCTTATTTTCGTTACCGTGCATCGAAAAACATGGTTGCCAGAAGCATTTTTTTATTAGCTTAACTTTGCGAAGCCAAATTTGAGCTTATGCCATGGCCAGTTGTCTGTCGTCCGTCTGTCCGTCAACAATTCAAAACGCCTCGGGCTATAGGCCGTATTTATGAACCGATCTTTACGAAACTTCTTGGGTACCTTTGTTATGACTGTGGGACGAGAACAAGTGTTTTGGGGTCTGATCCGATATTCAAGTTGGCCGCCAGCCGCCATTTTGTACCGACAATGCAGAAATCTGTTTTTTATAGAACTTCCATATGAAAGCTCTGATTTGAATAATTTTTTGTATGAATGTTTAGTACCATGGGATACATCACATATAATACAGGTTTTTTTCTCATACGTAAATTATGCAAATTAGACTAACTTTGATGTATTTAGTGTTACTTTCAGCACTGTAAGTGCAAATGCCAATACGGCTCGGGCTAGAGGCCGTATTTATAAACCGATCTTTACGAAACTCCTTGGGTACCTTTGTTATCACCGTAGGTCGAGAACGAGTGTTTTGGGTCCGGCCCGAAATTCAAGATGGCCGATGGCAGCCATTTTGTACAAAATTTGGTGCAATCAGATTTTTGCACAGAACTTCCATATGAAAGCGCTGATTTGAATAATTTTTTGTGTGAATGTTTAGTAC
Source organism: Pictodentalium vernedei (assembly GCA_031216915.1). NCBI lineage: Eukaryota > Metazoa > Mollusca > Scaphopoda > Dentaliida > Dentaliidae > Pictodentalium > Pictodentalium vernedei. The sequence continues at coordinate 547,958,105 of CM062295.1, read as the reverse complement.
CATGGGGTATATCACATATAATACAGGGTTTTTAGCTCAACTTTGACGAAGTCAAATTTGAGCTATTGTCATGGCCCGTCGTCCGTCTGTCCATCCGTCCGTCCATCCGTCCGTCTGTCCGTACGTCAACAATTGGCTATGGCTTGGGCTAGAGGTTGTATTTATGAACCGATCTTTACGAAACTTCTTGTGTACCTTTGTTATGACCCTGGGACGGGAACGAGTGTTTTTGGGTGCGGTCCAAAATTCAAGATGGCTGCCAGCTGCCATTTTGTACCGACGATGCAGAAATCTGTTTTTTGTACAGAACTTCCATATGAAAGCTCTGATTTGAATAATGTTTTGTATGAATGTTTAGTACCATGGGATACATCACATATAATACTGGTTTTTTTCTCGTGCATAAATTATGCAAATTAGACTAACTTGGATGTTTTTTGGTGTTACTTTCAGCACTGTAAGTGCAAATGCCAATACGGCTCGGGCTAGAGGCCGTATTTAAACCGATCTTTACGAAACTTCTTGGGTACCTTTGTTATCACCGTGGGACGAGAACGAGTGTTTTGGGGTCCGTTCCGAAATTCAAGATGGCCGATGGCAGCCATTTTGTACAAAATTTGGTGCAATCAGATTTTTGCACAGAACTTCCATATGAAAGCGCTAATTTGAATAATTTTTTGTGTGAATGTTTAGTACCATGGGATACATCACATATAATACGGGTTTTTTTCTCGTGCAGAAATTATGCAAATTAGATGAACTTTGATTTTTAGCTCAACTTTGACGAAGTCAAATTTGAGCTATTGTCATGGCCCGTCGTCCGTCTGTCCGTCCGTCCGTCTGTCCGTCTGTCCGTACGTCAACAATTGGCTATGGCTCGGGCTAGAGGTCGTATTTATGAACCGATCTTTACGAAACTTCTTGTGTACCTTTGTTATGACCCTGGGACGGGAACGAGTGTTTTTAGGTGTGGTCCGAAATTCAAGATGGCTGCCAGTGGCCATTTTGTACCGATGATGCAAAAATCAGTTTTTTGTACAGAACTTCTGTATGAAAGTTCTGATTTGAATAAAGTTTTGTATAAATGTTTAGTACCATGGGATACATCACATATAATACGGGTTTTTTTCTCGTGCGTAAATTATGCAAATTAGACTGACTTTGATTTATTTAGTGTTACTTTCAGAGCTGTAAGTGCCAAGCTGCTATGGCTCGGGCTAGAGGCCGTATTTATGAACCGATCTTTACGAAACTTCTTGGGTACCTTTGTTATGACAGTGGGACGAGAACGAGTGTTTTTGGGTTTGGTCCGAAATTCAAGATGGCTGCCAGCCGCCATTTTGTACCGACGATGCAGAAATCTGTTTTTTGTACAGAACTTCCATATGAAAGCTATGATTTGAATAATTTTTTGTATGAATGTTTAGTACCATGGGATACATCACATATAATACGGGTTTTTTTCTCGTGTGTAAATTATGCAAATTAGACTAACTTTGATGTTTTTTGGTGTTACTTTCGGCACTGTAAGTGCAAATGCCAATACGGCTCGGGCTAGAGGCCGTATTTATGAACCGATCTTTACGAAATTCCTTGGGTACCTTTGTTATCACCGTGGGACGAGAACGAGTGTTTTTGGGTCCGGTCCGAAATTCAAGATGGCCGATGGCAGCCATTTTGTACAAAATTTGGTGCAATCAGATTTTTGCACAGAACTTTCACATGAAAGCGCCGATTTGAATAATTTTTTGTGTGAATGTTTAGTACCATGGGATACATCACATATAATACGGGTTTTTTTCTCGTGCAGAAATTATGCAAATTAGATGAACTTTGATTTTTAGCTCAACTTTGACGAAGTCAAATTTGAGCTATTGTCATGGCCCGTCGTCCGTCTGTCCGTCCGTCCGTCCGTCTGTCTGTCCATCTGTCCGTCTGTCCGTACGTCAACAATTGGCTATGGCTCGGGCTAGAGGTCGTATTTATGAACCGATCTTTACGAAACTTCTTGTGTACCTTTGTTATGACCCTGGGACGGGAACGAGTGTTTTTAGGTGTGGTCCGAAATTCAAGATGGCTGCCAGTGGCCATTTTGTACCGATGATGCAAAAATCAGTTTTTTGTACAGAACTTCTGTATGAAAGTTCTGATTTGAATAAAGTTTTGTATAAATGTTTAGTACCATGGGATACATCACATATAATACGGGTTTTTTTCTCGTGCGTAAATTTTGCAAATTAGACTGACTTTGATTTATTTAGTGTTACTTTCAGAGCTGTTAAGTGCCAAGCTGCTATGGCTCGGGCTAGAGGCCGTATTTATGAACCGATCTTTACGAAACTTCTTGGGTACCTTTGTTATGACAGTGGGACGAGAACGAGTGTTTTTGGGTTTGGTCCGAAATTCAAGATGGCTGCCAGCCGCCATTTTGTACCGACGATGCAGAAATCTGTTTTTTGTACAGAACTTCCATATGAAAGCTATGATTTGAATAATTTTTTGTATGAATGTTTAGTACCATGGGATACATCACATATAATACGGGTTTTTTTCTCGTGTGTAAATTATGCAAATTAGACTAACTTTGATGTTTTTTGGTGTTACTTTCAGCACTGTAAGTGCAAATGCCAATACGGCTCGGGCTAGAGGCCGTATTTATGAACCGATCTTTACGAAATTCCTTGGGTACCTTTGTTATCACCGTGGGACGAGAACGAGTGTTTTGGGGTCCGGTCCGAAATTCAAGATGGCCGATGGCAGCCATTTTGTACAAAATTTGGTGCAATCAGATTTTTGCACAGAACTTTCACATGAAAGCGCCGATTTGAATAATTTTTTGTGTGAATGTTTAGTACCATGGGATACATCACATATAATACGGGTTTTTTTCTCGTGCAGAAATTATGCAAATTAGATGAACTTTGATTTTTTCAGTGCTACTTACACACAGTAAGTACACATGTCAATACGGCTCGGGCTAGAGTCTGTATTTATGAACCGATCTTCACAAAACGTCTTGGGTACCTTTGTTATCACCTTGGGACGAGAACGAGTGTTTCTGGGTGCGGTCCAAAATTCAAGATGGCTGCCAGTGGCCATTTTGTACCGAAATTAGGTCTAATCAGTTTTTTGTACACAACTTCTATATACGGCTCTGGCTAGAGGCCGTATTTATGAACCGATCTTTACGAAACTTCTTGGGTACCTTTGTTATCACCGTGGGATGAGAACGAGTGTTTTTGGGTGTGGTCCAAAATTCAAGATGGCCACCAGCAGCCATTTTGTACCAAAATTAGTGCAATCAGTCTTTTGTGCAGAACTTCTGTATGAAAGTTCTGATTTGAATATATTTTTGTATGAATGTTTAGTAACATGGAATACATCACATATAGTACGGGTTTTTTTCTCGTGCAGAAATTATGCAAATTAGATGAACTTTGATTTATTCAGTGCTACTTATACACTGTAAGTGCACATGTCAATACGGCTCGGGCTAGAGGCTGTATTTATGAACTGATCTTCACAAAACTTCTTGGGTACCTTTGTTATCTCCTTGGGACGAGAACGAGTGTTTCTGGGTGCAGTCCAGAATTCAAGATGGCTGCCAGTGGCCATTTTGTACCGAAATTAGGTCCAATCAGTTTTTTGTCACAACTTCTACACAGCTCATATTTGTGAACTGATCTTCACGAAACTTCTTGGGTACCTTTGTTTTCACCTTGGGACAGGAATGAGTGTGTTTTGGGGTGCCTTTGTTATCACTGTGCTATGAGAACAAATATTTTGGGGTTCAGTCAGACCCACTCTGGGACTCAAAGATTTTTTTCTAGTTTAGCATCTGACTGTCACCCACCTTTACAATACTTTACCTATACATTTGTTACAGGCAACGGTCAGTATTTATGTACAGACCGTTACAATACTTTATATGTACCTTGTTATCAGGTCATTACCTAGATGTTTGTCATTGCTGTGTCACATACTATACATGTACATGTCTGTCTTGACAAGTTGAGCTACAGTGTCATTGACACTTTCATTTCAGTGCTGCTTACACACAGTAAGTACACATGTCAATACGGCTCGGGCTAGAGTCTGTATTTATGAACCGATCTTCACGAAACGTCTTGGGTACCTTTGTTATCACCTTGGGACGACAATGAGTGTTTCTGGGTGCAGTCCAAAATTCAAGATGGCTGCCAGTAGCCATTTTGTATCGAAATTAGGTCTAATCAGTTTTTTGTACACAACTTCTATACGGCTCAGGCTAGATGCCGTATTTATGAACCGATCTTTACGAAACTTCTTGGGTACCTTTGTTATTACCGTGGGATGAGAACGAGTGTTTTTGGGTGTGGTCCGAATTTCAAGATGACCACCAGCAGCCATTTTGTACCAAAATTAGTGCAATCAGTCTTTTGTACAGAACTTCTGTATGAAAGTTCTAATTTGAATAAATTTTTGTATGAATGTTTAGTAACATGGAATACATCACATATAGTACAGGTTTTTTTCTCGTGCAGAAATTATGCAAATTAGATGAACTTTGATTTATTCAGTGCTACTTATACTCTGTAAGTGCACATGTCAATACGGCTCGGGCTAGAGGCTGTATTTATGAACCGATCTTCACAAAACTTCTTGGGTACCTTGTTATCACCTTGGGACGAGAACGAGTGTTTCTGGGCGCAGTCCAAAATTCAAGATGGCTGCCAGTGGCCATTTTGTACCGAAATTTGGTCCAATCAGTTTTTTGTCACAACTTCTGCACAGCTCATATTTGTGAATTGATCTTCACGAAACTTCTTGGGTACCTTTGTTTTCACTTTGGGACAGGAATGAGTGTGTTTTGGGGTGCCTTTGTTATCACTGTGCTATGAGAACAAATATTTTGGGGTTCAGTCAGACCCACTGTGGGACTCAATGATTTTTTCTAGTTTAGCATCTGACTGTCACCCACCTTTACAATACTTTACCTATATGTTTGTTACAGGCAACGCTTAGTATTTATGTACAGACCGTTACAATACTTTATATGTACCTTTGTTATCAGGTCATTACCTAGATGTTTGTCATGGCTGTGTCACATGCTATACATGTACATGTCTTTATCTTGACAAGTTGAGCTACAGTGTCATTGACACTTTCATTTTTAGCTTAACTTGACATAGTCAAGATAAGCTATTGCCATCACGTGTGCGGAAGTCTGTTAGTCTGTGAGTCTGTGACGTCTGTTTACATTTCCTTTAGCACGGGCTACACCCTGCAGTTCTTGTCTGATCGTCACGAAATTTCATATGCAGGTTTGGGGTCATGTCTAGATGAGAACGTCCCCTTTTGGTCGCGATCGGGCAACCGGTATGGCTGCCCGAGCCCAAAACCCGAAAACCATTAGCACAGTCTACAGGTCGTATTTATGAAGGGATTTCATTGTAACTTGGTAGGATGCCTCTGTATAGTGCCTAGACGAGAACGTCCCCTTTTGGGCATGATCTATCAACCGTGATGGCTGCCCAAGCCCGAAAACCCAAAAACTTTTAGCACAGTCTGCAGGTCATGTTTAATGTGGAGGGATTTCATTGTATCTTGGTAGGAGGACTCCTTATGATGTCTAGATGCGAATTTCCCCATTTGGGCATGATCTGCCAACCGTGACGACTGCCCGAGCCCAAAACCCGAAAACCTTTAGCGCAGTCTACAGGTCATATTTATTGAGGAATTTCATTGTAACTTGGTGGGTTGACTTCATACAGTGTCTAGATGAGAAAGTCCCCCTTTGGACGTGATTGGGCAACTGTGACGGCTACAGGAGCCCGAAGCCCGAAAACCTTTAGCACCGTCTAGAGGTCATATTTATGAAATGATTTCATTGTAACTTGGCAGGATGACTCCAAATAATGTCTAGATGAGAACGTCCCATTTTGATCGCGATCATGCAGCCTTGATGGGTGCCCGAGCCCAAAAACCTTTAGCATAGGCAAAAGGTCATATTTATGGGAGGATTTCATTGTAACCTGTTAGGTTGACTCCATATAATGCCTAGATGATGACATCCCCTTTCGGTCGTGATTGGTCAGTTGTGATGGCTACAAGCGCCCGAAGCCCGAAAACCTTGAGCACAGTCTACAGGTCATATTTATGAAGGGATTTCATTGTAACTTCTTAGGATCACTCCAGATGATGCTCAGATGAAATTGTCCCCTATGGTTGCGATCATTCAACCATGATGGCTGCCCAAGCCTGAAGCCCGAAAACCTTTAGCACAGTCTACAGGTCATATTTTTGAAGGGATTTTATTGTAACTTGGTAGGTTAACTTCATATAATGTCTAGATGAGAACGTGCGATCATTCACCCATGATGGCTGCCCGAGCCCGAAGCCCGAAAACCTTTAGCACAGTCTACAGGTCATATTTATGAAGGGATTTCATTGTAACTTGGTAGGTTATCGTCATATAATGTCTAGGTGAGAACGTCCCCTTTTGGACATGATTGGGCAACTGTGACAGCTAAAGGTGCCCAAAGCCCGAAAACCTTTAGCACAGTCTACAGGTCATATTTATGAGGGGATTTCATTGTAACTTGGTAGGATGACTCCAAATAATGTCTAGATGAGAACGTCCCCTTTTGATCGCCATCATTCAGCCTTGATGGGTGCCCGAGCCCAAAAACCTTTAGCATAGGTAAAAGGTCATATTTATGGAAGGATTTCATTGTAACCTATTAGGTTGACTCCATATAATGCCTAGATGATGACATCCCCTTTTGGTCGTAATTGGTCAGCTGTGTTGGCTACAAGTGCCCGAAGCCCAAAAACCTTGAGCACAGTCTACAGGCCATATTTATGAAGGGATTTCATTGTAACTTCATAGGATCATTCCAGATGATGCCCAGATGAGATTGTCCCCTTTGGTTGCGATTATTCAATCATGATGGCTGCCCAAACCCGAAGCCCGAAAACCTTAAGCACAGTCTACAAGTCATATTTGTGAAGGGATTTCATTGTAACTTGGTAGGTTGACTTCATATAATGCCTAGATGAGAACGTCCCCTTTTGGACATGTTTGGGCAACTTTGACGGCTGAAGGTGCCCGAAGCCCAAAAACCTTTAGCACTGTCTACAGGTCATATTTATGAAGGGATTTCATTGTAACTTGGTAGGTTGACTCCAAATAAGGTCAAGATGAGAACGTCCCATTTTGGCCGTGATCATTCAGCCTTGATGGGTGCCCGAGCCCAAAAACCTTTAGCATAGGCAAAAGTTTATATTTATAGAAGGATTTCATTGTAACATTGTTAGGTTGACTCCATATAATGCCTAGATGATGACATCCCCTTTTGGTCGTGATTGGTCAACTGTGATGGCTACAGGTGCCCGAAGCCCGAAAACCTTGAACACAGTCTACAGGTCATATTTATGAAGGGATTTCATTGTAACTTCGCAGGATCACTCCAGATGATGCCCAGATGAGATTGTCCCCTTTGGTTGCGATCATTCAACCATGATGGCTGCCCGAGCCCGAAGCCCGAAAACCTTTAGCACAGTCTAAGGTCATATTTATGCAGGGATTTCATTGTAACTTGGTAGGTTGACTTCATATAATGTCTAGATGAGAACATCCCCTTTTGGTCAACTGTGATGGCTACAGGGTCCCGAAGCCCGAAAACCTTTAGCACAGTCTACAGGTCATATTTATGAAGGGATTTCATTGTAAATTGGTAGGATGACTCCAAATAATGTCTTGATGAGACCGTCCCCTTTTGGTATTGATCATTAAGCAGTGATGGCTGCCCGAGCCCAATACCTGAGAACCTTTAGCACAGTCTATAGGTCGTATTTATGGAAGGATTTCATGGTAACTTGTTAGGTTGACTCCATATAATGACATCCCCTTTTGGTCGTGATTGATCAGCTGTGACGGCTACAGCAGCCTGAAGCCCAAAACCCTTTAGCACAGTCTACAGGTCATATTTATGAAAGGATTTCGTTGTAACATCGTAGGATCACTCCAGATAATGCCCAGATGAGAACGTCCCCTTTTGGTCACGATCATTCAACCATAATGGCTACCTGAGCCCAAAACCCCAAAAACTTTAGTACAGACTACAGGTCGTATTTGTGAAGGGATTTCATTGTAACTTGGTAGAATGACTCGGTATAATGTCGAGATGATGACGTCCCCTTTAGTTGCAATCAGTCAACCGTGATGGCTACACAGGCCTGAAGCCCGAAAACCTTTAGCACAGTCTACAGGCCATATTTATGAAGGGATTTCATTGTAACTTGATAGGATGACTCGTTTTGGAATAATTTCACTGTAACTTGATAACTTTTGTTGAGATACGTTAACTGTGAGGGCCACATACATTAACTGTGAAGGCCACATTAACCCACCCCTCAGTTCTTTAGTGCAGTCTACACCTCATATTATTTTTATTAAAAACATAGCATACAGGGAACAGAAATTAGCATATTCCCAATTATCACTATTCTTGTCTTATTTCATAATCCTTTCATAAACATTGAACATTATCCTTTCATCAAACACAACACACAGACAAGTTAAGCTGCAGTGTCAATGACACTTTCATTACCATCTGCAGCAGCTTAGTACGTACAAACTTATAATAATTTGTGAATAGTGCTGTTCAGTCTTTGCCATTGAGTTAGTAAAAGGGTTGGTAACAATTATCCTGAGCACTGAATAGTTTGTTCTGATTATAGTATTTTTTCCACATGGCTAATTCTTTGCTCCAACACACTGAACACAGTATGTTTGCGGACATGATAGGATAGGTTTATATTTGGCATTGAACTTTCTTTGTGACTTATTGAACATTTTGTTTCTGTCACGTCTAGCCAGCATTGATTTTTAGACTTTTGGTTGGAACCTAATGAATTAATTTCACACACTGATGAAATTTCACTGAAGCTATATTTCTTCTGTGCTTTTCTTACCTCATTAGAATATATTTGTTTTTCTGTCATTGAAACTTTTGATATTTTAACTGTTTACCTAAGGAATTGTCCATGGCTGTCCAGTGATGTTGACAGCAATTCTCATTATGACATTTTACCTGACATTTTTTTTTCATGTCAACAATTTACAAGAAATTCCTTCCACCTCCGCCAAAAAGTTTGCTGTCTTGCAAATGATTTCTGAACAGGACTTGGCTGCCTACTAGGCCAGGGTAATTGTGTCTTGGTCAGAAAGATTTCCTTATCACAAAAATTAGGGCACCTGTTCAGATATAGCCTGTTAAGGGAAATGCAAACTTAGGCCCAAAAAAGGAAAAAACTGGTTTCTCAGGCCCTCTTGCATGGTCCTTTTGGCTGCTGCATGCTCTCTTTTTATAACCATGCAAACTTAAAGAAATAAAAATTAAATGGTTTAAGTCTGATATTTTACCCAAGTTAATAAAATTCATAAATCTGTCCCTTGAGTGCCACAAGGCTTTGCAATGCTTTAGCATTGCAAATCCTTCTTGCACTCAAAGGATGAAATACACCACCACTCATGCTATTCTGTAGATTGTGAGGCCAAAACATAAAACAAACCAAGAACATGAACTTTTGATGGTAAAGAAATATTGACAAAAATAAAAAAGAAAAAGAAAAAAACGCAGGTCCGCATGCACATTTGCAAAAAATGGCCTGAGAAACAGAAAATCTACTTTGTGGGGCCTTATTCTTCATGATATACTCTATTATTTAGAAAAAAATAATCATTTCACTGCTGTTGATCCATACTGAGTACAGACCTACATTTTGATGTCCTGTGCTATAGGTTTGTACTGAGTATGGAGATACCACATACAACGAATGGATACCACAGCATGGTGTTATTATGTATGCCCCGACCTCTGAAGGAGGATTGGGGAGTATCTGTCTGTCCATCCATCTGTCCATCCATCGCATATCTGTCTGTCCGTACAAACGTTTTGGATTGTAATTTCTAAGCCATCAGTCTCCTTTGGTATGCTGATAGACCTGCATGGGGGAATGGACATGCACAAAGAACGGGTTCCATCCAATAATTTTTCCCAGAGTTATGGCCCGTTTTCACTCTTTCGACTTTGAAAATGTTTCTGTCCCCCAATACTTATAAGGCCACTTTGAACATGTCTATGGGTTGGGGGCAGAAGCCCATGCTTTGCGAAGCCCTTGTTGTCAATATAACTCATGTTGTAACAAATATATGCAACTGACGATATGATGTTCCACTATTTTTCACTTTTTATGGAAATACCCAAGCTAACAACCTGCTCAGCTAACAGTCAGAATTACCTTTTATTTATTGGGGCTTCAAAGACACTTTCGACAGCCAGGGTCACCTCGTGTTGACAGTTTTGCAGGTGGAGGAAGCCAGAGTACCCAGAGAGAACCACGCAGCAGTGGCGAGCACATGGGCAATGGAGGTGAAGTGTCTTGCCCAAGGACACAATGCAGTTGCCACAGGTGGGATTCGAACCGACGACCTCTTGGCTTGCAGCCTGCACCTCTCCCTGCTGAACCACCATGCCCCCTTGAAAATTTGATTAAATGTGCCCAAATTATACTTATTTCAGTGACAAGAGAAATCACTATCCGGAATACCTGCCAGCAGTATGCAAGGAGTTAATACATTTCTTGCTGAGTGACATCTTTATTACTCACCTGGAGCATTTTATTGATTTTATTCATTAGGCCATCTTTTCATGTTTCTGTTATGTATATATATTAGTATAGTGAATTACCGTGCACATATAGTTGAGAACTCTTGTTTCATTACTGAACAATCGACAGGTCTGTTCAGGAATGACAATAGACTATACTAGTTGAAGTTAAAAGAAATTCTACTTTCCTCTAAGCATCAAAGAGCAACTGATGTATTCCTGCCCAGAAGGAAATGGCATAATTCTTAACCCTTTGAACACTGGTGGTATCTCCCATGCTAGTTCAAGGGCAGCAATTGGAAGAGTCCATATTGATTATTTTGAGGTAAACTGATTCATATTTTCACAGTGCAGCCTTGAGGCTGCACATTGAAAATATTGATTGGTGTACCCCACACATTCACTCAGTATCCATTCTACTTAATGCAGTTACATGTATGATGTATAATGTTCCTGTACCAGAAAAGTAGGCTCACGGATTCAAAGGGTTAACTAATAGAGTGATTCTCCGTACCTCACCATTCCCCACTTTAGTCAAAGCAAGCCATTTTTTCGTCAGTACTTATAAATAAAGCAACCCAGTAGATACTTAAGCTTCCTTCAAAGATGGTCATAACATAGGGTTTGAAAATAGGAAAAATAACGGCCTCAGAAGTATATTTTTGCCCTCTGACGGAAGATTTTTCTGCCCAGTACAAAAAACATTCTGTTACCAAGCAGATGTGTAATCCTAGCTTTATTAACCCTTTACCTAATATGAAAAGCAGACGACACTTGCAAAAAAAATTCTTGAATAACTAATTTTTTAATTTTTTTGTCTCACAAACATAGGTTATGACCCCTCACTGTAACGAGCTCGATGAGCTGTTCCAATGAGGGGTCATAACCTATGTTTTTGAGACAAAAAATGAAAAAGTAATGAAAATTAATTGCCGATTTTTAGCTTAACTTGACAAAGTCAAGCTGAGCTATTGCCATCACTTCTCATCCATTGGCATACATACGTACCTATGTACGTCCACAATTTCCTTTGGCACACCTTACAGGTCACATTTATGATCAGATCGCTTTGAAACTTGGTATGCTTGTTTGGGGTGACCTCTAGATGGGAGCTATTGATTTTCGTCAATTTCCGTCAAAAAATGTTGCCGCAGCCAACGTTCTTAGAACTCAGTTTAGTCAGACCTCAGTATTTCCCTTTGGCACACCCTACAGAGCACATTTATGATCGGATTGCTTTGAAACCTGGCATGCTTGTTTGGGGTGACCTCTAGATGGGAGCTATCGATTTTCTTCCATTTCCATCAAAAAATGTTGCCGCGACCAATGTTCTTAAAACTTAGTTTAGTCAGACCTCAATATTTCCCTTTGGCACACCCTACAGGGCACATTTATTATCGGATTGCTTTGAAACCTGGCATGCTTGTTTGGGGTGACATCTAGATGGGAGCTATCGATTTTCTTTCATTTCCGTCAAAAAATGTTGCCAACGTTCTTAGAACTTAGTCTAGTCAGACCTCAATATTTCCCTTTGGCACACCCTACAGGGCACATTTATGATCGGATTACTTTGAAACCTGGCATGCTTGTTTGGGGAGACCTCTAGATGGGAGCTATCGATTTTCTTCCATTTCCGTCAAAAAATGTTGCCGTGGCCAACATTCTTAGAACTTAGTTTAGTCAGAACTCAATATTTCCCTTTGGCACATCCTACAGAGCACATTTATGATCGGATCGCTTTGAAACCTGGCATGCTTCATTGGGGTGACCTCTAGATGGGAGCTATCGATTTTCTTCCATTTCCATCCGTCAAAAAATGTTGCCGCTGGCAATGATCTTTGAACTAAGTTTAGTCAGGCAGCAATTTCTTTGGCATACCCTACAGGGCACATTTATGATCAGATCGGTTTGAAACTTTGTATGCTTGTTTGGGGTTACCTCTAGATGGGAGCTATCGATTTTTTTCAATTTTGTCAAAAAATGTTGCCACTGGCAATGACCTTCGATGATTTTGTAAAAACTTATGCAGTTAAGCATCAATATTTCCCTTTGACACACCCTGCAGGGCGCATTTATAATTGGATCGCTTGCAAACTTGGTGTGTTTGTGTGGGGTGACATCTATATGGGAGCTGTCGATTTTCTTCCATTTCTGTCAAAAAATGTTGCCGCTGACATTTGAACTTAGTTTAGTCAGAACTCAATATTTCCCTTTAACACACCCTTCAGGTCACATTTATCATCGGATCACTTCGAAACTTGGTATGTGTGCTCAGAGTGACCTCTAGATGTGAGCTATTGCTTTTTTTCATTTCCATAATAAATTATTGTCGTTATCACCAGCCTTTGAACTTACTGCATTTGTGCATCAACTTATCCCTTTTGCACTCTCTGCAGGGTATATTTATGAATTTCCATAAAAAAAAAAAAAAAAAAAAAAAACCCATTGCCACAAGAAACGACCTTCTACTTAGTGCATTTGTGCATTAACATCTTCCTTTGGCATGCCTCAGAGGGCACATTCATTATCAGGTTGTTTTGAAACTTTGTATGCTTATGCAGGGTGACAAAGATAGGAGCTATTGATTTTCTTTTCATTTCCATCAAAAACTGTTGCTGTTAGCAACAATCTTTGAATTTATTGCATTTGTGCATCAACATTCTTCTTTGACATGGCCTACAGGCCATATTTATCATAGGATTGTTTTTGAACTTGGTGTGATCATTAGGCAAGACCTTTAAATAAGAGCTATTGATTAGCATTCATTTATGTGAAAAAAGTGGCCATTTACAATAACCTCTGAACATATTGCATTTGTGTATCAACATTCTGCCTTTAGCCAGTCTTACAGTTTACATTTAAAAATGCATGGATTACTCTGACGTTGTGCACACACAATGCTGTTATGTTGAAATTTCATCAAATAACATTCGTACCAATGATCTTCAATTTTGCCATTTCATTTATAGCTTACCAAGTTCAAGTTTGTCAAGTTGAGCTACAGTGTCATTGACACTTTCATTTTGAATAGCGCTGGCCAGTTTTGGCCGTTACGTTGGGTAAAGGGTTAACCAATTTTTGTCGATGAAAAGAAATATATTTCTTCTGAACAATTTCTTAATGACAGATGATTAAATTTTCTTCAAATCAAAGTCAGAAATGCTTTACAGCAACCATGACTTCATTTTATGATAAATTCAAAGGAAATACATGGCAGGTAAAGAGTTAACCCTTTACCCAACGTAATGGCGAAAACTGTGAGAGCTATTCCACAAAAATCACCATTCAATTTTCATTATTTGTCTCAAAAACATAGCTTATGACCCCTCATTGGAATGAGGACATTGCGCTCATCCCAATGAGATGTGTTAAGTTTTACTTTTGACGCAAAAAATGAAAATATTTATTTATTCTAGAATTTTGTTTGCAAGTGTTGTCTAGCTTTTATGTTAGGTAAAGGGTTAAATAAAACAGCAAAGTTGAGACTCCTTTGATTTTGTACAAATCTTTCAACTTCAATTTGGATTCAAGAGAGTGGGGTGGCTCAGTGGTTATGGTATTGGACTTCAAACCAAAAGGTCCATGGTTAATTCCCCATCAGGGATAACTGCTTAGTGTCCTTGGGCAAGGTACTTAATTCTGATTGCCCACATGTGAGCATAGTGGCGCTGTGTACCAAGGCGTATTGCGTGCTGATGCTGCATTTGTCTTTGGTACCAAACCTGCTTGTACTGAGTTAGTCCATTGGGGAGTCTGACAGTTGCTTGCCACAGCTTGGTGGTTCTCTTTGCCTCTTGGTACGCCAGCTTTCTTCACCCATAAAACCATCTGAGGTGATGTGACCCAGGATGGTGTCATTAAACGTCAATAAAAAAAAAAAATTGTAAATTTGATATCAGGTTTGTAAAAATAATTTTAGATGAACACAAGACGTTCATTTGGTGTGTACTGACCCATTGGAAAGTGAATTGTTTGCACTATGTCCTATCAAGACTTTTAACTCTACATACTCATGTGTGAGTACAGGGACACAGCATGCCAATGCAAATGGCATGCTGATCATTCACATGATTCAGACCAATATGAATTGAGATCAAGTTTCACTTATGATCTGTTAGTAAATTGAAATTTCTAACAGTTTCTTGTTGCTCAGTGTTTTTTTTAACTCAGCTGAAGTTTCTTCAGGTGACCTTAGCTTGTCTCTCTTCATCTACGATCCTCTGTCATGACAACAAATTTCTTTTTCTCAAGACCACTATGCTGATTCTCAGCAAAATTGGTATGTATATTTCTTAGGCTAAGTGAAGACAGACATATTCTTTAAAAGTTACCCCACTCATTTAAGGCTCCACAAGTGGAAAATTCTTTGAAAATTTTTCTACAAATTTTTGGCATGCCCTACATTCTGTATCCCTCAACTGATTGGCTTGAAATTTCATATATATGCTTAGCATGACATCACCATCTGACCTATTCTGTTTCATTACAGAGGCTTGAAAAGCATGCCTCTGGTTGCTGCCTTGGATTTCAATTTTAAAAATGTGACTTGCCCTTCAGCTCACATCCATCAATTGATTATTTTGAAATTTCATATGCATGTTCAGAATAACATCCAGATGTGAATTTTTTAGTTTCTTCCTATTTGAATGATAAAATTGCGGTTGTTGTGATGGCCATTTTGAATGTTGCCCATTTTCCAATGGTAATTCTCATGACACACTTAACATTCTATATCCCTCATCCAATCAAATTTGACATGTGAGCTTGGCATGACAAATGAATGTAAGGTATTGAATTTCCTGGTTTAAATAAAATTAAATATGTAAGTAGGGCAGGACATCTGAATATGAGCTTTTTACTTTCATTGTGGAAGCCAAAAGAACAATGCTGATAGCAGTCATCTCAGATTTTGCAGTTACGTCTTTAAATGACACACTCTAAGGCCTGCATCTGTCAAACTATGATTTTGACGTTGCACATGATTGTTCAGAGGAACATGTTAGGCTATTTAAAAACATACTTGTTTCTCAGGAACGTCCCTCGTCGAAATCAGCTGCATAACTCTTTTTTTTTTTTTACCAGGAAACCTCTTCACTGATACTATTTTGCACTTGCCGCACTAAACACTTAACCAACTAAATCCTGTTTTAGAAACAAAAAAAAAAGAGGACAAAGCCTCCTTCCGTCATCATAAAATAGAGAGGGAGAAAGGTGGCTCAGTGGTTACAGAATTGAACATCAGACTGAAAGGTCCAAGGTTCGATCCCCACCAGGGGTAACTGTGTCGTGTCCTTGGCAAGGCCTTTCATCCAGATTGGCCCCATGGTGGCACTGTGTATTAAGATGTACTGCATGTGGATGGTGCACTTGTCTTCATCATCAAAGCTTTAAAAACATTGCAAGTGGTTGCTATCTTGGATTTAGCTGTTGAATCATCCCTCAATCAATCATTTTAAAATTTCAAATGCTTGTTCAGGATGACATCTAAATGTGAGTTATCGTGTTCTGTCAGATTTCAGGGAAAATGGCTGCTGTGGCAACCCTGTGGGAGTTTATCTTTTTATTTCATAGGACCATCTTGTTTAAAAACATTCCAGTTAGTTTTGACAAATCTTTCTTTCCTTTTCCATTATTCCAAAACTTCTTTCAGGTGAGCACCTGGGTCCACCTCTTGTTTTTGAGTACTCGAGCTGCCTCCATCCATAAACTGTCTGATGGTATGTGACCCTGACTTGTAATCGAAAGTTAAAAGCCAATAAATAAAAAAAATATTGTTTAGATCAGTCTTGCTTCATTTAAGAGCCATATGTAAATCTAAAATAATTTCATTTATATTACAGCTAAACTTTCCAAGCCAAGTTGACTCATTGGTCCTAATAAATGGATCTGCTTCACAGTCAGGATGGGTAGAATGGGGATATCAAAAGGTAAAGTATATATTGTTACTCTAGTCACTTTCCTCTTCAAATATATCCTCTGTGCTCCGTTGTCTTTTTAACCCTCTGCACACTGATGTCAGTGTACCAATATTTCATCAAATGAATATTTCATGCAATACAACTTGACGTTTAATCAATTCAGTCAGGTTTGACAGAGCTGAGATGTGTTGAATTTCCCTGCTTTAAAACAAAGACAATAGTTTCACACCTCACATGTGGTTGATCCATTCAGCAAAAAACCTTCTGAAACAGGTGTGTTTGGATCAAATAATTGCTACTGGGACTTTGATTTCCTCTCCCTGCTGTAAACCAAAGACAGTAATCCCCTCCCAAGTTATTTGTGTAGTTTTAAAAATATGTCCATCTTGGTATTATGGGGGACACTTGATGTTGCTCTTCTTAAAATTATATGACTCTGTTATGTTAATTTTTGTTTGTTGGGTTTTTTTCTTGCTTTTAAATGTGTTTTGAAGGATTTCATCGTGTGATTTTTTTTGTTTTTGGGGTTGGTTTTGAAAGAATTTGAATGGTTTTATGCAAAGATTTACCCCAGAGGGGGCATTAGATGGATTTTTTTTTTTTTTTTTTTTTTTTTTTTTTTTGCTTTAATATGTATTTTGAAGGTTTTCAAGTCAAATGCTGCAAAGATAATTTTTCCTCTTGGGATGGGTGGCTGGATGGGATCCGTTGGTTGGGAGATATTATCCAACCTGTCATTGCTGTATCCCTTGATTTGACACTGGTGAGTGTATGTCAGCACCTCTGGAGCAACCTCTTGTTAGTTTTGGAGTGGTGCTTTATTTTAACTTTGTTTTTTTAAGTTAGCACAAAATTTCATTGTTTATGCAATAACTTGAACAGTACACCTCACATTTGAATAAAATTTGATCGACTACTCATATTAACATTGTCTTGGATAAGTTCGAAAACTATGGAGATTTCTGAAAACAATCGATTGAGAGAGTTATTGCCTTGTGTTTACTTTTTTTTAGTGCCCAAATTGGAGGGAAAAATGGTTCAAATTTGATTTAGGAATGGAGTAAATATTTGCAACCTATATTGATCCCTGAATAAATTTTAACACTACTCATCCATATGAACAAAATTACTTCGCTTTCAGACCAAATATGATACACATTTACAAAATTTGAAGCCATTAATTGTAGTACAGTGGAACCCTGTGAATTGAATAGCCACTTTGCCAATGAAGATTATTCAATTAACATGAGTATTCAATTAACATGGATTATGTTACTTTCCTAGCATTTATTCTATTATATCTTGTTTAACAGAACTTCATGAGCTCTGTCAAACAAGATATAATATATTAAATGCCTGTATTGTATGTACTGAGTCCAAATAGGTCTATAAACAAAGGAAAATTGGGGAGAGTCGGGGTAATTTCTCAACAGGTTACAAGATTGTTTATTCAATTAACAGGAGGTTACTCTATAACCTTTATTCAATTAACAGGTCAAATTTGGACTGGAGGTATGGTAAATGGTTTTGCATTGGGAAATTATATTCAGTTAACAGGGTTATTCAGATAAGAGATATCCAATTAAGTGGGGTCCTCTGTACCAATTCTGAGTGAAGCCAAAATTGGGACTCCTGCAACTCAACTATTTAACATTTTAAGAAATGACTGCCCATTGATGATTGAAATGGAAATTATCATTAAAAATCTACATACTCTTTTAAGGTTTTACTTTTTTTAAAGAAATTAATGGTAGGGTGCTGGGACTTATCATTGAAAATGTGCAAACTTGTCCAAGGTTGTACTTGTTTAAAGAAATAACTGGTTCATTGTTGAATTGAATAAAAGTTATCATTGAAAACCTGCATACTCTTTTACCTGCTAACTCTTTGAAGGTCTTACATACAGATGACATTGATCAAGTATGTTGATCATTGATCTGGTATGTGACTTTGTCATGGGTACCTACAGCATATGGTTTTGTCATGGGTACCTACAGGTGTATAAAGCCAACACTTAATCATGCTACCTCGCCGGGATGTACATGTCATACTGACACATCCAGTTTTATTCTATTTTATTTACTTCACATCCCATGTAACATTTGATAAAGTGTGGTGGATTAATTTCAGTGAAATATTAAAAGAAAAATCTTTTAATTTTTTTTCTATTTATTAATAGATGAATTCTTGGTACTTGTGGAGTGGACAAATGACCAATTTTACAGAGGAATATCTGTTGTGGCATTGGTTTGGAAAGGTGAGATCATGATTAGGATATCCTGCATTAATTACTTAATGTGGCATCTAATATACTCCCCACATGTATATATCTTCCTCATCATATGCTAAATACAAGGCAATATTACAGTGCCTCTTTGTTTAACTGATTGAGTGCTGAAAGTCCCTATCTGTCCCCCGAAAAAAATTTTTCGAGGGACTATTAAAAGAGCTGGTGTCCGTCTGTCTATGCATGCATCTGTCTGTTTTGTTTTGTTTAAATATTTAGAAAAATATATTTTTGTTTTGTTTAAATATGGTGGCCAAATCAAATGAAGCAGGGTGCGGTCCAGACATGTTAACCTCCAGAATAATTTTTCAGGGAACCAGAGGGTGATTTTCAGGGAAATGGGATGGATTTCAGGGAAAAGTTCGCGCGGGGGCAAAATAAAAGAAAAAAACTTGTGAATTTTCAGCTCACGGACCACTATTAACACGAGGTTATATCCAGAACTAGTTGTCAACTATGCTGATGCATTTATGCTATGTTGAAAAATTTAAAAAATCATAAAATAACTGTTGATTTGACCCCCCCCCATATCCTCTTCTTCATGAGCCCTCCCCCCCCCCCTCCCCACCCACCCACACTGTCCCACACCACAGAGCACATCCACCTGTGGTTTGCTCTTATCAAAGTCTATTTAGCTAATAATTTCCCAAGTCTGGAAATGTTAAAAGGAAAAGATGTCCTGATGTTCAGTTACTTCAAGAACATTAGTACTCAGAAAGTATCTTTATCAAACTTCATGCATGTGGGACGCTTATGCCCTAAACAAAACTTTTCTTTTCATCATTGAAGCATTTTTGTTCAATTCCATTCAAAATTTTCTGGTTACAGATGGCCTACAGTTAACAGTTCTGTAGTCAGCACAACAGAATAAAAGTGGTGTTAGAAAAAAAGTCCATTGTGTTTAAATATGCTGTCATAATTTTTCGGCATCCTAAGCGACATTAACCTACTTTTAAGCTGTGCTAAATAGTTGATGTTTACGTTTTGATTTTGGAAAAGGGATGAGAATTAAAGCTATTCTATGAAGGAATAAATAAATATATATTATTTAATTCCTTTTCATATATTTTAATTTCCAAAAACTGCATTTAAATGAAGGTGGAGTTTTCAATTTTTTTAAAGTAAGTCACCTATTTTCACTTCGACACTCGCACTTTTATCACAAATCTCCGAAGAAAAACCCCAGAAATAAACATGAACACAGTTAAAATATATATCGTAAAATAGCCTTTTCTTAAATAAATTTAACTTAAATCCATATTTTACTGCTTCGTGAGTTTTTACCAGAGTTTGAAATGCATGTGATTTGACTCCGAACATTTTTCATAAGTTACAACAGGAACGAAATATTTGACTGTTGTTTTCCGGGATTTTTGGTCCAAAACTGATTCCTGTCCGGGAGGCCGGGAACTACACTGAAATTCCGGGATTTTCCTGGGCATTCCGGGAGAGTTAACATGTCTGGTGCGGTCTGACAATTTTTGTCAAGAGTTGTGCCCTTTTTTTTGTGGGTTTCATGATGATAACTTTAGTTGTTGTTGACCGAATCAAATAAAATTTCTTATGTAGGTGTATCAACATAAAATACATGTCAAGTTCAAATCGGGGTTTGCTCTGACATTTCTTATCAACCTACTCACAATTGTTTACTACAGGCTTGCACTACAGTGGAAGTCCCTAACTCGGATAAAATACTCTCTATTTTTGTCTTTCCCAAGCAAGTTGGGAAAGAAAAGTGGTGCAAAAGCACCAATAAAAATAAGCCCAAACTGGGTTGAGTGCAACCGGTGCAGACCCAGTAGGGACGCTCTCTCCCAAGTACAACTCCACGACTTCCGTTGCCAGTGTGCATATACCGTCTCTAAAGACTCATTCTTTTTAAAATCCGCTTCGTGTCGAGATGTTTTTGCACGCTTATCAGTGTTCCACCAGCTCGATGTTTGATGATTCCTGATTCATTATACCACAGTGTATCCTTTGTATTCTCAGGAATAGTGTTTTTATATTCTCTTTTCTATTATATGTCCATAATGTATATTTATTTGCTCTCTCTCGAGTCGCGCGCGATTTTCGCGGGCCACGCGGTTCGGACTTAGATTTTTCACAATTATTGTTAATGCTTTTTTTGCAAAATTTTCTAATTGTGTTAGAGTTAGGTGTCAGCGGGGTACCACTCCTACAGTGTTTCTTCTTTCTGTTGAGAGAAGTCTTCCTGTTGGGTGGTTCCCGGTCGACCGTCTGGGGTCTTTGTTTCTGTCACCTTTCTCCCTTTGGGGGTGTTCTGTTTTCTGATCTCACCTTCTCTGCTCCTCTCACCTCGATCATGCCCAGGACAATTCCTTGTGGGCAGTGTCTGCTGCCAAAGCATGTGGACGATGTACATTCGTCTTGTTCCTCCTGTAATGGGTGTTCGGCCGAGCGGCCGTGTGGTGTCTGTGGAACATGGTCTTCCACCTTCTGGGCGTCAGTAAATCGTGTCGTTCGTTCTCGTGGCCGTGCCTCCCGCTCCCGCGGGAAAGGAGAACGTGATCGTTCGGGGCCTCCCGAGCCGACTTTGTCTGGTGAGAGTTATTCCTCCTCCGTGGGGGATGTGCAGTCTTTTCCTGTGGTGGATACTGCGGGAGCCGTTGAGTGTTCTGGTGTAGAGATGCCTGGTTCCGGGACTACGGTCCCCCTCCAGTCGACATCTGAGGCTGTCACTAGGGTTGTGACTCCTCCTTCGGAGCCGAGCCGGTGTGCTCTCTCCACTATTTCACCAGCCTCAACGACTCTCGACGTATCTACTACTGCTGCTGGTCCGTCTGCTTCGTTGTCTGTTTCAGCGGGCCTCGGCTTTTCGCTGCAGGGGACTGCAGGACTGTCCGATACTGTAGACGTGGGATATCGGCCTCAGCCTTCCCTGACTTCAACTTGGCGAAGTCGGAAGGGGCTGCCGGCCGAGCCCATCGCTGTGGTCTCTTCGCCGTCGAGTACCACAGTTGTGTCTTTGGATTCGGATGTTTGTAGTGGAAACACTATGGCTTCCGTGGCGTTTCCGTCTACTCACTCTGGTCATACGACCAGTTTTGGGGGACCAACGCCTTTTGTGCAGCCTGGACCTTCTGCCCCGCAGAGGTCCGCGGTGACTCTCATGAGTTCTCGCAATATTGATCCTCGGGGTGCATCGTACCCCTATACACGTCTGCCTTCAGATGTTTCGGCTGCCGCCCGTCGTCCCGCGTCGGGTGTTTTGGAGGATCGTGACCCTTCGCTGGTTAAGAGGGTCAGAGGTGAAGCCACTTTGCCGGTTCGCTCCCCTGTCGAACCGGTCGGTACAGGCAGTGAGCTTAGGGAGGCCCTCTCCTTACTCACTCAGGTTCTTTCTAAGAGCCTTCCTGTTGCTTCCAGCAAGGCTATGCGTGGTTTCCAGGCGCCTCCTATGGCGCCGCCTCCCGGGATTGGAAACAGGCCGGTTTCCGATTCCTCTGGTGTCCCGACACCATGGGAGGCGTCGGCTGGTTTGCCCACGATGGGCTATGTGTCTTCCGACTCAGGGGAGGAGTCCGACATGCTTGAGGTCGAGGGCCAGCAGTCTTCGGACTTGGGGGCGGCTCTTGACTTTGTGTTTGGGTTTCTGTCTGAGCTCAAACCTGCTAACCAGCCGACAGTGTCAGCCTGGCCGCGATCATCGGTCGCGCACCAACAGCCTTTGGAGCAACCTGCCTCTGGGCGCCTTCGACCGTGCCAGTCGGTACAAGTGGTTGAGGCTTTTTCAGCATTGGATTCCAAGCTGAATTCCAAGGCTTTGAAGACTTCGTTCTTCACCAGGGTTGACACCTTTTTGCCTCCTGTGCGTTATCGTTCCTATGATTCCGCCAATCCGTCAGTCTGCCAGACTTTGACGGTTCTGGATCAGGACTCCACTTCCCTCGGGCTTTCCAAGCCCAAGTCTGCCGTCATTCCAATGATGACTCTGGTGTCCACGTTGGGCTTATCTAGAGAGATGCTTGGCATGCTTTCTCTCTCAGATCACGTCGTGTCAGCTTTGGCTGCTTATCTGCCTCCAGATAAGTTTGACGAGGTACAGGCTCCTTTGCGTGTGCTGTCCAAGGCGCTTATGCACCTTACTCACACGCATGCCTGTAACACGGCTAATTTGGAATTAGTTCGAAGGGACGCTGTGCTGGACACAGGACGATCCCTTCCCGAGGAGCAGCGTGCTACTCTTCGATCTCCTTCTTTGGCAGGTCCGCAATTTTTCCATGGTTCCGTGTCGACGGTCCGGGTTGACGTCCTACGTCATTCCTAAGATCAGCTGCTGTTTCGTCAGCTTGATCAGCCTTCTCGGGGAGGCAAGGGCCGTTCCAAGCCTAACAAGTATCCTTCTGCTTCCTCTGTGAAGCAAAAGGCTGGTCCTTCTGCCGCCGCCTCTACTTCTTACTCACGGGGTAAAGGTAGGGGTCGGCAGAATTGAGGGAAGTCTCAGGATTCTTCATTTAGCAGAGGAGGTGGTTTCTCCTCTCGCGGGCCTTGTTGGGGCTCGAAATGAAGGTCCTCACCTCGACTCGTCCCAGGTTGGAGAAAGGATAGCAGAGTTCGCAGACCATTGGACCACCTTCACATCCGATCCATGGGTGTTAGATGTTGTTCGGTCCGGGCTGCGCATATCCTTCCGACGGCACCCCCACTCTGTCAAGGGTGCCTCTTCCAACCACAGTTCCTTCAGACGTTTTACGTCGGGAACTTTTGTCCACGGAGATTGCCAATCTCCTGGCAAAGGGGGCGATCGAGGTCGTCAAGAACGTTCAGTCAGTGGGTTTCTATTCCCGCATGTTCTTGGTGCCGAAGAAGGACGGCCGACTCCGACCGGTTATCGATCTGAGTATCCTGAACCAGTCTATCATTGCTCCCAAGTTCAGCATGGAGACTTTCAGGTCGGTCCGCCAATCAATTCACCAGGGAGATTTCGCAGCCAGCATCGACCTGCGAGACGCTTACTTCCACGTTCCGATGCATCGGGCGTCACGGAAGTATCTCAGGTTCGCTTTTCTGGGGCGAGTTTACCAGTTCAAGGCCATGCCTTTTGGCCTCAACCTGGCTCCTTGGGCGTTCACCAGACTGATGTCGCATGTGATAGCGTTCCATCGCACACAGTCCAGGGTGACTACTTCGGCATATCTGGACGATATCCTCCAGAGGCATTCCAATGCTGCCTTACTGGAATCGGATGTCGCCACTCTGTTGAGCTTGCTCACGTCGCTAGGATTCAGAGTCAACGAGGAGAAGTCGGACCTGGTCCCTTCTCAGTCGTTTTGTCATCTGGGGATGTCTTTCCAACCCAAATTCAATTTGGTGGCTGTTCCCCAGGCCAAGGCTGTGATTCTCTCAGCTTTTGCTCTGACTCTGTCCCAGTCCAGGTCCGCGACCGCTCGGAGTTTTCTCCGGCTGATCGGTCTCTGCGGTTCGGTGACGGATCTCATTCCTCTAGGTCGGCTGCGTGTCAGACCTCTCCAACACTTTCTGCTCAGTCGTTGGAGGCCGAATGTAGATTCTCTGGATCAGGTGCTTCCGTTTCCGGACTCTCTGTATCCTCACCTTCTTCCCTTGACAGATGTTCAGTGGATTACGCAGGGTGTTCCACTGGACTTACCCACGTCCGATCGTGTTCTGACGGCAGATGCCAGCGATCTTGGATGGGGTGCGACGTTGGATCCTCTCGGTCTTTCCCTACACGGGATGTGGGACCAGGATCAGGCAGCTCTACACATCAACCAGAAGGAGCTTCTTGCTCTTCTTCTGAGTTTCAGGCAGTGGATCCCTCACCTGTCGAATCGCCAGGTCCTTCTACTATCCGACAATTCGACAGTGGTTGCTTACATTCGGAACCAGGGCGGCACGCACTCGCTTCCGATGTACGAGTTAGCTCGGGATCTTCTTCTGCTCGCTCAGGATGTTCACGCCGGAGTGGTTGTTTGTCACATTCCCGGTCGTCTGAACATCCTAGCCGACTCCCTGTCCCGACAGGGCAGGGTTATTTCCACCGAGTGGATGCTTCACAGGGCAGTGTTCCAGTCGCTTTGCAATCTCTGGGGACGTCCCCACATCGACCTCTTTGTGACTCGTTGGAACCATCAGGTGGACACTTTCGTGTCCCCGTGTCGAGATCCTCTGGCTTTTGCCGTGGACGCTCTGTCACCCGATTGGAATGGTCTAGTCGGCTACGCCTTCCCGCCGGTTCCGATTCTTCCTCAGGTTCTCGCCAAAATTCGAACCTGCAGTTGTCGAATCATTCTGATCGCTCCCCATGTCGCCTCCGCGGGTGTGGATCAATCAGCTCCGCTCGCTGATGGCGGCGGTTCCGGCACGTCTCCCGCTACGTCGCGACCTTCTTTGTCAAGGTCGCCCGAGGAGGTTTCACGTCGACCCGACTTCGTTGTGCCTTCACGCATATCTTTTGTCAGGTCCTGTCTCCTCCGTAGAGGTTTTTCGAGACGAGCAGTGGAGTGCATTGCTTCTTCAAGGAGGCACTCCACTGGTTTAGCTTATGCAGCTAAATGGAAGGTCTTCTGTCGATGGTGTGCTGATCACTCTGTTGATTATGCCAATCCTTCGATTTCACAGATTGCGGAGTTTCTGGTATATCTGTTTGATTCTCAGGGTCTCCAGCCTGTTACCATCAAGGGTTACAGGTCTATGCTTTCAGAGACTTTTTCTTATGTGGGGAAGCTTCGTATCGGCACTAATCCTTACCTCTCCAAGCTTGTTCGGCACTTTTCTTTGAAAAGGCCTCGGACTTTGCAGCTTACTCCACGATGGAATCTTTCGTGGGTGCTGCTTTGCTTGGGGGGGCGCCGTTCGAACCTTTATCCCTGGTGGATATGCATTTTCTCACATATAAGACGGCTTTTCTGATGGCATTTGCTTTGGCCAGACGGGTTAGTGAGCTTCACGCCCTCTCGGTTGACCCGGCCTTTTTTAGGAGCGCTCCCAACAGTGTTACTTTTACCACTGATTGCTCCTTTTTGGCTAAGAATCAGTTACCAGATACTACTCCTCCTCCTATCTGTATCAGGGCTCTTCCCTCTGTTGAGGGTACTCGCCCTTTGCTCTGTCCGGTCCGTGCTATTCGCATTTATCTTGATCGGACACGCTTCATACGGAAAGGCAGAAAACGTTTTTTTCTGTCTCTCATTCCGGGTCGACAGAAGATCTCTCCTCAATCCATTTCTCGATGGATTTGTCTTGCTGTTCGTACGGCTTATAGTCGTTTAGCAACTGGCGATTGTATTACCAATCGTATTTCTGCCCACGAGGTGCGGGCACTGTCTACCTCTTGGGCTTATTCTAACTCCGTCAAGTTGTCGGATGTTATGCAGGCAGCCTACTGGAGAAATGCTTCTACTTTCTCCACCTTTTATTTGCGCCAGTTGCAGGAGCAGTCGGAGGACCTTTTGCCCTGGGTCCTCTTTCTTCTGCTCAGGCTGTTGTCTGCCATAGCCATTAGGCTTCTTGAAGGTCAGTTTCAGCCTTGTGCTGTTACTGCCCTTTTTCTGTCTGTGTGTCACACAGGCTCATATGTCTCTTTTCATTGTCCTTTACCACTGATTGCGACATTATGGTTGATAAGCCTCGGGACCTCTCCCTTCTACTTCATGGTTCCAGTGCACTAGGGTTATGTGGGGGTTGGTTATGCGATTCCCTCCAGCCTTTTGTCTATTCAGCCTGTAGTAAACAATTGTGAGTAGGTTGATAAGAAATCTAAATTTTATAGTAAATTTCCTTTCTTATTATACCTACCACAGTTGTTTACATGGAGGCCCTCCCGTCTTTACGGGTAAAGAATCTTTCCTCCCCGCTGATCACATAACTCTAACGTTTACGGATTCAAAAAGAATGAGTCTTTAGAGACGGTATATGCGCACTGGCAACGGAAGTCGTGGAGTTGTACTTGGGAAAGAGCGTCCCGTACTGGGTCTGCGCCGGTTGCACTCGACCCAGTTTGGGCTTATTTTTATTGGTGCTTTTGCACCACTTTTCTTTCCCAACTTGCTTGGGAAAGACAAAAATAGAGAGTATTTTATCCGAGTTAGGGACTTCCACTGTAGTGCAAGCCTGTAGTAAACAATTGTGGTAGGTATAATAAGAAAGGAAATTTACTATAAAATTTAGATTTTTTGCCAGAGTTATGTTCTTTTTTTTACTTCGAAAAATTCAATTTTTTTCAAATACCTCAAATTGCACACTTTTTTCGGTGACACTTGTGGCTGGGCAGCCTTTTAGTGTGCTTTGTTTTGACATGCAGGTATGTTCTGAAGCTGTGCTTCATGTTGTCTTTCAACTGAAATTATTTAGCCTCTTTGGTGTTGCCTTATTACACTTTAAAGAAGAGTGCTTCTCCCATAAATTTAGACAAGAAAATCCATGGGAACAAATTATGTCAAGAAAAGAATGTTATCCCTCTGACAGATAAAACTGTAGATGTAGCAGGATGTAGCACTAAAATTTTGCAGTCAGTGTGTGTGTGTGTGTGTGTGTGTGGGGGGGGGGGGGGGGGGGGGGGGGAGGGAATGGAGAGGATGGGGAGGGGTGTATAATAGCACAAATTATGAATTGTTGTTTTCTTTAAATTTTTTTTTTCCAGTATAGCTCAACTGTTGAAGTCTAATCGGATTAACCCAGTACCTCCCAGCTTATTCCAGGAGTTTTTTCAATGAACTTGATATGTGATATACACTGGAACCTTGTTAATTGAATAGCCACTTGCGAGGCACTTTATCCCGGTTACCTACATGGGGGCACGATGACGCTGTGTACTAAGGCGTACTGCACGTCGATGGTGCACATGTCTTCAACCGCTGTAACCCTGCTTGAGCGGAGCTTTAACAGAGTTAGAATGTTGAGGAGTTGACAGTTGCTCGTCGATGCTCGGAGGTTCTCTCTGGGTATTCCGGCTTCCTCCACCCATAAAACTGTCATGGTCACAATTAGCCATCGTGCATAAATATGTGACCTTAAACACCAATAAATAAATAAATATAAATAGAATAGCCACTTTGCCAGTGAGAAATATTCATTTGACAGTAGTATTCAATTAACAGGAATTTTCTAGTTTATTCTACTAATAAACTGTGCATTTATTCTATTATATAATATTTGGTAGAGCTTGCGGATCTCTGTCAAATGATATCTAAAAGATCAACCCTTTACCTAACAAATCAACCACATAATTTACAAGTTAAGCAGTTAAAAAAAAAGTATATTTTTCTAAATATTTAAACAAAACCATATCATGTGAACTGCACATTGGAATGAGCTCACCATGCTTGTTCCAGTGAGAAGTTCACATGATATGAGTTTATGGAAATGTTTTGAAATTTTTTTTAAAAACAATAGGTAAAATAATCAATTTTGATATCCCATGCATTGGCTAAAGGGTTAAATGCTTCTATTGAACATACTATGACCAAACATGCCTTTGAATGTGGTAAATTTATTGATTGTCGGAGGCTTTTTTTTATTCAGTTCTCAGAAATTTACTCTATTTAAAATGAACAGACCAGATTTGTTTAACCCTTTACCTAATGAATTGATTGCATCCACCCACGTAATTTTCAAATTTAGGAGTTGAAAAAACTATATTTTTTAAAAAGTGTCAACAAAATAATATCATGTGACCCCTCATTGGAACAAGCTCATTGAGCTCATTCAAATGAGGGGTTACATGGTATGGTTTTGTTGAAATTGTTTGAAAAATGTTAGAAAACAAGAATTAAAATAAGCAAATTTGATATCCTGTGTGATGGGTAAAGGGTTAAAAGTATGTTAAATCATTTGGTGTTGGGAAGTTTTATGCTATAAAAGTGGTTTTTCATTAAGAGATATCTAGTTAAGTGGGATTCACTGTACATGTGTCCTTTTTCAACAGGACAGCTGTAATTTATTCGATAAATAGAGGGTAAGGTATATTATTATGTTCCCATTGTGGAATTGATTGCTGCACTAATACAATATATAAACTAATGACATTTTTAAAGGTCCACAGTTTTCAGATTTTACTTTTGTTAGAAAGACTTGCAACTCTATTGGGACAATATGCTTAATTTGTTGATCAAGTATCTGTTGCTTTGTCAGATGAATACTAAACACAAATGTTCCTAACTAGGTTAGAACGTATTTGATGTTCAGAGGAGTAAAATGTTTAGTTCATGAAATCTTAATGATTTGTAGATTAAGTTCTGATAATTACAAACATTGAAATCATTGTCATTCTGAGATATCCATGATAATGTGTTTTTTATGCATTATAATTGTTGCCTAGTCAGCTGGAGATTCACGATTAGACACGCTTGCTTTGTTTTTAACTTAACTTGTTAGTCTGTGAGTCTGTTAGTCTGTGAGTCTGTTCACATTTTCCTTTAGCACAGGCTACACTCCGCAGTTCTTGTCTGATTGTCACAAAATTTCATTTGCAGGTTTGGGGTCATGTCTAGATGAGAACGTCCCCTTTTGGTCGCGATCGGTCAACCGGTATGGCTGCCCGAGCCCAAAAGCCGAAAACCATTAGCACAGTATACAGGTCGTATTTATGAAGGGATTTCATCATAACTTGGTAGGATGCCTCTGTATAATGCCTAGATGAGAATGTCTCCTTTTAGTTATGATCTGTCAACCATGATGGCTGCCCAAGCCTGAAACCCAAAAACTTTTAGCACAGTCTGCAGGTCTCATTTCATTGTAACTTGGTAGGATGACTCCAGATGATGTCTAGATGAGAACTTCCCCATTTGGTCGCAATTTGTCAACTGTGACGACTGCCCGAGCCCAAAATCCGAAAACCTTTAGCACGGTCTACAGGTCATATTTATGGAGGGATTTCATTGTAACTTGGTAGAATGACTCCAAATAATGTCTAGATGAGAACGTCCCCTTTTGGTCGTGATCATTCAGCCTTGATGGCTTCCCGAGCCCAAAAACCTTTGGCATAATCCATAGGTCATATTTATGGGAGGATTTCATTGTAACTTGTTAGGTTGACTCCATATGATGCCAAGATGATGACATCCCCTTTTGGTCGTGATTGGTCAACTGTGACGGCTACAGGGGCCCGAAGCCCGAAAACCTTGAGCACAGTCTATAGGTCATATTTATGAAGAGTTTTCATTGTAACTTCGTAGGATCACTCCAGATGATGCCCAGATGAGAATGTCCCCTTTTGGTTGTGATCATTCAACCATGATGGCTGCCCAAGCCCAAAAACCTTTAGCACAGTCTACAGGTCATATTTATGAAGGGATTTCATTGTAAATTGGTAGGTTGACTTCATATAATGTCTAGATGAGAACGTCCCCTTTTGGACAAGATTGGGCAACTGTGATGGCTACAGGGGCCCAAAAACCTTTAGCACAGTCCACAGGTCATATTTATGAAGGGATTTTATTGTAACTTCATAGGATCACTCCAAATGATGCCCAGATGAGAATATCCCCTTTTGGTTGTGATCATTCAACCATGATGGCTGCCCAAGCCCAAAAACCTTTAGAACAGTCTACAGGTCATATTTATGAAGGGATTTCATTGTAACTTGGTAGGTTGACTTCATACAATGTCTAGATGAGAACGTCCTCTTTTGGACACGATTGGGCAACTGTGATGGCAACAGGGGCACGAAGCCCGAAAACCTTTAGCACAGTATACAGGTCATATTTATGAAGGGATTTCATAGTACCTTGGTAGGATGACTCCAAATAATGTCTAGATGAGAATGGCCCTTTGGTCGTGATGATTCAGCCTTTATGGCTGCCCAAGCCCAAAAACCTTTAGCATAGTCTATAGGTCGTATTTATGGAAGAATTTCATTGTAACTTGTTAGGTTGACTCGATATAATGCCTAGATGATGACATCTCCATTTGGTCGTGATTGGTCAACTGTGACGGCTACAGGGGCCCGAAGCCCAAAAATGTTTAGCACAGTCTACAGGTCATATTTATGAAGGGATTTCATTGTAACTTCGTAGGATCACTCCAGATGATGCCCAGATGAAAATTCCCCTTATGGTTGCGATCATTCAACCATGATGGCTGCCCGAGCCCGAAGCCCGAAAACCTTTAGTACAGTCTGCAGGTCATATTTATGAAGGGATTTCATTGTAACTTGGTGGGTTGGCTTCATATAATGTCTAGATGAGAAGGTCCCCTTTTGGACACGATTGGCAATTGTGATGGCTACAGGGGCCCAAAGCCCGAAAACCTTTAGCACAGTCTACAGGTCGTATTTATGAAGAGATTTCATAGTAGCTGGGCAGGATGACTCCAAATAATGTTTAGATGAGAATGGCCCTTTGGTCGTGATGATTCAGCCTTTATGGCTGCCCAAGCCCAAAAACCTTTAGCATAGTCTATAGGTCGTATTTATGGAAGAATTTCATTGTAAGTTGTTAGGTTGACTCGATATAATGCCTAGATGATGACATCCCCTTTTGGTCGTGATTGGTCAACTGTGACGGCTACAGGGGCCCGAAGCCTGAAAACCTTTAGCACAGTCTGCAGGTCATATTTATGAAGGGATTTCATTGTAACTTCATAGGACCACTCCAGATGATGCCCAGATGAGAATGTTCCCTTTGGCTGCGACCATTTAACCATGATGGCTGCCCGAGCCCAAAGCCCGAAAACCTTTAGCACAGTGTACAGGTCATATTTATTAAGGGATTTCATTGTAACCTGGTAGGTTGACTTCATATAATGTTTAGGTAAGAACATCCCCTTTTGGACGTGATTGGGCAACTGTGATGGCTACATGGGGCCCAAATCCTGAAAACCTTTAGCAAAATCTACAGGTCATATTTATGAAGGGATTTCATTGTAGCTTGGTAGGATGACTCCAAATAATGTGTAGATGAGAACGTCCCCTTTTGGTCGTGATCATTCAGCCTTGATGGCTGCCCGAGCCCAAAACCTTTAGCGTAGTCTGTAGGTCGTATTTATGGGAGGATTTCATTGTAACCTGTTAGTTTGACTCCATATAATGCCTAGATGATGACATCCCCTTTTGGTCATGATTGGTCAGCTGTGGCGGCTTCAGGGGCCCGAAGCCCAAAAACCTTGAGCACAGTCTACAGGTCATATTTATGAAGGGATTTCATTGTAACTTCGTAGGATCACTCCAGATGATGCCCAGATGAGAATTCCCCTTTTGGTTGCGATCATTCAACCATGATGGCTGCCGGTGCCAAAGCCCAAAAACTTTTAGCACAGTCTACAGGTCACATTTATGAAGTGATTTCATTGTAAATTGGTAGGTTGACTTCATATAATGTTTAGATGAGAACGTCCCCTTATGGACACGATTGGGCAACTGTGATGGCTACAGGGGCCCAAAGCCTGAAAACCTTTAGCACAGTCTACAGGTCATATTTATGAAGGGATTTCATTGTAACTTCGTAGGATCACTCCAAGTGATGCCCAGATGAGAATCTCCCCTTTTGGTTGTGATTATTCTACCATGATGGCTCCCTGAGCCCAAAAACCTTTAGCACAGTCTACAGGTCATATTTATGAAGGGATTTCATTGTAACTTGGTAGGTTGACTTCATATAATGTCTAGATGAGAACGTCCTCTTTTGGACGCAATTGGGAAAATGATGGCTACAGGGGCCCGAAGCCCGAAAACCTTTAGCACAGTCTACAGGTCATATTTATGAAGGGATTTCATTGTAACTTCGTAGGATCACTCCAGATGATGCCCAGATTACAACATCCCCTTTTGGTCGCGATCATTCTACCATGATGGTTCCCGAGCCCAAAACCGAAAAACTTTAGTACAGACTACAAGTCGTATTTGTGAAGGGATTTCATTGTAACTCAGTAGAATGACTCGGTATAATGTCGAGATGAGGGCGTCCCCTTTTAGTAGCAATCGGTCAACCGTCATGGCTACACAGGCCTGAAGCCAGAAAACCTTTAGCACAGTCTACAGGCCATATTTATGAAGGGATTTCAATGTAACTTGATAGGATGACTCATTTTGGAATAATTTCACTGTAACTTGGTAACTTTTGTTGACATACGTTAACTGTGAGGGCCACATACATTAACTGTGAGGTCATATTAACCCACCCATCCGCCCTTTAGTACAGTGTACACCTCATATTATTTTTATGAAAAACATAGCATACAGGGAATAGAAATTAACATATTCCCAATTATCACAATTCTTTCTTATTTCATAATCCTTTCATAAACATTGAACATTATCCTTTTCATCAAACAAAACACACAGACAAGTTAAGCTACAGTGTCATTGACACTTTCATTTTTCTACCCTTAACCCAATGCACACAATATCAAAATTTGCTATTTTAATTATTTTTTTCTAAAATTTTCAAAGAATTTCAACAAAACCATATTATGTGACCCCGTCATTGGAACAAATTTGTTCCAATGAGGAGTCAAATATGGTTTTGTGAAAATTTTTTTTTTTTTTATTTTTTTTAGCTCACCTCACTGAAAGTCTGGGGAATCTTAAGTGATCACTTTCTGTCCATCATCCATTCGTTATGAACTTTACATTATTGACATCTCCTCTTAAACCCCTGGGCCGAATTGAACCAACTTTGATATGCATGGTTCTTATCATATGTCAATTCAAATTTGTTCAAATAATGTTGCCACACTCCATAGGGAGAGGGTGGGGGAAAATGCTCCAAAATTGTTTTTAAATCTTCTTCTCTTGAACCAGTCGTTTCAATGACTTGATATTTGAGATCGAGCTTCATTTTGATATGTAGAATCAAGTTTGTTCAAACCAAGTTCTTGGAGCAATATTTGCCTTTGTAATGGGAGGGGCAGGATTTTTGGCCCCGATCAAAATTTCTATTTTCTACACTGATGGTCCATTTGAACCAAATTTGGTATGTGGTATTATTGAGTCATAAGTACTTGATCCATGCAAAAAACACCCATATTTCCCAAACCACATGGAATAGAAAACTGTTAATTGCTATGAAGCATCCTTAGGACCAGTAGAATGGTATGGTAACAAAAAATTGCCATCTGTTATATCAGGTTGTTCTGTAGGGAGTGGGGGTAAAAAAAGGCTGAGTCAGCATATTTGCAAGAATTAAAAAAAAATTTCTCCTGAACCAGTGATCAGAATCTTTTGATATTTGGTATACAGCATCCAAAGGGGGGTCAGATACAATTGTGTACAAGTTAAGGCCCCCGGTTCAGATTTGGGCTCAGTACAGGAGCCTGAATCTTAACTTGGGCCAATATGAGGAATAAGCTTTAAAAGTCTTCTTCAGAACCACTGGTCAGAATCTTTTAATATTTGGTATTCATCATTGTTATGAGGGGCAGATTCAAGTTTGTTCAAATCAAGTCCCCCAGTTAATATTTGGGCTTCCTATGGGGGCCTGAATTTCAACTTAGTGCATAATCTTTAAAAGTCTTCTTCAGACCCACCAGTCAGAATCTTTTGATATTTGGTATACGACGTCTCTGGGGGTGGGGAGTGGGGGGGGGGCAGATTCAAGTTTATTCACATCGAGTTCCTGCGTTAATATTTGGGCTCCCTTTAGGAATTTGAACTTAGTGCAATATGAGGAAATTTCTTTGAAAATCTTCTCCAAATCCACCAGTCAGAATCCTTTCATATTTGTTATACAACATCTCTTGGTGGGTCAGATTCAAGTTTGTTCAAACTGGGTTTCCTGTTTAATATTTGTGCTCTCTACTGGAGCCCAAAGTTTAACTTAGTGCAATATCAGGAATTTTTTTTTTTAAATCTTCTTCAGACCCATTCGTCAGAATCCTTTCATGTTTAGTATGTGATATCTCTAGGAGTATCAGATTCAGGTTTGATCAATTTGAGACCCTGGCTTAATATTTGGGCTCTCTATGGGAACCCAAAGTTTAACTTAGTGCATTATGAGGAATGTTTCTTGAAAGTTTTCTTTATCAGATCCTCTAGTGGAAATATTTTGATATTTGGTATGCAAAATCTCTAGGGGGTGTCAGATTCAAGTTTGTTCAAATTGGGTCCCTGAGTTTATATTTGGGCTTTATGTTGGAGCCCAAAGTTTAACTTAGTGCAATAAGAGTAAATTTCATTAAAAATCTTCTTCTTCAGATCCACCAGTTAGAATTCTTTAATGTTTGGTACACAATGTCTCTAGGTGGGTCAGATTCAAGTTTGCTCAAATTGGCCCCTTGGGTAATTTTTGGGCTCTATTGGAGTCCAAAGTTTAATCTAGTGCATTATGAGTACTATTCTTTAAAAATATAACATCTTCAGGGAGATCAGATTCAAGTTTGTTCAGTTTGAGTCCCTGGCTTAATATTTGGGCTCTCTAGGGAGGGGGGGGGGGGGGGGGGGAGTTTAGGTTCAAGTTTGTTCAAATCCATTCCTTAGAGTTTTCCTTAAAATTTGCCTTTTAAACTGCATTGACATAACAACCCTTGGAAGTTTGGCAGTGTTTGTCTACAGCTGATAGAATTGGATGCAGTCAGGAAGACCGATGATAATAATCATCTGACATGACACCAGAGTTATGAATAATTTCAGGACTTCTATAGTGTTAATGAACTATGCCTAACTGAATGTGACCCAAAATACTTCTTAAAACCACTTTATCAGGCGAGAAATTAAGGCCCCTTGGGGCCTCTTGTTTTTCAACTGTGTGTTGTAAATTACATGGGTGGATGCAAATAATATGTTACGTAAAGGGTTAAAATAACTTTTTAAGTTTACATGCAGTTGAAACTGAGTATTTCCAGGTGAATCTGCTCTTAGGCTGTTCATCTGTTAATTAGTTTTTTTCTCATCAAGCAGAAAGTCTGTATTGGTTATCAGCCTTTTTTGAATGGAGAGATAAATTATGTCTCCCCTTCCCAGAAGGGAGACATATCGTTTTAGTGCATATTCTTCTTCTTCTTCTTCTCCTTCTTCTCATACAAACTTTGTCCAGGCCATAACTTTTTTGTCTTTTGACCTACACCTTAGATACTTGGCATGTGGATGTATCACCATGAGCTGGTGTGCAGTGTACCGTAGTGACCTTCATGTGACCTTGACCTTTGACCTGAAGGTCAGATTTATGTGTTTTTTAGCTCATCTTGACAAAGTCAAGCTGAGCTAATCTCATCGCTCCCCGTCTGTCGACCGTCGTCCGTCAACACCATGTTTTGGTCTTCTCCTCCAAAGCCACTGGGCCAATTCAAGTGAAAGTTTGTGTGAGTGATGGTCTCAAAGGGGCATTTCATTTTTGTTCAACTCAACATGCCCAGCCCCATAGGGAGGGAGTGGGGGAAAATGCTCCAAACTATTTTTAAAATCTTCTCAAGAACCAGTGTGTACAATGACTTGATATTTGCTATGGAGCTTCCATATGAGGTGAAGAATCAGGTTTGATAAAAATTTGTTAAAATAAAGCTCAATGGTTCATATTTGGGCTCTCTTTTAACATAGGGTAATATCGGGAATATTTTTTAAAAATCTTCTTCTTCAGAACCACCAGTCAGAATCTTTTAATGTTTGGTATACATCATTGTAATATTATTAGGGTCAGATTCTAGATTGTTCAAACCAAGTCCCTAGGTTAATATTTGGGCTTCCTACGGAAGCCCAAATTTTATCTTTGTTCAATATGGAGGGTAATTTAAAAAAATCTTCTTCTTAATGATCCACCAGTCAAAATCCTTTGATATTTGGTATGCAACATCTCTATGGGGGTCAGATTCAAGTTTGTTCAAATCAGATCCCTAGGTATATATTTGGGCTCACTATGGTAGCCCAAATTTTTACTTAGTGCAATATGAGGAAATTTCTTTAAAAATCTTCTTCTTCAGATCCACCAGTCGGAATGCTTTTATATTTGGTACACAACATCTCTAGGGGGGTTAGATTCCAGGTTGTTCAATTCGCATGCCTAGGTTAATATTTGGGCTCCATATGGGAACATGAAATTTAACTTAGTACAATATGAGGGAATTTCTTCAAAAATCTTCTTGTTCAGATTCACTTGTCAGAATGCTTTCACATTTGGTATACAACATCTCTGGGGGGGGGGGGGGGGGGGGGGGGGGGGGGATCAGATTCAAGTTTGTTCAAATCGGATCCATAGGTTAATATTTGGGCTCGCTATGTAGCCCAAATTTGAACTTAGTGCAATTCGAAGAAATTTCTTTGCAATTTCTCTTCTTCAGATCCAACAGTCAGAATGCTTTCATATTCGGTACACAACATCTCTAGGGAAGTCTGATTTAACTGTGTTCAAATCAAGATCCTGGGTTAATATTTGGGCTCTCTATGGGAGCCAGAATTGATCATTTTGCTGAAGAATTGAAAATTTTGTATTCAGTACCCTCTAGACTAGAGGTACTAAGATTAATCCACATGGGTTGTATCAAGGGGCTTCATAGGGGAGCTCTGCATTTTACTTTATGATCAACTAAAGAAAAGGCATGATGCACTGATTATTTTTGTCACTCCTGAGGGACTCAGGTATTCACAGTGATGCCTATGGAGATGGCTTGCTTAATGTAAACTCATTCTTGGACTCTATTTAAATTGTGTTCTGTTCAATATGAGCGCTTCAGGCCCTGTGGGGCCTCTTGTTTAAGGGAAACATCACACAAACTTTGTCCGGGCCATAACTTTTTTGTCTTTTGACCTACACCTTAGATACTTGGCATGTGGATGTATCACCATGAACCGGTGTGCAGTGTACCATAGTGACCTTCATGTGACCTTGATCTTTGACCTGAAGGTCAGATTTATGCGCTTTTTTAAGGGAAACTCTCTGGACGAGAACTTTTTGTATTTCAAGTCAGGCTTTGGATATTTGGCATGTGGATGTATCACCAAGAGCCAGTGTGTAGCGTACCATTGTGACCTTCATGTGACCTTGACCTTTGATCTGAAGGTCAGATTTGTGCTTTTTTCAAGGAAACTTTGTCCGGACCAAAACTTGTTGGTCTTTTGAGCCAGGCCTTAGATATGTGGCATGTGGATGTATCACCATGAGCCAGTGTGTCGCATGCCATTGTGACCTTCATGTGACCTTGACCTCAAGGTCAAATTTATGTACTTCAAATAGGGAGTAATTGTCCAGACCAGAATTTTTTTGTTTTTTGACCTAGGACTTGGTTATTTGACATGTGGATGTGTCACCATGAGACCGCATGTCGTCTACCTCGATGACCTTCATGTGACCTTGACCTCTGACCTTAAGGTCAAATTTATGTACTTCATATAGGGAATAATTATCCAGCCCAGAACTTTTTTGTTTTTTGACCTAGGACTTAGATATTTGACATGTGGATGTATCGCAATTAGACTGCATGTCACATGTAATCATGACCTTCATGTGACCTTGACCTCAAGGTCAAATTTATGTACTTTAAATAGGGCGTAATTGTCCAGACCAGATTTTTTTTTTTTGGACATGTGGATGTGTCACCATGAAACCGCATGTCCGCTACCTTGATGAACTGCATGTGACCTTGACCGCTGACCTCAAGGTCAAATTTATGTACTTCAAATAGGGAGTAATTGTCCAGATCAGAACTTTTTTGTTTTTTGACCTAGGGCTTAGATGATTGACATGTGGATGTATCACAATGAGACCACATGTCATCATGACCTTCATGTGACCTTGACCTCAGGGTCAAATTTATGTACTTTAAATAGGGAGTAAATGTCCAGACCAGAATTTTTTTTTTTTGACATGTGGATGTGTCACCATGAAACCGCATGTCTGCTACCTTGATGAACTGCATGTGACCTTGAACTCTGACCTCAAGGTCAAATATATGTACTTCAACTGGGGAATAATTGTCCAGATCAGAACTTTTTTGTTTTTTGACCTAGACCTTAGATATTTGGCATGTGGATGTATCACCATGAGCCAGTGTGTCGCATACCATAGTGACCTTCATGTGACCTTTGACCTGAAGGTCAGATTTATGTGCTTTTTAAGGGAAACTTTGTCCGGGGCATAACTTTTTTGTCTTTTGACCTAGACCTTAGATATTTGGCATGTGGATGTATCACAATGAGCCTGTGTGTTGCATACCATCGTGACCTTCATGTGACCTTGACCTTTGACCTGAAGGTCAGATTTATGTGCTTTTTTTTCTCTCTTTTGAGCTAGACCTTAGATATTTGGTATGATTGTCAATATTATTCATGTATATATAATTTGCAGTGCATTAAATAGAAAGGAAGGGGAGACATATGTTTTAGTGTGCTAAAACAGTTTCTAGTTTATAATTTAATTGCTGGTAATGTGGTGTGAACTGGTCAAATTCACTGAAGTCAAATCAAAGATTGAGTTTCAGAAAACTGAAGTAGTAAGTAGCCCAAGAACATTAGGTTTCACTAGGGACAAAAATCAGAGAAAGCTGATTTTTTCAGGGAATGTCGAGTACATGTCACTGAACGATTAGACAAAAGTCCCCTAAAATCCCAGTTGAGCTTTTTTTTCTACAGCCTTTTTTCGAAAACGCGTTTGAAAAAAATTTTTAAAAATCGCACGAACTTTGTAACCTCGAATTGATCCAACTGTATTTTTTGTTTACGCGTATTTCGAGCTACATAATGTCTAATATACATTTACCTAGAGGAAAATGTGCATTCTGTGACAATTTCGGCGAAAAATTATTGAAAATTCACAAAAAAGTATCGGATTTACACAAAAAATGACGATTTTCCTAACGGATTTGTCCAAAGGGTCGTAGTACAGAACGGGATGTTAGTTGGACAGACGATAAAAAATCCACCACCATTTGAAGACTTTTATCATTGCTTACAAAATAGACATTATGGAAGACCCCCTCTGCTTCTGGCCGAGTTCCCCTTTTGGCATAAAATTCGTCAGCATGAGAACTCAACTATTTTCGGGCTTGGGACCGAACAGACACGTCTGTGTCTGGCAGCATTAGATCAATAAATAATATTTACAGAATGTACAAAAATCAGTAAATAATATTTACAGAATGTACAAATCAATCAACATGGATTAAGTTACATTGACTATTATCAACGCTATATACAGAAATGACATGACCTATATACATATTATTCATCGAACTCAGAAATTTCCGACAGGACAGTGTTTCTGTGGTTGTTACAAGAATCCGAACTGCAATTACACAAACCTGAGCAAGAGAGTCCTGCCTTCTTACACCCACACCTTTTTGTACAAGCACTCTTGCAACCACAACTGATCAGATTCAGTAGATTATCGGGGGCACATGGCTTTGTGGCTGCAGTCGGTACAAAAAGTCCATTGTCTAGCGACCACCCCCAATCCATCGGAGGAAGCGAAGTGCCCAGCCATTGTTGGACCTGGAGATAACATCTGTAGACATGTTGTTGTGCAGCATCGCTGCTTGGTGGGAGTGAGGCTAGGTCGATGGGTTTATTCAGTTTAGATTTTGCTACATAACGCTTGTAAGTGACATATCTATATTGGTCGAGAGAGGAAACAGTTTTACTCCCGTATAAGATCAGGAGAAGTTGTTCCCCGGCAGCGGCTACTGCACTTGGTGTACTGTCATCCGCCAAAATTGTGTTGACATACTGTTGTGAGTCGCTAGTAACATCGGAGACAATTGTACTGAATACTTTCTTCTTACCAACTCGAAAGAGTGCAGAAGTAGTGTCACAACCACTTATAGAATGTGCTACAAGGAGGTTGCTTCTATGGTCACCCATTTTGGTTGCTATTTCACTAACTGAAACTAGTTAGTTTGGGGTAATGGAATACATCATGTGAATATTACATCCTGGTTGAACTCGAGAGGTAAGAATGACTAACAAGTCTGTGTCTGTTCCCACAACGACAACATTGTTGTCATCTTGAGCGATGTCCAGTGCAGTTTCGGCTATCAGTACATCAGCATCAGCCTCGGCCTGCTTGGACTGAATATTGATAGCAGATAGCTCCTGCATTAGAAGATCGATCATTTGGGTTTTGTTCTTGGTATTTGCAAGGAAATCGGATTGGGGTGTGGTGGCTGGTAACTCGGGTGAGATATTGATATCAATGGAATACCTGTCTTTAGATCTACGGGCTTGTTCCATGCCCTTTGTCGACATTGTACAAGCATAACCATCAAAAACAACCACGACGTTCGCCCCAAAATGTCTCACTAGATAATTGGAATATGATGTACATATGTCCTTATATGACGACTGTTTAGGCCATACAACTGCCCTCAATAAAAATCCACCATCTACAACAAACAGAGAATGTTCTGGGATTTTAGTTTGCTCGGAACCGTATGTTTTGAGGATCTTACCGAGCGTGCTTTTCTGTGTCTTCCTCATTCCAGCAGAATCAAACAATGCTGGTGGTTTCGGGGCGAGTTCATATTTGAGATACTCTTCCATCTCTGCTTGTGACTGAATAACACATGTGATGCGGTTGAACAGAATTGTGGGGTCAATCACTACCTTACTTCCACGGACTTTGCTGCTATTTGCCATCGATGCGAAAGACTTCACAGTGTCAACACGTCGTAGTTTGATGCTGTTGAACGTTTTGCTTACAACATTCGATACGCAACATTCACCAATTTTGCGAACTTGGTCACAGTTCACAGTTTCGTCGGCCACAAGCCCGGTCGCTATAGAGACTAATTGTAGTGGATCTCTATTCTGAAAGGGGGGATGCACTCTGAGCCAATTCAATAATTTGGTGATATCATTGGCATCAGTCAATTGTGAACTTTGACGGAGATCCCGATGTTGTTCGCCATGACCAGTGTGAACATGAACAAAATTTTCGAGAGCATTACATATCGGAAGGCAAAGAGGTAGTCCATGTACCCATTTCGCAACAGTGCTATCGGTTATTCCCCTGCCATGTGTGAGACCACCCGGGAGCTTGAACATTCTCATTAAACACTGCTCTATGGTCTGATCAGAATATATCCCATCCCAGAATTTATCTGAGCGCCTTATGGTAAAGTAACCTTTCTCAGTGAACAACTTTAAATCATCCTGTTGCATTATTTCTGTTAGCTAATTCATCTGCTGCAAATAGAGATGAGAACTTTTTGCGTATGCAAAATGACCACCTGCGTGAAATACTGGAATCATATTGCGAACACAATATGTGTGGAGTTCCCAGTCGCCTGTGCGCTCTGCTCTCAAGAACAACTGGAGAAGACCTATTTGCTCGTAGTATTGTACCCAAAGCTTTCCTGTGCGTCCTACGGACACATTCTGTAGCAGTGCACACATTACATGCCATTGCATCTTCAATGTTGGCTAACACCACATTATGTGATTTAATCGAACATGGAAATTGAAACAATGATGCTATAATACGGTATTTGAATGAGAAAAGTCGATGCCGTTTGAATTTGAGTTTAGGGGGTATGGTTAATATTTCACACGTTTCACCAGTTCATTATGGAATAAATGACTATTGTTATATATCATTATAAAGCCACTGCTTTTCTGCAATTTTGATATATAATTCAACTCCCAAAGTAGTCGTAGATTTGATTTAATGGACGTTGTGTACCGTTGTGTGTATGAAAACAATAAATTTTTTTTCGTAATTTTGTACATTTTCGTGAATATTTCACCATTGAGTGTGAGGATTGGTACAAAGTTGGCATTTTCTGTTGGGGATATGTATTCTCAATATAATTCAGCACGATATTTATGATTCTCACCCTACTAAGGTGAATAAGAATGAGAAATATGGAGCTGGGTCGAATTTTTTTTTAAATTTTTTTTTTCATCAAAAAAACGCTATAACTTAAAAAGCTCAACTCGGATTCGCTGGGACTTTTCACACTTTATCTGCAATGTGTGTCCCGGAAACATATAAAAAAAATCAGCTTTCTCCAATTTTTTTCGTTACTTTCTCATTTTTATGTCTAATGTGCCTGGACTAAAGTGTCATTTGTGGTATTGTTTACCATCTGGTTGCATGTGATAGAATGTTGTAAATATTTTTCTTTCAGAAA
Source organism: Pictodentalium vernedei (assembly GCA_031216915.1). Lineage (NCBI taxonomy): Eukaryota > Metazoa > Mollusca > Scaphopoda > Dentaliida > Dentaliidae > Pictodentalium > Pictodentalium vernedei. The sequence goes on along the minus strand of CM062295.1, from coordinate 547,915,278 downwards.
ACACGGTGGGAGAATCATGATTTGATAAAGGTTTTTCAAGAATACATTAAATCAGTTAATCCACAGAATCTGTCATTGTTCATTGAGGCCTATCTAAAGTAAGTACTTTTCTCATTTTAGACTGTATACAGGTCATACTTGTTTTCTTTCTTCAGTTTATAACTATTTTATGTAAAATTTTCTCTTATTGACATTAAAATCCTAGCTTATTTACACTTAATGAGCCAATTCAAATATTGACAAATGTTGAAGCCTTGGGACAGCTACAATTTCCAAACAACAGTCTTATTAACCCTTTACCTAACAGCAGGGGTATATAGGATTTGCCTTGTCCACCTGTCCCTCTGTCCGTTCGTCCCCAAATTCAATCATGAATAACTTGTAAAGTATTTGGTTGAGTGACTTGATATTTGGTATGCAAGTTTATCCTATTTCTGTATACCCATAGTGAAATACAGGTGTCGTGTGAGATTTTATTGCCAGAGTCATTGCCCTTTATGGCTTTAGATTTTGTCCACCTTGCAATTAATTCATGAATAACTTGCAGAGTACTCAATGGAATGGCTTCATATTTGTTGTGTAAGTCTATCCTATTGATGTCTACCCACAGTACAAGGCAGATGGTATTCAGTTATTATTTGTCGGAGTTATTGCATTTTATGAACTGATTTTGTCCATCCCAAAATTCAATCATGAATAACTTGTCTAATTAAGGGTACTTTCATGGCGTAATCAACTCCTCCCACAATTTCTAATGTAGAGAGTTGAAACTTTAGGATATGGTTACAAAAATCTTGCAGAATATAAAGTGTCCTGAAAAATTTGTTTTTCTCTCAATTAGAGGTGGGGTACCTTTTTGTTCTACCTATGGTGACACTTAATAGTTCTTATGATATATGCCCCAATGGTCGGTAATATGGCACCGGTCTGTTATCTGTCATCCTTCAGCATCACCCAGTAATAAATGTTTCATTTCATTGCAGGCTGGGGTATATGCCACCCTTGACTTTGCTCTTGGTTAATTAAGCATTGTTGGTGTCTAGATGAAGCTTCCTTTCGATTTTGGACCAGTCAGCTGAACCTAGATGGCCACCAGTGACCAATTCAATATGGTGGCCATCTTGAATTTGGTTTCCACGCAATAACTGATGAATACGGACTCGAAACAATTTCATTTTTTCGTCCGCGTCTGTTCGTTAAGTTTTGGTTTCCGACAAATAACTAAAGAAACGCTTATTTGATCAAATCATTATTTTAGGGGTTTCTTGTGGATGACCATACAATGGTTCCTCTCGATTTTGGTCCAGCTAGCCAATTCAATATGGCCACCAGGGAAGCCATATTGAATTTGGTTTCCATCCAATAACTAATGAATGCTGACTCGAATCATTTTTATTTTTTAGCTTACATGACTGAGAGTCAGGGGGAGCTCAAATGATCACTTTCTGTCTGTCCGTCTGTTGTGAACTTGACATTATTGACTTCTCTTCACCCCTGGGCCAAATTGAACTAAATTTGATATGCATGGTCCCTAACATATGTCCATTCAAGTTTGTTCAAATAAAGTTGTCATGCTCCATAGGGAGGGGGTGGGGGGGAAATGCTCCAAAATACTCGAAAAATCTTCTTCTCATGAACCAGTGGGTACGATGGCTTGATATTTGGTATGAGGCTTCCTTCTGATGTGTATTATCAAGTTTCTCCAAACGAAGTTTGTGGAGCAATATTTGCCTTCGTAATGGGACGAGCACGATTTTTGCCCCCACCCAAATTTTTTATTTTCTGAACCGCACGAAATTCAGTATGTGGTATTATTGAGTCACGAGTATTTGATTCATGCTAAAAGAAATTCCCAATGTTCCCAGTGGGAACACTGGGAGCTAAAAATAGAAAATATTTTTAAACACCCATATTTCCTAAACCCCACAGAACAGAGAACTGTTATTTGGTATGAAGCATCCTTTGGACCAATAGAATCGATTGATAAACAAAATTCTCATCAGTTGTGTTAGGGTGCTCTGTAGATGGCATTGAAAAAATGCTGAGTCAGCATATTTGTAAATATTAAAAAAAAATTCTTCTCAAGAACCACATATCAGAATCTTCTTATATTTGGCATACAGCATCCATAGAGGGTGCAGATACAAATGTGTTCCATTTAAGCCCCCTCGGTTCGTATTTGGTTTCAATACAGGAGCCCAAATCTTAACTTAGGGCAATAAGGGAAATAAGCTTTAAAAATCTTCTTCTTCAGAACCACTGGTCAGAATGTTTTAATATTTGATAAACATCATTGTTATGAGGGTCAGATTCAAGTTGCTTCGAATCAAGTCTCTCAGTTAATATTTGGGCTTCCTGTGAGAGCCCAAATTTCAATTTTGTGCAATATGAGGAAATTTTTTTTAAAAATCTTCTTCTTCAGATCCACCAGTCAGAATCTTTTCATATTTGGTATACAGCATCTCTACGTGGGTCAGATTCATGTTTGTTGAAATCGAGTCCCTGGGTTTATATTTGGGCTCCCTATGAGAGCCCAAATTTTAACTTAGTGTAATATGAAGAAATTTCTTTAAAAGTCTTCTTCAGATCCACCAGTCAGAATCCCAATTCTATGTAAGCTGTTCATTCTTCACTTAGGTATAAGTGAATCTTGTAAAGGAAAAGTGACTACAGACCTTCTGGTTTGTCATGTCAGGTCGTCAACACCTCATTATCACAGTTCTGACCAAGTTGCTACTGATGCCATCAAACTCAGGGGAGAATTGAAACAACCGGCCATCACCAGCAGAGGTAATTCAAACCAGATTATGTCTGACAAATTATCTTCATACTGAGTAGATGTTGTTGGCATTGTTGTATCATTTCAAGAAAAAAACAAACATCACTGAATTCATTTAATATAGGTGAGAGAATAATATTAACAACATTAAATCACAAGTCTGCATTCCACATCTGGTCTGCATCAAGTTGCCAAGTATCAGATGACAGGTTATTTCTTATCAATTTACCTTACAATTGTTTACTACAGGCTTGCACTTAGTGGAAGCCCCTAACTCGGAAAATATACTCTCTGTTTTGATCTTTCCCAAGGATTTGGGAATGAAAAGTGGTGCAAAAGCACCAAGAAAATATAAGCCAAAACTGGGTCGAGTGCTGCCGATGCACACCCAGTAGGGAATGCTCTTCTCCTAGTACAGATCCACGGCTTCCGGTACCTGTGCACAGTCAGTAACTAATGAATCTTTTTTTGTCTGCCTGTGTGGCGAAACGTCCATTTGCATTAAGAAACAGTGATAATTCAACTCGTTGATAATGGTTACCTGTGACTGGAATTATGGATCTGACGATCATATAATAACAGGAATGTGTTTTATATATTCTCATTATTATTTTCAACCACATTTTCATTGTATTTTATATATCCTCCGTGTTCGCACGTGACTTTCGCGTACCGTGCAGACATAAAATGTTTTTGGGTGATTAATTTATGTTATCCTTTTGGATATAATTATTATTATTGGAGTTAGGTGTCAATGGGGGCTGTGTGGACAGGATTTCTCCTCTCTGTTGAGGGGTGAATTTCTGGGGGTTTTTGGGTCCCTGTCGGCCGTCTGGGTTCAGTTGTGTTCCCGTCGGTCCTTTATTTTCTGCCACCTTTCTCTCGTAGTTGGGGGTGGTGTTCTGCTTTCTACATCTGTTGAGTTCACCTTTTCTTCTACTGCTCTCACCTCTGTTATGCCCAGGACTGTTCCTTGAGGGCAATGCCTTTTGCCCAAGCATGTGGTGCATTCTCGTGGCCGCTCCTCCCGCACCCATGGGGAGGGGGAACGCTGTCATTCGGGGCCTCCCAACACAACCACGTCTGGTGAGAGTTATACCCCCTCCGTGGGGATGTGCAGTCTTTAACTGTGGTGGATACTGCGGGAGCTGTTGAGTTGTCTGGTGAAGAGATGCCTGGTTCCGGGACTGTGGCCCCTCTCCAGTCAACATCTGAGGCTGTCACTAGGGTTGTGACTCCTCCTTTGGAGCCGAGCTTGATTGCTCTCTCCACTTTTCCACCGGTTTCAACAGCTCCCATCGTATCTTCGGCTACTGCTGTTCCCTCTGCTATGTCATCAGTCACCCTTTCAGTTGGCCTTGGCTTATCCCTGCAGGGGTCTGCAGAGATGTCTGGGGTATCGGCCTCAGCCTTCTCTGACTTCAACTCGGCGAAGTCAGAAGGTGTTGCCGACCGAATCGTCTGCTGTAGTCTCTCAGCTGTCAAGCCCAGCAGTTTTCTCATCGGATTCGTAGGTTCATGGTGGGGTCACATTTTCGTCCACGTACTCTGGTCCCATGGCCAGTTTTGCAGGACTGACGCTTTTTGTGCAGCCTGGACCTTCTGTCCTTCAGAGGTTCGCGGCCACCCTCCTGAGTTCCCGCCCTGTAGATCCTCGGGGTATGTCATACTCCTATATGCATCTGCCTTCAAATGTTTCGGCTGCCACCGGTCGCCCCGCATTGGATGTATTTGAGGATCGTAACCCTTCGCTGGTTAAAAGGGTGAGGAGTGAAGTCACTTTTTCCGGTTCGTTCCCACGTCGAACCGGCCGACACTGGCCGTGAGCTTAGGGAGGCCCTCTCCTTGCTCCCTCAGGTTCTTTCCAAGAGCCTTCCCGTTGCCTCCACTCCAGCGAGGCTACTAGTGGTTTCCAGGCGCCCCCCGCGGTGCCACTTCCCGGGATTGGAAGCAGGCCGCTTTCTGATTCCTCGTGTGCCTACACCATGGGGGGCATCGGCTGGTTTGCCCATGATGGGCTATTTGTCTTCCAACTCAGAGGATGGGTCAGACATACCTGACGTCGAGAGCCAATAGTCTTCTGACTTGGGGGCAGCTCTTGACTTTGTTTTTGAGTTCCTTTCAAATTTCAAACCGTCAGACCAGCCGACGGTGTCAGCCAGGCCGTGATCATCGGTACAGGTGGTTGAAGTGTTTACAGCTTTGGACTCTAAGCTGAGTCCAAGTCTATGAGGACTTCGTTCTTCATCAGGGCTGACACTTTTTTGCCTCCAGTGCGTTATCGTTCCTACAATTCTGCCAATCCATAAGTCTGCCAGACCGACGGTCTTGGATCAGGACTCCACCTCCCTTTCCAAGCCCAAGTCGGCCGTTATTCCTATGGCGACTCTGGAGTCCCTGTTGGGCATATCGCGAGAGATGCTGGGCATGCTTTCTCTCTCAGATCACGTCATCTCTGCTTTAGCTGCTTATCTGCCCCCGGATAAGTTTGACGACATACAGGCTCCTGTGCGTGTTCTTTCCCAGGCGCTCATGCATCTTACTGACAGGCATGCCTGTAACACGGCTAACTTGGAATTAGTTCGCCAGGATGCTGTGTTGGACACAAGCTGTTCCCTTCCTGAGGTGCAGCTCTTCAATCTGCTTCTATGGTGGGTTCGCGACTATTCCATGGTTCCGTGTCAACGGTCCGGATTAACGTCCTACGTCATTCCAAAGATCAGCTGCTGCTTTGTCAGCTTGATCAGGCTTCTGTTGGAGGCAGGGGGCCATCCAAAGCCTAACAAGCACCCTTCTGCTTCCTCTGCGAAGCCAAGGACTGATCCTCCTGCCGCCGCTTTTACTTCTTACTCACGGAGTAAGGGTAAGCATCAGGATAGAGTGAGTACTCAGGATTCTTCATATAGTAGAGGCGGTTTCTCCTCACGCGGGCCTCGCCGGGTCTCGAAATGAAGGTTCCGCACCTCGATTTGTCCCAGGTTGGAGGAAGGATATCAGAGTTCGCAGACCATTGGGCCACATTCACATCCATCCGATCCTTGGGTGTTAGATGTTGTTCGGTCCGGGCTGCAGATATCCTTCCAGAGGCACCCCACTCTGTCGAGAGTGCCTCTCCAACACAAGTTCCTTTAGACATTACACGTCGGGAACTTTTGATCATGGAGATAGACAATCTCCTGTCAAAGGGGGCGATCGAGGTCGTCAAGAGCATTCATTCAGTGGGATTTTATTCTCGCCTGTTCTTGGTGCCGAAGAAGGATGGCCGACAGCGATCGGTTATCGATCTGAGTATCCTGAACCAGTCTATCAATTCTCCTAAGTTCAGCATGGAAACTTTTAGGTTGGTTTGCCGCTCCATTCACCAGGGAGATTTCGCTTCCAGCATCGACCTGCGAGACGCTTACTTTCACATTCCGATTCATTGAACATCGCGAAAGTATCTCCGGTTTGCTTTTCTGGGCGAGTTTGCCACTTCAAGGCCATGCCCTTCGGCCTCAACCTGGCTTCTTGGGCCTCCACCCGACTGATGTCGCATGTGATAGCCTTAAATCGCACACAGTAAAGGGGACTACTTCAGCATATCTAGACAATATCCTCCAGAGGCATTCTGGAGTCAGATGTCAACACACTGTTGAGCCTGCTCACGTCGCTAGGGTTCAGAGTTACGAGGAGAAGTCAGACCTGGTCCCTTCTCAGTTGTTTTGTCATCTGGGGATGGACTTCTGTACTCAGCTGAATACGGTGGCGGTTCCCCAGGCAAGGGCTGTGATTCTCTCAGCTTTTGCCCTGACTCTGTCCCAGTCCACGTCTGCGACAGCTCAGAGTATTTTCCGGCTGCTCGGTCTCTGCAGTTCGGTGACGGTTCTCATTCCTCTAGGTCGACTGCATGTCAGACCTCTCCAACACTTTCTGCTCAGTCGTTGGAGACCGAATGTCAATCCTCTGGATCTGGTGCTTCAGTTACCGGAGTCTCTTCATCGTCACCTTCTCCCCTGGACGGATGTTCAGTGGATTATGCAGGGAGTGACTTACCCACGTCCAATCATGTTCTGATGGCAGACGTCAGCGATCTTGGATGGGGTGCGATCTTGGATCCTCTAGGTCTTTCCCTTCACGGGGCATGGGACCAGGATCAAGCAGCTCTTCACATCAACCAGAAGGAGCTTCTTGCTCTTCTTCTGAGTTTCTGGCAGTGGATCCCCCACCTTTCAAATCGCCAGGTGCATCTGCTGTCCAACAATTCGACATTGGTTGCTTACATTCGGAACCAGGGTGGCACGCACTTGGTTCCCATGTACAAATTGGCTCGGGATCTTCTACTGCCCGCTCAGGATGTCAATGCCGGAGTGGTGGTTCATCACATTCCCGGTCGTCTGAACGTCCTAGCCGACTCCCTGTCCCGACGGGGGAGGGTCATTTCCACCAAGTGGATGCTCCACAGGGCGGTGTTCCAGTTGCTTTGCGATCTCTGGGGTCATCCCCACATCGATCTCTTTGCGACTCATTGGAACCATCAGATGGACACTTTCGTGTCCCCGTGTCCAGATCCTCTGGCTTTCGGCATAGACTCTCTGTCACTCGATTGGAACGGTCTTGTTGGCTATGCCTTCCCGCCAGTTCCGATTCTGTCTCAGGTTCTAGCCAAGATACGAACCTGCAGTTTTCGAATCATTGTGATTGCTCCCCTGTCACCTCAACAGGTGTGGATCAATCAGCTCCGCTCTCTGTTGGCAGCGGTTCCGGCACGTCTCCCTCTACATCGCGACCCTCTTTGCCAAGGTCACCCGAGGAGGTTTCACGTCCACCCGACTTCATTGTGCCTTCACGCATATCTTTTGTCAGGTCCTGTCGCCTCCATAGAGGTTTTTTGAGACGAGCAGTGGAGTGCATTTCTTCTTCAAGGAGGCACTCCACTGAATTTTAATTTCTCATCTCTGAACCCTTGATAAATATGCTTGGAAAGTCGATGAAGATCAACTGCGTTCGATGGTGCAAGGAAATTTCTGCCCAATCCATTACACTACCTCCTCCAAAACGGTCGCATTCCCACACGCAAGCATCAGAAAACCATTCTCCTCGTCGGCAGTACACTCTTGCCCTACCATTAGCACGCTGTAGACAAAATTGTGATTCATCACTAAAAAGAACTGTGCTCCAACGCTGCTGAGTCCAGCGAACATGCTGACGTACCCATTCCATTCTGATGGTATGATGACGTTGGGTAAGGATTGGTCTGGTATGGACGCCTGCTGTGGATGCCGTGTTCAGCAAGTCTGTTTCGGACAGTTTGTGCACTGATTATATTGTTAGTTCTACCAGGAGTAATTGCTGCTTTCCTCGTTGCCGGAAGGAAGCGATCCCGCAAGTGAGACGGCCTGATGTGTCGGTCTTGTGCAGGGGGCATAACTCTTGATCGACCTGAACGCTATCAGTCAGCAGTAGATCCAGTGGTTCTATTCCTACCAATGAGATGGTAAATAGTGGCCTCAGTGACTCTGAACTCAGCAGCGAGTTCATCTGGAGGTGTCCCAGCCTCATGCATACCAATGGCACGCAACCTCTGATTTTTGGTTAACCTTGGCATTTTTAGCTCAACTTGACAAAGTCAAGCTGAGCTATTGCCATCACTTCTCGTCCGTTGGTGTACGTATGTACGTACGTATGACCGCAGTTTCCTTTGGCAAATCTCACAGGTCACATTTATGATTAGATCGCTTTGAAACTTGGTATGCTTGTTTGGGGTGACCTCTAGATGGGAGCTACAATTTTCTTCAATTTCCGTCAAAAAATGTTGCCGCGGGCAATGTTCTTAGAACTTAGTTTAGTTAGACCTCAATATTTCCCTTTGGCACACCCTACAGGGCACATTTATGATCAGATTGCTTTGAAACCTGGCATGCTTGTTTGGGGTGACCTCTAGATGGGAGCTATCGATTTTCTTCAATTTCTGTCAAAAAATGTCGCTGGCAACGACCTTTGATGAACTTCATGCAGTTATGAATCAATATTTCTCTTTGACGCAGCCTGCAGTGCACATTTTTGACCGGATTGTTTTGAAACTTTGTGTGCTTTGTTTGGGGTGACCTCTAGATGGGAGCTATCGATTTTCTTCCATTCCCATCAAAAATAGTTACCATTGGCAACGACCTCTGATGAACTTAGTAAAAACTTAGTGCAGTGATGCATCAGTATTTCCCTTTGACACACCCTGCAGGGCACATTTATGATTGGATTGCTTGTAAACTTGGTGTGCGTGTGTGGGGGTGATATCTATATGGGAGTTATCAATTTTCTTCCATTTCAGTCAAAAAATGTTGCCGCTGGCAATGACCTTTGAATTTAGTTTAGTCAGGCTTCAATATTTCCCTTTGGCACACCCTTCAGGGCACATTTATGATCAGATCACTTTGAAACTTGGTATGTGTGTTTGGGGTGACCTGTAGATGATGAGGGCTATGGATTGTTTTTCATTTCCATAAAAAATTATTGTTGTTATCACCAGCCTTTGAACTTACTGCATTTGTGCAGCAACGTATCCCTTCTGCACTCTCTGCAGGGTATATTTATGAATTTCCATAAAAAAGAGAGAGAAAAAACATTGCCACATGCAGTGACCTTCAAACTTAGTGCATTTGTGCATTAACATCTTCCTTTGGCATGCCTCAGAGGGCGCATTCATTATCAGGTTGTTTGAAACTTTGTATGCTTTATGCAGGGTGACAAGGATAGGAGCTATCGATTTTCATTGCATTTCCATCAAAAACTGTTGCAGTTAGCAACAATCTTTGAATTTATTGCATTTGTGCATCAACATTCTTCTTTGACATGGCCTACAGGCCACATTTATCATAGGATTGTTTTTGAACTTGGTGTGCTTATTAGGCGAGACCTTTAGATAAGAGGTATTGATTCATTAGCATTCATTTCTGTGAAAAAAGTTGCCATTTACAATAACTTCTGAACTTACTGCATTTGTGTATCAACATTCTTCCTTTAGCCAGTCTTATAGTTTACATTTAAAAATGCATGGATTACTCTGACGTTGTGCACACACAATGCTGTTATGTTGAAATTTCACCAAATAACATTGGTACCAATGATTTTCAATTTTGTCATTTCACTTATAACTTACCAAGTTCAAGTTTGTCAAGTTGAGCTACACTGTCATTGACACTTTCATTTAAAAAGTTGGAAGACAAAAACTAGCATGTTTTTTCGATAACCCAGGCTCTCTAGCACAACATAACACAAAGAAAATCGTCAGTCACCCATTCAATTTGACATTCTCAGGTAGCACATGCTATTTTGAAATCCGTAGCAAAATTGTATACAGTTGGGTGGGCAACAGCAACATGTCATTAAACTCTTTGCAACTATTATATTTCATCCTCTATGCTATTTTTTTCACATTTGTTTCTGTTATACTTTCTTTTTTGACTCAGAAAAAACTAAGAATTAAGAAATATGTTAGATTTTCTGAAGGCTTTAGTTTTAATGTAATTTTGTTTTTCAGGAGGTCGGATCTGTCAATAGTTAGAGAGTTGGACCCAATAAAGAAAACCACAGCAAGATGTCTCAAGTAAGTTTTATAATGAATGCTACTTTTTTCTTCATTCCTTATCTTTCTTTACTTCCTTAATGGCCACTATATTTCTATATTTGTATGTTTTATCACATAAGCACATATGAAAAATAGACTGACTTTGATTATTGTGGTAGTTCATTTGTGAGTTAGGCATAAAAAAAAAGTTAAAAATCTGTTTCTCAGGCTCTCCAGCATAGTCATATTTTTATACAACAACCAATGGCCCAGACTAGCTGGTGCTAACTCAAAAATCAATCCATGGCCAAACACAAATTTTTCCCCCAATCCCCAAAATTTGCATGCAAAACCAAAAATTTAATGTCCTACCTGGTCCTCCATACTTATTGGATCAGCCAGAAAGACACCAAAATTGGCTCCAACCATCATTCTTTGTTTGGCCCTGAAGTCAGCAACAATGAACTGACATCTGTGCTTTTAAATCTCATTTTTGAGGATGCCAGACACAAATCAATGGTACAATTGGTGGATCCAAGGACATAATTGGATGATGGAAGTGAGCAACGGTGGTTTGGAGCATTCAGGGCTGTAACTTTATAATTTTTATCAAAATTATTTCATGTTTCCCAATTTCGGGACATGTTCCTTCCCTATCCTTCCTTGAAGCCCTCCTGTTAAACTCCCAAGCTTTTTGGCTTATATTTATTGAAATTTTTTATTAAATTTCTTGGGAGTTTAAGGTGTATTACAGTATGTTTACTCTGTATAACCCCAGGGTTGCGTCCTCACCCTAGGGGTGTTTGGGCGTTTGGGTCATGCATCTTCTGTCCGATGTATCATTTTTTCTTCAGCTGAAGATCTTGCATTACATCAGGTAGCTTTAAAATCTGTTACTGACTTCGGGCCTTTTTTATTCAGTACCTGGGGTCTTGTTTCCGTTTTTTTTCATTGACGTTGTTTACATTGACAACATCCTATAAATATATGTAGTTTCAACTTATTATTACTGTAGGATTGTTGTAAGATACATGTTATAATATTCCGGTAGGGTAGCAATTATTTTTGGAATTTTGTCCACTCAGGATACCTTTGGGCTCGTCATGTTCCCTTTGGGAACTTGGGCTTTTGGCAAAATTTTTTTGAATAATTTTTTAATTTAATTTTTCGATTTGTATTTTGAATGTTGATTATTATATATCTTTATTATATATTTATTGTGGAGTTGGTGGGAGATCAATCGACATTGTTTGATTAATCATGAAAGCTTATTGCTCAAAATGCAAGGCGAGGAAATCTTCCTCAGATTTACATGCTTGTTGACTTGCTTGTAGTTGATGTAGTCCCGCGAATTCTTGTCCAACATCTGTTCATTGGAATGACAAACGTTGGACACGGGTGTCACGGTATGTTGTTAACAGTGAGAGGCCAATGCCGGTCCTCTCACCGCAGAGTCATTCAAGTTTCTCAGTTTCTTTTTCAGAGGAAGAAGAACATGGTGATGATTATGTGACATCTACCAAAAGTGTGATTACCGTCGTCGCGCTCTGATGAGCAAACAAAGCAAGCTGCCAAGGTGCTCATGAATATTATGCTCCTCAGGCCTCGGTGACGGACTTGCTGTCACAGATTGCGCAGCTGATCACAGCATCCCAGCAAGTACAAGAGCAGCCTCCCTCAGACTCAGAACCTGAGCTGTCGGACGGTGCTGGGTCGGTCCAGTCGTCTGTTCATGCAGATGCAATGGACCGAGATTTTCAACTGATTCTCTCGGATGGTGAAAGGGATAAGGAAGAGGATTACCCTTCCCTTTCGGAACAGCACGTGGTTGTGATGGATTTCATCCATCAGTACTACCCTGAATTTGTTCCGTCGAATCAGAATGCTGCGACGACAAGGAAGAAACCGCTGGCTCATTGGACGCAGACTTTATCCAGACAAAGGAGGAAGTCCTTTCATTTCCAGTCCAGTCTAGGCAGGTGTCGCAGGCCTTCGGGCATATAGACGATGCCATGTTTAATCTCTCGGGTGCGAGAAGGAAAGGGGGTTTCTTAACTTCATCTTCCATAAATATACCGTTTCTTGGACCACGTTCATTTAAAACTGTCGGGGAAGATGTTCAGAGAGTTCCTCTGTGTTTGGATGAGCAGTCCAAGGATCTAGAGGTATCCTTACCTGATTCATTCACAATTTGCTCAAATACAATTGAGAGGGCAATTTCTTCAAATAGAGCGAATTTGGACGCTATGTCTTACAAGAGCTATGGCGCAATGTCTCAACGGAAAGGGATTTGAGGACGTTCGTACCTCTCTTAGAGTTTAGATATTCTTTACTCAGAACTGGAGTGTGAAGACGTATTCACTCGAAACCAGTATTGTTTAAACAAAACTAGTAAAACAAAGGGTTCAGATTTGGGCAGATATTCAGTAGTTAACTCAGGGAGTTCTGCTGCAACTGCCGGATCCGGCTTTCATGATTATGACGGATGCGAGTCAGACGGGTTGGGGCATGACCCTAAGTCCCGCAGACTCGAAGTGTCAGGGTCTTTGGGACCCTCGGTTCCTAGAGAAGCACATAAACATGAAAGAGATGATGTCAATATGGATAGCTCTACAACATTGGATTCACATAATAGCAGACGCTCATGTTCAGATTTTGTCGGACAACTCGACAGTAGTAACGTACATCAGGAACCAAGGCGGCACTCATTCGATTCCGTTATGTGAACTAACAGAGAAGATTCTTCTATATGTCATAAATCATCATGTTCAGCTTTCTGTCCGTCATAAATGTCGTCTGAATGTAATAGCAGACTGGCTCTCTCGGAAAGGTCTCCTGTTGCCATCGGAGTGGACGCTCCACAAGCGAGTATTCAGGCAGATTTGCTACCAGTGGGATCGCCCCATGATAGATCTGTTTGTGACGCACCTGAACAATCAGTTACCGACATTCATGTCGCCATGTCCAGACCATCGAGCGTATGCAGTAGATGCTCTGTCGATCTCATGGGACGGAATGATAGGATATGGATACCCTCCAACTCCGTTGATTCAGCAGATTCTGTTAAAGATCAAACAGTCTCATTGCAAAATTCTACTAGTAGAACCTCTGTCCACAGAAACTGTGGATCAATCTTCTCAGGTGTCTGTTATGGAACGTTTCCCGGAAGCTTCCTCCACGAGAGGACCTTCTTTATCAGGGGAAGTCACTCGCACTGCATCACAACCCGGAAGGTCTCAACCTTCACGTATTTCCGTTGTGTGGTCCTTCTTGCATGGGAAGCAGTTTACAGGACGAGCAGTGGACGCAATTTCTAACTGCGGGAGGTCCTCCTCTTCGTTGAACTATGCAGCGAAGTGGAAGGTTTTCTTCCCTTGGTGTAAGGATCAGCCGATAGACGTTTATGATCTGTCCATACCAAATATTGCCAATTTCCTGGTCTACTTGTTTGACGATCTCAAACTGCAGCCCGTCCCTATTAAGAGCTATAGGTCTATGTTATCAGACACATACGCTCATCATGATAACTTGGCTATTGGATCAAATGCTTCATTGTCCAAGCTGGTTAGAAATTTCTGTATTAATAGACCTAGGACCCTCAGATTAATTCCTAAGTGGAATTTGGCTTGGGTTCTGTTGAAGATTAAAGAAGCTCCGTTTGAGCTGTTGGATGTTGTAGAGTTCAAATTCTTGACCTATAAAACACCATTTCTCTTAGCCTTTGCATCTGCTAGAAGAGTTAGTAAACTTCAAGCTTTATCAGTTGATGATTCTCACTACCGTAGTGTGGGTAATACCACTACCCTAACTACGGAAGTGGGATTTCTGGCTAAGAATCAGACTCCAGATAAATGGCCTGAGCCTATTACCATTAAGGCTCTGCCGTCTACAGACAACCGTTGACCTCTACTGTGTCCAGTCAGGGCTATGCGCATATATAAACATCAATCAGATTTTATAAGAAAAGGAAGAAAACTTTTCTTACTTTCATTGATTCCTAACAGGGAAGATATTTCTGTTCATTCAGTTGCTAGATGGATTCAGCTGGCAATACGCATTGCCTATGAAAGTCTATCTTCAGATCAGCATTCTGTAAATAAGATATCAGTGCATGAAGTTAGAGCGCTGTCCACTCCTTGGGCTTATTCTAACAGTATAGCCATTATTGATCTCATGAAGGCTGCGTACTGGACACAGTCCTCTACATTTACTAAGTTTTACCTGAGAAATTTAGAGCCCATCTCTGGTGACTTTAGATCTTTAGGTCCTCTTTCTGTTGCTCAGAATGTCCATTAATGGTTACATCTATAGTTATTTAGGCAGCCCATTCCAGCAGTGACGCTGTTCTGCTGCCCTCTTCGTTCTGCGGTCTCGTACCTCAGAACAGGGGGAAGGGGGGTGAGGACGTTTTTTTCCCTTATGATCATCTGGCTTTATAGTGAAAAGCAAGGGAAGACCTCCTCCAGTGTCAGTAGTCCTGAGTCGGCGCTGGGATGGTTTTAATGTGTAGCTCGGTGTGAAGCAATAACTATGTCTCATTTATGTACTGTTTTTAAAGTGTAGCTCACTGTGAAGCATTTGTATATGTCTCGTGTCAAACAGGCGTTAATATACAATCCTCGGACACTTTTAAATGAGTATAAAGAGTCTCATTCTCTGGACTATCTTTATATATTGGCTTTCCTTCACCGAATTAGCATAATGGGTTATGCTGGCATTAAATGGAGAATTATATATTATGTAATACTTAATTACATTGTTGGTGTTATGTCTTTCTCATTTCTCGTAAAGGAGAAAGACATATATAATTCCTTTTTTCTCCTATTCTCCTGTAGGAGATATCCTTTACTGAAGTGATTGAGAGATTGGATTTTCCTTTATGTCCTAGGCCCTCCAGCCTTTTTACGATTCAGCTAGTCTGGGCCATTGGTTGTTGTATAAAAATGTGATAATTTCTAAGTAATTTGTATATTTTTTATACTTACCAATGGCCCAGACGGGTATGGCCCTCCTATGTGTGGGCACTCATACCTCCCCGCTGTTTACAACATTTAACAGGCAATTATAGAAAGAATGATGGTTGGTACCAATTTTGGTGTCTTCCTGGATACTGAGCATGCGCAGATCCAAAAAGTATGGAGGACCAGATAGGACATTAAATTTTCGGTTTTGCATGCAAATTTTGGGGATTAGGGGACAAAATTTGTGTTTGGCCCTGGATTAATTTTTGAGTTAGCACCAGCTAGTCTGGGTCATTGGTAAGTAAAAAAAATATACAAATTACTTAGAATTTATCAATTTTGCTACCGCATGCTCTCTTTTTATAACCAATGCAAACTTAAAAAAATAAAAATTAAATAATTTATGTCTGATATTTTACTCATGTTAATAAAATTGAAAATTTTGCCCCTTGATTGCAACAAGGCTTTGCAATGCTTTAGCATTGCGAAGCAAAGCCTTCTTACGCTCAAAGAATGAAATACGCTACCACCCATACTATTCTGTAGATTATGAGGCATAAAACAAACCAAAAATATGAACTTTTGATGGCAAAGAAATAATTACAAAAATAAAAAATGACATAAGAAAAACCCGCCCACATGCAATTTTAACAAAAAATGGCCTTAGAAGCAGAAGATCTACTTTGTGGGACCTGATTGCAGAATATTTGTAATACAGTGGAACTCTGTTAATTACTGGATACAAATATTCAATTAACAGGAATTTGATCATTTTTCTGTCTTCTGGTTACAAACTGAACATTTATTCTGTTATATCTTGTTTGACAGAGCTCTTGGAGCTCTGTCAAACAAGATATGAAAGATTTAATACCTATTTTGGATGTCTTGATACTAAAAATGTCTATAAATATACGGTATTCAGTGGATGTTGGATTATTCTTTGACAGATTACAAGATGTTTTATTCAATTAACAGGAATTTACTCTATAACCAGGTCAAATTTTGTACTGAAGGTGTGTTAAATGTTTTTTGTTCAGAAATTATACTCAATTAACAGGGTTATTATCCCCTTCCACATAGTGGCGGCTGGGACATAGGAATGGGTTTCTTCCATCTGTCCATCCCTCTTGGCATCATGTCATCCATTCATCATTCTGCATTTTTTCTTATCATATTTTAAAGAAAACCACTCAAGACATTTTTCCTAAATTTGATGTATAGCTTTTTGGTGATCATATTATGAATGGGATTGCAAACCAATTTTGTCCAAGTATTTCTCTGAGCATGAGCATGAATCTTCTTGTTTGAGTCAGAATTTGTTGCCATCACATTACCATTTCTTCCCATTGGATTTCAAAGGAAACCATTCAACATTTTTTAGTCAAAATTTAATGAATGACTTTTTGGTGATATCATGAATGGGGTTGCAAACCAGCAGCAGTATCCAAGAATGTCTTCAAGAGTTATTGCTCTTGGTGGCCTTTGAATTTCTTGTCATCTCATTACCATTTCTTAGCATCACACTTCAAAGAAGTTCAGATTTTCTTTTCTTATTTTAATCTATACCTTTTTCTCTCATTGGAATGTGCTAAGACTTGACTATAAATCAATGACAAGGTGATTTGGTTTTTGTCAGCAAGACTTCCTAATGATGGCATGTTATGTGCTCATGCTCTGAGATCACAAAAGCCAGAAATAGGCCTTTAAAGGTTAAGATGTGTTTGGAACAGGTCTCAAAATTACTGTAGATATGATTTGTGTTGGCAAATGAATGCTGATGTTGAGCCCATTGGCAATTGTGGTGCTGTCGTGGAGTGATTCAAGAACTTATTGTGTATTTTCCTGGTGTGAATCCCCCTTGGGTTCTATGAGCAAATCTCAGTCAAGTCAGATACTGAATACCAAACTGATACCGTGGTATACTCTCATAAAAATGACAATACCAAACTAAAAAATCCAGTACCTCCCTTCTCTACCTACAAGTTACTATTGGTCTTGCAAGTATTTTTGCAGGCAGATGTCCACCTGTTTCATGGCAGCAAACCAAATCATATACTTACTGTACATCTCAGCACATTGTGCCTGGCACTTTTTAACCCTTTAACTGATGAAATGGCTACAACTGCCCTGCTTTATTTATACCAGTTGCCATTCATGTTTTATTATGCCCCTAACTCCAAAGGAGGATTCAGGGGTATCTAGTGGAGACCTCTGTCCATCCAGTTATCTAAGTTATTGTGATGAATTGACAGTAACATGGTCTGAGGTTTGCGGCTCAGAGCTTATGTTCAACCAAGCCAAAAATCTAAGGCCATGTTACCGTCAACTCATCACAATAATGCATATGTTCCAGTAAGACACTACCCATAGCCCAAAATCTACATCGTGAAACACAAGAGGCTTATTTACTAAACTTGTGATCGTTACAAGTTGCCTTGTTCAAGGCAACTTTTAACGATCGCAGGTTTAGTAAATAAACCTTTTGTGTACCCCATGATGGCACTGGATGAATAATTAATAAACCAGATAAATTCATTCCATCTCAGTTCAAATCGTAAATCGGTTTGTAATTTAAACAACACTTTACCCAGAACACCATTTGAAAAATCCAGAAAAATGAAGCAGCTTGGTAGTCACTCCGTTGATGAAGCAATTACGAAACGGGCGACATCATTTCAAATATTTCGTGTAGTGACGTCAGTCGGTAACATTTACTACTGGAGCCGTAAACATAAAAGAAACTATGCCAGCTATCATCCAATCAGAGGGCGAGGATTTTACTCTTATTGGAACATTATCTTATATACTTGTGTGATAACGACTGTTGTAATTCCATGTTAACTGGTTGAGGGCTAGATTATTTTTGGTGGTTTAAATTTGTTATTCAAAATTTCTTCTATTACCAATTATTGGAGAGTGCCCATAGGCACTCTCCAACAGTTTGTAATAGTACAAACTTATATAAACAAAATATTACTTGCATTTGACAGAATAGGAAACATGAGAAAGGAAAATGTTGGCTTTTGCCCTGGTACCCTCCTGTTTTATGTGTACCCATACTATGTATGGTACACAAAATGCCGGCATCCGGGGTGACCATCCATCGTTTGTCCATCCTTTGTCCATCTGTCTGTCTGTCTGTCTGTCTGTCTGTCTGTCTGTCTGTCCGTCCGGCGTCCGTATCCATTTCTTTGGCATTCACTAACTTGAAAAATATTGCTTAGATTGTCAAGTTACTTTATATTTGTGTTCAGGTTACTGATGTGCCGAGCTGTAGAGGTTTTGGTGTAAATCGGATAATTTGATCCTGAGATATTAACCCTTTATCCTTCAAATTGAAAATTCCTCCAATCCCTTTGGCATTCGATAACTTGAAAAATATTGCTTGGATTGTCTAGTTACTTTATATTTGTGTTCAGGTTACTGATTTGCCGAGCTGTATAGTTTTTGGTGTAAATCTGATGATTTGATCCCGAGATATTAACCCTTTATCCTTCAAATTGAAAATTCCTCCAATCCCTTTGGCATTCCATAACTTGAAAAATATTGCTTGTATTGTCCAGTTGCTTTATATTTGTGTTCAGGTTACTGATGTGCCGAGCTGTATAGTTTTTGGTGTAAATCGGATAATTTGATCCTGAGATATTAACCCTTTATCCTTCAAATTGAAAATTCCTCCAATCCCTTTGGCATTTGATATCTTGAAAAATATTGCTTGGATTGTCTAGTTACTTTATATTTGTGTTCAGGTTACTGATGTGCCGAGCTGTATAGTTTTTGGTGTAAATCTGATGATTTGATCCCGAGATATTAACCCTTTATCCTTCAAATTGAAAATTTCTCCAATCCCTTTGGCATTCGATAACTTGAAAAAATATTACTTGGATTGTCAAGTTACTTTATATTTGTGTTCAGGTTACTGATGTGCCGACCTGTATAGTTTTTGGTGTAAATCTGTTATTTTGATCCTGAGTCAGAGATATTAACCTTTTATCCTTCAAATTGAAAATTCCTCCAATCCCTTTGGCATTCCATAACTTGAAAAATATTGCTTGTATTGTCAAGTTACTTTATATTTGTGTTCAGGTTACTGATGTGCCGAGCTGTATAGTTTTTGGTGTAAATCTGATGATTTGATCCCGAGATATTAACCCTTTATCCTTCAAATTGAAAATTTCTCCAATCCCTTTGGCATTCGATAACTTGAAAAATATTACTTGGATTGTCAAGTTACTTTATATTTGTGTTCAGGTTACTGATGTGCCGACCTGTATAGTTTTTGGTGTAAATCTGTTATTTTGATCCTGAGTCAGAGATATTAACCTTTTATCCTTCAAATTGAAAATTCCTCCAATCCCTTTGGCATTCCATAACTTGAAAAATATTGCTTGTATTGTCAAGTTACTTTATATTTGTGTTCAGGTTACTGATGTGCCGAGCTGTATAGTTTTTGGTGTAAATCTGATGATTTGATCCCGAGATATTAACCCTTTATCCTTCAAATTGAAAATTCCTCCAATCCCTTTGGCATTTGATAACTTGAAAAATATTGCTTGGATTGTCAAGTTACTTTATAATTGTGTTCAGGTTACTGATGTGCTGAGCTGTATAGTTTTTGGTGTTAATCTGATAATTTGATCCGGAGATATTAACCCTTTATCCTTCAAATTGAAAATTCCTCCAATTCCTTTGGCATGAGATAACTCAAAAACTATGAATCTGATTGTCATGTTACTTTATATATTTATTCAGGTTACTGATGTGCTGTGCTGTATAGTTTTTTATGTAAATCTGATAATTTGATCCGGAGATATTAACCCTTTATCCATCAAATTGGACACTCCTCCAATCCATTTTTATATGTACCCATAACTTGTATGGTGTACATAATATCAGCATCCGTGGTGGCCCTCCGTCATACAGCTTTCTACTAGTTGCGTATATGGGTACACATCTGACGATTTCATCGGCCTATTTTTTAAAGAACTGATAGTTGCTTCTAGCACTCAAACAGTTAAATCACTCTATCCTCTCTGGTTAGTTGTGTAGAAGGTTATTGTTATGCAAGACTGCATTTTTTTCTTACAGATGTCCCACCTTATTACTTGTTGGTGATGATTCACCTCACATAGATAATGTTGTTGCTATGAATGGAAGATTGGATCCTGAAAAAACAGATTTTCTCAAGGTAAGACCTTTTGAATCGTCACTTCTGACCAGCTGAAGTAAACAAGCTGAGGGTTTGTCTCTGCCTTGATGTGTTAACTAAAATTTACTCCATAAAAAATAAGACAACTGGCATAACTCTTAACCCACTGAATATTTTGAAAATCTTTTCATCAAATCTAGTCATGGCTCATGTGAATTTGCCATGACTCAATTTGGTAAAAAATTCATCTAAAGTTAAGTGGAGATATTGTTGGTCAAAAAATCTTCAATTTACATGAGAGACATTTGGTTAATTGTGCCCAAATTATACTTATTTCAGTGACAAGAAGAGATTTTGCGTCCAGAGAGGAATATCTGCCAGCAGCATCCAAGGAGTTAATAATGGCATTTAGACAATTTCCGCCACTCCATATAGTTGACCAAAACTTGACAATAAACCAAGCAAAATCACCTCAAACCCCAAGAACACAGCACAAAAATTACCATACAAACTTGTTATTTTTTCACTCTCACTTGCAGGGCATTTCATAGTTATTTTGATGTTTTCCAACTTAGCATTTTCAGGCATGCTTCTTACTAAGAATTTGAGCTTGAGGTAAACAATCTTGCATCGCAAAAAGTGTATTATTATATTTTATCGCAATGGACCAATCATTTTTACATATTTTTTACATTTTGCAATGCGAAATTAAACAAAGCACATCCTGCTTTTTGTATCAGGTTATCATTTAACCCTTAAGCGCCTATACTAAGTGCCTTGGCAGTCATTTCTAGGCAAGTCTTGGCTGCCTACAGAGGCAGCCAAGACTTGACTAGAGGCAACTGCAGAGCCACTGAAGGTAGAATTTCAATATATAGCAAAAATGTATAAAAATCTCCAGGCCCTTAAGGATTAAGAGCATTTTGTCAGAAAAGATAAATATGTATATTGAGCTTTCTTTGCTCATTTAACCCTTTACCCAACGTAACGGCCAAAACCGGCCAGCACTATTCTCAAAAATCGCCAATTAATTTTCAAAATATTTTCATTTTTTGTCTCAAAAACATAGGTTATGACTCCTCGTTGGAACGAGCTCGTTGAGCTCGTTCCAACGAGGGGTCATAACCTATGTTTTTGAGACAAAAAATGAAAAAATTTAGTTATTCAAGAATTTTTTTTGCAAGTGTCGTCTGCTTTTCATGTTAGGTAAAGGGTTAACACCATTTCATCAGAAAAGGCAGATATATATTGAGCTTTCTTTAGTCATTTAACAGCATTTCATCAGGAAATCAAGACGAATATATACAGTACAAGTCAAAATAAGTTGTAGGTTAACCACTATAAACTATGTATCTTTCTCTTTAAACACTGATAAGACCAGAAGCTGACATCATTTTCACTGAGAGCTTTCCAGAAAATGATGTCAGATTCTGATCTTATCAGTGCAGGAGCAGCAGTATACTTAATTTATTGCGGTTATGCTACAATTTATTTTGACCTGCTTTCTTCATCACTATACAATAGGTCACAGCACTGAAGCAGTTAACCTCTTGACTGGCAGAAGTCCTTATTTGTGTTTTTTTCTGAAGTGTGGGTACCACAACTCAAAAACCTATTTTGTGGATATGTTTCATTTAATCTTTGAAGAGAAATTATTTTGTCTGTACGGACTTTCCTTCTTACAGTTTATGGAAAAGTGCCTTTTGGCAAACTCCTATAACTTGTACCAAGACAAAGACATGTGAACCAATTTTGATGACCAAAAATAATTTAGAAATGAACCAGTTAACCCTTTACCTAACATAAAAAGCAAACGACACTTGCGAACAAAGTTCTTGAATAACCATTTTTTTCATTTTTTTGTCTCAAAAACCAGGCCCGTCGGAACGAAATTTATATTGGGGGGGCTGATATTGCTAATTTGGGTGAACTGGCTGATACTAAATGGGTATGTGGTATCCAGATGCCGAAGGCATCTGGCGCAAGTGCTGAAGGCACGAGCTTTTTGAGGGGGGAGGGGGGTTACTCCCCCAGAAAATTTTTTTGAACAGGGCAATCAAAGGAAGCATTCTGGTAGCTTTTGAATTGCTCAAAACGTTTGCACATCAACATATGCAGGTGCATGTTATACATTCAGTGATACGTTCATAATTCTAATCCAGGGGCATAGTAAGCTAATTATATTTGGGAGGGGGGCAGGGGGGGGGGGGGTAAGACCTATATTCCCATGACGTGACGCATCATCTGAGCAGCGAGTGGGGGTGAACACGAGAGGGGGGTATCCTCCGTCTCGTTGGTGGGAGTTCGGGGGCCTCCCCCGGGAAAATTTTCGAATTTAAGATGTAAAAACGTGCATTCTGGTTGATTCTGAGCAAATAAATCGTATATTCCTATGACACGAAGCGTCATCCGAAACCGCGAAGAGGCGAGTGGGAGTGAGAACGAGAGGGGGTACCTCCCCGTCTCCTTGGTGGGGGTCCGGGAATTTTTTTAATTTAAGATGTACAAATATGCATTCTGAGTGATTCTGAGCAAATACATCGTCAATAAGGAAATACGTCAGCTCTCTGATCAATTCAGCATGATTTCCAAGCAGAATGACAGGAATAGTGAACATGCAATGAATTACCCTGTGGTTGGTTGGGGTTTAACATCACTTTCCACAATTAGGCGAAAACACGACTGTCAGTTTTATTCGTAGAAGAAAGCCCACATGGAACCCACTCAATCCAGTAATCATTAACAGCAATGTCGGAATATGGTAAGCAGTGGGCATCCCATGTGGAGAAACCACCAACCCAGCCCCCCCCCCCCCCTCCCCTCTTACGGTTCCTACGCCACTGTTCTAATATGAGTTAAATAATGTAATGTCCAGTTATATTCAGATTACATCGGTTTCTCCCATCATGGATAACCTAACGACGAAATTTGAGCAAATTATTGGGGGGGGCTGCAGCCAACCCCCCCCCCCCCCCCCCCCGGTTCCGACGGGCGTGAAAACATAGGTTATGACCCCTCATTGGATCGAGCTTGACAAGCTCATTCCAAAGAGGGGTCATAACCTATGTTTTTGAGATAAAAAAAATGAAAAAAATAATGAAAATTAATTTGCAATTTTTGTGAATAGCGCTTTGGCCGCTATGTTGGGTAAAGGGTTAAAGACCATGTTCCTGAAATAATATAAAAATGCATGTATGACCTTTCTGTGTTTTATCATCGGAGTCTGATACCATCCCATGTGGATTTTTAGTCAGCCTAACTGTTTTATTACTTCATTATCTTTATTTCTTGAGTGGTATTAATATATCAGTGTACTCCCAAGTGATGCAGATGTTAGTGAAAATATGGATTCTTCCATTTAGCTGAAAATTTTGTCAAAATCCTTGAGATATGTAGTGAAGTAGTATTACACAATCACTTAAAATCAATGTAATAAAGGTCTCACTAGGATACTGAGACTCATTACTTTTCAGTGAAGGTGATATTAAATAGCTTACTGCCAGTTAACCGTTACCTATAATAAATTGTCTAAATTCACACAAAGACCGGCAGAACATTTTTTTGTATTTTGTTTTCTAAAATATATTTATTGGAATCAGCCCATTCAAATTTATTTAACACTTTACCCAACACGAATAGCAGACTACACTTGGCACTTGAACAAAAATTGATTGAATGACTTCAACTTTTCATCTGCCTCTAAAACATAGCTTACAACCCCCTCACTAAATAACTAAAAAACTCTCTTTATAGTTCAACCCCCCCCTCCCCTCCCCCTCAGAATGAAGCTATAAGCTGTGTTTTCTTACAAACAATGAAAAAATAATAAAATTTGAATGCCCATTTTTGTGAATTGCCCTGTTTTCATCGTGTTTGGTAAAGAGTTGAATACAGTGGAGCCCACCTGATAGGATATTTCTTAGTTGGAATAACCTTATTGAATGAGTATAACTTAGAAACTCCAAACCATTTACCATACTTTCAGTACAAATTTGACCTATTAATTGCATATGGGTTAAAGAGTAACTCTTATTAATTGAATAAAAGATCTTGTAATATATTGGGAAATTACCCTGATGATAAAAAATTCCCTTCTTTATAGAACTATTTGAATGTTGTACATCTAATACAGGCATTTAATCTGTTATATCCTGTTTGACAGATCTCTATGACCTCTGTCAAGCAAGATATAATAGAATAAATGCTCAGTTTATTTTTAAAAACAGGAAATAAGGCCTCACAAAGTTTTTTATAAAATTACATGTGGGCAGTATTTTTATTTTATTTTTGTAATTATTTCTTAAAAAAAATGTTGGGGGGGTGGGGGGTGGGCTATTAAAATCGCCGGTGTCTCTGCATCCATCTATCCATCTGTGTGTCCGTCCAACTTTGGTTTCCCAATGGTAACTTTAGTTATAGTTGACTAAATCAAATGAAATTTGGTATACAGGTGTATCAACATAAAATACACGTCAAGTTTGAATGGGGGTGCGGTCCGAATAATTTTGCCAGAGTTATGCTCCTTTTTTTACTTTGAAAACACGATTTTTTTATTTTAATAGCTGTTATTGACTGAATCAAATAAAATTTGTTGTGTAGGTGTATCGACATAAAATACAGGTCAAGTGCAAATCGGGGTTTGGTCCAACATTATTTGCCAGAGTTATGTCCCTTTTTCGACTTCGAAAAATTCAATTTTTTTTCAAGGAACGTGTGGCCGAGCAGCTTTTTGTTTTAGGCTTCATAATCTACAGAATAGCATGGGTGTGGTGTATTTCATACTTTGAGTGCAAGAAGGCTTATGTGTGATATTGTACCCAAGTTAATAAAATTGATAAATTTGTTCCTGAGTGCAACAAGGCTTTTCAGTGCTTTAGCATTGCAGAGCCTTCTTGCACTCAAGGGATGAAATAGACCACTGCCATGCTATTCTGTAGGTTATGAGGCCTAAAACATAGAACAAACCAGGAACATGAACTTTTGATGGCAAAGGAATAATTACAAAAATAAAAAATAAAATAAAAAAACGCCCACCCACATACAGTTTTACAAAAAATGGCCTGAGAAACAGAAGATCTACTTTGTGGGGCCTAAATCATAATATTTTTTATTAGATAAACTTTTGTGAAATACTGAAATTTTTATTCTAATTTGAAGTTATTTATTTATTTATTTATTTATTTATTTATTTATTTATTTATTTATTGGGATTTAACGACACTTTTGACAGCCAGGGTCACCTCATGTCAGACAGTTTTACAGGTGGAGGAAGCCAGAGTACCCAGAGAGAACCACGGAGCAATGGCGAGCAACTGCCAGACTCTCCAATGTATTAACTCCACACAAGCTGGGTTAGCATTATTTGAAGTCAAGTGCACCATCAATGTGCAGTACGCCTTATTACACAGCACCACCGTGTCCCCACGTGGGCAATCGGGATTAAGTGCCTTGCCCAAGGATGCAATGCAGTTACCCCTGACAGGGATCAAACCATGAACCTTTTGCTTTGAAGTCCCAATTTCTTAACCACTGCGCCACTGCACTCCCAATTTGAAGCTATAGAAATACAGTCAAAACATCAGCTTTGTTGACAATAAATGGGAACCATTTATTAGTGCTGGTGTGTTCTCTAGAAAACACAGTTGGAAAGAAACAAACTTCAGTGATTTAAATTGAAGGATGCTCTCATCTTGCAAAAATTATGTACCAACTGGAAATTTATTTGTCGAAATCTTTCTGTATAAAATGGTCTTGGAAATTAATTTACTAAGCATTTCTCAAAATTCATTTAAAAAATTCTAAATAACACTGTATTTCTTTTTTTTAAAGCTTTATAGTATATGTTAGAGCCAGGACATAAAATTCTGGAACTGGTATTAACCTACAGATTTGTTATGTGAATTTGATAGGACTGACTGTTAGTTCATTTGGTGTTCTGCCTGATCATGTTCCTGATTTTTAAACCAAAATCTCAAATTGTTGTCAAGTTGAAATATGTGAATTCACAACAAAGGCTCTATTTGAACTAAAAGTCGTGACATCCTACATGCATTCTAAAACTAATTCAGTAACCTACATAATTGACATTGGCCAAACAAGCTGCTTCAGTGACATGGACTTTTATATTCAGTACAGTGCCGTGGATTGGTCGTAATCCACATATGGGCAGTGATGTCCACGCATGCATTTACCACATAATAAAAATCATCAGCAGCAAAATTTTAATTAATCAAGCACTGGGTTGTACCCGGTGCTTCATTAATTTTTTGATGATTATTCCTATAGTTAGTGTTTGGAAGCTAATATTATTGCATCCATGGAAATATTGCCCACCTGTGGAAAGTGACCAGTCCACGGAAGCCCAACTGTACATATATTTTTTTAAGAGTAGAAACATAAAAATACTACTTCAAATTTCCTAAATCATCAGTTGAATGACCTCTCTTGCATTTTTTTCGAAGATTGCAGATTGTGGTGGCATGCCATTAGAAGAGCAACCTGGTAAAGTATGCGAAGCTTTCAGACTTTTCTTGCAAGGACAAGGATATGGTTAGTATAGAATTTCAGTATCTGTTTCAAAAGTATTTTTAAAATTCTATTATTTTTTATCCAAAAAGCTTTTTAAAATTCTATTATTTTTTTCAGAATATATGGTTTGCATACCATTTATGCAATCTGTTCTAAGATCTTTGGATGAGTGATAACAACTCATGTTATGGTAGAAGATGGAAATTTGGAATACTTTGGGTTGAAAAAAATACAATATGGCTCATCAGATTTAACAACTTTCTTGAGCAAAACGCCAAAACCTCAAGCTACATTTTTCATGTAATACCAGGTGGTAATACAACTAAAAGTTTAATGTACTCAGTCTTGTTTGACACAGCGCTGTACAACGAGACTGTATTGGTAAAATTTCTAGTTGGATTGTGGGAATTTTTTTAAGTTTGAAAATTTGATATTAAGGCATCAGTGTGTACAAGATCAGCTGCCACTTTCGTAACCTGTATTAGAAGGCCTGCATGTGGACCAGTTCTAATTCTCTGCTAACCAGTTATAAAATTTAAACTGTGTTTGTGAGGCAGATTAATTAATATGTTCCACCTTAACCCTTAAGGGACTGGTGATTTTTAGCACAACTTGACAAAGTCAAGATAAGCTGTTGCCATCACGAAGTCTGTGAGTCTGTTCACATTTTCTTTAGCACAGGCTACACCCCATAGTTCTTCCAATCATCATGAAATTTCATATGCAGGTTCGAGGTCATGTCTAGATGAGAACGTCCCCTTTTGGTCGTGATCGGTCAACCGTTATGGCTACGCAAGCCCAAAACCTGACCTCCTTTAGCACGGTCTACAGGGCGTATTTATGAAGGGATTTCTTTGTAACATGATAGAATGACTCTGTATAATGTCTAGATGAGAAACTCCCCTTTTGGTCACGATCGGTCAACCGTGACAGGTACTCAAGCCTGAAAACCTTTAGCACAGTCTAAAGGTCATATTTATGAAGGGATTTCATTGTATCTTGGTAGAATGACTCCGTATAAGGTCTTGATTAGAACGTCCCCTTTTTGTCGCAATCAGTCAACCGTGATGGCTGCACAGGCTGAAAACCTTTAGCACAGTCTACAGATTGTATTTATGTCGGGATTTCTTTGTAACATGATAGAATGACTCAGTATAATGTCTAGATGAGAACGTCCTATTTTTGGCTGTGATCGATCTACTGTGATGGCTGCACAGGCACATGACCTATATTTGTTTAGCACAGTCTACAGATCATATTTATGATGCGATTTCTTTGTAACTTGGAATGATAACTTGGTATGATGTCTAGATGAGACAGTCCTATTTTGGTCACAATCAGTCAGCCATTACCGCCACCTGGTCATGTGACCTAGATTCCTTTAGCACTGTCTACTGGTTTTTATGAAGGGATTTCATTGTAACTTGGTAGGATAACTTGGTATGATATCTAGATGACACACTCCTAATTTGGTCATGGTCAGTCAACCGTGACTGCCGAACCATCATGTGACCTAGATTCCTGTAACAAAGTCTACGAGTTTATATTTATGAAGGGATTTCATTGTAATTTGGTAGGATAACTCGTTTTGGAATGATTTTACTGTAACTTGGTAACTTTGGTTGACATACATTAATTGTGAGGGCCACATTAACCCAGGCCTAAATTCTTGAGTGCAGTCTACGCCTCAAATTATTCTTTTTGAAAACATAGCATATAGGGAATAGAAATTAACATATTCTCAATTATCACAATTCTTGTCTTATTTCGTAATCCTTTCATAAACATTGAACATTATCCTTTTCATCAAACACTACATGCAGTTAAGTTAAGCTACTGTGTCATTGACACTTTCATTACATTTTGCTATACATTGAAAGTCTACTTCCTGTGGCTTTGCAGTTGTTTCTAGTCAAGTCTTAGCTACCAACAGAGGCAGCTAAAACTTATATAGAAACAAATTTTGAGTTTACCCAAACAATGCATGTTGGGGCACCTGTTCCTTTTCATTAAGAAGTTATCAAAGTCAGAATTAGGTCCTTAAGGGTTATGGACCTGGAGATTTTTTGTACATTTTCACTATACTTTGAAAGTCTACCTCCAGTAGCTTTGTTGTTGTTTCTAGTAAAGTCTTAGCTGCCTATATGAGCTTCAAGGTTTGCTCATATTTTGCATGCATGGCACATTATTGGCATCTGAAGTGCATGCAATTTCAGTCTTCAAAATTGGAAGCAGTGGCTGAGTTGTTTTTTCCTAATTTCTTGACTTTGTTAACAACATTACACCCAATATTTTGTATATATCTTATTCCTTGTTTCTGATTGAGTATAATTTGGTATATGATGTCACTGAAATCGGTTCCGCATCAATCCATTTTTAGTTTGAAAAACATGCATGGTTGATCATGTAGACCACATTAGTTGGTGATATATATTTGATGTACACTAACCTGGTGTCCAAACGATTTTGCATTTGAAAGAGGTGGATAAGGATCAGCACATTGTGTCGGTCTGGTAGGCATAAAAAGAAACAAATTTTACTGGAAAAAGGTGAATTTTCTTATCACCATCAACAAAATTTATTCAAACATATCTCTCTCTCTCATTCAGAAGTGCATTACATTCTCTTATCCTATCCACCAGAAGAAAATGTATGTCAAAACATGAGAATCTATTAAGCATTTACTCAAATATACTTGTACATCTCTTGTTACTAGTATTTTCTTCCATTAAAAAAATGAATATTAAAAAAAACACAATCATAGTTCTTCGATTTTAAAGCCACATCACCATTGCACTTGTAATGCTTACTGTTACGATGAGGCAGCAGCACACTTCAGTACCACCTAGCAAGCAATTAACTCTTAGCAAACGAAGCAGTTACATCCTCCATGTAATATCCAAATTAAATTGTGTAGTAGAAAAATTAGTTTTTTAAAATTGAACAAAACCATATCATGTGACCTCCTCTTTGGAACAAGTTTTTCGAGCTCATTCCAATTAGGGGGTCACGTGATATGGTTTTGTTGAATTTTTTTTAACAGTTGAGGGAAAAAGTTTTGATAGCATGTGTTTTCTTAAAAGGTTAAACTCTATTCATTAGTGCTGCCGCGGTTATCCGGATAACCGGTTAACCTGTGGTTAAAACTTTGACCAGTCAAGAAAATGTTTTAACCGGTTAACCTTACATTCACTATACTCACCGTATATGTCCATGTATAAGTCACCCCCGTGTATAAGTCGCATCCCAAACTCACACCTGAAATTCCTCCCTTTTGCCTAAAGCCCATGTGTAAGTTGCACCCCCCATTTTTAAATATATGCAGTCAAAAAGAATTAGTTGCAAGTTACATTTTGCCAATTTGGGGCAGTTTGGGATGAAACGGAAATAGGTAAGTTTTGACGAGTTACCACGTGGTGAATAAAATAAAAGAATAAAGGAAAATTATTACTAAAGATTTAAAAAATACTCGCATTTATTTGTTTTTCCTTGTTTGTTTATCACCCCAATGTCTTTCTTCATCCCTGTCAAGAAAATCCAATGCTCGATTGTGACCGAAAGCTCATAGTTTCAGAATCAGAGTACCATTTGCGCCATAACCTGTGCAGTTGTTGTGATTAAGTTGTTTTTTCCGGAATGCGAGAATGTTCCGGAAAAAACAATAAAAATACAACATATGCGCAGGTTACAGCACAAATTGTTTTCAAATTGTTGTCCCACTTAAGCATTGTTGGTGCTATTGAAACTAACTTTACCTGGTGCACGTGTGCGTAATTAATAACCGGACATAACACATCAGTGAATTGGAGTTCATGGAATAAATAAATACGTCTCTCCAGGTATTGCTGGCAAACATTTAATGTGTTATTATTTATTTTTTCGTTATTTTGATGATTTTGTATTTTTTATGGTTTCATCCATATTGGCCCCACAAACCTGTTGATTTCCGGTACACGCACTGATGTAAACACATGGGCGATTGAACAACAACGACTAAATAGAATACTTCTTTATTATTATTTATGGTCAATGTAAATAACATTGGCTGGCCCGATATAATAGTTACAGTTGAAGCAAGAACACACTACAAATATAGGTACCTTAAATGCGGTTAACCACGGTCAAACACGCTGGTTAACCGGTCAGAAAAAAGTCTTATCCATGGCAGCACTACTATTCATGGGGAATAAGCCAAATAATACAATGCGTGCACAATAATGTGAACAATAAATCATGAATTATGTTGGGACTCCACAATAGTGTGCTTCACTTCAAATGGTAGAACACAGTATACGGCATGCCTCCCATTATCAAAATTGAAAGACTGACAATCAGTCATTTATATTTGTGTAATTTTGAATTCTATTAAATAGAATGTTACCGCTTGCCTGTTATGACATCCTGACATATGGGTTGTGATTTCTTCTAAGCATTTCAGGTTCCATTTTTATCTTCCATGACATAACTTTCAACACCTTAATAGAATGTGCTCAACAAACGCATTCAAATGAAAGCAAGGCCATGGTATGTTTTCAAAGCAAAAAGTTAATAGGTAAAAACATTTGTGTAATAATTTTTGTTTCAGTGTATTTGGCTGTTCTCTTTTAAGTGAAGGTTTATTATATGTTTATCTCACAAAATTGAATACAACAGTTCTGTGAAGCCTATAGTGCGACTGTGCTATTTTTGCTGTTTGTTTTATCGCTCTCCGTCCATCTGTTGTCCATCCATTGTCCGTCAACACCATGTTTTGGTCTTCGCCTCCAAAACCACTGGGCCACTTCTAGTGAAAGTTTGTGTGAGTGATGGTCCCAATGGGGCATTGCAGTTTTGTTCAACTCAACAGGTCCAGCCCCATAGGGAGGGGGTGGGAGAAAATGCTCCAAAATATTTTTAAAATCTTCTTCTCATGAACCATTGGGTACAATGGCTTGATATTTGTTATGGAGTTTCCTTTTGAAGTGTAGAATCAAGTTTGTTCAAACGAAGTTGGTGAAGTTGGCTTTGTAATGTCCCAAAATTCCTATTTTCTGAACCGATGGTCCGATTTGAACCAAATTTGATATGTGGTATTACTGTGTCATAAGTACTTGACTCGTGCAAAAAAAAAAAAATTCTGCATCCTCATGGGAGCCCCAGGAGCTAAAAATAGAAATATTTTCAAACACCCATATTTCCCAAACCACACGGAACAGAGAGCTGTTATATGGCATGAAGCATCCTTAGGACCAGTAGAATTGAATGGTAAAAAAAATTGTCATCGTTTATGTTAGGGTGTTCTGTAGAGGGCATCGAAAAAATTCTGAGTCAGCATATTTGCAAAAATTTTTAAAAAATCTTTTCCCCAGAACCAGTGGTCAGAATCTTTTGATATTTGGTATACAGCATTTATAGGGGGGTCAGGTACAAGTTTATTAAAATAAAGCCCATTGGTTCATATTTGGGCTCAATACAGAAGCCCAGATTTTTAACCTAGGGCAATATGGGGAATATTTTTTAAAAATCTTCTTCAGAACCACCACTCAGAATCTTTTAATGTTTGGTATACATCATTGTTATAAGGGTCAGATTCAAGATTGTTCAAACCAAATTCCTAGGTTAATATTTGGGCTTCCTATGGTATCCCAAATTTTAACTTAGTTCAATATGGGGGATACTTTTTAAAAATCTTCTTCTTCAGATCCACCAGTCAGAATGCTTTCATATTTGGTATACAACATCTCTAGGGGGGGATCAGATTCAAGTTTGTTCAAATCGGGTCCCTAGGTATATATTTGGGCTCGCAATGGTAGCCAAAATTTTAACTTGATGCAATATGAGGAAATTTCTTTTAAAATCTTCTTCTTCAGATCCACCAATCGGAATGCTTTCATATTTGGTATACAACATCACTAAGGGGATCAGATTCAAGTTTGTTCAATTCGAGTGCCTGGGTTAATATTTGGGCTCCATATGGGAACCTGAAATGTAACTTAGTACAATATGAGGGAATTTATTCCAAAATCTTCTTCTTCAGATCCACTAGTCAGAATGCTTTCATATTTGGAATACAACATCTCTAGGGAAGGGGGGGAGGGGGGGGGGGAGGAGGGTAGATTCAAGTTTGTTCAAATCGGGTCCGTAGGTTAATATTTGGGCTCGCTATGGTAGCCCGATTTTAACTTAGTGCAATATGAAGAAATTTCTTTAAAATGTTTCTTCTTCAGATCCAACTATCAGAATGCTTTCACATTTGATGTGCAACATCTCTTGGGAGGTCAGATTCAACTGTGTTCAAATCGAGAGCCTGGGTTAATATTTTGGCTCCCAATGGGAACCAGAATTGGCCATGTAGTTGAAGAATTAGAAATTTTGTATTCAGTACCCTCTTGAGGTGTGTAACTAAGATTAATCCACATAGGTTGTATCAAGGGGCTTCATAGGGGAGCTCTACATTTTACATTATGATCAACTGAAGAAAAGGCATCATGCACGGACTATTTTTGTCACTCCTGAGGGGCTCAAGGATTGACAGTATATCCTATGGAGATGGATTGCTTAATGTAGACTCATTCATGAACTTTGTTTATATCGTGTTTTGTTCAAGGTGAGTGCTTCAGGTCCCATGGGGCCTCTTGTTAGCTCACCTGACTGAAAGTCAGTGTGAGCTATTGCCATCGTGTGTTAGCTTTTACAAAACAATCTTCTCCTCACAAACCAATGGCTCAAATTGAAACATATATGGGCCACATCATCTTGGGGGTATTCTGTTTTAGTTTTGTTCAAATGGGGTCTCTGCCCTTTTTGGGCGTGGTCTTATGCCCAAATATGATGAAATTCTTTAAAAATCTTCTTCTCATGAACCACAAGTGGGAGTGCTTTGATATTTGGTATGAAGCTTCCTCTGGTGTTCAAGATTAAAGTTGTTCAAAGAAAGTTGATAGGTCCATATTTGGGCTCTCCAGGGGATGGGCTCACTTTTGAGCTCCCCTGAAAATTTCTATTTCAAGAACCAATGGAACGATTTGAACCAAATTTTATATATGGCATTAGTTGACCCTAAGTACTTCATTCATGACCCCAAAATTTTTTACGGTTCCCCATGGGAACCTCTGGAGCTAAAAATAGAACAAAAATGAAAAGTCCAATATTTCCTAAACTGCACAGACAAGAGATTTTGTATTTGGTATGAAGCTTTCTTCTGAGCATTTGAAACAATTGGACAAAAAAATTGCTGGCCAATCTGTCATATGGTCTGTTTTCGGTGTTATGAAAATATGATGACTCAGCATTTTCAAACACTGAAGTCAGTGGGAAAAAGATTACATGTTTACCTTTTTAAAAATATCTTCTCCTCACAAACCAATGGCCCAAATTGAAACATATATGGGCCACATCCTCTTGGGAGTATTCTGTTTTAGTTTTGTTCAAATGGGGTCTCTGCCCTTTTTGGGCGTGGTCTTATGCCCAAATATGATGAAATTCATTAAAAATCATCTTCTCATGAACCACAAGTGGGAGTGCTTTGATATTTGGTATGAAACTTCCTCTGGCGTTCAAGATTAAAAGTTGTTCAAAGAAAGTTGATAGGTCCATATTTGGGCTCTCCAGGGGATGGTTTCACTTTTGAGCTCCCCTGAAAATTTCTATTTCAAGAACCAATGGAGCGATTTGAACCAAATTTTGTGTGTAGCATTAGTTGACCCTAAGTACTTGATTCATGCCCAATTTTTTTTCTGCGGTTCCCCGTGGGAAACTCTGGAGCTAAAAATAGTAACAAAATACAAATGCTCATATCCTCCAAACTACACTAACTAGAGATTTGCTAATTGGTATGAAATTTACTTGTGATGAGTTGAAACAGATGGATGAAAAAAAATTGTGTTGATTCTGTTTTGTGGCTTTTTTTTTTGTGCTTTGAAAAAATGATGACTCAGCACTTTTTAACACTGAAGTCAATGGGAAAAACATTAACATGTTTATTTTTCAGAAACCACTGCTCTTAAAACTCTCATGTTTGACATGGAACATCTGATGAAGGTCATTTCTGACGTGTGTTCTTACCAAGCTGTTAGGTCCCCATTTAGGCTCACATATGGAGCCCAGATTTGTAACTTAATGCACTATCGTGAAAATCCATTAAAATTTTCTCTTTCAGATCCATTATTAAGAATCTTTTCACGTACGTTAGCTTATACAAAACAATCTTCTTTTGAAAAACGTTGTGTCCTTGGGCAAGACACTTCATCCCACTTACTCATGTGTGGGCACAGGGATGCTGTGTGCTAAGGCGTACTTCATGTTGATGCTACACATGTTTTCAACCTCTGTAACCCTGTCTCTACAGAACTCTCTACAGAGAGAACTCTACAGAGACATGGGTTGTCACATTGAGGGATAACAGATGCCCACCGTTGCTCGGTGGTTCGCTCCGAATTCTCAAGACTCTTCTTCCACCCATAAATCTGTCACTGACATGATATGACCCTGCCTGTTAATGTGTCGTTAAACACCAATAAATAAAAGCTACCCTCAGATTTGTAGGCAGAGACATATGCCAGATGTGGTGTTGCTCTTGTTGCAGAATGTGTAAATTTTTCAGTGGTTCTTGAAAGTTCTTGAAATGTAAAATTTTTACTAAATTGCAGACATCATTCTTTTCAATTTCAGGCACCTGTTGTTATCCACAATTTCAGTAACCATTCATTTAGAAAAAACATTAATCATTGTTTATAAATGATAAAGAGTGTCATTGAGATAGACCCTCTGTCCTTGAATGACAATCGGCTACAACTCATTTTCATTCAGATTACATTTTCTCCATACCCATAACTCTTACAGTTTAGGACAACTTGGTCCAGGTGAGCGTTTTAGGCTCTCTTGAGCCTCTAGTTTTGTTATTGTTGTCATTTTGGATGGACTCATCTCAGTGAGTAAAGAAATTAGCAGAATTCATTTTGGATTATTATTCGTGATTTGTATTTGCAGACTTAATATTGAATTCTCTGTCTGGCTCAACACCAACTTTTACTGTTCATTTAGAAGTTATAATATTGCGCTTGGGTCAACCCAGAAAAAAAGCATTTTGGCCAAAATCCATCATTGCAAAATAATTTTGATAATTCTTAGTAGTTTATTCCTTTCTTTCTCTCATGTTTTCTTGAGGTGCAGTGTAGAAGGGAGACAACATGTTTCTAGAGTGTTATCAGAAAAAAAAAAACAGAATGGAATTTCTCTGGTGGTCTGATGACTGAATATTGTTTAAGATCTAGAAAGTTTATGTCTGGTGGAAATCCCAAATCATATCCCAAATCATGTTGTTTAGTTACAACCCCTTCTTGGCATACTTTGTATTCATTTTGTTGCTCAAGAGGAGTCAAATTGCATATCAGAGTTGAAAGTGACAATATTATTTATGAATTTATGATAGTCTAAAATGAGCGCATTCATTGTTTGCACAGTTGTGACAGCTCACACTCAGTAGAATGAAACTTTGATTTTGGAAGGCATAGTGCATTTCTCAATCAAACATGCACATGTTGAAAATGATTGTCTAACCTGTAATACAACAAATAATAAAAAACAAATAATCAATTATAAACAATATTGTGACATTACAACATTATAACCCAGTTCTTTGTGAGTTAGCAGCATCAAATGCATGTATTCATGCTCATCACTCCACACTTCATGATACGGAAGTAATCTGTGAATTTTTTGCCCAAACATGTACTTTACAGTTTGGTGCAATATCTTGTGCAGGGCTATAAACCGCCAGTGGATAGACCTCTCAATTAAACCCAGTGGTCCATTGACTGAAACTTGGCTGGTGCTTCTGTAACACAAGCTGACATTTTACTTGATCAGTGCTTTATTCTTCCTGTTTGAACCTTGGAGAATTGGGTAGTGCTGATCATCTGTGGTGAACGAGTTCAGTTTTGCTTGCAAAATAGAGACCGGTGACCTAAAGCCTGGGTGAGGGGGTCTTCTAAAGTTGATAGCAAAAGTATGAACAATTCGCAAAGCTGAACTCCTTACTTATGCTGTGGTCATGATATAGTATAAAGTTGAAATTGACATTAACCCTTTACCCAACATAATGACCAAAACCAGCCAGCACTATTCTAAAAAATCACTAATTAATATTCATTATTTTTCCATTTTTTGTCTCAAAAACATAGGTTATGACCCCTCATTGGAACAAGCTCGTTCCAATGAGGGGTCGTAACCTATGTTTTGAGACAAAAAATGAAAAAAATTAGTTATCAAGAATTTTTTTTGCAAGTGTTGTCTGCTTTTCATGTTATTAAAGGGTTAAACACTAATACATGAACAAGTAATTATCAACAAAAAGTCTAACTCCTGAACAGAGTACGGTAGAAGTTGGCATTGTGCAATTTAGTCTGCAAATCAAGAATGTTAATCTTACAGCAATTTTGCAAACTTTTTTATCCATTGGGACTTGATGAATCCATCCAAATCAACAGCAATAAGAAAAACAAACTTCAGAAATAGCAAAGTGGCATGATGCTTGATTGGATACCTTAATTGAATGACCCAGGCAACTACATGTAACTTCCAAACACTGAACTATTCACTCACTATACCTTCAATTTGACCTGTTAATTTCTTGTGAGTAAACTCGTACTAATTGAGTATAATCTTGTCAAGTCTATCAAAGAATTAACTCTGATAACCATGAAATTTCACACATTTATAACTCTCTCACCTCAGTATATACAATATAGGCACTTAATCTATTATATCATGTTTGACAGAGCTTAACAAGCTCTGTCAACTGAAATATATTAGAGAAAATGCTCAGTTCATCATTAGAAAGCATGAAAATGGCTAAATTCCTGTTAATTGAATACTTCTATTAATTGAATATTTATTATTAGCAAAGTGGCTATTCAGTTAACCCAAAAGGGCCCGGAAAATTGTCCTGAATTCACACCTGACCACAGCCTGTACACATCCGGTGGCTTAACAGTAATTTCTAGGAAAGTCTTGGCTGCCTGTTAAGACAGCCAAGATGTGACTAGAAACTGCTGCCTATGTAATTTGTTTATTGTCAACAAGACCTACTCATGATAGCATGTTAAGGGCACCTGTTCTGAGGTTGGAAATATACCTTTAATGGTTAACAAGGTTTCACTGTACCAGTACTTTGTCATTAGCGAAAGATAAAATTGTTTAATAAATTTTGTGCATTTATACTGCTGGGTTATTAATTATTATGGTAAAGAATTATTGATGAAATTATAATGAATGACAGGTTTTTTAGCTTAACTTGGCAAAGTCAAGATAACCTATTGCCATCACGCAAGCGGAAGTCTGTGAGTCTGTTCACATTTTCCTTTAGCACAGGCTACACCCCGTAGTTCTTGTCCGATCATCACAAAATTTCATATGCAGGTTTGGGGTTATGTCTAGATGAGAACGTCCCCTTTTGGCCACGATCAGTCAACCTTGATGGCTGCCCGAGCCCAAAACCCGAAAACCTTTAGCACAGTCTACAGGTCGTATTTATGAAGGGAATTCATTGTAACTTGGTAGGATGCCTCTGTATAATATCATGATGGGAACGTTCCCTTTTGGTCATGATCTGTCAACCGTGATGGCTGCCCAAGCCCAAAACCCTAAAACTTTTAGCACAGTCTGCAGGTCATTTTTAATATGGAGGGATTTCTTTGTAACTTGGTAGGATGACTCCGTATGATGTCTAGATGAGAATTTCCCCATTTGGTCGCGATCTGTCAACCATGACGACTGCCCGAGCCCAAAACCCGAAAACCTTTAGCACAGTCGACAATTCGTATTTATGGAGGGATTTCATTGTAACTAGGTAGGCTGACTTCCTATAATGTCTAGATGAGAACGTCCCCTTTTGGTCGCGATTGGTCAACAGTGACGGCTACAGGGGCCCAAAGCCTGAAAACCTTTAGCACAGTCTACAGGTCATATTTATGAAGGGATTTCATTGTAACTTGGTAGGATGACTCCAGATAATGTCTAGATGAGAACGTCCCCTTTTGGTTGCGATCATTCAGCCATGACAGCTGCCCGAGCCCAAAACCCGAAAAACTTTAGCACAGACTACAGGTCGTATTTAAGATGGGATTTCATTGTAACATTGTAGGATGACTCAGTATAATGTCTAGATGAGGACATCCCCTTTTGGCTGTGATTGGCCAACCGTGATGGCTACACAGGCCCGAAGCCCAAAAACCTTTAGCACAGTCTACAGGCCGTATTTATGAAGGGATTTTATTGTAACTTGATAGGATGACTCGTTTTGGAATAATTTCACTGTAATTTGGTAACTTTCGTTGACATACTTTAACTGTGAGGGCCACATTCATTAACTGTGAGGGCCACATACATTAACTGTGAAGGCCACATTAACCCACCTCTCAATTCTTTAGTAGTAGTAGAGTCTACATCTCATATTATTTTTATTGAAAACATAGCATACAGGGAACAGAAATTAACATATTCCCAATTATCACAGTTCTTGTCTCATTTCATAATCCTTTCATAAACATTGAACATTATCCTTTTCATCAAACACAACACACAGACAAGTTAAGCTACAGTGTCATTGACATTTTCATCCAGTATATCTTGTGTTTTCCTATCACCATTAAAAAAAAGAGCTATCTCCAAAATGCTTGTCTTGCGGAATTTCAAATGCATTTTGTTTAAGTTGCAGTTAGGAAACAGAAGACTAGATTGCTAAATTATTTCATGTTTTTCTGTTGTCTACCTATTTCTTGTCTGTTTCTTGCTTTTTTCTGCAATATTGTCATTAAAATATCTTTTTCTGTGATTCTTACAGTCCCAACAGTAGTCTCGTCAGTGAGTATGTGAATCTTAACACTCATACTGGTAAACAAAAGTGTGTGACAATTTTGATGTACAATGTATTTATCTTACAACAAAAACTTATTTCCCCCAATACAAGTAAAAACATCTAGACAAAATACAAATCTGTATTGAGGGTAGCAACCACCGCACGTGTGATCATTCAATTCAGAAAGAGAACAGTGTTTACTTGCACTTGATTGGCATCAAAAATTATTACACATGTTGAGGTGATTTTTAATAACAGTAATTAAATGATAAATAAATAACAGCTCAACAAAATAAATTGGACGAGGTCATTTTTGCCATGAGGTGTTTTTATAGGCATACCATGCGTTAAACATGAAAAATAAAACAAAGAAACACAGTGTTACGTCATACACAGCACAAGAATGCAATACCATGATCTTCATTCATGAAAAATCAACTCATAGACACTGAATGATTGCCAAAATATATGCGAACAAGTCAAGAATGGGGCGAATATTGCAAGATAAATTGGTTGTTACCACCAAGAGGTTTCACAGATGGTGTATTGAAGTCTTGCCCTCACCTCTGGGTCAAAAATAGACTCGTCTTTATGAACTCGTCGATACCTCAATAACCTTTATGTATGAAATCAAATTTTGAGTGTAATAGAATTTTAATTTTGTTTTCCTGTTTTGAGGGGAATGACAGAATTCTAAAAATACTAAATATTCAAAAAACTCTGAAATAATGTAATTATCGGCAATTGTATTGTTAACCCTTTACCTAACATGAAAGGTAGATGACACTTGCGAACAGAATTCTTAAATAACTAAGTTTTTTTCATTTTTAGCATCAAAAATATATCTTATGACCCCTCATTAAAACGACTAAAACCAACTGCAAATATTGGCTGTTGAGATGCTGTAATATAATATGCCTTTGAAAATGGTACTCAAGCCCTTTCCGGCAGTATATCAGATCAGATCATATCTTCAGCTTCTATGACAAGATTCTGTAAAAAAAAAACGGGCAAAGTCATTTAAAAATGGAGTGGGCTAGGAACAAGGCACCTCTATAAACATGCCTGGATGTTAAGTTGCAGCTACATGTGAGCACTTTACAAAAATGTAATGGTGTGATGTATTGAACTCGCTTAACTCTGAACACCGCTAAGTATTTTTTAAATATTTTTCATCAAACCAAGTCATGCTGTGAAGCATTAATTCAGTAGATAGAGAAATCCTGGCCTGGGCAGGAATACTCGCCAGAAACATACAAGGAGTTAAGGGTCATTGTTCTGATTGAACAGAAAAGTTTGTGTCCAAATGCCCTGAAAAATGTCATACAAAAAGGTCATCTGACTTATCAGTTAGGAAGATATTCAGTTTATGGAAGCTTGAAATTACGAGTCATATACATGTATATTGTATCGCCAAAAAAATTCATTGCAGTATTTTGGAGTTTCTTCCACTGAACTGCCTCTGGTAATCCTGGAATGATACGAGATATTTAGTGACTATTGGTTTGGTCATCGCTCTGACACAGTTAATTGTCTTAATTAGTGCTTTAAAATCACTTTTAGTACTTGATTGGAATGAATTGGAGGCTTGTACAATACCGGTAGCTTGGTAACAGTGACCAGCCTAGAGGGCAAAGTGGGCGATATCTTTGCCTTGGCACTGCTCACTTTGCCTAATTTATTATACCCCGGCTTGAAAAGTTGGCGGGATATCTAGTGGAGACCTCCGTCTTTCCGTCTGTCCATCCACCCATCTGTACCAACTTTTTACCTTGTATCTCCGCCACTTCTACTATGATTTGAATGATATTTGGTGTTGTGATAGAGCATCATGGGGGAACGATACCTGTGTAGCATTACTTTCTTCCACTCATTTTTTCCAGTTTTATGGCCCTTTTTCACTCTTTCCACTTAGAAAATGTTTGACGGTTGGGGCATTTGCACATGCTTTGCGTTGCCCCGCTTGTATGTTTGGGCAAAATCAATGTTGCCTTGTGATTTTGAGAAGCTTCTATTGGAAAAGTGGTTTATCTTGTGGTATTTCAATGCAACCTTTATATTTACTGTTCGGTGACAAAACAAAGGACATACAAACAATTTGATACTCTAATTTATGTTTGTTTGTGAAAGAACAGATTATAAGCATAAAAAAATAAAACTGAAAAAAAAAATATTCTATAAAAAACGAACCTCTTCATTCGAAGTTAGGAGAGACATAAGACACGGGTGAAAACATTGGAGTGAGTAACCAACACAGGTGATATTCGTATATCACAACTTCAATACAAGTTATCAAAACCACAAGAGATATGATTTGTGTTGTGTTTCTTTTATTTCACTGACATTTGATGCAGGATCTATAAAGACACCTAGGCAGTTTTTATGTGTATCTTGAAGCGATAACTAATTATTGAATAAGCACAACAATTGCATATTATCCTTCAAAACTATGGTAAGAGCTGAGCGACTCCTCAAAAATATGGAAATGTTTATTTTCACTAAAATGTAGCTTTTCTTGTCAATTTTTCCATCTTGACAACGCTCCAAAATCTCACTGACAGAACAGGGCAGATCCCACCAGTTCAGGAGCCATGGTCTGAAATTGGAGAGGTAGGGGGGGGGGGGGGGGAGAGGACCATGCCAGTGAAGAGGGGGTTGAATCTCAGGATAAATGCTTGTACTGAGCACAGGAAATCATAAAATTTATTTTCAAATTTGTGGGTGGGAGGAGCAAGTGGGTTTTGGGAGGGAGGGAGAGGGGGGGGGGTGCTCTGTAGGCACCCCATGGCTCCACCGCTAGATCCCACTAACTTGATTTAGAGTGTTTGACAGGTCTGTTGACGAATTTTAAAATACTAAATTAAATTCTCTACTCAGCATTTCTTTCTTTAAAAATTTCCTTTCTTCCTTTCTTTGCTTCTCTCTATTATGCTAACAAGGGGAAGTCACTTCTCCCTAAAGTTCTCTCCACTGCTTGGTAAGTCATTTTTGAGAGTGTCTCCCCTATTTTGGCATTTCATCAACAAAAGCGAAGCTGATTTATTAAGACCTTCTAATGCCTGGGCAGTTTAACCCTTTAATAATGCATACAATATAATTTTTTTCTCTCTCATGATTTTCACAAAATTTAAATGCAACCTTATCAGGCCCCTCCCCCCCCCCCGCACCCCATTGGAACAAGAGCTTGTTCCCATGAGGGGTCATAAGATACTGTTTTGTTGAAATGTTTTTAAAAACTTGTTTCATGTGCTCAGTTTGTAAACTGCACAAGCAGATCCACCCAATTTGTTAGGTGAAGGATTTATAAACTATTGTCTCCTGATCATCTTTACTTTAATCTTGATATATTCACAATATAGCCCTAGATAAAGAAACAGACCTCACACCCCAATAAATATGCAAATTTCCTCAAGGAAGTTTTTTGAAAGATTGATTGCATAGGATTATGATCATTATTTTGACATAACATTGGGCAACTTTTGGATTCTGCCACAAATCTGCATTTTATATTAAAACTTATTACATTCTCTGTTTTATTGATAAAATAGTACCCAGTCACCAATGCTTGGGAGGTGCCA
Organism: Pictodentalium vernedei; assembly: GCA_031216915.1. NCBI lineage: Eukaryota > Metazoa > Mollusca > Scaphopoda > Dentaliida > Dentaliidae > Pictodentalium > Pictodentalium vernedei. The sequence goes on along the minus strand of CM062295.1, from coordinate 547,871,908 downwards.
ACCCTCTGTAAAATGGGCAACATGGCTTATTAATGCTCACCCCTGGTCTTGAGTTGATACTCATGTTGTGGTCATGATTAGCCATTGTGCAAAAATATGTGACCTTAAACACCAATAAATAAATAAATAATAACTAATTACATTCAAATGATAAATTTGTCTTTTCAGTTCTCAGGCTGTTTGAAAACTGCCAAAACAAATCTTATGATTAAATTTATCTTTCTCCATGTTGATGTTTTTTCGGCCGTGTCAGATACTTTTAAAACCCCAAAGTCATCAGATTAATTTTATGCTAATAAGTACTGTATATACATATACAGATTTTAGCTCACCTGAGCAAAGCTCAAGGAGAGCTATGCTAATCACTTTCTGTCTGTAGTCTGTCTGTCATCGTCCGTTCGGCATAAACTTTACATTATCGACTTCTCACAAACTCCTGGACCAACTTAAACCAAATTTGGTGGTCATATTCCTCATCATATGTCAATTCAGATTTGTTCAGATAAAGTTGTCAGACTCACAGGGGACCCCACATGGGGCATAACTCTGATAGCACCCATAAATTTGTTCAAAAATTTAAAAAATCTTCTTCAGATCCACCAGTCAAAATCTTTTCATATTTGTTATACAACATCTCTAGGGGGCTCAGATTCAAGTTTGTTCAAATCAGGTCCCTGGGTTAGTATTTGGGCTCTCTATTGGAGGCCAAAGTTTAACTTGGTGCAATTTGAGGAAATGTCTTTAAATAAAAATAAATATTGTTGAAATGTTGGAGGCCAAAGTTTAACTAAGTGCAATTTGAGAAAATTTCTTTAAAAATCTTCTTCTTCAGATTCACCGGTCAGAATGCTTTCATATTTGGTATACAGCATCTCTAGAGGGGTCAGATTCAAGTTTGTTCAACTCGGGTCCCTGAGTTAGTATTTGGGCTCTCTATTGGAATCCAAAGTTTAACTTGGTTTAATTTGAGGAAATTTCTTTAAAAATTTTCCTCTTCAGATCCACCAGTCAGAATCCTTTCATGATTGGTATACAACATCTGTAGGGGAGGAGGGGGGACAGATTCAAGTTTGTTCAAGTTGAGTCCCTGGGTTAATATTGGGCTCCTACAATTTTAACTTAGTGAAATATGCGGAAATTTCTTTAAAAATCGTTTTCTTCAGATGCACCAGTTAGAATGCTTTCATATTTGGTATACAACATCTCTAGGGGGGTCAGATTCAGGTTTGTTCAACTCGGGTCCCTGAGTTAGTATTTGGGCTCTCTATTGGAGCCCAAAGTTTAACTTGGTACAATCTGAGGAAATTTCTTTAAAAATCTTCTTCAGATCCACCAGTCAGAATCCTTTCATGTTTGGTATACAACATCTATAGGAGGGGGAGGGGGGCAGATTCAAGTTTGTTCAATTTGAGTCGCTGGGTTAATATTTGGGTTCCCTATGAGAGCCCAAATTTTAACTTTGTGCAATACATGGAATATTCTTTAAAAATCTTCTTCTTCAGAGTTACCCATCAGAATCCTCTCATATTTGGTACACATCATCATCTCTAGTGGGGCCAGATTCAAGTTTGTTAAAATCGAGTTCCTCGATTAATATTTGGTCTCCCTATAGGAGCCCGAATTTTAACTTGGTGCAATATGAGGAAATTTCTTTAAAAATCTTCTTCTTCAGATCCACCAGTCACAGATATCTCATATTTGGTGTACATCATCTCTGGGGGGGGGGGGGGGGGGGGGGGGGGGGCAGATTCAAGTTGAGTCGCTGGGTTAATATTTGGGTTCCCTATGAGAGCCAAAATTTTAACTTTGAGCAATACGTGGAATATTCTTTAAAAATCTTCTTCAGATTTACCCATCAGAATCCCCTCATATTTGGTACACATCATCATCTCTAGTGGGGCCAGATTCAAGTTTGTTAAAATCGAGTTCCTCGATTAATATTTGGGCTCCCTATAGGATCCTGAATTTTAACTTAGTGCAATATGAGTAAATTTCTTTAAAAATCTTCTTCTTCAGATCCACCAGTCACAAATATCATATTTGGTGTACATCATCTCTAGGGGCGTCAGATTTTTGTTCAAAACGAGTTCCTTGGTTAATATTTGGGTTCCCTATAGGAGCTCGAATTTTAACGTAGTGTAATATGAGGAAATTTCTTTAAAAATCTTCTTCTTCAGATCCACCAGTCAGAATCCTTTAACATTTGGTATATACATCATCTCCGGTGGGGGTGGATGGGGGGGAGGGGCTTGGTGGTCTGATTCAAGTTTGTTCAAATCGGGTCCCTGGTTGAAAATTTGGGATCTGGTTCAGACTTTTGGAGCAAAATTCGAAGAAAAAATATTTTTGTGATTTTTATGCGTTTTCAATTTGGAGATGAAAAAACAAATTTTAGTCTGAAAATTTTGGGTCTGGTTCTGATTTGGAGAAATGTTTTTTCCGTTTTTTATGCATTTTGTTCCATTTCGAGATGAAAAGAAAAAAAAAAATTAGCCTGAAAATTTTGGGTCCAGTTCAGATTTGAAACTTTTTACCAAAATTCGGAAAAAAATGTTTTGGGGATTTTTTATGTGTTTTGTTCAATTTTGAGGTGAAAAAAAAAAAATTTATAACCTAAAAATTTTGGGTTCGGTTTTGACTGAAATTTCGGAGCAAAATTCGGGAATTTTTTTTTTTTTATTCTTTTAAAAATCGAGTTCCTAGATGAATTAGAGTTGTTTTATTGGAAAATGTTCTCCCCTTCTTTTTTCTTTTTTGTCCGGGGGGGGGACAGTTAGGTGTAACAAAATGTTTGGCTGCAAAATATATTTTGAAAGATTTAGAGTGATAAACCGCCCAGCCCTACTGAATTTTAACTTAGTGCAATATGAGGGAATTTCTTTTAAAATCTCCGCCAATCAGAATCCTTTCATATTTGGTACACAACATCTCCAGGTGTGTCAGATTCAAGTTTGTTCAAATTAATATTTTGGCTCCCTATTTGAGCCCAAAGTTTAACTTTGTGTAATGTGAGGGCATTTCTCTAAAAATCTTCTTCAGATCCACCAGTCAGAATTGTTTCATATTTGGTATATAACATCTCAAGGGGGATCAGATTCAAGTTTGTTCAATTTGAGTTCCTGGCTTAATATTTTGGCTCTCTGGTGGGGGGTGGCAGGGGGGGGGGGGGGGGACATGTTAGGTTCAGGTTTGCTCAAATCCATTCCTTAATGGTTTTCCATAAAAATTTGCCTTTCATGACTTCATTACTTTGTAGTGTTCATGAACCATGTCTAACTGAATTTGACCCCAAATAGTTCTTTTAACCACTTTGGCAGATGAGTGATTAAGGCCCCTTGGGGCCTCTTGTTTCTGTAGTGTGGGTACCACAACTTAAGCATCCAAATTCTGTGGATGTGCTCATTATTATCTTTGAACTGAAATTACTTAGTCTGTATGGATTTGCTTTGTTACAATTTATGAGATCGTGCCTATAGGCACTCTCCCATAAATTGCAACATAGCAAAAACATGAGTACCAATTTTGACATCCAAAATTAATTCAGCACTTTACCTGTTAAGGCAGCCAAGACGTAACTAGAAATCACTGTTAAACAGGACAGGACTGGTGGAAATTCAGGACACTTGTCCACCCCTTCAGGGCTAAAACAAAATTTTTATAGTCTTGAAAGTGCTTGATAATAGGGCTTCCTTTTAAAAACAAATGTAGCATAAAGTCCTTGAAAAATATATTAAAGCTTTTAAGTTGGATAATTTTAGTCAACAGGGACTGTATCAGGGTCATACAGGGAAGATGATTCTTGGCTAATTTTGATCAACAGTCCAGTACCAGGGTTCGTACAGGTAATTGAAAAATCTTAAAAATGGAATTTTCTTGGAAAAAATCATGGAAACTTTACGAAAATATATTTATGTAATTACTTGTGTCATTTTGGTTAAAAAATATGTTTTGAGTTTTGATTCGATGAACTTCTTTAACCCTTTACTAAACAAATCAGCCACCACTTTCCACCTAATTTCCAAATTGAGCAGTTGAAAAAAAAAAAAATTCTTAAAAAAATTTTGTAATAAAAGCCGATCATATGACACCTCTTTGGCATGGGGTTATGTTCAGATGTCACATGATAGGTTTTTTTTTTTGATTTTGTGAAAAATATGAAGGAAAAAAACAAACGAAAATAACGAATTTTGATATTGTTCATTGGTCAAAGGGTTAATTACAGACTGTCATTTTTGTGTGTTTTGTTGCGTAAATTGCATTTTTTATCCACGGAAATATTACCGGTATCTGACAGATCATTGGGAAGCTCGTTGGGAGAGCATACCGAAGATCAGTGTCAAGCATAGATATTATTGGTTTGGAATATATCGGTTAAGTTTTTCACTTGGGATGTACACAGTAATCTGCTATAAATAACTTGTTTGACAAGTGTCTTGGAAAGTGATTGATATTTCCCTTGAAGAGTCCTTGATTTTCTTTCTCGGGGATTTGTCAACTCTGTACAGAAGCTTGGATTCTATTGAATGCTTCGGACCTTAGTTTACCAGTGTGAGTGTCAGCTTTATGTGTTGTGTCCATTTCTTTTACTACTCAGTGTTTTTCATATCATATAGATATTTCACTTTCACAAACTTTAGTATTTTATGAAATATGCAACTTTTTTCTTTTATTTTTCATCCTTTGAAGCATTTAATTAAATAAGCATTTAAATTAACTGGATGTATGTGTTTGTAATTATATTTGTGATGTAAACTGCTTAAATGCTGTTTGTTTACCTATTCTGGGTTCCTGTGGGGTTTGAATCAAGGAATGGTTTTGAATTTGACTGAGGGTCAATCAAGGCTTTGAAATCATGTAAAATGTGTTAGGAATAAAAATATTGATGAAGAACATAATCCTAACTATATAGCTTTTTAAGCCAGAGTTCTTGAAGGCATTGTCCTAACTAGGGTTCCCAGACTTTATTTCCTCCCCTCACTTCCTTTTTAGGGAAGTGGGAGGAGGGGGGTAGAGACCGGAGGTCCTAGTTAGGATAATTGAAATTAGGGCCTTGAGAATCTTTGAATTTGTCTATTGTAGGGCCTTGAAAAATGATGAAATATATCAAGAAACTACCTTCAAGAGTCTTGAATTTTATCAGTTCTTTCCTGCAGGAACCCTTGTAATGCCCACTTTTGAAGTAACTGACCACTTTTGTAGTTGCTCACCACTTTTGAAGTAAAATTTGACCACTTTTGAAGTAGCTGACCACTTTTGTAGTAACCGTCGCCCACTTTTGAAGTAAAATGAGGTCTCCACTTTTGCAGTAACCATCGCCCACTTTTGAAGTAAAAAAACAAGGTCACCACTTTTGAAGTAATATTTGACCCCTTTCCCATGTTCGTTGAACTCAGAACATTTTTACCCAATTTTTTTTTTCATTTTTAGCTCAACTTTGACGAAGTCAAATTTGAGCTATTGTCATGGCCCGTCGTCCGTCTGTCCATCCGTCCATCTGTCCGTCTGTCCGTACGTCAACAATTGGCTATGGCTCGGGCTAGAGGTCGTATTTATGAACCGATCTTTACGAAACTTCTTGTGTACCTTTGTTATGACCCTGGGATGGGAATGAGTGTTTTTAGGTGTGGTCCGAAATTCAAGATGGCTGCCAGCGGCCATTTTGTACCGATGATGCAAAAATCAGTTTTTTGTACAGAACTTCTGTATGAAAGTTCTGATTTGAATAAAGTTTTGTATAAATGTTTAGTACCATGGGATACATCACATATAATACGGGTTTTTTTCTCGTGCGTAAATTATGCAAATTAGACTGACTTTGATTTATTTAGTGTTACTTTCAGAGCTGTAAGTGCCAAGCTGCTATGGCTCGGGCTAGAGGCCGTATTTATGAACCAATCTTTACGAAACTTCTTGGGTACGTTTGTTATGACCCTGGGACGGGAACGAGTGTTTTTGGGTGTGGTCCGAAATTCAAGATGGCTGCCAGTGGCCATTTTGTACCGATGATGCAAAAATCAGTTTTTTGTACAGAACTTCTGTATGAAAGTTCTGATTTGAATAAAGTTTTGTATAAATGTATAGTACAATGGGATACATCACATATAATATGGGTTTTTTCTCGTGCGTAAATTATGCAAATTAGACTAACTTTGATTTATTTAGTGTTACTTTCAGAGCAGTAAGTGCCAAGCTGCTATGGCTCGGGCTAGAGGCCGTATTTATGAACCAATCTAACTTCTTGGGTACCTTTGTTATGACCGTGTGACGAGAACGAGTGTTTTTGGGTGCAGTCCCAAATTCCAGATGGCTGCCAGCAGCCATTTTGTACCGACGATGCCGAAATCTGTTTTTTGCGCAGAACTTCCAAATGAAAGATCTGATTTGAATAAATTTTTGTATGAATGTTTAGTACCATGGGATACATTACATATATTACAGGTTTTTTTCTTGTGCGTAAATTATGCAAATTAGGCTAACTTTGATTTATTTAGTGTTACTTTCAGCACTGTGAGTGCAAATCCCAATACGGCTCGGGCTAGAGGCCGTATTTATGAACCGATCTTCACGAAACTTCTTGGGTACATTTGTTATCACTGTGGGACGAGAAGGAGTGTTTTGGGGTCCAGTCTGAAATTCAAGATGGCCGCTAGCAGCCATTTTGTTCAAAATTAAGAGCAATCAGATTTTTGCGCAGAACTTCCAAATGAAAGATCTGATTTGAATAAATTTTTGTATGAATGTTTAGTACCATGGGATACATTACATATAATACAGAGTTTTTCTCGTGAATAAATTATGCAAATTAGGGGGCCGGGTGGGACTTAGAAAATTTTGGACCAAAATCTGGAAATTAGTTTTTTGTGTTTTGATGCATTTTGGTCAATTTTAAGAAGAAGAAGAAAAAATTTTAGTCTGAAAATATTTTGTTTGGGACTGAAAATTTCCACACAAAAATAATAATCTACAATGATTGGTCTTAATCTGTAGTCCATTACAGTCACCTTGTAATTCTTTTATTATTGTTGACTGGGCCAAAACAAATACTAATTCCTGTCATATTCATTATTCAGTTGTCTTGGTCACAGCAAGTACTAATTCCTGTCATATCCAAGTTGAGCTACAGAGTCATTGACTCTTTCATTTTTTTTGGCACGAAATGGTCTATTTGAAATCAAATCGTAATGCTTGCGCAAAACTGACCCGACCTTCCACCTGTCTCGGCACTAAGTAGGCTGTTGCAACTTTCCGATCCAATTTTTAGCTCACCTGAGCGAAGCAAAGGAGAGATGATAACGCTTTACATTTTTCTTCAGAGCCACTGTATTGAAAATGCAGAAACGAAAACTTTCAACAGTTAAGGATGGTATGATGAACGTCCTGCACCATTTTTGACCCATGCAATGAAATGGAATAGAACTATCTATCTGTGTATCAGTTACAACTTTTCATTTTATTAGATATTTCATTTTATTAGACTGACATTTTTACAGTTGTTGGAGATGTCATACTGAAGATCCTGCACCTCGTTTTGACCTCTTACCTATCAATATGGCCATACAGATATGAATGTAACAGAAGTATTCGAAGTCTGTTTATTTTAAGGTTGAAAGTTTCAACAGTGGTTGGTTCTCTACCACTTTAGAATCCTTTGCTTATCAATAGAGCCATACAAATGATATGGATGTCACAGGTATTTATCATTTGCCCCTTCTTTGAGCTGGTTCATTCAATCATGCTGAAATTTTCACCAGCTGTTCCGATGATCCCTTTAAATACATCCATACATATATAGATTACCAGAAGATATATACACAGCTGCTCTTTTCGTCTATGTGACAAATTTTCAAGCGAGTGGTTAAGCCCCCCCCCCCCCCCCCTTTTCCCCACCCATGGTGGGGCAGGGGGGCTTTTGTTCTATTTCAATTTTTAATAATTCGCTCTGGCCCAAATTGTGTTATCACCAGGAATTTGCCCCTATCGGGTTTTCTCTTCCAGACTATATGAAACTTGACCGTGCAATCGTTTAATTGAACAATGTACCACTACCTAGAGTAGGGTGTAGTTGTCTGGTCGAGTGGTATAGTCAGGATCGAATACTGGGCCAAATGGTAGTGGGATTTGATCTTGGGATCACATAAACGAATGAGTGGTGGAACAGTAGCGGGGAGCATATGGGGCTATGCCTCCTAAAACCTCACAACCCTCCTCCCTTCACAACTTACATCATTTTCTCAGCTCATGTATATTAAGTTATATAAGAATATTAAAATTCCTATCACGACCCAGATAGCACGATTTTGTGTATATTTAAAAACATTTCCCTCAGTAGGACCCCCAACGGCTAGTCTCGGTAAGACTACTTACCATCTTAGACCTACCTGGACGCTGCCCAGGTAGTCCTATGCTCGTAAGTAGCTTTACTGAGAATCGGGGTTTATGGTCAACCCGAAAGATATAACGTTTGAAAGGTACTAAACTATATATGGCAAGCAAGTGGCTCTCGGATCCTTCCTTCTCTTCAGCACTTCCGTCTTTATCCTTTCAGTCATTTTCTGGACCCCTTGCCCTCAGAAAGTACCTGTACCTCTTACCTTTGAATTCCTGGCTCCGCCACTGGTGGGATGGGGTGTTGGGCAACTAAGTCGCGAAGAGTGATTGGAACGGGGAAGGGGATGGTATATTTGGGTAGGGTCACGACCGAAATAAGTGGGTAGTGGCTCACCAAACCACGACAATTCGGGTAGAGTGGTAAAGTCAGGTTGCTGGTCAAGTACTGGGTCGAATGCATACATGTAGTTTGGGTTGGGCAACACGTGAAATATGGGAGTTTCAGTCGGGTCAAATATGTTGTGGGATTGGAGGGGAAGGGGGGGGGGGGGGGGGGGGTGTTGGCCATCAGGTTGTCAGAGTTGTGTGTTGTCACTTGATCGTTGTGGGGTATAAGTTTTGGGTTGGGTAACATATATGCGGCAGAGGGGTTCAAGATCAATGGGTGGGTATGCAGAGATAGTGGACTACTTGGTCTTTGATGGATTCGATGGTTCACAGGAACAGGTCGGGTGACTGTGTCGCCCTTGGAATGAATTACTGGGGCGGTACATCATGTATGAAGGTAGGCATTTTATGTTACTGAGACGTGTTGGATCACTGGATTGAGTCGGAAGACAAGGGTGTGAAATTACCAGGACAGGTCGGGCGACTCGGTCGGTGTGGAGGACGGTCTCCAAATTCATAGGTGCGGGTGTTGACAACCGGGTTGTGAATTGTCTTTGGGATGTAGGTGACTGTTTTTTCAGGCCTGAGGCTAATATGGCCACCCCAGTGGGAAATTTTGGCCTCTTATTTCTAGAATGTGGGTTCATTTTTCATACAAAATTTAGGTTTTTAGGTCATTTCCCCAATATTTTCGGAAATTTTCAAAAGTCACCCCCATTCCTTTCTCAGTCAGTCGTTGGGAACAGTCTGCCTTCGAGCCCATGTATTATACTTGGGTTGGGATGGAATCTCTGAAAAGGGTCAATGCAACTGACCAGTGGATCAGGAAGATGATGTGATCGGGTCACGTTGACTGGATTTTTGTTATGAGAGCATCGCATCGTTAGTATGTTGGATCGCCGGGTAGACTACTGCGTGGATCAAACTTCTTACTCAGGTAACACATGGAAAGAATGGTAGGGTTGTGTCGTGTTGAGCCACAGAGTTGAAGGAGTTGTGTGGTGAGATCACTCTCTCGTGGAGAAGACCCATCAGGTCGAACCACCTGCATGAGCCACTATGTCAAGTGTGTGAGTGGACAGGGTAGGAACAATGAGTTGGAAAGCAGATATCATGAGCACTTGATCGTGGTAATCTGTGGACTGCATCAACCTCGAAATGTGTGCTGAGGTAGAGTTTGGGGCAAAGTTATGGCTGCTAGTTTACCACTTCAAGACAGTTATGAAGAACTGTCATTTCGCTATCAGCATTTGTCTTGACGTTGCAAGGTATTATCTCACTGGAGCGTGATAATTAATTTGCTGCGGCAGGATAATTAATTTGCCACAGTGAGATAAATATTAGAAACCTAATGTACCTTCCACGTTGGTTATTAACTTGCCTCGTCTAGTTATTATTCTCTCACCGAGGCGAGATAAATATTGGCAGCTAGAGCTGGGAGGTTATTGTATTTTGGGTCGGTTTCGGTTACAACTCGGTTTTTAATAAAAGAGTCGGGTTACGGTTTCGGTTTCGGTTTTTTTATTGAACAGATTCTAAACCAAAATAACAGAAAAAAAATTAAGTTGTATGAACTAAATAATGATTGAATAAACTCTCCCTGAGTGTGATATGTATATAATATCTTATATCTAAGGATTTCGGATTACAAACAAAAAGTACATCAGTGGTTTCTTTCGAAAGTATAGCAGTGTAATATTCCATAAAAATTGTTTGAACTTACCAAAGATTTCCGCTTCAGACGCTCGTTCAGTTTCTTTTTCAAATGTACGTATTCTTCCTTATGCTTCGACTCAATGTGCCTTGTCAAATTAATGGTGTTTCCATGCTCACAAGAGATATATTTATGACAATATTTACACTCAGCTGACTTTGAAGTTTTATCAGTTTTGATAAAGTGTTCCCATATGGGGCTCTTCTCGATCGTAATTGCCACCATTGTTTCAGAAAAAAACACGTAAAAACGTAATTCTCATGTGACATTCAAATAACCGAGAAAGTCATTTTTACAGTTTATTGTCGGTCTCGGTTGTCGGTTATTTTTTCATAACCGAAACCGAGTTGTTTTTCGGTTAACCTCCCAGCTCTATTGGCAGCCAATGTGCCTTCCATGCTTCTGTAATAACTGACAGGTGCAAGATAAACAATAAATTTAATTTTCTTGGTTTAAACGCATATCCAACCGTTCTGTCATTTATTTTTTTTATTTTTTAATAACAATCGAGCATGTTAAATATTCAACACTGAAGATATCCGCAACCGTTCTGTAATTGTTCTATTACTGCAAAGCCTTGGAACTTTTATCAGCTTAAGCTTATTAAGAATTTATAAAGTTTAGCTCAAACGGCCTGGTCGGCTCGTAAATCAAGACGTTTTAAAGCAATCATTTGTGATTATATTTATTTTTAGCTTAACTTGACAAAGTCAAGATAAGCTATTGCCATCAAACATGCGGAAGTCTGTTAGTCTGTGACTCTGTGAGTCTGTTCACATTTTCCTTTAGCACGGGCTACACCCCGCAGTTCTTGTCTGATCATCACAAAATTTCATGTGCAGGTTTGGGGTCATGTCTAGATGAGAACGTTCCCTTTTGGTTGCGATCAGTCAACCGGTATGGCTGCCCGAGCCCAAGACCCGAAAACCATTAGCACAGTCTATAGGTCATTTTTATGAAGGGATTTCATTGTAACTTGGTAGGATGCCTCTGTATAATGCCCAGATGAGAACATCCCCTTTTGAGCATGATCTGTCAACAGTTATGGCTGCCCAAGCCTGAACCCCCAAAACTTTTAGCACAGTCTGCAGGTCATGTTTAATATGGAGGGATTCCATTGTAACTTGGTAGGATGACTCCTTATGATGTCTAGATGAGAATTTCCCCATTTGGGCGTGATCTGCCAACTGTGACGACTGCCCGAGCCCAAAACCTTTAGCACAGTCCACAGGTCTGAGTTTCTGTTGCTCCATAAGTTGCAAATATTGACATATATACCTCCTATTTTGTCGGAAAATGGCAGGTGTTACCACTGTGTGTCAGTGGAAGATAACAAGAGTATATCTGTCCTATAGTTTTCGTTTTATTTAAATGTAAATCTTTATTCTAAAAGGTTTTCATTCATACCTCCTCAGCCCCTTCAGTCGGAAATTTTGTGGTTTCCTTGTTTAAGTGTAATGGGAAAAGTGGTTGCATTTCAAACAAATTAATTTACTTTCTGAAATATTACTCCCAGGGAAACCGTAACAGCTTCAAACCAACATCACCTGCCCCCGCTCCACGACATTTTCGCCCATCTGAAGAGTGTCGTGGACCCGATACAGGTCAGAAATTGCCAGGAATGCCAATCATATAGATCTACAGTTGCTTCTGTGACTCATGAGCATCACTTACTGACCATCCCATATTTCCTCTGCCGGTTTCCATTCCCAATTTAACACATTGCAAAAATCATTTGGTAATAGAATCAATTTGTCACATATACGGAACTAAGATGAGAATGAAGAAAACTATTGGTCAACTGTATATTAATAAACATTGAGTATGTGCAGAACAGCATTTGCGAAAGGTCTCTCCCCCCTCTCTCCTCTGTCGGCACAGTTATGTTTCAGATGAACTTAGATTGTTGGTTTCTAATCTCCCGCCGGTAATTCAAACCCTCGGCAACACCGCCTGGCAATCAGGAGTCCAACACCTAAACCACTAGACCAGTGCACACCATAAAAAAATAAAACGATGGCTGGAATCAATGTTTTTAGTTGAAGTTCTCATGATTACATGGTTCATCTTCCTTTCGGTAGCAGCGTGAAAGTGTGGATCGTGCTGGTTACAGTACGATGAAATGGCTGTGGTTAGCAAGGGCTTGTGTGTGTGTTTCAAATGACACAATTATGTTTTAGAGGAATTTGGAATGTTGGTTTCTGTTCTGATCCCCTGCCGGGATTCTAAGCCTCGGCAGCACAGCCTGACAATCAGGAGTCCAACATCTAAACCGCTAGATGGCTGGAATCTAGCTTTTTAGATGAGAGAGATGGACAGATGTACATGAAACCGATATGTTGACCCAGATGGACAGACGGACAGACATCTGGACAACCTAGATTTAAGGTGCTATGAGGGGCATAAAAGCAAGGAGAGTTTAGGTGAAAAGAAAACTCTGATCAAATTCTACTCGTTTCGTGCCAAAAAAATGAAATGGAAAAAATTGGGTCACACCCATAAGAAAAGGAAAATCTTTTTATTTCAAAGTGGTCAAATATTACTTCAAAAGTAGTGACCTTGTTTTTTTACTTCAAAAGTGGGCGATGGTAACTGCAAAAGTGGAGACCTCATTTTACTTCAAAAGTGGGCGACCATTACTACAAAAGTGGTGAGCTACTTCAAAAGTGTTTGATTTTTACTTCAAAAGTGGTGAGCTACTACAAAAGTGGTCAGTTACTTAAAAAGTGGGCATAACACCCTGCTATTCATTCTGATTAAAATATGTTTTTTAAATCTTCATCTTCCAGTACCTTGCAGTATTCACAAAGTCGTCGATACTCAACTCTCCCCCCTCCTTTCCACCCCACCCATGGGTGAATTGCTGGACCAGCAAAAAACTTGAAGCCCCCAACAGGCAATTCATGGACTTCTGGCTAAATCACCTTTGCCCATGGGAACCCTGGGAAATGGAGAAGTTTTGTTTTGCTGTTTAAGTACAACCTGGTAACCAACTCCTGGTGTTTGGAGTTCTCAAGTGCGGGCAGTATAGGTATTAAAGATTGGCTCAACTCTACTCCATACATGTGTTGTCATTGATTTAACAACAGATTTTGAAAGTGAACATATTAAGAGGTTATTACTTGGTTTGTTTCATATTGGCTGAGATATCAGCCTGAGGTAATTTCACATAGGCTTGAAACCTTCGGTCTCAGGCTGATGAGAAGTTACCGAGGGCTAAATAAATAACACCAAAAAATAAATAATTCAGCCGTGTTCGATAATGGGCAATTCTTCAAAAGAAAATCTTACATTAACACCAGTTAATAAACAATGAGCCACCTCGCTAGGTAAATGATTGAGGCAGAAAAGTACACTCATGTATTTGTATTAAGAATGATGTCAGGTTACTTATGTTTGTTGTTAGTGCCTGAAATTAACACCTGTTAACGGGGGTGCGATGGCTCAGTAGGTAGAGGTGCAGGCTGCAAGCCGAGAGGTCCTCGGTTCGAACCCCACCTGTAGCAACTGCATGGTGTCCTTGGGCAAGACACTTCAGCCCCATTGCCCACATGGGGCACTGTTGCACTGTGTACTAAGGCACTTCGATGGTGAACTTGTCTTCAACCAATGCTAACCCTGCTTGTGTGGAGTTGACAGTTGCTCGCCTTTGCTCGGTGGTTCTCTCCGGGTACTCTGGCTTCCTCCACTCGTAAAACTGTCGTGGTCATGATTAGCCATTGTGCAGAAATATGTGACCTTAAACACCAATAAATAAATAAACAAACAAATAAACACTTGTTAACCCTTTACCAAACACAAAAGCAGACGACATTTGCAAACAAAATTCTTGAATAACAATTTTTTTTTCATTTTTTGCATCAATAACATACCTTATGATCCCTTATTGGAACAAGCTCAGTGAGACATTCCAATGAGAGGCTGTGTTTTTTAGACAAAAAATGAAAAAGTAATGAAAATGATTTTTGTGAGTAGCACTGGCCGGTTTTGGCTGCTATGATGCATAAAGGGTTAATTGAAATCTTAATGGTAACCATTACTTTGATTTTGTTGGTAAGGAAATCATAAAAAATTATCATTTAACTACTGACAACTATTCTGCTTCTTGGGATAAAAAATTCAAATGTTTTTGAAGGACTTCACATGAGTTGGGGTAAACAAACTGAAGTTTTCTATAAAATTTTGGCTGTTTTGGGGGGATAATAGACTTTCATTGTTATAACTCAGTGAAGGTTTTGAACTTCTGGGCAAGATCTGTTAAATTGCAACTTCATTGCAGTAACTCAGGATGAGCTACAGTTAACATTTTTCATCTGACACAGGTTCGGTGTGATGAGAATGATGGTTTGATTGGTATGATGAGAGGAAGAGCCCTATTTATTTTAAGGTCATTGTTTTAAATGTCAAGGTTACAGTGATCTTCAACTTACAAATTTTAAGCTCAACTTTGGCGAAGCCAAATTTGAGCTTATGCCATGGCCAGTCGTCCGTCTGTCCGTCAACAATTCAATACGGCTCGGGCTAGGGGCCTTATTTATGAACCGATCTTTACGAAACTTCTTGGGTACCTTTGTTATGACTGTGGGACTAGAACAAGTGTTTTGGGGTATGATCCGAAATTCAAGTTGTCCGCTGGCAGCCATTTTGTACAAAATTAGGTGCAATCAGATTTTTGTGCAGAACTTCCATATGAAAGCGCTGATTTGAATAATTTTTTGTATGAATGTTTAGTACCATGGGATACATCACATATAATACAAGTTTTTTTCTTGTGTGTAAATTATGCAAATTAGACTAACTTTGATGTTTTTTTGTGTTACTTTCAACACTATAAGTGCAAATGCCAATACGGTTCGGGCTAGAGTTATATTGTTATAACTCAATGAAGGTTTTGAACTTCTGAGCAAGATCTGTCAAATTGCAACTTCATTGCAGTAACTCAGGATGAGCTACAGTTAACATTTTTCATCGGACACAGGTTCGGTGTGATGAGAATGATGGTTTGATTGGTATGATGAGAGGAAGAGCCCTATTTATTTTAAGGTCATTGTTTTAAATGTCAAGGTTACAGTGATCTTCAACTTACAAATTTTTAGCTCAACTTTGGCGAAGCCAAATTTGAGCTTATGCCATGGCCAGTCGTCCGTCTGTCCATCAACAATTCAATACGGCTCGGGCTAGGGGCCGTATTTATGAACCGATCTTTACGAAACTTCTTGGGTACCTTTGTTATGACCGTGGGACTAGAACAAGTGTTTTTGGGTATGATCCGAAATTCAAGTTGGCCGCTGGCAGCCATTTTGTACAAAATTAGGTGCAATCAGATTTTTGTGCAGAACTTCCATATGAAAGCGCTGATTTGAATAATTTTTTTGTGTGAATGTTTAGTACCATGGGATACATCACATATCATACAGGTTTTTTTCTCGTGCAGAAATTATTCAAATTAGATGAACTTTGATTTTTTCAGTGCTACTTACACTCAGTAAGTACACATGTCAATACGGCTCAGGCTGGAGTCTGTATTTATGAACCGATCTTCATGAAACGTCTTGGGTACCTTTGGTATCACTGTGGGGCGAGAACGAGTATTTTTAGGTCCCGTCCGACATTCAAGATGGCGAATGGCAGCCATTTTGTACAAAATTAGGAGCAATCAGATTTTTGCACAGAACTTCCATATGAAAGCGCTGATTTGAATAACTTTGTGTGTGAATGTTTAGTACCATGGGATACATCACATATAATACAGGTTTTTTTCTCGTGCAGAAATTATGCAAATTAGATGAACTTTGATTTATTCACTACTACTTATACACTGTAAGTGCACATGTTTAATACGGCTCGGCCTAGAGGCTGTATTTATGAACCGATCTTCACAAAACTTCATGGGTACCTTTGTTATCACCCTGGGACGAGAACGAGTATTTCTGGGTGTGGTCCAAAATTCAAGATGGCTGACAGTGGCCATTTTGTACCGAAATTAGGTCCAATCAGTTTTTTGTCACAACTTCTATACAGCTCGTATTTATGAACTGATCTTCACGAAACTTCTTGGGTACCATTGTTTTCACCTTGGGACAGGAACGAGTGTGTTTTGGGGTGCCTTTGTTATCACTGTGCTATCGTTGCTCGGTGGTTCTCTCCGGGTACTCCGGCTTCCTCCACCCGTAAAACTGTCACGATTAGCCATTGTACATAAGTATGTGACCCTAAACACCAATAAATAAATAAATCACTGTGCTATGAGAACAAATATTTTGGGGTTCAGTCAGACCCACTCTGGGACTCAAAGATTTCTTTTCAAGTTTAGCATCTGACTGTCACCCACCTTTACAATACTTTACCTATACATTTGTTACAGGCTATGGTCAGTATTTATGTACAGACCGTTACAATACTTTATATGTACCTTTGTTATCGGGTCATTACCTAGATGTTTGTCATTGCTGTGTCACATATTATACATGTACATGTCTTAACAAGTTGAGCTACAGTGTCATCGACACTTTCATTTTTGTTTCCTCTCTCTAAAGTACTGCTGGGCTGGTGTGTTAGGGCATTTTTTCTGGGGGATTAGCCATCACTGGGCACAGCTCTAGGTTTGTCTTGGCCCATAAGTTAACCACCATGGGAACCTGTGTACCTGTAATTTTGAGACTGATCGAACATATCATTGCTCAGTTATTGTCCTTTTTGACTTGGAATTTGTCATCCTTGCACACAAATTTGTATTACTTCATTTTGCAGTCAGTTTGTTTTTTAAACTTGGCAGAGACTAGCCAGCATGGGAATTTGTTTACCAGAAATTTTGAGATCACTCATTTTGGCAGAGTTATTGCTCTTTCTTGACGTAGGGTATTTTGGCAACCTACTTAATGTGGAATGGTGGAGGGGGAGGGGGGGGGGGTAGAAGGTAGGGTGGTATTCTGAGTTCTTTTGGGACAGACACCTCCAGTTGAGTTTCTTTCTTTACCCAATACAACACCAGAGAACAACATTTGCTGAAAAATTTTGTTTTTGTCTCAAAATAATAGCTTAAAACATACATTGGAATGAGCTTGAGGAGCTTGTTACACTGAGGGATCATAGGTTAATAAGGAATGTTTTGGAGGCAAAAATAGAAAGAATAATAAATTTGAATTGTGATTTTTTTATCAATAGCTTTGTCAATGGCAGCATCTCTTAGGAAGAGTGGTAATGCATTACCATAGAAAATGGTTTCATCAGCACAGTACATGTATACCTTACAGCTCCTTTTTTTAAATTCCTCCAAAAGCTCAGCAAGGTTTTACCAATATAGATGCTGAGGATAACAGAATTGCTCATAAAAAAAAAAAAAAAAAATTTCAGGTACTTAAAAAATTGGTCTTTCAACAATAATGTGCAGAGAATTAACTGTTTACCAAATGCATACAGTATCAAAATTTGTTATTTAAATTACTTATTTTTTATTACTTTCAACAAAACCATATTATATGACCCCTCATTGGAACGAGGTTGATGAACTTGTTCCAATGAGGGTGTCACTTGATATGGTTTTGTTGGAATTTTTTTTACAACTGATTAATTTGTAAATTAAGTACAATCAATTCATTAGAGAAAGGATTCAATTCTTAGTGAATTTCAACTATTTTCAGCATTTTAGGGATTTAAATTTTTTTTTTTTAAAAATGCACCCCATCCTTATCTTTAAATTAAGGAAACCTGTCAGGGGAAATAGGAGGTTGTTTATTGCTGGACTAAGCCTGCCTAAACCACAAATAAATGTTAACCCGTAAGGGCCTAGATATTTTTACATATTTTGCTACACTTTGAAAGTCTACATCCGGTGTCTTTGCTGCTGTTTTTTTGGCAAGTCTTGGCTGCCTATATAGGCAGCCAAGACTTGCCAAAAAACAGCAGCAAAGCCACAGGATGTAGACTTTAATATATAAGCAGCCAAGACTTGCCTAAAACAACTACCACGGTACTTAGAATGTAACTTGTGAGTTAGCCCAAAGACAGCATGTAGGGGTAGGGGCACCTGTTCTATAGCAAAAAATGTGATCAGAGTTGGAATTAGGCCCTTAAGGGTTAAAGATGCGAATTTAGTAGGATCGTTTCTCTTTTACATCATTTAATGTCCCAATATCTGTAAAATACCATAAGGTAAATATAGAGCAGAAAGGTAGAAATTATGCAACTAATTTTGGGTCTCTTTGTCTCAGGATGTTCCTACGATGTGGCTGTTCAGTAAACTCTGTCATGTGCATGTGAATATGAAGAAATAAATGATAGATTTGCATGGCTGTAGATTACTTATTCAATAATTGTAAAATGGGGCTAGTTTCACTCAAGTTGAACAGACAATTGACCAACCTGTTTCACACTGACACTTTTATTTTTTATGATGCATGTTCTCCACAAGATGAAACTCACAAATTGCTCTCATGAATTTCTCAGACTTGTTGTTTTTTGCTTCAGAGACATAGCTTATGGCCCCTTCATTAGAACATGCTCAGTGAGCTCATTCCACTCTTGGATTATATATATATAGCTACGTTTAGCTATGAAGTCTTGGGGTGGCTTTTGGCCTGAAAGCCACCTGATGGCTTCATTTGAAAGCACAATTCAAATTTAAGGAAGATAATGTCAGACTGTCATAATGTGGAAAACATGATCCATATTTTGGTGACAAGGTACATGAACGTACATGGCTCATAATTATCTGCTTCCCAACTTGTAAATAATTACTGCATATGTTCATCTGCTGGATGTGTATGGAAATAAAGAAAAAAGAGACAGTGTGTGTGTGTAGGGTGGGGGATGGGTGTGTGTATGTGTGGTGGATGGGGATCAAACTCACTGTGTAGTTACCTGCTTCCAAACTTGTAAATAATTACTGCATATGTTCATCTGCTGGATGTGTATGGAAATAAAGAAAAGAAAGAGAGAGTGTGTGTGTGTGTGTGTGTGTGTGTGTGTGTGTGTGTGTGTGTGTGTGTGTGTGTGTGTGTGTGTGTGGGGGGGGTGGGGGGGGGGTGGGTGGGTGGGTGGGGATGGGAGTCAAACTCTATGTTTAGTGGAGCACTGCCACTGTCAACCAGTCCTCTTGAAGGAGCACCATTAGTTTTAACATCAATAGCACTAGAGATGGGCAATATACTGAAAAACAGAACCGAACCAATCATTGAATACCGATACCATATAAATTTTAAAATTTTTCTTCATTCGCTATTTATAAGTCCCTTTTGAGGCTTGATAACAGTTGAAAGGTTCATTTTCATGAAAGAACCTGACTTTCTTTTCAGATTTGTTAACCCTCAGTGGACTGGGCAACTGTCCTGAATTCCCACTAGACTACAACCTGCATATGCTCAACTTCTCAGCAGTGATTTCTATTTAAGTCTTGACTGCCTATTAAGGCAGCCAAGATCTGATTAGAAATCATTGCCATGATTTGTTTTGTCTATTGTCAGCAGGACCTCCTAAAGATGGCATGGCCAGGGCATATGCTCTGAGATTGCAAAAACCTAAAATAGGTCTTTAAACATTAAGGTGTGTTTAGAACAAGTCACAAATTTCTACTATAGATATGATTTGTGGTCGTAAAAGAATGCCACTGTTGAGCTCATTTGCAGTGTCATTTATACCATTGTGGTAGAATGAATGATACTACAACAACTTATTCTTTTTATCCTGATGTGAATTTCTCTTTGGTACTATCAGCAAATCTTGGTCAAGTCAGATACCGAACCAGTACCAAGGTATACCTCCTTAAAATACCCAAACTGATACTGAATTCAAAATTCCAGTCCTCTAATTAGGAGCATGTCTGGATAATTCGTCTTCAATTTAGCAGAACTTACAAAATCAGGTTATGAATACAGTGGAGACTAGTATTTGGATATCTCTTAATTGAATAACCCTGTTAATTGAATATAATTTCCAAACATAAAACCATTAATTAAAAAATTACTTCTGTACAAATTTGACCTGTTAATCTCATATAGAGTCTATTCATTTAATATGGTTCCACTGTGTTGCCACAACTCTGGTTGGTTGTTGACTTGTCATATCGTTTGTCAGTAATAGCGAAGGTTAATGACACGTTGGAAAACCAAGGGCCAATAGTACACACATGCCTTCATGGTAATACCTGTTATTTAGTGGAATTAATTTTTATTTTTATAATATAATTTCAGTCCCCACACTGAGGCAAGCCAAAAGTGCAGCAGCAGCAGCAACAGGATCACAGACCAGTGGTCAATCAAAAACTACAGATCTGTCAAAAGCAAATACATTGCCTGTATGCTGAATTCACATATTTATACACTGAGAGACAATATCACATGTAATGCATCATGTCAGGATTTCATTTACAAGATATATAAATGGCTTTGACACGTGATGGAGCATTTTAAGTTGACAAACAATAAACCAGTCAAATGTTTGTTGGTGTTTTGAAGCAGCTTAAGGAAGGATATATATATATATCTTGTCAGTGATTTTTTATTGAATTAATTCCATTTGACCTATACAATCTTGCATACATTCATGGGTGGGGCCAGGATTTCTCTTCTGGGTTTATGATCCCTGATAGAGGGATTAGAGAGTTCCCCGACCAGCCGGGCTGACCATGCTTCGGTCTGTAGAAGAAATTTTTGTTTTAATTGGGAAATAGTCGCAAAATCTGTTACTGTGGAGACTTTGAGAGAGTCAAAGCAAAACGTTTAAAAAAAATGCCATGACCCCTGTTTTTAGCTCACCTGACTAAAAGTCAGGATGAGCTTTTTTGATCACTCACCATCTGCCATCCATATCCATCATCCATGAACATGATGTTTGCACCTTCCCCTCCTACACCGCTGAACCAATTTTAGTTATTTTGAGGTGCTTGCTTGTTCTCACATCGCATTTGGGTTTTTTTTTCAAATCAACTTGCCCAGCCTCATAGGGAGGGGTGGGGAAAAATCCACCAAAATTCTCAAAAATATTCATCTCTTGAACCAGTGGGCACAATGACTTGATATTTGGTATGGAACTTCCTTTTGAGGTGTAGAATCAAGTTTGTTCAAACGAAGTTTGTGGCTCAATATTTGCCTTTGTAATGGAAGGGGAAGATTTTTGGCCCCACCCAAAATTTCTATTTTCTGAACCGATGGTCTAATTTGAACTGAATTTGATATGTGGTATTATTGAGTCATAAGTACTTGATTCATGCAAAAAAAATTTTCCTGTGTCCCCGTGGGTACCCCAGGAGCTAAAAATGGAAATATTTTCAAATGCCTATATTTACCAAACCACACAGAACAGAGAACTGTTATTTGGTATGAAGCATCCTTAGGACCAGTAGAATTGAATGGTAATAAAAAAGAATGCCAACGGTTGTGTCAGGGTTTTCTATAGGGGACATTGAAAAAATGCTGGGTCAGCATATTTGCAGAATTAAAAAAAAAATTCTCCATAACCACTGTTGAGAATCTTTTGATATTTGGTATATACAACATCCATGTGAGGGGGGGAGGGGGCAGATACAAGTGTGTTAAAATGAAGCCCCTTGGTTCATATTTGGGCTCAGTACAGTGCAATATGAGGGAATTCTTTAAAAATCTTCTTCTTCAGATCCACCAGTCAGAATGCTTTCATATTTGGTATACAACATTTCTAGGGAGGTGAGATTCAAGTTTGTTCAAATCAAGTGCCTGGGTTTATATTTGAGCTCCCTATGGTAGCCCAAATTTTAACTTAGTGCGATATGAGGGAATTTCTTTAAAAATTTTCTTCTTCAGATTCTCCAGTCAGAATGCTTTCATATTTGGTATACAACATCTCTAGTGGGGTAAGATTCAAGTTTGTTCAAACTGGGTCTCGATTAATATTTTGGCTCCCTATGGTAGCCCAAATTTTAACTTAGTGTAATATGAGGAAATTTCTTTAAAAATCTTCTTCAGATCTACCGGTCAGAATGCTTTCATATTTGGTATACATCATCTCGTGGGGAGGAGGGGGGAATGGGGTGTCACATTCTAATTTGTTAAAATCGAGTCCCTGGGTTCATATTTGGGCTTCCTATGTGAGCCCAAATTTTAACTTAGTGCAATATGAGGGAATTTCTTTTAAAAATCTACTCCTTCAGATCCCCAGTCAGAATGCTTTCACATTGGGTATACTGCATCCTGGAGGTGGAAGGGAAGGGCTTAGACTCAGGTTTGTTCAAGTTAAGTTCCTAGGTTGATATTTGGACTCCCAGGTTTTGCATCACTGGAAATCGGGGCATTATTTCTGTGGTAGCATCTCAGTACTAGAAAAAAACTCATCTGGCATGGACAACAGAGTATAAATAATTAAATAACTTCATTTATCTGTAGTAGTAACTTACTATAGATGCTAATTAAATCCTTCTTTAAACAACTATTGTCAGATGAGTGTCACAGTTCCCATGGGGCCCCTTGTTGATACCATAGTTCCACAAGTCACAAATTTGATAAGTACGATATAACTCACAGACTAAAATAGAATTCTCACAATGTAATTAACTCTGCATATGCCACAGTGATTATATGCCTATCAGGTAATTCCTAATGTGCATTTGTATTGTGTCTTTAGGACTATTACCTCTCTGCTTATTTTCATAATTTTATCTCCCTGATGAATTTAGTCGAGTTCCCTGATGGGAGAGGGGGGCCAAACCCACCCTGGCATGGGGGCCATGATCTGGCTCCCCCTTTTGGCACCACCCCTGTTCCAACATAACTGATAAATCCATCCAGTCATTATGCAGGCATTAATTATTTGTGTATTGTTAATATTTCTGTTGCTCTGAAATTTTTTTGAACATTATGGAACCTTAGCACATAGAAGCTCATTTTACATTTCCATCTACAAATTCTTCTGAATTACTAGTAGCAAATCAAGTATGATTGCTTGGAATAAGTCATGCCATTTTTGACAAACAAGTTCAAGAAAATGATCAGCTAAATGCACAAAACTTCTCATTCAGAAATATTTTGTTTCTGAAAACGAAATGAATTTCCCAATATACATTATATATATTTGTAGATAAAGATTTAACCCACTGCACACTGATGTCAAAATATTGAAACTTTAAACAGTAAATTTATCCCATCATGTAACCAGTAATTTAACCAATTCAGTTTTATTTAACCCTTTACCCATTGTAATGGCTAAAACCGGACAGTGCTATTCACAAAAATCGCCAATTAATTTTCATTATTTTTTCATTTTTTATCTCAAAAACATAGGTTATGACCCCTTTTTGGAATGAATTCATCGAGCTCATTCCAATGAGAGGTCATAACCTATGTCTTTGAGACAAAAAATGAAAAAAATGAGTTATTCAAGAATTTTGTTTGCAACTGTCGTCTGCTTTTCATTTTAGGTAAAGGGTTAACACATGTCAATAAGCTCTGTCAAACAAGACTGAATTGGTTAAATTCCTAGTTTCATAATAGGAAACATTTCCTCTGAAATTTCAACATCAGTGTGTAGAGGGTTAAAAAAACAGTCATTTTGTATATCTTGGTAAAGGAAAGAAAATCATTTTGATTTGTGGCAGTAATCATTTTTATGTAAAATATTGTGAAAGATGAGCTTTTTTTATAATATTCAAAGTTATTATTAATATATTATTATTGTAAATATTATAGAAATGATAAAAACATGTTTAAAATGTATTGCTTATGAACATACTAATATTGTTATTCTTTGTGCACTTACCTCATTCGTTTATCAATAAAAATGACTAAATGGTTGTTTGAATGCCAAGGCCTGATTGTAAGAAAGCTCATTCAGGTTGCATAAACTGATGCTCACACAGACATTTTTCCATTTCTGCAACTTTTGTGGCATCATCGAACACAATTGACAGATAGTGACTTAAGAATCAGCCACCTAGTGGGTGGGCATCTGTATGTATCCTTAACTCTTTTCAAACTGTTATGCATAAATTTTTATGGCTAGACGGTCTTGGTTTGGGGAGGGGTGGTCTTCCTGCTCTGAATTTCCAAATGTACCCCTAATCTGCCAATGATACAACTTTTGAGAAAACCATTTCCTCCCAAACTCCCTCGTGAAAAAAAAATTTCCAACTGCTGCCACAAAATCTACTACCATAGGGTATGAAAGTTCCAATTACTGCTGGCTTTGGCTTAGAATTTGGCTCGGAATTGGGAGATGAGACAACTGACACTCCTTCCCCAAGCCCCTCCCTTCATATTACCACACCCCTGAAAGAAATGGTAGAAAGATGGTATTTAATCACATCACATCACATCAGTGTGCAGAGGTAATATCTTATGCATGAAAGTGTTTTTTAAACCCAATGCAATTTTCACATTGTATCATATAAAAATATAATTATTTTCTATAATTCCATGCAAAAATAGTTATGCATTCACACATTTCTTGGCTTAGGTAGCTCATAATTTGCTCCCCTTGATTGATTGATGAATTGGTGTGAGGAAGATTTGGTGAGATGACCAGTTAAGTGTGAAGTATTTTTTATCTCTCTTGACTGAAAGTCTGCATAAACTGTTGCCATCACTTGGCATCTGTTGTCCAGCATCCATTAACCCTTTAACTTACATGAAAAGCAGATGACACTTGCAAACAAAATTCTTGAATAACTAATTTTTTTCATTTTTTATCTCAAAAACATAGGTTATGACCCCTCATTGGAATGAGCTCGTTCCAACGAGGGGTCATAACCTATGTTTTTGAGACAAAAAATGAAAAAATAATGAAAATTAATTGGCGATTTTTAAGACTAGCGCTGGTCGGTTTTTGTCGTTATGTTGGGTAAAGGGTTACCTTAGCATATCAGTCTTCTCCTCCTTAACTACTGGACCAAACCCAACCAAAGTTCGAGGGATAACCTCCCAAGCTTGTTCAATAGAAATAGCTTAGTCCAATGGGCTGGGGACAGTGCCCATAAACCCCAAATTCTTCAAAAATCTTCTCATAAACCACCAGTCACAATGCTTTGAAATTTGGTACGTGGCTTCTTTATATGCTCAAGATTCAAGTTTTTTCAAAGAAAGTTTGTCTGGCAATATTTGTGCTTTTGCTGAGAAGGGCAGTATTTAGGCCCTGCCCAAAATTTTTATTTCCCAAACTGGTGGGCCAAGTTGGACCAAATTTGGTATGCAGTAGTACTAGGGGACAAATGTACTTGATTTCTGCCCAAACAAAATGTTTCACACCCCTGTGGGAACCCTCCAGGAACTAAAATAGAAAAAAAATCCAAATGCCCACATTTGCCAAACAGATAAGAATAAAGAATTGTTAAAAACTGCTGAGCCAGAACTTTTCAAAAAAAGAAAAAAAAAAAAAAATTTCTTCAGAACATCCAATCAGAATCTTTGGATATTGGGAGGGGGGATACAGGGGGGGGGGGGGGGGATACGTAGGGGGGTCTAATTCAAGTTTGTGCAAATCAAGTACCTTGTACTATTTTTGGTAGCTCCCTATGGAAGTCTGGATTTTAACTTAGTGCAATATGAGCAAAATTCTTCTAAATCTTCTTCTTCAGATCTGCCTGTCAGAATTATTTGATATACAGCATCTTTATGGAGGTTCATATTTGGGCTCCTGGGTTCATATTTGGGCTCCTTATGTGAACCTAAATTTTAACTTAGTGCAGTGTGAGGAAAATTCTTTAAAATCTTCTTCAGATCCATCAGTCAGAATCGTCTCAGTTTTGGTATATATTCATGGATTCATATTTGGGGTCACTGTGGAAACCTGAATTTTTAACTTAAGGAAATATTAGGACTATTCTTTAAAAACATTCTTCTGATTCACAAGTCTGAATCGTTTTATATTTGCTATATAATGCATCCTTGGAGGCTCAGATTTAAGTTTGTTCAAAGCGCTCCATGGGCTCATATTTGGATTTCCCATGTGAGCCTGAACAAAAATATGCCTTATAGGGGCCAGATTTAAATTTGTTCAAATCAAGGCTGTAGGTTCATATTTTGGTTCCTTATGGGAACCCTAATTGTACCTTTGGGTGATATGAGAAAAATTATTTGAAAATCATCATCTTCAGATCTACCAGGCAGAATCTTTTCATAGGTGATTCAGCATTCTTGGGGTGGGGGGAGTGTGTTCAGATTCAAATTAGTTCAAATCAAGTCCCTGAGTTCATATTTGAGCTTCCTACGGGAGCATATTTATGTGTAGCATACATATATTTATAGACAGATTTGACCTCAATAATCCAATATGACTATTTAATCTATTCTATCTTGACTGACGGAGTGCAATGATACAGTGCAGCCCTCTTAACTGAAAAACACACTTTGCCAGTAAAGATTATTCGATTATCAGGAGTATTCAGTTAACAGGATTTGGTCACTTTTCTGTATTTTAGAGATAAATTGAGCATCTTTTCTATTATATCTTGTTGGACAGAGCTCAAGGAGCTCTGCCAAACAAGATTTAATAGATTAAATACCTGTAGTTGATTTACTAAGGCCAAATCAGTCTGTAAACAGTGGGATTTCAGTGATTGTCACGGTAATTTCTCGACATATTACAGGCTTATTTATTCAATTAACAGGAGTATACTCTATAACCCATATTCAATTAACAGGTCAAATTTGTACTGAAGGTATGGGAAATGGTTTTTGTGTTTGGAAGTTATATTCAATTAACAGGGATATACAATTAAAAGGACCAAATTCCTTTTAATTGAATATTCCAGGATACTGAATATTTTTCACTTGTAAAGTGGGTATTCAGTTAACAAGGTTCCACTGTATATAGATTTCAAGTGTCTGTGTATAGTACGTACATTTATCACACACCTATTATTGTAAAACACGGGAATTCCACTGTTCTGCCTGTACGATAAAAATAGAGTTGTATCGCACATGTGGTGATACAGAACATGTTCAATTTGGATTTCCAACGTTAACAGAGAAGGAACCCATCTAAATATATCACGTCAATCATTGGTCGAGTGCTCCAAAGTCGAGATTGCTTGAAAATTCCAAGTTCTGCATTTAGATCTGTTGACCCAGGATATTTAAACAATCGGATTTGAGTCAAAAATTTACAAAATAAAAATAACATTCTGACTGCTTGTTCCTGGACAAATACTTTCCACAACTGGTTATATAATGATGGAGTGTGCTAAACTTATTACCTATTTAAAAACTTTTTGTTGTGTTATTCCCCACAGTTAGACAATATTTGAAGTTCAATCATCATGACCATGACACTGAACGGTATCTATTGGTTTCAACCATTTGAATGTCGTAAAACTTAAATAGCAAATTAGGATTGGTACCCGGCCAACGAACAGTGAAGTCTTGTTGGCAATGAAGAAAATGCAACAATTATCCAGATGAAGAATGCTTTTAGTTCAATTTTCGTGTAGCCTGGTTGTTACATTGGAGGTGTGTGATAAATACAGAACCGCACATACGTTTGAATGGGTTAAGAATTATCATACTCAATTGCTTTGGGCCAGGATATCACTTGAGCCTTTGGCTCTCGTTATATCTTGGGCCAAAGCAATCTCATGGAATAATTCTTAACCCAACCAAACGTATGTGTGGTTCTGTATACAGTTTGCATGTGAAATTTTTATAAATTTGTTACAGGCAAGATAGATTTGCATTCATGTTCCAGCACAAAGGAGTCCTGTTTTGTATTTATTCCTGTCTTGTATCTTTTTTCATTAATCATTGCTGTACTCATCCCTCATCATGCTATTAATAATAATTTATGAGCCTAAAATTATGAACCATCCATAGCACAGCCCTGTATACAAAAATTGTTGTTCTTATATTTCCATTGAGGGGTCATACACTCTGATCTGATTATTAAAAAAACAGAATTTTTAGAGTTTTTTCATTTTTATTTAGAAAAAAAATATTGTTCCTAATGTCACAGGATTTATTTGGGGTCTGGTTGGAAATCAAAAAGTTATCTCAGGATATATAAAAGATGTTTAAATTCCATTGTGCCCCTTCAAAGAATAACAATGAATTAAAAAAGTATATAAGTTATCTTATTGTGTTTGTAAATACCTATAGTCTATCATTGTATTTATGTACATACATTAGTGCAAATTTACATGAGACATTTCATTTTGATTGTATTATTGTTAAATGCATCTAAAATGGTTACTTCCCCTTAGCAACACTCACAAATTAGTAATTGGATGTGCAGTGCATATTTATGGTTGTAAACCGTTTCTATTGTATGGTAAAATATGATGCTGAAGTCCTCTGAGAGAAAAGTCCAATGTTCATTCCTTGCCCTCTGAAATCATACAAGTTCATTTACCTGAAGTATCACAACATTGGGGCATTAAACCATTATATCTTGTAAACACGGACACAGCAAAAGAGAGTTTGTGTGGAAATATTCACACCAATAACTTTTCAGTTGGGGCATTTTCATCTAAATTGGAATCTTCGATATCAGTTCACTGTTGTTGGTAATCATATACTTCTTACGAGACTAGAGTTGAGATACTAAGTCTGATATGCTGTACACACAGTCGTTCATACAAATAGATGACTGTAGTACCCGATTTGGGCAGTTGTGTTTGGGGGTGGGGGGCTTTGGCAGCAAGCCTGGAAATAAGCAGACATCAGCAGAATGAGGTCCCCGGAGGGTGAATTTGGTGATGCTACCCTGCACAGCAAGTGCATTACAGTAGAATCCTTTTAATTGAATATCCACTTTGTCTGTGAAAATTATTCAATTACCAGGAGTATACAATTAAAAGGGATTTGGTCAGTTTCCTGTGTTCTGGAGGTAAACTGAGCATTTATTCTAGTATATCTTGTTTGACAGAGCTCATAGAGCTCTGTCAAACAAGATCTTATAGAATAAATGCCTGTTTTGGATATAGTGAGGCCAAAAAGGTTGATAAATAAGGGGAATTTGGTGCGTGTCACAGTAATTTTTAGCTCAACTTTGACGAAGTCAAATTTGAGCTATTGTCATGGCCCGTCGTCCGTCTGTCCATCCGTCCGTCTGTCCGTCTGGCCGTCTGTCCGTCTGTCCGTACGTCAACAATTGGCTATGGCTCGGGCTAGAGGTCGTATTTATGAACCGATCTTTACGAAACTTCTTGTGTACCTTTGTTATGACCCTGGGACGGGAACGAGTGTTTTTAGGTGTGGTCCAAAATTCAAGATGGCTGCCAGCGGCCATTTTGTACCGATGATGCAAAAATCAGTTTTTTGTTCAGAACTTCTGTCTGAAAGTTCTGATTTGAATAAAGTTTTGTATAAATGTTTAGTACCATGGGATAGATGACATATAATACGGGTTTTTTTCTCGTGCGTAAATTATGCAAATTAGACTGACTTTGATTTATTTAGTGTTACTTTCAGAGCTGTAAGTGCCAAGCTGCTATGGCTCGGGCTAGAGGCCGTATTTATGAACCAATCTTTACGAAACTTCTTGGGTACCTTTGTTATGACCCTGGGACGGGAACGAGTGTTTTTGGGTGTGGTCCAAAATTCAAGATGGCTGCCAGTGGCCATTTTGTACCGATGATGCAAAAATCAGTTTTTTGTACAGAACTTCTGTATGAAAGTTCTGATTTGAATAAAGTTTTGTATAAATGTGTAGTACAATGGGATACATCACATATAATACAGGTTTTTTTCTCGTGCGTAAATTATGCAAATTAGACTAACTTTGATTTATTTAGTGTTACTTTCAGAGCTGTAAGTGCCAAGCTGCTATGGCTCGGGCTAGAGGCCGTATTTATGAACCAATCTTTACGAAACTTCTTGGGTACCTTTGTTATGACCGTGGGATGAGAACGAGTGTTTTGGGGTGCAGTCCCAAATTCCAGATGGCTGCCAGCAGCCATTTTGTACCGACGATGCCGAAATCTGTTTTTTGTACAGAACTTCCATATGAAAGCTCTGATTTGAATAATTTCTTGTATGAATGTTTAGTACCATGGGATACATTACATATATTACAGGTTTTTTTCTTGTGCATAAATTATGCAAATTAGGCTAACTTTGATTTATTTAGTGTTACTTTCAGCACTGTGAGTGCAAATCCCAATACTGCTCGGGCTAGAGGCCATATTTATGAACCGATCTTCACGAAACTTCTTGGGTACCTTTGTTATCACTGTGGGACGAGAAGGAGTGTTTTTGGGTCCAGTCTGAAATTCAAGATGGCCGCTAGCAGCCATTTTGTTCAAAATTAAGTGCAATCAGATTTTTGCGCAGAACTTCCAAATGAAAGATCTGATTTGAATAAATTTTTGTATGAATGTTTAGTACCATGGGATACATTACATATAATACAGAGTTTTTCTCGTGAATAAATTATGCAAATTAGGGGTCCGGGTGGGACTTAGAAAATTTTGGCCCAAAATCCGGAAATTAGTTTTTTGGTTTTTTATGCGTTTTGGTCAATTTTAAGACAAAAAAAAAAAAAATTTTTTTACACTGAAAATTTGGGGTCCGGGTGGGACTTAACAAATTTTGGACCAAAATCCGGAAATTAGTTTTTTGTGTTTTGATGCATTTTGGTCAATTTTAAGAAGAAGAAGAAAAAATTTTAGTCTGAAAATATTTTGTTTGGGACTGAAAATTTCCACACAAAAATAATAATCTACAATGAATGGTCTTAATCTGTAGTCCATTACAGTCACCTTGTAATTCTTTTATTATTGTTGACTGGGCCAAAACAAATACTAATTCCTGTCATATTCATTATTCAGTTGTCTTGGTCACAGCAAGTACTAATTCCTATCATATCCAAGTTGAGCTACAGAGTCATTGACTCTTTCATTTCGATATATTACAAAAATTTATATACAATTAACAGGAGTTTACTCTGCAACCCATATGCAATTAACAGATCAAATTTGTATTGAAGGTCTGGTAAATGGTTTTGTGTTTGAAAATTATATTCAATTAAGAGGGATATACAGTTAAGAGATATCCAATTAAGTGGGCTCCACTGTACTAAATTTACCCTCGGTGAACATCAGTCTGAATCAAGGTCTCGGGGATAAACAGAAAGAGGTATAGGAGACTCTTGCCCACTGTATGGAATAGCATCAGCAAATGCACCCTCTGGTGACCTCATTCTGCAGATGACAGATTACTTTTTTCCAAGCATGTTTGGCAGCATGACCAATTTCGAGTATGGAACATGTTAATTGAATAATAAGTTGTGTCACGACTACGACATGTAAATTTTATTTTCTGTAAATTTCGTTGAAGTCTTGACTTATTTAATTATAATCCTGACTGACTACTAAATATTCCAGCAACATCATCAAGGCCAACCTTCATCAAGTGCATGCTTTTATGTGATGTAGTTGCTATAATTTATTATTCAGGACAAATCAGGTTTAACCCTTCCCACCCCCTGCTAATCAGTCATTAGCAGCACCCTGGCTTGTTCAGCAGATTTCCAATATTAAAAACCTTAAACTGCATTATCTTTTGTTTGACAGAGCTTAGGGAAAACTAATGCAGTATATCTTGTTTAGTAGATTCAGAGACCTAAGTCAAATAAAACATAGAATGTTGGGCTAAACAAAATTGATCTTTTGAGTCTCAGGCAGCGGCGCATTCATTTTTTCGGCCCGTGTTCGTCATATTTATTTTGAGGGTAAAATTCAGATTGTCTAAAACCATCACAGGGTGCGATTTTAGCGGTATTGCATTGTGATTTGTGATGCAATATTTCGTATACATTGATACAATATTGTTATTTTCTTTGCGAAATGCCGCATGATTCTCATATGTATGTGCAAAATAAATATTAAAAACAATCACAGTTTTGGGAGGTTTTTGGTCTCTCTGAGGGACATTTTCATACCTGAACAGCAAACAGGAAGGGTTCTTTTTTATATAACCCCAAAGAAGTAGTATTTTATCTTCAGAGACTAAATAAATAATTTTAAAAATGCCAGGGATACTGTATTGCTCAATATAAAGAAAAAATGTTTGACACCTCCAAAGGTGTTTTCAAGAACGTTTTAGCAATGTTTATCACTCAAGAACTCATGTTGATTTCCATGCCAGATCAGCTGTTTTGAATGAAGTTAACAAGATATTTATTGGGAAATTACAATAATTAGTTTGTTAATAAATGATAAATGTGGTATTTTATGGAAAATTCAGAAAAATGCAAGTTATTTTCTGAGAAATTCAAAAAAAAATTAAATTTGGGAACCGCGAGGTTGCGAAACGATAAGAGTATTATTTATTTAAAAAACCTCTTATTATATTTTATCTCCATTTTAGTTTTTCTATATTGATTTTGTGTTGTATGATTACTTACTTTTACAATACAAACTATCAGTGAAATCAACATGGAAGCTCTAGTATTTACATGTAATTTTAGGCTCTCACAACTGGATTTGTAGCATCGGTGAGCATTCCATAAGGAATAAAAATAAAAACCGCCCTCCCTCATTCAGTTTTTTTTAAAAATTGCCTGAGAATCATTTAGTTAATTTTTTTTGGCCTTATATTACTAGAATTTCTAAATATGAAACTTATGAAACATCAATGTAATCTACTCTTTACAAAAGCAACTGATACACACACACACAAACACACACACACACACACACGCACGCACGCGCGCGCGCGTGCTTGCGCATGCTCAGAAACCGATGTGTAATGATCAGGGATTACGAAATCAACAGATAAAGGCCTGTTTGTACAAATGGGTTTTGAGACCGGACTTAAATTGATTTATGGTCAATGGGGATTTTAGATGTGCTGGGATGGAGTTCCAGAGAGCGGGTGCGGTGCATATGAAAGCTCTTTCACCAGCTGACGCTGTGTTCTAAGGTGTACTGCACATAAATGGTGCGCATGTCTTCAACCAGTCTAACCCTGCCTATGCTGCAGTGCAGAGTTACGATGTTGGGGAGCTGGCAGCTGTTCGTCATAGCTCGGTGGTTCTTTCCTGGTACTCCAGCTTCCTCCACCCGTAAAACGGTCACTGACACGATATGACCTCGGCTGTTAAATTGTTGTTAAACCCTAATAAATAAATACATTTGTATGTAATAAGTAGTATTTTATATTTTATCCTTTGCTGGATAGGGAGCCAATGAAGGGTTTTGAGGTCCGGTCTGATTCGGCAGAACTTACGATTTTGAGCAGCACAATTCTGAATGTATTGGAGTTTATCAATATTCCTCTTTTAGTTTAACCAGTATTTATTCAAAATATTTCAAAATAGTATAAATTATACATAATAGATGGTGGATCCTCTTTTGGACCCATGGAACCTCTCAAGGCACTAACTCTTACACCAAATTCGGTTACAAGTTCACTAATATCTTTGGAAAAACGGTTTTATTGTGTT
This sequence comes from Pictodentalium vernedei, assembly GCA_031216915.1. Taxonomy (NCBI): domain Eukaryota; kingdom Metazoa; phylum Mollusca; class Scaphopoda; order Dentaliida; family Dentaliidae; genus Pictodentalium; species Pictodentalium vernedei. The sequence continues at coordinate 547,838,139 of CM062295.1, read as the reverse complement.
AACCTTTTACCTAACAAATCGGCTGTGTCAAACTAACCCATATCATGTTACCTCTCATTGGAATGAGCTCATCAATATGGTTTTGTTGACATTTTTTTAAAGATTTGAAAAAATTCTATTTAAAATAATAAATTTTGTTATCTGCATTGGGTAAAGATTTTAATATAGCTTCATATTAACATTAGCATCTGTGAATATATCGTAAATGACAAGGGATTTTAAGTCAGATATAATCAACTGGTTATCTCCCTTACTATATGAATTCAAATTTCTTAACTTTCCAGGTTTTGATGTTTTAGAAGTTAATATTGATAGTCCGAATTTGTTACAATAATTATTTTGTTTTTTCGGTGGGGGTGGGGGTTAACGAAGAATACGAAAGCGTCTGGGTATTCCTCAATAAACTGAAATGAACCAAATACTATTTGCTGATGAACACATTTGATGAATGACCAAAGAACAGTTAAACTTTTACCCATTCCAAAAAATAGATGACACTAGCAAAAAAACATTTTGAAGAACCAAAAATGTTCTTTTTTTTCTCAAATATATGCCGTATGATCCTTCATTGGAACTCATATTACGATGGGTCATAAGTTATGTTTTTGAGGCAAAAATGAAAAGAAAACTAATATAATTTGAATGGTAGTTTTTGTGAATAGTTCTATATGGTTTTGGCTGTTACATTTGGGAAAAGGATTAATATAGTTTGACCCACCCACAAACCAACTAAACTATTAACTTTATGTTTCTCAGCATTTGTGTCTCAAATTTGACATTTATGGTGCATTCCATTTCAGGATGTTTCTTGTAATTTAAGAAACTTGTACCTCTGTCATTCCATTTATATTAAACGTGTACATTGTGAAGTTGACAATAAAATATTTTCATTGTCTTTACATTGTTTGTTTTTTACTTCATTTTCCCATTGTAATTTTATACCCCCACTCTTGAGAACAGAGAGTTACTGGATTACATATGTCTAACCATTGGACTATCCATCCATAAAAGCATTTTGCATTGTTATTCCCAAACTATTGATCATATTGTATGACCAATGATTTTGGAATAAGAGTGCAAAATTCATATACGACCAAGCCTGGAAATAAACAACCTGTCATTTGCAGAATGAGGTCCTCAGAGGGTGATTTGCTGATGCTATTCAATATAGCGGGCGAAATCCCCCGATTTATCCTCTGGGTACCTCTTTCTGTTTAGGCCTGAGACCTTGATTCCGATTGAGGTTCGCAGGGGGTAAATTTAGAAATGCTACCCTGCTGTGCATGATAGCATCGCCAAATTGACCACCTGGGGATCTCATTCTGTAGATGACACTGTGCTTATTTCCAAGCATGATCGTATATGAATCTCCTTTGATATGACTATACAGCTGCAATGGGGAAAGAATATGCTCCTGTAACAGGTTTGTTCTCTAATACTTTGAAACTTCAGATCATCTGATCTCCCCCCCCCCCCCCTCCCCTCCCCCCAACCCATTCAAAACTTTCAGTTAGTAGCTCAACTTGACGAGATCTGCCACAGCTCTCACCCGATCAGTCCCAAATTTTATATGCAGCTTTTGGGCAATGCCCAGATGGGAGCTATCAATGTTTTCTGAATTTCATTAAAAAAACATGGCCGCCAATGGCCATCTTTGATTTGGCATATAAAATGTCAACAATTTCATTAGCACATCCTATAGGCCACATCTCTCACCCGATTTTTTTTCAAATTTCATATGTAGCTTTGGTGTGATACCCAGATGGGAGCTACTGAATTTTTAGCTCAACTTTGGCGAAGCCAAATTTGAGCTTATGCCATGGCCAGCCGTCCGTCTGTCCGTCAATTCAATACGGCTCGGGCTAGAGGCCGTATTTATGAACCGATCTTTACGAAACTTCTTGGGTACCATTGTTATTATGACCATGGGACGAGAACGAGTGTTTTTGGGTCTGATCCGAAATTCAAGTTGGCTGCTGGCGGCCATTTTGTACAGACTTAGGTGAAATCGGATTTTTGCGCAGAACTTCCATATGAAAGCGTTGATTTGAATAATTTTTTGAATGAATGTTTAGTACCATGGGATACATCACATATAATACGGGTTTTTTTCTCATACGTAAATTATGCAAATTAGACTAACTTTGATGTATTTAGTGTACCTTTGTTATCACCGTGGGATGAGAACGAGTTGTTTTTGGGTGTGGTCCAAAATTCAAGATGGCCACCAGCAGCCGTTTTGTACCCAAATTAGTGCCATCAGTCTTTTGTACAGAACTTCTGTATGAAAGTTCTGGTTTGAATAAATTTTTGTATGAATGTTTAGTAAAATGGAATACATCACATACAGGACAGGTTTTTTTCTCGTGCAGAAATTATGCAAATTAGATGAATTTTGATTTATTTAGTGCTACTTATACAGTGTAAGTGCACATGTCAATACGGCTCGGGCTAGAGGCTGTATTTATCAATCGATCTTCACGAAACTTCTTGGGTACCTTTGTTATTACCTTGGGACGAGAATGAGTGTTTCTGAGTGTGGTCCAAAATTCAAAATGGCCGCCAGTGGCCATTTCGTACTGAAATTGGGTCCAATCAGTTTTTTGTCACAACTTCTATACAGTTCGTATTTATGAACGGATCTTCACGAAACTTCTTGGGTACCTTTGTTTTCACCTTGGGACAGGAATGAGTGTGTTTGGGGGTGCCTTTGTTATCATTGTGCTATGAGAACAAATATTTTGGGGTTCAGTTAGACCCACTCTGGGACTCAAAGATTTCTTTTCTAGTTTAGTATCTGACTGTCACCCACCTTTACAATACTTTACCTATACATTTGTTATAGGCTACGGTCAGTATTTATGTACAGACCGTTACAATACTTTATATGTACCTTTGTTATCAGGGCATTACTTCGATGTTTGTCATTGCTGTGTCACATACTATACATGTACATGTCTCGACAAGTTGAGCTACAGTGTCATTGACACTTTCATTCTGAATTTCATTGAAAAACATAGCTGCCAGCAGCCATCTTGGATTTGGATATAAACTGTCCAATAATTCCTTTAGCACACCCTACAGACCACACCCAATCAGTCCGAAATTTGATATGTGACTTTGGGCCAATGTCCAGATGGGAGCTATCAAATTTTTCTGAATTTTGTTGAACTCATGATATAGCCAGAGATGTTTAAAGTCACTATAAGCACTAATAAATAATCAGTACAGTGGAGCCTACTTAAATGGATATCTTTTAATTGTATATCCCTGTTAATTGAATATAATTTTCAAACACAAAACCATTTACCATACCCTCAGTACAAATTTTATCTGTAAATTGCATATGGGTTGTAGAGTAAACTCCTGTTAATTGTATATAAATTTTTGTAATATGACGAAAAAATTACTTTGACATGCACCAAATTCCCCTTATTTATCAATCTTTTTGGCCTTACTACACACAATACAGGCATTTATTCTATTATATCTTGTTTGACAGAGCTCTGTGAGTCTGTCAAATGAGATTTAATAGAATAAATGCTCAGTTTACCTCCAGAACACAGGGAACTGACAAAATCCCTGTTAATTGTATACTCCTGTTAATTGAATAATTTTCACTGGCAAAATGGATATTCAATTAAGAGGATTCTACTGTACAGCCAAAACCACCTTGCCATTTGAATATCTATGCTATGGTCAGTATTATAGCTTCACAATCAGATCCCATTTTTAACTCCAAGGGAATCCTGGGAAGTGGAAAAGTGCTTGTTTACTGTGGTAAACAAGTGTTATTTTACAGGTGTAATAATATTTAGTTTAAACAATATGTATTGAAAAAGATAAGTTAACTGTATACATGCAAACAAGTGTAAACGTATTGAATGTTTTGTACATAAATTTCAGTGAACCTAAAATGTCAAACTAACTTGTTGTAGTAGGGAATTCGGAAAAAAGATGAATGCTTATGTAAACCGTCTCCCAAGTCTCCCAAGTCTGCAAGATTACACAATTTCAGTTAGACAGATAGAACGGGTGGGTCTGTTTAGATATTGTTTAAACAAGAAAAAAAATGAAAGTAGATCGAGCGGAACAGTGAGGAACAGTGAAGGAGAAGGATGACATTTGAAAAGGGCGAACTTGATGCAAAAGACATCAACATTGATGGACAACAGTTAGGGAACTGACTCACTTGGAAATCGCAGCCTAACTCTAATATTAGACGAGGGTATTCTAATGGACAAAGGATGGGGGGGGGGGGAGGGGGGTGCGAGCGCTGATAACTTTTTTCATTTCAGTAAGGGACACGACTCCGGAGGACCACCGCCAGCACCATGCACCGCCGGGAAACGAACAGTGTCTTGCAAGTGGAAGACGCATTATTCATTAGCATGCAATGTTTTGTTCAATAATGTACGAACCACCGCTCGCCACCCGCGGCTCACAGCGCGGCAACAATAACCCCGAACCCCGCCCTTCCCCCATGAAAAAACCAACAGTGTGAGAAGCTAATAACCAGGCCCTCAACCTGCAGATATTTCTTTTGATGTAGGCTTTTACTAAAAATGAAAACTTACGTAAGACAGACAAGCAAACCCCCCGCCACCGATCATCAGGTTAGTTTGATGGTCCATTAACAGAAGAGATAATTGTAATAATAATAATATTTTAGTTGAACTGCTATTTTAGTTGAACTGCTGAACTGCCAATCCACATCACTATAACTGTGAACTTATGACTTCGATGAAGCAGACCGTACTTTTCTTAAGACGAAAATGTTTTGCAGACTATCTGTACATATTACCTATATTTATCTTTGTCTTGTACTGTCTATTTCTTCTGCTCCCATGTCTATTTGCTTTACTCTGATTCCTCTTTACTGTACTCTTACTCTCACCACCAGCTTGAATACAATTTCCCCAAGAAGAGATATTGCCTTGTTACCAGTAATGTTGGTTGGTATTGTTATCCGAGCAGTGAGCTTGTGTTCTACGTATCAGATTATATCATCAGCCACATAACGGGCCACATTGATCTACACCGTGCCCGGATAGGTACCTTCAACATCGTAGTTCATGTTCGCAGTCTAAGGCACAAGCTATCAAAGGATCAGTCTAATTGTATATTACATTACCTGTTCCTACGTCTCGGTGGTGCAACGGGTCATGACAGTTTTGTTGCCATGACAGCACTGTTCTTTGGATACTATACAAAATCAATCATCATGCATGTTAAAAAACTGATGCACAATACAAGTGTCCCCAAAAAGTTATTCACGCCATAAATATCTCAACAGTTGTGAGAATATTAAATCTAGTTGTCACTGTTTTGGCAGCCCTTTACCTGAGTATAATTTTATTACAATCTGGTGATATTGAACCAAATCCCGGTCCTTGCTCCACATTGTCACTCACTGATGTAAATAATTTGAAAGTGTTAATATTTAAAGCTTAAAGCCTAAGTTAGATATTATCGAAAGCGAGGCATCATCCCATGATATTTTGGCGTTTACTGAAACATGGCTGCAGAACTACGATCCCACATCCGATATATTATTCCACGGGGTTCATGAACCATTGAGACAAGACCGATCGTCAAGGGGAGGCGGGGTTGCCATCTACTTAAAGAATACTATCTCCTTTCGACGGCGGCCCGATCTCGAGGTACAGAACGCCGAGTGTCTATGGGCTGAAATATTCAATAAACACAAGAAGTCCTTATTGTTAGGGGCCTTCTACCGCCCACCAAATAGTCCCCCAGAAATATGGGATGCCATATCAGCATCGATCGAAAAAGCCCGTGACACGTCAATTGCCGATTTGATTGTTACCGGCGATTTTAATGATAACCAACTAGTGTCCCCAAAAGGAGGTTTTGCAGACATAAGAAATGTTTTTAACTTGAGACAGCTTGTGGTGAGCCAACCTGCTTTACGGAGTCGTCAGCCTGTTTAATAGATCTCTTTGCTGTAAGCAACTCGGTCAGGGTAAAAGATTGCGAGGTCTTAGAACCAGTCATCCCGGAAATGATACGCTACCACTGTCCGGTGTCGATTGAGATTGATTTTTCTAAATCTATCTCTTTGTCATTTAGAAGAAGGATATGGCTGTACTCTCGGGGTGACTATGAAGCACTTAATGTTGCCCTCGCTGACGTCGACTGGAATTCTCTTTTTGATAATAGATGCCTTGATACTACCACCACTGACTTCACCAATAATTACTCGACGTCGCATCTAAACATATTCCCAACAAAATAATTACTTCGCGACGGGTCCAGCCGAAATGGTACCACAACGAAATCAGACTTCTGATAAGACAGAGAAAACGATTATATCGAATAGCGAAACGCAATGGCCTTCAAACTGCATGGGACAAATACAAACGTAAACGAAATGAAGTCGTATCAGCTGTCAGGAAGGCAAAATCATCGTATATTTCCAAAGTCCAAACTACATTAAGAAGCAACAACACGTCGTCTTCACTGTGGTGGAAGACACTCAAAGCGCTCATTTGCACAAATAAAGCAGTAACTGTCCCAACTCTTGTTCACCTAAATAAAATTTACTCCTCTAATACTGAGAAAGCTGAGGTCTTAAATGAGCACTTCAGCTCAATCTCAACAGTTGATGACAAGAACGCTTCCCTATCCAGCTGTTCATCTAACGCCCCACAAGTTATTGATAGTATCACTTTACAATCTAGTGAGATATACGAAGCTATGAAATCATTAAGGGTATCAAAAGCGTCTGGTCCCGATCTTGTCAGTCCTCGTCTTCTCAAAGAGTGCAAATCATCCATATGTGAGCCTCTCACAATCTTGTTCAATGTGCTATTGAATAACTCGTACTTTCCTCAACTGTGGAAAAAGGCAAATGTATCCCCAATCTTAAAAAAACAACCCTCAAACTCAATTGCTAATTATAGTCCGATATCATTGCTTAGCTGCGTGGGTAAAATATTTGAAAAATGTGTTTTTAAACGGTTGTGGCAGTTTTTGGTCGATAATAATGTACTTAGTCAATTCCAATCAGGTTTTACGCCGGGTGACTCGACTGTCCTCCAGTTGACCGACCTATATGACGAATTCTGTCGAGCCCTTGATGAGGGCAAGGAGGTTAGGGTAGTTTTCTGCGATGTCAGTAAGGCTTTCGACAATGTATGGGACGTTGGTCTTATTCACGAGCTGGAGAGAATCGGTGTCGCGGGTGAACTACTGTCGTTCCTAAAATCATATCTTTCAGATAGGTCACAACGGGTAGTAATAGGATCCGATGCCTCAACATGGAGACCTATTAATGCTGGTGTTCCGCAGGGCTCGTTACTCGGTCCCATATTGTTTTTAATCTATATCAATGACATTACTGAAAACTTATTCAGTAATATACGTCTATTTGCTGATGATACTTCCCTGTATTTAATAGTAGAGAATCCCGTGCAAGTCTCAACTTTAATCAACTGAGACTTGGCCACAATTGAACATTGGGCCAAGACATGGCTGGTAGAGTTTAATCCCCATAAAACAGAGAGTATGTTGATATCGCGCAAAAACACCCCTGTTGCCCACCCACCACTATTCTTTAGTAATATCACCGGAGCATGTACAGGCCATGATAAACTTTCGAATCAAAAAGACAAACTTACTATTATTATACTGCATTCACAATCTACTGTTCGCATTTTGTTCAATTCAATTTCATTTGTTTCAAACTTGGCATATTTCTTCATCGTCGTGTGACAGCAAGCCTTTCTTATAGAAGTTGTTAACAAGTTGCCTCTATGCATTGTTTTCCTCCATTGTTTATTTAAGCTCTATTCACTAAGTTAATAAGGCATATCATTAAGACTCAGTGAAAGCTTACTTTAATCTTTATATCAAGTAAACTTGTTATGACATGACGCATTTATTATATTGTATATATAGCCTTGATCACAAGTAAGAATTCAGTTATAGTTTGGATTTCCAAACGTTACTCTGCTTCATTTTATTGGGAAATCCCATGAGCTATTGCTGTAAAATTGTTCGGATATCCAACAAGACCAGTTGTTAAATGTTGACTACTGTTAGACATTTGGAATACCAGATTCAATATTCAATTGTTATCATCTTTAATTTGTCTCCGAGTCATCAGTTGAACACCATTGTTTCAAAGCAGATATCGACGGCCGTTCCCCACGGTTATATTTGGTGGAGAATCCGAATTAGTTCATCTATCTAGCTTGAACCTTTCCCAGTACTCTCATCAGACTGACAATGGGTTCCACAGAAACTTTCCGAGAGATGTTTGATTACATTCGTGAAATTAAGGAGAAGGTCATTCAGCAAAATGCAATTCGAGCTGCCCAGATCTCACGTAACTCTGACCCACATAAACACTGGAATGACTGTGGCCAGCGCCAACCACACACTGAAAGAGATTTCTCAAGACGTCGGGAGTATCGCCCGTTCATAGGTAAGAGGCGGCAATTTCCCTTGTGCCATAGATGTGGAAGACATTACCATAACCCATCAACTTGTCCCGCTAGGAAATATAGTTCTAACACATGTAAGTGCATTGGCCATGTCAGTTCAACATGCAGATTTAATGCGATACCTGTACTCAGCACCTCAGTTAGTACGGAAATGGATGGAAATAAAGTCGACGTTAGGTTGGAAAATATATATACTAGAATTCCTGCACTGGTTGATATGAGAGCCAGTCGCTCCTGTATGTCAAAAGAAATCTTAGAGTCCGTTCGCTTGTGGGCAAAATTGAAATTCTTCCTCCTAGTATTAAACTCATAACGGTTGTAGACGGCAATTTACTGAAGGTTTTAGGAGAAACAAATTTACATTTATCCCTGGGCAGGCTAGATATGACTCAAACTTTTTTAATTTTGGAAAAAATGCCAGCAGATATTATTTTAGGTATGGACTTTTTAACTGAAAACGAGGCTAATATTGATCTAGGTCAGAGAACTCTTATACTGCAGAATGGTATGACACACGCTCCAATACACAATATCGAAGAACAACCTAATTGTGCAAATAATGTAACAGTGCTAGAGGACGTAACTTTGGAACCCCGAAGTGAGGCTATTATACCGGTACGTGTGGGTTTTGATAGAATTACTTCGCATGTAGGTATTATCGAACCGGATTCAAATTTAGTTAGTCACAAGAACATTTTGGCTGCACGTACGCTTGTAGAAGTGGTTAACAATAGGGCTGTTTCTAAAGTTCTTAACCCCACCAATTCCTATGTTAGGCTCACATCTTCACATGTTATCGGTTGTTTTTACCCCATCCGTCCTGATGATATTCTGCATTCAGTTGAAAAAAGCGATGTTAGTGCCAAGGCGACGGTGAATTACATTGGTCATGATGGTTCCAACAATTATGACAATTACTTTGCCGAAGCCGAGTCGCTTGGCATCGATTTATCCCACTCTGATTTGTCGAATCTTCAGAAACAGGAACTGTTGGTGCTAATAGGTCAGAATAGGGACTGCTTCGCTAAGGACTTGTCCGAACTTGGAATGTCTCGCATATATAGCCATAAAATCGATACAGGTGATGCGACCCCAGTGAGACGTCGGTTTTATAGGGCTTCACCAGCAATGAAGGAAGAGATTAGCAGACAAATTGACGAACTTGAAGAGCATGGCATTACTGAGCCTTCAGTCTCGGAATGGATGTCCCCAGTTGTTATGGTTAGGAAAAAGGACAATTCGTTTAGGTTCACTGTAGATTACAGGCAACTGAATGCCTTGACAAAGCCCATTTCATTTCCTTTGCCCAGGTTGGAGGACGTTTTCGACACCCTTGGAAAATCAAGGTCTACGATATTCTCTTGTCTTGATATGTTCTCAGGATATTTCCAAATTGATTTAGACCAGGATTCCAGACACAAAACCGCTTTTGTCACCCACAGGGGAGTTCATCAATTTAAAAGACTTCCCATGGGCTTGATGAATAGCGTTTCAAGTTTCCAGTTGGTCATGGCTGAAGTCCTTCGAGATTTACAATGGCACTCATGTTTGTGTTACGTAGACGACCTCCTTGTGTTTTCTAGGTCTTCTGAGGAACACCTCCAGCACTTGTCACAATTGTTTGAGGCCTTGCGTAGAGCAAATCTAAAGTTGAAGCCTTCTAAGTGTGATTTCGCTGCAAAGGAAATACGCTATTTGGGGCACGTTCTTTCTAAAGATGGTATTTCTGTTGATACTTCGAAAACGGACGCTGTGTCCTCGTTCCCCCGTCCAAAAAACCTCAAAGATGTTCGTGCTTTCCTTGGTCTCTGTAACTATTATCGACGTTTCGTGTTCAATTTTTCGAAAAAGGCAGCACCTCTTAATAATCTTCTCAAAAAGAATGTACCATTTCAGTGGGATGCAGAATGTGAAAAGTCCTTTAACACCATGAAAGAGGCCCTGACAAACCTCCAATTTTGGCTTTCCCAGATTTTGATAAAGAATTTTTTCTATATACAGACGCGTCAGGATATTCAATAGGTTATATCTTAGGCCAGTTGGATGAAAATGGTAAGGAATTGGTTGTCTCATATGGAGGCAGGTCTCTTTCTGAAGCAGAACAAAAATTTGGTATTTCAGAACGCGAATGTCTCGCAATAGTTGAAGGTATTAAACACTATCATGTTTATTTAGCTAATGGTAAGTTTACCGTAATCACCGATCATGTTGCTAATTCATATTTAAGACACCTTAAACAATGTAGCGGCAGATTAGGCCGCTGGTCGCTAAAATTACAAGGGTATAATTTTGAAATCGTCCATAAAGCAGGTAGAAAGCATTTGAACGCGGATGCGCTATCGCGACGTGAATATCCACAAATTACAAAACCGGCAATAAACGATACTGCCCATGGCACCGTGATAGCCACACACAACGTTGAAGAACACGCGGCGTCTCAAACCCAACCCGAAGAGGTAATACAACAGTGTGACCCAATAGATTCTATTACGCGCGATGCAGCCATCTCCGAGGCTGACATTAAAAATAAACAAAGATCGGATCCGGACGTGAATGTTTTTATAGAATATTTAGAAGAAAGAATATTACCCGAAGACGATAAAGACGCTAGAAGAGCTATTTTGGAAGCAAATGACTACATTTTGGAAGATGGAATCCTGTATCATCTCTACTACCCAAAAGGTAAGGGCCATAGAATAGACCGTTTAATTAAACAGCTCGTGGTGCCACTCAGTTTGAGGAATGATGTGCTATTGTTATATCATGATTCACTGCTGGGTGGACACCAAGGTATTGATAGAACTTATCAGTCCATTCGATTCAAGTATTTTTGGCAACACTTATTTTCTGACATTCAATATTATGTAAAATTGTTCGGATATCCAACAAGACCAGTTGTTAAATGTTGATTACTATTAGACATTTGGAATACCAGATTCAATATTAAATTGTTATCATCTTTAATTTGTCTCCGAGTCATCAGTTGAACACCATTGTTTCAAAGCAGATATCGACGGCCGTTCCCCACAGTTATAATTGGTGAGAGAATCCGCGACTGGACATCTTTTTAGCTTGTCCAAACGATCCAGGTACCACGTTCCAACTGATACTATAAATTTAAAGATGTTCAACAAATTACCCGACAATATGCAGACAATCCTTGATAATCTTCATCTGGATAAAATGAAGATGCAATGGACTCTCCGGACTAGTGAAGATTCCACCACATTGGTATTGTCATGGAAAAAACAACCACCGCAAAAATCCACTGCAAATAAACTACGAGATGAGCGGCGTATGACGGACTACAACAAAAGGAAAAACATCGAACAGCTACAACAACAGACTTACCGGCATCAGAACATTCAGTTTCCACAGAGTTCCAACAAATCACCAGAAGTTAGTGTATGTGCTTCAAGTGTTTTTACAGAAACAGACAAACACAAACACAAAGACTCAGTGAGTACTCAAACCTATATTAACTCTCCATTAAAAGTCGACGTCAGTGTCAACGCAGTACCAGCTTCCACCGACACGCCTGTTCAATGTTCCCCCCAGATGAAAAACATTTCAATTCAGACGCCGCGGGAGGAGTGCTCAGCTCTATCCGTCCACAACCGTCCGAAAAACACTGTCCAGCCAAAAAGAGTTACTGAGACTGTGATCAGATATTGTAGGTCCGTGCAATTTGGCCTTCAGTATCTGATTAAATGGAGAGACCATCCAGATGCTGATAACTCATGGGTTAAAGACTGTGAGTTGGACGAGGCAGCTCGAGAGTACATCCGGGACAATCAGAGTAGAATCCCGGGCCTTCGTCCAACTTTGTCAAGACCGGGAACTCCTGAACATAAGAGACACCGGCGGTACAAGCGACCATAATTTTTTGTATTTCGGAATTTTGGGACGTTACTATTTTAATGGCTTAAATGTGTTGCTGCGGGTCGCATCAATTGGAGCGGCAGAGATTATATCACCGGAGCGTGTACAGGCCATGATAAACTTTCGAATCAAAAAGACAAACTTACTATTATAATACTGCATTCACAATCTACTGTTTGCATTTTGTTCAATTCAATTTCATTTGTTTCAAACTTGGCATATTTCTTCATCGTCGTGTGACAGCAAGCCTCTCTTATAGAAGTTGTTAACAAGTTGCCTCTATTCATTGTTTTCCTCCATTGTTTATTTAAGCTCTATTCACTAAGTTAATAAGGTATATCATTAAGACCCAGTGAAAGCTTACTTTAATCGTTATATCAAGTAAACTTGTTATGACATGACGCATTTATTATATTGTATATATAGCCTTGATCACAAGTAAGAATTCAGTTATAGTTTGGATTTCCAAACGTTACTCTGCTTCATTTTATTGGGGAATCCCATGAGCTATTGCTGTAAAATTGTTCGGATATCCAACAAGACCAGTTGTTAAATGTTGATTACTGTTAGACATTTGGAATACCAGATTCAATATTAAATTGTTATCATCTTTAATTTGTCTCCGAGTCATCAGTTGAACACCATTGTTTCAAAGCAGATATCGACGGCCGTTCCCCACGGTTATAGTAAAACGCCGATGTCTGAAGTAAAAAAACACAAACACTTAGGAGTCATACTAAACAGTTCTTGTACGTGGGACGATCACATTGACCACATCTGCTCCAAAGCTTGGGTTCGTTTAGACTTATTAAGAAAGCAGAAATTTAACCTCGATCGGGATGTCCTAGAAAAAATTTACTTTGCCTTCATCAGGCCATTACTCGAAAAGGGGATGTTGCCTGGGACAACTGTTCTGCAACCGAAGCTGAAAAATTAGAGAAAATACAGATTGTATCTGCGAGAATCATAACAGGGGCAACAGTTAGTTGCAGTAAGCGTCTACTTAATACTGAAACGCGCTGGGACTCTTTACAAGAAAGACGTCGTAAACACAAATTGTTACAATATTTCAAAATGTACCATCGAATGTCGTCCCCGTATATTGCCAATAAGGTCCCTCCAACCATCTCATCATCAAATTTATCGCAAAATCTTCGGTCATGTAACAACCACAGAATTCCTTTCTGTCGGACACAATTATATCAGTCTTCCTTCATCCCCAGCGTTACGAAGCAATGGAATAGCCTGCCCATGTCTGTGCGTGAAAACTCTTCATTGCCCAACTTCAAGATATTTTTAAGTGGTGGGAACCAAAGGCCTCCTAAGTTTATAGTGGTGCAAAGTCCCGCAAAGCTCAAATTTACCACACTAGGTTACGTCTGGGTTGCAGTAGCCTCAACGTCCACCTGTATTCAAATCACCTGCCGCCTACCTCATTATGTCAGTGTGGGTGTGTGAGACCGTGGAACACTATCTTCTCCACTGCCCAGTCTTCACAAATGTTCGTGATAATTCCATTAAGCTACTACCATTCCCAATTGACGTACCAACGCTTCTTTTAGGATCTGAATTTTTGAATAACCAGGAGAACCAGCTTGTTTTTGAAGTGGTTCACGACTTTATTTTATCAAGTGGACGTTTTCGCTAACTGTGAAAATCGCATTTCTCCAAAGATGAATCTTTCTCTGATCTCTTTTAAGTCGGTCTCTGTGTCGATCACATTGTAAAACACCTCTACCCCGCCCCATTTCCAAGTAAGTTGCATAGGCTGCATGTAATAATAGCTGTTACGATTATATAGGCAATAATCATTGTCTTCAAGCTGGTTTTTCTGTTTTTCTGTCCTTTCTTGTCTCACTTCCCTTTACTCTTCTTTCCATCTTTCTTACTTTTCTCACATTCATGGTTTAAGCATTATCAGGTATAGTCGTCATATGTTCTGACAAATCACACTTAATTTTCTTTGCTTCAAGCTAACTTTGATCAGACTATTAGCCTTGCACTGGCTGGGGAATCGCACCCATGCACTGTTGTGTTCGTGGATGCGAGGCCCCACCCAGTTAGCAGGACATCTGCTCAGACTATATTATAATTTCGAATATGGGTCATGATCTTAGGTAGTTTTGGACAAATTTAAGTAGTGTTTTTACCACCTCAGATAATTGCTATATTTCAGGGTTTAGGGAGATGACGCACATAAGCTTTCAGCTTTTTGTCAAATCCCTCTATTATTCTGCTACTCTACATTGTTGAACAAATGTTATATAAGATATCTCATCCAACTTCTTTACTGTTTGTAAACATTTTTGTTATATAATAATAATAATAACTCTTTGGCCAGCCGCTGATTTGTCGCGGTCCTCATAAGAGAAGGCCATCATTCCCCCTGCACCCCATCCCCTCTTCCCCTCCTCTCCTCCCAGTATCATATGACATTTTTAAAGAATAAAATATTGTTTAAACCAATAATAATATTTGATAACCAATTCCTTGCATTTTGTGTGCGAGTCCTCTAAAGCAATCAGGAAGGTGAGAAAACTTAGATCAACTTGACTTTATATTTTATGCTATGGTAATGATATAGTCACAGCTGTAGAAAATCACCTTAATATCAATAGATAAATAAATTGTCCCCAATCATAAGATATGAGTACCATTTAACGAATCCCGTGCAATGAACTAATAATGTTGCAAGAAGAAATTATGAAGTACTGGACCCGAAGCTAATGGAGGAGCTGGGGGCAGTTCACCCCACCCCATGACCATGTCTGTAGAAAACATTTTCTCAAGGCTGCTAATCTGAAAAAAGGTTGACCATTTTAACCTTTTACCCCATGAACACAATATCAAAATTTGTTATTTTATTTTTTTTCTGCATGCATGATCATTTGTCTTTTTTCCAAACATTTCCACAAAACCGTATCGACAAACTCGTTCCAGTGATTGTTTTGTGGAAGTTATTTGAGAATTATATATTTTTCAGCTGCTTAACCCTTTACATAACGAATCGGCCACACCTGCTCGCATAATGTGAAAAAAAACATATCATGGGACCCCTTCATTGGAACGAGCTCGATGAGCTTGTTCCAATGAGGGGTCACATGATATGGTTTTGGTGAAAGTATTTTTTTTTAAATTGGAGAAATAATTTTTAAAATAATAAATTTTGATATCGTCTGCATTTGGTAAAGAGTTGAGAGGATGCAGCTGATTTGTTAGCTGAAGGGTTAAAGAAGTTTTTAGCTTGCCTGACTTCAGTCAGGACAAGTTCTATTGTTCACTCCCCATCCTCATTTACATTGTCGGGGAGAGGAAATTTGGGCCCCAAGGTTAATTCTGTGACGTAGCCTCTTTAGAAAGTGTTGGGATACTGATGCAGATTCCAAAGGCATCTGCTGTGAGTGCCGAAGGCCTTAGTGATGTTAGGGTTCTTAGGGGTGGGGTCTCCCCTAGAAAGTTTTGGTGTTTTTTTTAGATGAAAAATCATGTTTTTTAGCTTAACTTGACAAAGTCAAGATAAGCTATTGCCATCACGCAGGCAGAAGTCTGTTTGTAAGTCTGCCAGTCTCTTCACATTTTCCTTTAGCACAGGCTATACCCCGTACTTCTTGTCCGATCATCACGGAATTGCATATGCAGGTTTGAGGTCACGTCCCCTCCTTTTGGTCGTGATTGGTCAACCATGATGGCTGCCTGAGCTCAAAACCCGAAAACCGGTTGTACTAAACACAGCAAGTCCCTAATAAGTCCCCAAGTCCCCCCAGATACTAAATACAGCAAGTCCCTCTAAAACACATCGTTAAGGCGGTCCAAAATTAAAAATGAGGTACTTAACCACAGAACTACATGACGATTGTTTATTTTTGTTTTTATTTCGTTTTTTTTTTTCCAATTTGGGAGCGATATAGGCATGATTTTGAACCGCTTTTTTGTTGAATCTTTGATGATATAGGGACAGTGGCAACCGTTCTTCGCCATCGTGACCATGCTTCAGGTGTGGGCATCTATTGGGGGTGCGCGACAGGAATAGGCGTAGTAGCGTCCCCGTTAGTGTGTGTGTGTGGGGGGGGGGGGGGGGCGTCGTGGTTCGTGTATGTCGGCTCCCCAATCCGGTTCTAGTTGGTCTCATGTTTGGATAGGTTATGAATCTTTGAAAAATTTGCGCGATCTCGCGTGTGTGTAAGATTGAAGTATAATTATGAAAACAATCTCCTTTTGAAAGGCTGTGTGGAAATGTTTCTTTGATACTTGCTTCGTTTTATTTTTTTATTTTTTTTTTTGTAATTTTTGTTTTTTAATCAAGTTGACAAATGCCGATCGGTTTGTGCACTCTGATATTTTACCTGTTAAAACAAGCTGGCGTTGAAGTTTTATAATCATTGTCAAAACAATGCCCAGATTATTATTTTCTTTCAATTAGAGAGGGACTTTTTAAAGTTTGCCTCTTTTGGAGTATTGTTGGTCGGTGTTGTTACAGCATTTATCACAAACGGAGTTCCTCGCGGCCTCCCAAGTGTTTTTTCAGAAAAATATTTAAGGGGCCAGCTGACTGTGGCGGACTATACTAAGAAGAAGTGGCAGACTATACTTGCCTGAAAATCCAAATCGACTGCACCCTCGGGGAGAGGTAGTACCTTTGTGAGAGGACCCAACCTCTCACACTGGTCCTCACCCGAGGGTTCAACCGACATCAGCCAAGAGACCATCACGACGCAACTGATGACACCTGCCGCGTACCTGAAGCCGTTCCTCCTTCGACACGGCTAGACACGTTAACATTAATCATCTATACAGTCACTGAGGGTCGAAAGGAGCTTGTTCCCCATACCGTCTCGGCGCGCGAAACCATTCCTTTCGGGACTTGACTCTGGAATTCCTCAGTCACAGGACACTCTGTCCCTCAGAGCTCGATGTCAACACCAGCTACATTCATTGTTATTTGATTCCGTTATTGGGTGTAAATAAATGTTTCCGTTTATGTGAGTCTTATATATCACTTGGACATTCTAAGATCCCGTATATACTACGACGAACCATCTCGTCACAGTTATACCGTACACTCTAAAATTAGTTGGGTTAAAAATCAACCCAAATCGACTGGGTTGAGTGAATATGAACCCAATTGGGTTCATATTCACTCAACCCAGTCGATTTGGGTTGATTTTTAACCCAACTGATTTTAGAGTGTATTTATTGAATTTGTGGCTCGTGGAACTGGGATATCAAAAACAGGTGTCATGGCATGACACATGTTTTTGATACCCAAGTTCCACAAACCACAATTTTTTTTCTTTTTGGCGTTTCGTTTTGACTCTCTCAGATCCTCTTGAGTCACGGATACTACGACTTTTCCCAATTAAAATACCAATTTCTCACAACGGGCAGAACCATGGTCGGCATGGTGGGTTCGAGTACTCAGCTCTTTTTTCTGAAATGAGGCCCTGAGGACCATGAGAACATCCCTCAGTGGGGTCTAATTTACCATCCCTCTTAGCCTCATCTTGGTATTTAACAACTTTGACTCGCGGCACCCCAATTTCAGCACCCCTTTTTTGGAAAACCTCTGGCCATGAATGCCATGAGAAAATCCCTCAATGAGGTCTAATTTATCAGCCCTCTTAGTCTCATTTCGGTATTTCCGGATACCTATGACCGGGCTCCTAGCTCCTATATATAGGTGGTCTTACCGACCGCATCCATCTTGCCTACAACTACCTCTCCTACGATTTGCCTCTTTTGTAGTCATCCTATACTATAATCTACTATCCTTGCAGTCTTGTGCCAATGCGGCCTTGTACCATTACTATTGGCTACCGTATTCTGCCCCGTGACTCGACTCGACCATTGCTATTGACTTGTAGCTATACCTATCTCTGTTTGACTATACCAACGACTAAGGTTCAATCAGATTGTTTTTTTTCCCCATTATGTACCATTTTATACAGCGTTCAGTGTAAAACATCTTTTGACAGGCAAAATAAGGCATACCGTAAGTGTGATTCCTAGCCGACTCCGTAAAAGTGGATTCCGTCATTTTGTATGAACCCTCGCGGGTATAAAAAGAGGGCGAAACATCCGAATTTTTATGGATTAGATTTCATTTCGAACACCTCAAGATTTTCTTCAGCCTTCCAGGAAAGTGATTACAATCATATTCTGGAAAATTTAAAAGAGTCTTAACTTACTTATACACATAGATACACATAGATCCATTAAACCTAGGAAAATGACGCAGTTCAACAAATCAGCATTTAATACACAGGAAAAGAGAAGAGAAGAGAAGAAAGATGACAGGAAAAACAAGAAGGACAGGGAGATAGCTGCAAGACGAGAGTCGGCAGGAAACAAGGTTAGTGCTGGTAATTCTAAAAATTCCGGGGGCAAGCGAATAGGGAGTCAGAGGGGAGCAATGGGTTTCTGGAGAAGCAGTTAGAAGCCCTAACAAAGCAGATTGCCGAATTGAGGGAAGAACTCAAAGCAAAGGATGTCGAGATGAGGGAGGCGCTTAAAGCTAAAGACCTCCAAATTTCTGAGATGCTAAGAAATTCCTTCATTATGCCATCCCCACTATCACCTGGATCTCCAGCTAAAGAGATCCAAGTAGTGGCAGAAACCCATTCTGTATCAGACAGTAATGAGTCCAGCCCGATAGAGGTCCTGGTTGCCTCTGAGGGCATTCCTTCTGAAAACGAATGCAGTAGCGCCAACAGCGTCAACAATAATGCTAATAGTCGTGGTGCTGGAAAGACAAGTAAAAGAGAATCCGTAAGTTCAGTAGCCACAGCATCGGAGGAGGGTAGCAGCCCAAAATCCTATGCTGAGGCTGCACGTGCTTGTGGTGTCAACTCCAAAACAAATACAAAATTCACAGTGGATCCTCTGGGAACCAAATCCTTTAACCCGGATAGATCTCTGTCACAGTTACTCAACACGCAGGCTAGTGGGGTAGGTTCCAGTCACGAGACTGAGCACAGCGAGGAGTCTGTTCCCGCTAGTGGCCCCAGCAATGTGATTCAAAGAGGAGGGAAGACCCCCCTAAAAAGAAAACAAAATAGTTGCGATTCTGAGTGCGAGTTGCAGGAGGTGACGGGTGCTGATGGTTTCTCCACTCTGACACCTAGAGTGGTTAAGAAGTGCAGAAGCCTCCAGCATCCCACCTCTTCCTGCTCCACTCAGGTCAACAGTACTAACAGGACTAATTCTCATAATGTCAAGAAGAGAAACCTAACTACTGACGATAATGATCTCACTGCCACTGCCAACAAAAACATTACAGTCAGAGAGTCCGGTCTGGAGGAAGTCACTCAACTTATGAGTTTAGACTTCTCCGCTGCCATAAAAAGGACACCCACGAGGGCTGTACAGAAGATACCCACGAGGGTACCCATGGACAAAAATAAAAAACAAAATAAGCAGGCTATACAACCCCTAGGGGAAAAAACAACAGTCAATATTGCCGTGGTAATAAGGGTACACCCCGACACCCCAAAAGAAGCCATCAGCCAGGGTATACCAGACTGCAAGTGGGAAAGATTCACCTCCAGAGCCACGGGCAATTACACGTGGAAGCTTAAAGTGATCTGCCCTAACAGTACAACTAAACGGAAAATAATTTCGGAAGGGGTGACCATCAATGGTAGAAAGCACGTTACTGAGGAATACCGATCAACCCCTCCCCCAATCCAATGTCATAAATGTCAAAAATTTGGGCACGTAGCCAATAGATGCAGGGGCACTCTGACCTGCATGAAATGTGGAGACAACCATCTCACCAAGGCATGCAGGTCAAAGTCCCCCTCCTGCCCTAACTGCAAAGGACCCCACACCAGTAATTATCGGGGGTGCCCCCACTTTAAAAAAGTGAAAACCAACATAGAGTTGAAAAACCTTAACTTAGATAAACCCGACAACGCTTCTTCACCCCACACAATATGCTCCCTTGTCGCGGGAGCGCTCTCCTCGGTTCTAAACAAACATGTCAGCACTAGTCTGTCTGACATCTGTCAAGATGTTAGCCGGTCAGCGTCCCGGCTCTTCAAAACCCAAATATCCGAATCCCTAATTAAAGCCGCAATCAACGTCCAATAAAGCCACTAATCACCTCCAACCAAACACCGCGACTAAATTACAACCCTATCATGAATAAGTTACAAATAGCCGTGTGGAACGCTAGAAGCGTTAATAACAAAAAGCTTCAGATCAGCCGATACTTCAAAGATACAGACATTGTCTGTATCTGTGAAAGTTGGCTTCAACCCAGTAAAACTTCAGTCAGTGGGTTCAGCACTATTAGAAGAGACCGACTAATCACCACTGGTGGCGGCGTCGCTCTTCTAATAAAGCGGAACATTAAAACCAAAACCATAAAAACTAATCACCTCGACGCAGAGGTGATTGCTACTGAAATCACTGTTGATAATAAAAACATCGCGACTGTTTGTTATTATAATGACCCAAGCAAAATTGTTTCTGACACTGTCTTTGAATTCTTCACGAGGAAATACAAACATTGCATTTTCCTCGGCGACTTCAATGCCAAACACCTGTACTTTGGCTGCAACAAAACTACCCCAAACGGTGAAGCCCTCCTTGAAATCACAAAAAAACACAACCTTCATGTGGTTATGAATGACAGCTTAGCAACGTATATCAGTAACAACCCATTATTCTCATCCGAAATCCTCGATCAAATTATCGCTAGTGACTCCCTGATAAACCATATCGATGACCACTGGGTCGCCGACGATGACTTAGGCAGTGACCACCTCCCGGCCCATGCCTCTCTGCAGCTTGGAAATGGCCCACTCAGGTACCCCCCCCCCCCCCCCACACACACACACACTCTCCGTAGAAACTTCAGGAAAATTAATTGGAACCTCTACCGCGACATCATTGATGTCAAACTCCCCAACTCCCCCCCCCCCCCCCCCTCCATCCAATGCAGCGGAACTAGAAACCCAATGCGAGAGCATTGAGAAAATCATTAACTCAACCTTAAACGAAATATGCCCAAAAGAGGAAGTACGCCCCTGGAGAAACACTATCTCGGGCGAGACCCTGTTACTTAATAAATCCAAACGGAAAGCTCTCCGCGCTCTCAAAAAAGAAACTGACCCCAGCAAGAAATCTGAACTCAAAAAAACATACAATTACCTTCACGGCGAAGTCAAAGAAGCCCTCAAAGCTGAAAAGCAAGCCAGCTGGGAAAAGGCAACAGCCAACCTAAACGGGACCCAAGATGCTAAAAAATCTGGGACTCTTTCAAAATTCTTACTGGGCAAAAAAACAAGGGCGGCAAAGCCGCAGCAAAACCTCTTAAGAAGGAAGATGGCTCTTTCACTCGCACTGACAAAGAGAAGGCCGACACTTTTGCCGACCTCCTAAGAAAAACGCATCGCCCGTACCAAGGCACGGGCAATGATAACGCCGCCATTAACGCGATTGATGACTTCATCAATGAACACCCTGAAATCTACCGTGACCCCAAATTCGATAACGAGCCAGAAGACGGGGATGACGATGACCTCGTCACCCCCATCACCAATGACGAGATCATCAACGTCATAAAAAAATGCAAAAACTCCTCCTCACCCGGCGAAGACGAACTAAGCTACACAATTCTTAAACAAAGCCCAAACTCCCTAATCGAAAAACTTAACAAACTGTTCAACGCATGCCTCACCCATGGCTACTTTCCCAAATGTTGGAAAAAAGCCATCGGTGTCATGATACCAAAACCTGACAAGGACCCCTCCGATCCAACCAGCTACCGCCCAATCAGCCTCCTCAGCTGCATTGGTAAGACATTCGAACGAATCCTTACCAATCGTTTCAGAGGGAAGACATCGATTTCTTCAATAAATGGCAAAGAGCCTATAGAAACTGTAAAGAAGGCATCGAACATGTCTATCGACTAGTCACCCAAATGAAAACCGCTATCAACAATCAGCAAATAGGCGCTGCAGTCCTGTTAGACGTCGAAAAAGCATTTGACTCCGTTTGGCACAATGGAATGCGCAACAAATTATCAAAAATGGGACTCCCCATAAAACTGCTCAGATTACTATCCTCTTTCTTAAATGATCGCGAAATTAAAGTCAGAGTGAACAAGGAAATGTCTGACAGTGTCCCCCTTGAAGCAGGCACCCCCAAGGATCCGTCCTAAGCCCCCCCCCCCCTTTACATCTTCTATGTAAATGACCTTAACTTCTCCGAGGATCGCGTTCAAGTCTCCCAATTCGCGGACGACAAGGGCCTCTGGGACTCTAATAGCACGGCCTATCTACTCCATAAACCTCTGCAACGCGCTCTCGATGACCTAGAACAATGGCGTGCCAAATGGAGAATAAAGCTAAACGCCAATAAAACCCAACGAATCACCTTTACTCGCAAGACAACTAAACGGGATTTTGACCTAAAACTTATGGATAACACCCTCCCAGAATGCAAAGAAGCGAAATTCCTGGGCATCACCATTGATCAAAAATTGTCCTTCAACAAACATACCGACGACATGGCAAAAAAAGCTACAAAACGAATTAACTTACTGAAAATGCTCAAGGGAACTTCATGGGGAGCCAACCAGTCCACCCTACTCAAACTATACAAATCCTTTGTGCGCCCAGTACTCGAATACGGTGCAATCATACTAACTGACCTCAACCAAACTAATATGGGAAAGCTCCAGAGGGTCCAAAATCACGCGCTTAGAGTTGCCCTACGTGCCCCATGGGACACACCCATCAAAACACTCCACGACAGGGCCGATATCCCCACCATCAAAGACCGCCTAGCCACCCTGGCCGCGAAAAATCATGACCGGTTAGCCGACAGCGAACTAATCTCCGAACTTGGAGCAATTTGCGAAAGCCGACAAAAGCCCCAAAATTGTAACCAAAACTAAGACCGCTCGAATAAAAACTAGGGAATGACAAGGTGAACTGCGATCCCCGACGCCCCAGAATA
Source organism: Pictodentalium vernedei (assembly GCA_031216915.1). Lineage (NCBI taxonomy): Eukaryota > Metazoa > Mollusca > Scaphopoda > Dentaliida > Dentaliidae > Pictodentalium > Pictodentalium vernedei. Next base: position 547,814,821 of record CM062295.1, on the reverse strand, counting down.
CCCCTAAACTAAATTAAAATAAATAAGTCCGCAATCAGCAAAGGGTACAACAGGAAAGAAACACCCTCGGGTGTGGTCTAGTGTGCTAGACCTGTTGCCCTCCCGCTGACAGCCTCGGAAGCTCAACCCCCATTAAACGATCGCGATCCCCGGCACCCTCAACTTCAAATAAACTTAAACTAACCTAAACAAGGCCACTTCCAGCGAAGGACACAACAGGAAAGAAACACCCTCGGGTGTGGTCCAGTGTGCTAGACCTGTTACCGTCCCGCTGCAAACTAGGAAGTTCCGCCCACTTAAAACGCTCGCGACCCCGGCACCTTAAAACTAAATAATAAATAGGGAACGATTGGGGTCCCAAGCACGAGATTATGTTACTGCTCTTACGAATGTAAAGATTCGTGCATTTCATACTCTCCCCCATAGCGACAAGTACACACACAGCACAATACCACATGAGAGTATGTTACTGCTCTTACGAATGTAAAGATTCGTGCATTCCATACTCTCCTCACACACACAGCAGATACCACAAGGACACGCAACTAAAGAGGTGCTACTTTTATCTTTATAGTTTATATATTGTAATGAAAACTAATTCTACCTTCTTCTTTTAAGCAGGTACACAGAAGATGTTTTTTTGACCAACACCCCAATAACCGCTACATACAGTCTAACCGTTATGGAAACAGTCACCCCCACGGTTCCTGAACATCCTCCGCTCCATCCCCAAAAGTGGTCAACCACTTTAAGGGAGGCGAGCGTTGGTCCTGCGTCCCGCCTCCGCCCCTTTTTGTAAGCGCATTGCGCATCTTTTTGTCCCAGCCCAATAGGACTACAATGCAGGCCTGCCCCCGAACCAGGGAAGTTCGGGTCTTCTTCTTGGTGGTCCCCGAAAGGGGTCGTTGTTGTTTTCCTTCAAAGAGTCCAACTACAACAGAGACAGCCTGAGGCAGATTATACTTGCCAGTGATGGCCATCACTCATAATCATCCTCGAAGCGGCAGACTATACTTGCCCGAAAATCAAGATCGACTGCACCCTCGGGGAGAGGTAGTACCTTTGTGAGAGGACCCAACCTCCCACACTGGTCCTCGCCCGAGGGTCCAACCGACATCAGTCAACGAGACCGCCTACCCACAATTGGAGGCACCTGCTGAGTACCGGATCCTTTTCCTCCTTCAACACGTCTAGACATGTGACAGCCATCCTATACAGTTACAGAGGGTCGAAAGGGGCTTGTCCCCCATACCGTCCCTGCGCTCCTACGGCGCGCGAAATCATCATTTCGATCGAATTTTTATCCTTTATCTCACATTCCATCCATTCGCACCTCTGACTTTAGAGTGTGAACACCATCTGAGCAATCACCATGGCAAGTTTGGACATCCCAATTAAGCTACAGAAAGTTTTGTCAGCTCTGGGCATCGCTTGCCCTCTCAACTGGACTCTCCAGATGAGAGGCAAGAGCGTTCATCTGACTCTGGAGTTTGACGGAGACGAGAGCACCACCACACCTTCTTCGGGGAGAGGTAGCACCTTTTGTGAGAGGAACCCCTCTCACACTGGCCCTTACCCGAAGAAGCGTGGACCTGGCCCTGAAAAGAAGAGCAAGAAGAAGAAGAGCCCATCAACCAGGCGCCGTGATGCCCGGCGGCTGGATGAGTTCATCAAAAGGAAGAAGGAAGAGAAGGTGGAAGAGAAGATAGAGGAAGCCACTAACATTTCCCAACCTCCAACTCCTGTGACTCCCATCCACACCCCAACTGCCTCTTCTATGGGGGTCATCTGTGTGGCGGAGGCGGAAATGGAAAACGGCTATCCGAAGTCTCCTACTCCAGCCTCCCCCTTTCATCTGGATCAGGAACCTGGATACCCGGACCTCATGAACGACATGGAAAGGAAAGCTTGAGGGATGAAGCCAAGGAAGTAGTAACAGAACGGCAAAGGAAGGCACTGGAAGATCAGAAGCATTAATGGTAGAGCTCAACATCCAGCACACTTCTATGGCAGCCAGGACTAGACCCTACCACACAAATCAGTACTCTAACATCGACAGCCCAACAACACCAACAACCACTACAGTATCGCCATCCTCCACTAAAAAAAGAAGAACAAAAGACACAACCGTCGCTAAACGGTCAAAGACGGTCGAAAGGGGCTTGCACCATACCGTCACGGCGCGTCCATAACTGCGACAAGTGCCAGATATCCTTCATTAAACAGAAGTTTATTGCGAAATAGAATATCCATCCACGGACCTAAAAGCTTCCAATGTTTCAGGTGTGCAAAGATGTTCAAAAGAGGAAGCCATCTGACAAGGCATTGGATGATCCACTCAACGAAAGGACCAACGGATCATCAGAGAGAATATGTTGAACCAGTCGGAAACCCTTGGGCACAAATTGGACAAAAAGAACGCAGAACGCAAAAGAATAAACCAAGTTGAACCAATGGTGCTACCACACCCGTACCAGGTGAATAACCATAAACTGACCAGAAAGTCGTGGATACAATGTCTCCCACAGAAATGGCTCGTACAGTAATGACCGAAACAGGGAAGAAACCAGAATCAGAGCTTAATCCAACAAGTGAAGACAAAAAACTTTTTGGTCGAACCCAGTTTACTGGAAAGCTTACTAGAACGACAGCATTTGGTGTGAAGGGAACCAAACGAGCTTGTCGCGATGGACCTGGATAGAGAAATGAGAGAGATCACAGAATCCCGAACCATGAATGAGAAGATTCTTCAATACAACCAGATCTTACAGCGCTTCAGAAATTCCACAAAAAAGCTTCATAGCCGATAACAATCAAGATACAGAACCAGTAAAAACCGAAGAAGACCGAAGAGAACTGAACAGACTTAAAAGACTGAAGGGAACAGAGCAGAGATCGAAATGAAGTGATCGAACACAATGGAGATAACAGAACAAATATTGAACAATATAACAATGTGCCGAAAAGTAAATAAAATTTTAAACTACAACAAAAGTTCTTGCTTTTCTTACTACAGAGGAAGGGGAATACCCCTGAGGGTTCACACAAAATGACGGAATCTAATTTTACGGAGTCGGCTAGGAATCCCACTTACGCAATGACTAATATAACCTGTCTATAGATGTCTTACATTGAACGCGGCATAAAATGGTACATAATGAGGAAATGAAGCAATCTGGTTGAGCATTGACCGATGGTACAGCCAAAACAACGATAGGTATAGCTAGGAAGTATTAAGTAGTGTTACATGTCAATAGTAATGGTTGAGAGACGGGGCAGAATAACGGTACCCAATAGTAATGTTACAAGGCCGCGATGGCATAAGACTGCAAGGTTGGTAAATTATAGTATAGGATGACTATAAAGGAGGCAAATCATATGAGAGGCAGTTGTAGATAAGATGGAAGCCGTCGGTAAGAACACCTTTATGGGAGCTAGGGGCCATATAGAAGCCCGGTCATAGGTATCCTCCAATACCCAGATGAGCATAAGAGTCGTAAAAAGAGTCACTCTTTCGAGCAATTGCTCTGTAGCTCATTTGGTCGATAGGATTCGTGTCCTTCGAGCAATGACTATCAGTAACTGTTCGATGGATTCTTGACTTTAGGAATGATATGGGCTTGTGTTGTACACGCGGGAGACAACTCTGCATACTGGTTATGGGAAACCAAGCACTGGTGTTTATAAGTCTTGGACGAGGGGACCAGAGATAGTTTGGACAAGATAGACTGTTGGTGTTAGATTAGCATCTGTAATAGGCATAAAAAAAATTGGAGTCTGGGAAAATCAGGACCAGTACTCCTATTAAATAGAACATACCCCCAGGAGATATCTCGGTCCCGCAGCACTACGTGCTAAGCCGATAAAATGAGGAATACAAGTCCGTTTTGGATTGATTTTGGTGATTTGGAGGGATTGTCGGGGTTGTTTGTGGTAATTAGATGTACTCTAGATGAATAGAACTTACCCCTGGGGTTCTCTAGATACTATAGTACTACGTGCTACTATTATAAGTAGGATTCTTGAAGAATTCATTGTAAATAAAGTCGTTTTTGGTGATTTGAAGGATTGTCACGTATCACTATCGTGATGACGTCACAAGATGGCAACTCACGTGGATTACCATGACAACTCAGTGATAATATGAAGAGCATCGAAAGAATATGAAACCTTTCAATTGCAGTACCTACAGTTTGTTTTTAGAGGAATATTTTATTTTTCAAATTAAAAATGAATTTATTTGTATAGATATGCACTTTCTATATTTCTGTGTGTAAAAAGACAGCCCAAATCCTCTCTATGTTTGCTCACTTTTTGAAAAATAAAAATAAAAATTAAAAATAAAACCCTCCCTCCCTCCCTCCCTCACTGATTTAAAAAAAAAATGCCTGAGAATCAATTAATTTATTTCGTGTAGCCTAAAAAAAAACCATTCAATTTGATATCCGAATTACCTAAGACGCGACATGGTCGTAACTAGGTAAATTTACTTTTGCCTAAAAGTCAAAGGTAGTCTGTACCCTTAAGATAAGGGCATTTGGGTTGCAGAATAATTTACTAGGTGCTTCACATCCTTAGTATGCGTCAACTTGCTTTTGACCAGCACTTCTTTTATTTAAGAAAGCCCTTCCTCTCGTGAAGTGTTTATGATCTATTCTCAAGTCAGTCAAGTGCACCAGAGGGTCGACCGAACCAGACTGATTTTCTTCTGAAAACTGATGATTTACATTCAGTGGTGGAGGCAAGATTGTATCAGAAATCTTTGACCCAGCCACTCGATCCTGTATTGTTTGGGGGGTAATCCACTGTCAACATACTGTAGCCTTGTAATGTTACTGGCAACATGATTTTATTAGGACGAGTTAACTGTGTATTATTTTTAAAATGCCCAGTTATTGTTATAATAATGTTCGGTTATTGTTAAAATAATGCACACCCATGTTCGCGGCGGTCATTGTTTCGGATAACGAAGAACGAAGGGAAAACAAAGTGAGCAGTCGCCAGTGAGTATGAACTTGTATAATTGTCGAGCTAACGTAAGTGGGAACAAACAATTGATCTGTTGGTCCCTCCTCATCTGCTCGAATATATTACCAAATTTTCCACCACTACCTCTCTATTAAAATACGCTTGTCCCGGGTGAGAAACCTGTGTGAGACAGATTTATTTTTCCCAACACACGTGACCAATCTCATTTGAATATTTAATGAAATTATTTCATCATCGTCTACATTTTCTTTTAAAAAAATGCTGGCCACTTCGCTTCAATTTACGCAGCTGTCCATCCTACCCCACACCACTCGAGGATGGTTTTTCTACCACTAAACCCAACATGACATCAACAAAATCAATACGTTCAAAACAGATACCATTGGAATGTCAGGTGTATCAACTCTTCCCAGTTTGTCGTCTCATCGCTGTTGTGAGCTAACGCATATATCCTTGTTAACCCTTTACCTAACATGAAAAGCAGACGACACTTGCAAAAAAAATTCTTGAATAACTAAATTTTTTCATTTTTTGTCTCAAAAACATAGGTTATGACCCCTCGTTGGAACGAGCACGACGAGCTCGTTGCAACGAGGGGTCATAACCTATGTTTTTGCGACAAAAAATGAAAATATTTTGAAAATTAATTGGCGATTTTTGAGAATAGTGCTGGCCGGTTTTGGCCGTTACGTTGGGTAAAGGGTTAAATATGGATCTTTCGATGATCTTTTCGAATATGTAATATTCATTCTATGAGAACCTGTTATAACAGGAAATTTTCATCGCACGAGCTGAATTTTGATTTCGTTTACGTCGTGTGAGGTGTGGTAAGAGAAAAAAACATCCTCAAGTGTGTGAGATGGGATGGTTAACCGTGTACATGGAAGCCTCGTGTCTGGGTCCAATATCTTCCCCTCGGGTGAGATTTCTCCATCCAACCTAAACACCACTGAGTTGAGGGCAATAATAATCCAATACTCTGTCCTTGGTTCATTACTTGGAACACAGGATGGGGGTGGTTTTCCGCCGAAACACTGCTGTTTTGGGGTTTGTTTTTTTCAGTTGACATTTAGTCGATTTATTATGAAGTGAACGCCGACAGACAGTTTGATGACGGCAGACCTTGGGTTGGGTGTAAACAATTGGCTTCCAGGCAATAACTGTAGTTCTGTTAAACGAAAAGGTCCACCAAACTTATGGAGGAAGAGAACAACCCTATCGATTTGCAAGTTTATGGCGGTTCTCCTAAATACCAGAACCCACCCCAACCGCACAGAACCCCCCAGAACCGCACATAACCCCCCAGAACCCCCCTTTGTCTAGGCGGGTCTGGTATTTAGTATTTTTCTCCGAAATACTAGAACCCCCCAGAACCTCTCAAATCAGGCAACTATAAGAATGAATTTACTTCTATTCTTCTTTCCTGTAATGATTATTGCATAAAATAAACATATTTCATCGCAAAACATTGCGTAAATGTAATTTGGAGGGGGGGGGGGGGGTTCTGTGGGGTTCTGTGCGGTTCTGGTGGGTTCTGGTATTAGGAGGACCCGATTTGTGCTCATTTTTCTAAGTCCGAGATCTCATTGAATAGTTCTCTATTGACCACCTCACTTTTATGGCTGTGACGTTGGCACTTGCATAAGAAATGATCGGTCATTGGTTGTTTCACGCTGTCCATAGCAGCAAAGATGGGAACTTGTCAAGTGATTGTTAAAGAAGTCATCGTTTAGGTTGCAAAAGTGTGATCGGAGTTTACAATGGTGGATTTGTGTTTTGAGCGATTTGAGATAATTAAAGAAACGCGGGATAAATAATTTATCTTCATTGCTGAAGGCCTTGAAATTGTTTAAGGGACGATTTTCTTTGATTTCCGACGGTAAATGTGTTCCAATATCTAGTTGTCACCGATATAAAAAAGTTTTGATGTAAACTGGTATAACAGTAAATGCTAGATAGACCGATGTTGCTTCGGAGGCTGTACACGACAGATTCTGAGACTTGAGTTGGAATAAGTTTTGACAGGTAACCGGGTGCTTGGTGATGGTACATTTTGAAGAACTGTATTTGCTTATGCTTGTTCTGAAAGTTTGTAAAGTTTCCCAACTCGTCTCGGCAGACAGTAATGAGTTTTATTGCACGCCTATGCTTTTATTTTCATAAAATACACGTTTTCTTCAAAAACCAAAGCGAACAATAATTATTTTTATACTGTCCTTGAACAATACGGATCACGTGCGCAGACTATTTAACTATTTCTTTTTTAACGTTTTGGTTATTTTTGGCAATAATTTGTGTTTTTAATAATTTTTTTAGGCGTGCAATAAATTCAGAACAGCATACGCGTTCAAACTGTCATTTTTTACCGCACGGGATCGATTTCGACAGAGGGATAATACTGAACAAGAAGCCGAAGGCTTCGAGTTCAATATTACCCCTCCTCCAAAATTGTTTAATAATTTTTTAGTAAACTGTAGGCGTGTAATAAATACAGAAAAGCACACACGTTCGAACTGTCATTTTTCAACCGCACTCGATCGATTTTGGCGGAGGGATAATATTGAACGAGAAGCCAAAGGATTCTCGTTCAATATTATCCCTCCGCCCAAATCGATCTTGTGCGATAAAAAATTACAGTTCGAGCGCGTATGCTATTCTGACTATTTCCGTGCTTCCTGTTACCCCCGTAACTATTGTGACTGCTTCAATCTGAATGTTCTCAAGTTCTAAGGTTCCCTACTCTGTGACGTTGTCACAAACCGTATGAGTTTATTCACGTATTGGCCGAATAAAATCAAAGTATATTTTTTAACAGTTTTCCCGACAAGTGTGAATCTGTGCTTTCTTAGTAATGATAAACGTTTTCCAGGCTTTTGGTGATTTTTTCTGAGATGTGGTTCCGCCAGGAACCACGGTTATTAAAAGTCAACCCAAGATGTTTATGGCAGATAACTGCTTTTATATTAGTGTCTAATATTTTTAGGGATGGATGAGAAATTTCTTGTCAACAACGCGAGATTGGCAAGGATTCAGTTTTTAGTGGATTAAAGTTGACCAATCATCGTCTAGCCCAATCTTCAGTTATCCCAAGCTCACTTGATGTACAATCTGCTGCTTGTTTAGGTTCTTCAACAGCCAAATAGAGTGATGTGTTTACCCAGAAAATAGGTGTATATTACAAATGGTTCCTCTGTAATATCGTTTACGTATACTAAAATAGAAGCGCCCCGAGCATGTCCTTTTACTCTCAAAAGAATGGGATGTTATCGCAACTCGTTGTTGCCTGCAAGTCACTCAGATAAGATTTGAACCACTCTAACAGCTGGTCCGTAGTACACATTTTCTCGAGCCTGTAGGATAATTTTCTATTCCAAGCCTTATCGAAGGCCTTACGTATGTCACAGAAGACGAAATGGATTTCCTTTCTTTTCCTTTCACTCGCCCAAAACATCATGACTTATTGTGTTATATATGCTACTCAAAGTTTGCTAAGCACCAAATATTTGACACATCATTGTGGAATTTGCTGGTGACATATTTTGGGATATTTTTGGTGGATATGATTGAGGAATGTATTGAGATGGTCCCCAGTGTTTACATCAGCTCTCTTGACAGGCAGACTTTTCGTGACAGTCATGGAAAACATGTATCGCTTGATTTTCATGATGTTTTCGTGTACTGTCTACATGAACATGACACGTGTAGGGTGTTCAGTCTTCTTTTCAACACAAACCCTTGTGATTTAATGATTGAATATGGCAAATACAAATGTAAGAAAACATTTGTCTGAAGCTGAAATGTGGCGGACTGTGGGGATGGTGGAGCAAGGGGCTACCCATCGTCAGGCGTGCACCATACGGTGATCACCAGAGCCTGGGCAAAGTTTCAGCAGTATGGCACACTAGTAAGACGGCATGGTGGTGGCAGAGGCAGGACAACATCTGCAGCTGAAGACCGGTTTTTGATCATTCAGGCCTGTAGGAACCGCTTTGCCACAGCAACCCAGCTTCGCCGTGACCTTCAGAATGCCAGAATGCATCCGGGGTAAATGTTTCGACGCAGACTATCCGGGCAAGGTTGCTCGAAGATGGTCACCGATCGAGAAGACAATGTATTTGCATTTCGCTGTCCCAGAACCACCACCACCACCAGGCACGATATGAATGGGCCATGGGCCACGTTGGAAGGGCCAGAGAAGATTGGCGACCTGTCCCTTTTACAGATGAGTCAAGGTACTGCCTCGACCACACAGATAGGCGTTCTATGGTATGGGGAAGACCAGCAGCCAACATTTCTAAGCATGACCGCTATGGTGGAGGGTCAGTCATGGTCTGGGGCGGCATCAGCTGGGATGGACGTACAGAGCTCTGTGTCCTTGAACGTGGTACATTGACTGCACAACGGTATATTGATGAGATCCTGGATGTCCACGACAGATTGTATGCAGGTGCAGTGGTTGATAGATTCATTCCAATGGACGATAATGCCCGTCCTCATGTTGCCCACACTGTCGGGGAGTACCGACAGAGGGAGGGGATTGATTGTATGGAGTGGCCCACAAGATCCCCGGACCTCAATCCAATCGAATATGTCTGGAATGAGTTGCAGCTTGCAATTTCAGACCGTCCAGTCCAGCCAAGAAGTATCCAGGAGCTTGGTGCCATGCTGGTCCAAAAATGGAACAACATCCCACAAATGACCACTAGGAACCTGATTGGGAGCTTGAGAGGGCGTTGCCAAGCTATAATTGACAGTAGTGAGTCTCATACTCGATAGTGAACCCACACCAGTTCACTTCGTCAACTTTTTGGCATATTGAAAAATTTCCTTAAATCATTAAAGATATAATTAAATAAAAAATAGAAAACTTTTCATTACAATATTTCAACTAAAACGTAAAACATGTAGTTTGTCAAGTCATTTACTGTGAAACCAGAACGGAAACGAGTTAGTATGGAATTTGCTTCGTGAATGGCGAATATATTTTTTTAAATAAGTATAGAGGCGCCCCATACTCGCGGGGGAAAAGGAAGGCATTGTTGACCCATAACATACAGGTGTTTGTAGAAAAAAGCAATTCACTGGGGCAGTCCTTTATCTCCTTATCTTTGACTTTAAGTATAGAGATTATCTAATTTTTGTTTTTTTTTGTTTTTTTGTGGCGCCTCATACTCTTTTACCTAACAGTATAGGATTATCTTTCTTGTAATTTGTTTTTCGTTGTTTTATACCTATTTGAAATGTGTGCTATTACTTGAACCTGGCAAAAACCTTTATATGTTGTTAACACCGTCTATTGTTTATTAGCTTCTTTAAGCATTTTCTAAATAAAATATTTTCGAAACACATACCATGATATTATAATTTAATGAATATACAAATAAATATATAATTATTTTCTTCACAATTTACTTTCAGGACTCAGGATTTTGAACGGATGATCTTAGACCACTGAGGCTTAAGCTACACCCAAAATGTTTTACTATTGCTTGGTTGGCTGACAGACCATCCATTACTGATGCAACAACTTTGATGTTGATGGACTCTAATTCTGCAATAGCACGAGAAACTAGATTTGCTTTTTGTACTGCCTCAAGATCAGCAGTTAAAAAAATAGCCACACTTTACTTTCCAGTACCCACATAGAGCATCAGCCATTATGACTAAAGCCTCCTTTGCTTCGGGTTGTATGTACCCTCCCAATTCGTTGGTGCCATTCCCAAACTCCATATGACCAACAAGGGACTTTGATGATGGATCCCACTCTACTTTTTATTCTTATTAACATTCCATCAATCATTACGGAGCAAAACCGATATTGGAACTCATCTTTAGATTTTGCATTTTTCAACTGGTCTATAACTGGGTTCACTTTCAGTCTCTGAAACCCATTGTTTTATTGTTGTGGATGCTGGCGAGGGGGACAAACTTTTGCATATTCATATGGCAACATAGTATGGGTGGTCCAGCTGTAAACAAAATTAAATATTCACTTGCTACCAGAATAGCAGGCATGGAATACAATATTGCACTTATATTAACTGTATAATAATTCAACATAGTACACGTTCTCATGGTTCGTACAGGTCCTTGAAAATGAAAATTATTTTTCCAGACCTAGAAGTCTTGGGAAAATGGGAGAGTGTGTGAGTGTGTGTGTGGGGGGGGGGGGGGGGGGGGGGGGCACTGCTGGGCAACTCCTAGAAAATGACTGCTGTGACCAGCCCGCATCAGTTAAATGTCATAGAAACTGTGTAAATGTATCCAAAATGGATAAGTGTTGAAATGTAAATGAATAAATGTATCCATAATCATCAGCAAAAAACATTCAGTCATTTCAATTTCAAATCAATATCCAAGAGAGAGCCCGTGAAATAGCCTGTGGCGTATCTATTGGCTATTTCATGGGCGCCCGTGAAATAGCCTGTAGACTATATCACGGGCGCCCGTGATATAGCCTGTAGACTATATCACGGGAGCCCGTGATACACCCACTGCCTTAATTATTTTTTCCCCCAAATCACAACAATTTCATTTTTTCCCAAGCCATATCCCATGACCTTTATTGTGATTAGCTTGTTTAGCTCCTTCCAATAGGTGTGTGTGTGTGGGGGGGGGGGGGGGGGACCATAAGCTATGGTTAGAAAGAAAAAAAAATGAAAAAAAAATCAAAATTTGAATATTGATTTTTTTTTAATTTTATGTAGGCAGATTTGTCTAATTCTTTACGTTAAGGTTTAACAGGTAGTAAAGATCAAGCCATCACTTGTATGAAGACCAGGCGAGGAACCTGTCTCACATACATGTATATATATTTTATCGAACAGTCATATAAATTTTGGCCTGAAAACCACATGAAACGGTATGTATCACATAATGTGTTCCGATTCCGTATCAAAAAGACGACTTTTTCTGATTCCGTTTCATACGGACGACGCCTTTTCGGAAGAGCGACGGCTATCATAACAGGTGCATGAATACATTCTAAGTGCTTTTCAGTGATCAACCGAACATTATGTCCCAAAAATGTTTTAATAATTTAAGATTTAATCTGTTTATGTGGCAGCATTGTTAGATAAATGAAATATTATGATAATATGCATGTCTTGTGATTTGCATCAGATTCGAGGTGGTGTCCAAAAATGGGACCTCAACTCGCCGGCAAAGCCGGCTCGTTGAGATCACATTCTGGACACCACCTCGAATCTGATACAAATCACCGGACATGCACATAATCATGATAACCTGTATGTATCATCTCATTTCTTTTGCATGTAATATTTTTTGGATTACCCGGTATATGTCATGAATTGTTCTGGAAGAATATGACACGGGTCTGGAAAAGTCCCGGAATTTTGTCCATCCAAAAGTGTACGAAGCCCAACGATATGATGCTCAGGCCAGAATAACTAGAATAGACAGCTACTGGTACTTAGCTGGAAAATTGTGCAGCTTGTCTGTGCTTTGGGATCTTGGCCCTGTTGTAACAGATTCTACTTCATTTGGGATACCATGCAGCCATGAAATAGAGTGCTAAACTCTGATGATCTGTGATAATTATCTATGGCCTTAGTTGTGGAAAGTGACACTAAACTCTAGTCAAACAAGCCATCTAAACAATAGCTTATATCATCCTCATTGAAACGAGCTCAACAAGCTCATTCCAATGAGGAGTCATAACAGACAGTTTCGACGAAAGTTTCAGATCTTTGGAAAAAAATTGAGAAGTGTCGTCTCTACTTACAAGCATTTAACTCTTTACATGCTGTTGGTGGATTTTCCTACACAGGATAGAATTTCATTTGTCACTGAAATAAGGACAATTTGGGCAATTTTAGTCAAATTTTCCTCTGGTAAACTAAATGGATTTATTCACCAACAATTTCTCGAGTTAAATTTGGATAAATTTCATCAAATCTCGTCATGGGTGCTTTACAGCAGGCAACCATGACAAGATTTGATGGAAAATGTCTGAACAACAGGGGGACAAAACACCCATTCAGATTAAATTTTAAGGCCTGGTCTGTACATTCCGACTTTGATGTGACCACAAATTAATTTATCTCTTTTGTAATTTCTATTGTGTCATTGACTTCCTAAACATATAAAGTAAGAATCAAAATAAGTTTTAGATTAACTGCTAAAAATATGTATTAAGTTGAAATAAAGGGTAATACTTTTTGCCGGTAAAAAGGACGGTATCCGGTAAAAAGGACGGTGAGTGTATAAAAAACTACGTTTTAAAGTACTAAATGTACCTCTGAATGTGTGAAAAGTGATTATTTAATGAAGCTTACGCAATAATAAATATTTCGATGGAAGGTTGAGTATTGTTTGTTTTATTGTAGACTATTTTCAAGACAAAATAGATCATTTCGCCATCGACACTGATCGACACGCAAAATTGTGCAAGGAAAACAACGAATTCGCTGTGGTACTCGACGAGGTGAATATTATCATACTTGCTCGACGGAGGGTGTTGCTAATTTTAGTTGTTTCTGTTCAGTAAGTGGGGATTTAACAGAAAGTTTTTTTTGGAGACAAACCATTTATAATTTGAAAATAGTCCACAATAAAACAAACAATACTTAATCTTCGTTTTATATTGCGCATGCTTTATTAAATTGTCACTTCACACTTTCAGAGGTACATTTAGTACTTTAAAACAGTTTTTATACGCTTACCGTCCTTTTTGCCGGCAAAAATTGTATTCAAGCTTTTTTTTTTTAAACGGGGGTTCATATTTTATTTTCAGTTAGCGTTTCGCCAAACACATGCCGAGGTGATAATAAATATTAAAACCAACCATACATCAGTGGATATTAGTTCTAGATTCCTGTAAGTCCCACGTCAGTGATACCCACATGAGCCTATTAAGACTAGGGCCTCTTGTGCTCAGTCCACCAATCCCTATGTGTGAGCTCACAGTGGTGCGCCCGTGGGGGGGGGGGGGGGGGGCTGAGCGACCGTAACTTACTGTTTTTAACCCCCACGTTTCCTCAGGAGGCACCAGAATCGATCTTAGAGCTTCAGAATTTGAAGAAAAAATATCCGGGAAATATGGGAAATGAATTATATATCTAGCGGGACGTAGCCAGGATTCTGTAATGGGGGGGGGGGGGGGGGGGGTGCAATCATGATGAAGGTCTTAGTGGGTCCCCCCCCCCCCCCAGGCCTAACTAGAGCTAGACCTCCTCAGAAACAAATTATCGTAAACAATTCATTAGTTATTAATTCCAATCGCGCGCAATACACATTAGTGTCTATCATACACAATATGTATAGTGGGCGACTGGAATTAACAAGCAATAGATTTGGAATGCTTCCAATTACTTGATGCCCAATCTTGCAGTGCAAGTTCAAGATAGCCAAAAACGCCAGTGTGTGTCAGAGAAAAGCAGTAAGGATTGTGTTCAGATGCCAGTTTCAATGTAATCGTATATGCTTACTGGGCAGGGAATATAGAGAGGAGAATTAACATGCACAAGGATTGGACACTAGCCTAGTCTCCGATTCTTGTCGCCATGCTGGTTTACCAAGCAACTTAAAAAAAACAACAAAGATCTTTGCGAACATAATTTATTGAACAGAGTTTATCATCGTGTCGAGTAATATCAAAATAACAAACAACAGAAAAAAACATAATTTTGTACAAAATAATCTTATAAAACGTTGACCGTTGCAAACAAGTAATGACCAACCCAGTTGTAACGGCCAAAACAGACCAGCGCTATATACGAAAATCTCCATTCAATTATTTATATATTTTAATTTTCTGCTTCCAAAACATAGCTTATGACCCCTCATTGGAACGAGCGCGTTGCGGACTTTAGGTCCAAGTTTGGACTACCGCCTCATCAGATTGATAACGCATCTGATGGCTATATACACACAGACGTAACATAGTTTATTCAAGCTAATTCCAGACAGAAACTGGCCACCAACCCCCAAGTGTGGAAGGGGAACACCTCCTCCTACTCCTACACCCATCCAAGGACCACTTGCCTCAATAATGCCTGCAGTATCACTTTTCGAGCAAAATCTTCCAGCCCCCTCCAAAGAATTTGGCCCGTACGTACACCTATGAAAATATTATTTATTTATTGGTGTTTAACAACATTGTCAGCATCTGGGCTATATCATGACACAACAGATCGTCTTCGAGCTAATCTCGGGGTGGATTCATCAAAACCAGCAATTCAAATGATGATTTACACTGTTTATTTAACTTTATATGGGATCTTTTATGATGTGGTCGCTGTGGGGCCTCCTCAATCTCCGGTTCAGATTAACACTGATTGACACTGACCACTAAACCATGGCATTCTCTAAATACAATATCAACGGTGGCCCCCAGTGGCAGAGAGAGGATCCACAATCGAAGGCCCGGGGGAGGGTTAAAAACAATAAGTGACAGTTTGCATTTGGGAGCCCCACTCCCACCCAGTCTCACCACTGGGAAGAAGGTTAAGTTGCTAGACTCTGTGGAGATCGATCCTGGTGCCTCCTGAAGAAAGGCAGGTGTTAAAAACAGTATGTGACAGTTTGCATTTGCATTTTTTAGGAGGGGGGGGGGGGGACAAACTCCACAACGACCTTCCAAATATCATGATTGCCCCCCCCCATCCCCCCAAATGTCTACCCCCCTCCCCATAATAGAATCCCTACTAGATAAAAAATCCATTTCATATTTTCGAAATGGGGGAGGGGTTGGGGACTAGATCGATATTACGCTTGAACTATGGAATTGTGCTTATTCCCTCCCACGATTATGAGCCCTTCCCAGGATATTTTTTTTTTCAAATTCTGAAGCTCTGAGATCGATTCTGGTGCCTTCCTGGGGAAACGTGGTGGGTTAAAAAAAAGTTAATTATGGTTTGCCTTTGGGGGGCCCTCAGGCCTGGTCTGTGCATTCCGACTTTGATGTGACCACAACTTAATTTATCTCTTTTGTAATTTCTATTGACTGGATGTTCTTTTTCTTACTTTGAAAGGGTTGTAAATATAATTTACGTCGCTTTTAGACTGTTCATTCATCGCCGAATGAGTGAGAAATGTGAATCGGAGGGCCAGATGTCTCTTGATGCATGTTGTTACTATTCAACTCTGTTAGGAATGAATTGGGGGGAAAAGTGACATAGTGCTTGTTTTCTATGGTGTACAATTATTTTTTTTCTAAGGAGATTCAATTTTTTTTTCTTAAACACAAAACACAAATTGAATCTCATTAAAAAAAAAATTGGCGTTTTGTGCTAAAAAAAAATGTATATATATTAAAATAAGAAGTTTAAAAAATTCATAAATCCATTTTTTTTTTACAAGACAAAAAACCTCTAAATTATATATATTAAAATAAGAAGTCTTAACATATAAAAAATGCCCAAAACAAAAACGTCCAATGTGGAAAAGTTATATTTCTCTACCGTACCCCAGTTGAAACAGTACTGTAGAAATCTTGGAATTAAAAGTCACGGCGGTTGTAGGACCAAAGGAGAATTGATTAACCTTGTGCGCGCAGAGACTTATGAACAAACACTGGTTAATTTACAAGCCAAAGTACGTCAGTCATCGAATTTGAAAGGTGTCAACCACATGAAAAAAGAAGAATGCATCGATCATTTACTCTATGGGAAGGGGGTGGATGAAAGGTCTGCGACGGAGGCAAAAACTCGAATTGTGGTAAGAAATAATGAGAAGACGAAACAACCTTGACAAACGACCGTGGAAACTAAGAAGTCTGTTAAACAAAAAGTGAAGTGAGAGGTTTCGAAAGAGACTGAACAAAAAAAAACCCCAAAAAATGAAAAGTGATGCACTAGTTCGAGATGACGACTCGATAGAAAAAAAAACACTTGGTGAAGTCTTGAGAGTACTGAGGGAAAACAAGGGACTTGGTGCGATAAAGGGGATTGTATTCAGAGCGGTGGAGAAATCGTTGATTCCGATACAGCGGGATGTCTCCATTAAAGGATATTTATAACTTTTGATGTGATTCCCGGTCTCGCAAATCTCGATCCCGAATTGTTCATGGAACGGGCAAAGGGTGGAGTGTTGAACGTATTTCGAAAACATCTAGATAGGGGTCTAAAAATAAAAATGATCTTGCATTGTCTGATGAAATGGGTCAATGCAAACACAAGCGAGAGCGTGGTGCAAGATGCCTATTTTCAATCTAAAGTAGAGACTGTGTTTGGAGACGACGAATTATCCGATGTTTACGGAGTGATGAAAAACAAGATGTTGGAATCTATGGTTACTTATCAAACAAGGGAAGTGGTTGGACGTTCGAGAAGATATTGAATCTCGAGATTCACGTGGACAGACACGACCCTTTGAGAACGTCTTTCTATATAGAATTGTTTCCTATATAATAAAAAAGCTTTGGTTAATATGGAAAATAAAGATGATAGCGAGTGTTTCAAATGGGTGATCACACCGGCCTTGTATCCCGTAGAAAAAAATAGTATAGAGTTTCCAATTACGCAGAGACTTGTAAAAATCTCGATTGGACGGGAGTGCCTTTCCCGGCACGATTGGAAGACATCAAGTGTTTCCGAGGTGTAGGAACATTGTTTTATTTATTTTATTTTATTTTTCTTTAATGAAAAAGAGTTTTTTTTTGTATTCTTATTTTTTTTAATGTTGTTTTTAATAGAAATATATATTTTTTATTTTTATTTTTTTAAAAGGTCAATTTTTTTATCACTCGTCTCACAACTCGTCATAATATATATTACATACATTTTGTTTGTTGTTTGTTTTTTTCAATCGCGATCCCCCCCATTCCCCCACCAGATCGCGACAGAGCTATTTTTTTTAGACTCGTGCGCGCGATCTTGAACGGTCGAGTTTACTGGCTCAATTTTGAATTCATGGGTCGAGAAGTGATTGTTTTCTCCTGCGGGAACCGACGTTCGATCACGTCATAGGTTTGCCGTTTGTGGTCGCAAAAAAGAAGGGACACACCGATTGAGTCTCCTCGAAATTATTGTCAACGGGAAATCTTGATGGAAATCTCCATGCTGAATCGCGTCTCCTCTGAATGTTTGTCAATGGGGAAAATCTCGATGGAAATCTCGATGCTGATCGTATTTCCGGTTGCGGTCAAGTAGAGACCCCTGCCGGAAAAATTTGATAAATTCACCTCGATTGCGAGTCAATGTTACGCTGTGAAAAAGTGAATTTTTCACTGAGGTTTACATCTATTTAAAAAAAGGTGAATTTGTGAAACCAGTGATTTGAGCCAGAAATTTAGTTGGGTTTGAGAAATTCCGTCGAAGTGAGCCAGAAATGCTCGAATTTTAAACATTTTTCCGGGAAAAATCCGGGTTTTCGGGGAAAAGTTGAATTATTTTGGGGAAAAAACCAATATTTTCCAAGAAAATCGATTGTTTTACGAGAAAAAATGAGGTTTTTCCAAAAATAACTCAATTTTTCTGGCTCACCTAATTTCTGGCTCAACACGATTGGAAGTGAGCCATGATTCCCCATTACCCACTACTAACATTTATCATGAGTCAGTTTTCTGTAAGTACGTACAGGACTCAAAACACAGTCAAATACTTCCTGGAACAGGAAACCATTATATATATAATTTATGTTGTGGGTACAGTGTCAGATTGTGTTTGCTGAACTTTGAGACCTGAACGTTACTTCACTGTTTTGTTTGCCAGTAACCCATGCCTGCACTTGCTGATTGTCCCCCCAGTGGCCAAGTCCCTATCCCACTCTCCCAACACAGATCTGGTGATTAGTTGAGAGAACACAGAAATGGTGGTTGGTTGAGAGAATATAGAAACAGTGGTTGGTTGAGAGAACACAGAACTCGTCATGGGTTGAGAGAACACACAACTGGCCACTTGTTGAGAGAACAAAGAACTGATCAATATGCTGGTGAATGAATGATGATTGGTTGAGAGAACACAGAACTCTATCAAGCCCATTTACTCCAGGCGAAATTTTATTCGCACCTGGGCTCACCTTACTGCTCTTACCGGGTGATATTGAATTGAACCCTGGACAGAGTCTTGTCACTTTAAACGTCCTACTAATAGCTTGAGTATATGTCATCTTAACGTACAAAGTCTAAAGTTTAAAATATATATATTACAATACGAAGCCTTAAGATTTGATATAATTGTCCTGTCAGAAACTTGGTTGGATCCCGCAGAAACCAACTCAAATATTCTCCTACCTGGATCCGGGGAATCTATTCGTAATGGCCGTAAAACCAGAGGTGGAGGGATTGCTATTTATATGAAAAATGAGGTACACTATATAACACGCCCAGAACTGGAAGTGTTTTGCCTTGAGAATCTTTGGATAGAAATAATGTTACCACAAAGATCTGTTTTACTTGGGATCTTATTTCGTCCACACTCGATGAAGCGAAAGTCATGGGCATTCCTGATATTGTAATTGTCGGAGATTCAATGATAACCAGCTCGGGTCAGAACGAGGGAAATTCAAAGAAATCTCGCATAGTTATAATCTAAATCAGTTGATATCTGAGCCCACCTACCAAACCGAAACCTCATCCTCACCTTTAGACTTAATAGCAGTCAGTAATTCAATAAATGTATTAAATTGCGAAGTACTTGGCCCATTTTGTCCAGATTTAACCCACTATCACCATCCGGTTTACATAGACAATGACTGCAGAAGAGACACAATCACAACATTTAAGCGTCGCATTTGGCTCTCTGACGAGGGTGACTACAGAGACCTTAATATTGCCTTTAGAAACGAAAACTATTCTTTCAACGGATAACCTCGAAATGATGACTGAATTAATTAGTTCAAAACTACTTGACTTGGTATCCAAACATATACCCAATAAATAGATTAGGGTCAGGGCACATGAATCAAAATGGATGCACAATAAAATCAGATTGCTGATCCGTCAGCGCAATTGTGCTTCCCGCCAAGTGAAACGCAAGGGCCTAGCTAAAGCATGGGAAAAATATCGTCGAATAAGGAACCTGGTAGTTAGACAGGCGAAAACCATATACAACACAAAAATTCAAGAAGTTCTAGATAACCCCAAAACAATACCTACGAAGTGATGGAAAACATTAAGCAGTCATCTTTGTAGCGGTCGAGGTATAAAGGCCATTTACCAACCAGCCTGGTTGGTCCGGTCCGGTTAGTCTCATGGTAAATCGGTCGATTTGTGTGCTAAAGGTCGACGGTTCGAACCCCGGCTCCCGCACTTATCTCTCCTCCTGTTACATTTGGGGGCTCGTCCGATCCTCAGCAGTAGGTGGCACTGCGGGTGTTTCGACCGCTCTGAGGAGGAACTTGGGTGAGATTCACATGTGGTGAATCTCAAAAGAAGGGGATAGTATTGTAGCGGTCGAGGTATAAAGACCATTTACCAACCAGCCTGGTTGGTCCGGATCTCTTAGTCTCATGGTAAATCGGCCACTTTGTGTGCTAGAGGTCGACGGTTCGAACTCCGGCTCCCGCTCTTATCTCTCCTCCTGTTACATCTTGGGGATCGTCAACCTGCGATACTTGCCCTACAGAATCAGAATAAAATTTTATGTTCCAAAGTGGAAAAGGCTGAGGCTTGAATCACTACTTTTGTTTTGTAGCATCTGTTGATGATTCCCAAGTGACTCTTCCAGCCCATGATTTCTTGGCTAGACCAACTATTAGTAATGTAAGCTTAAATACCACTGACGTATCCGATGCTAATTTAATCAGTTCATTTTTGATACAGTACATTGTTAAATATTAGCCACTGGCAGATTCTGAGCAGACCGGCATGAGCTGATAAAATTTTATTTTTTTCTGCCTTATGGGAGATACGACCTAATCTTACAATATTTACACCCATAAACTAACTCAATTTAGCACCCCTCAGGATCGAATCAACTCACCTTCTTGTGTGCACTACCCGCATTCCCCATGACGGATCAGCTGACTTGATACGATTCAATATAAATTTATATATTACAGCAGGTACATTATCTCTCTCAACATCTGCATTTATTCCTTCGTCTAGTGCAGTCTTGGAGGTGGGCGGTCTTACGTTTGCGGGGTGGAGGTGCCGGGGTGAATGTACTAGTGCTATAATATATGGTGGGTTACTTTTGTCCTCTATAAGCCTCGTTCTGTTTAGGCGTGAGATCCCGGGTGGGTTTGGTGGTGGTGCCCTGCTGTTCGGGTTACCATCACCAAGTTCGCCCTCTGGGTACCTAATTCTGTGGACGACGGCCTGCTCATCTACGACTTTTGTCAAGTGGCGAGCTTCTGCATACCTGATTCCTCGTATGGTCTTGGTCTCCCAATAGCAGGTAGGTCTTGTATCTACTTAGTGCATTTTGGTCGCTTCTATTATTTACTGATATATTCACGATACAGTCTTAAGGGTTATCAGTTCTTTGAACATTAACAAATATATGACTATAATCACAACCGATATGCGGACGTTCAAATCTCACATATTCTATTCCCTTCTCTTTCAAATGTACTCTTGCCTGACACTTTCATCCCTTTCTATTTTCCTTTATACAGCAGATTTTGTTTTCTTTCTCTTTTTGGCACATTTAAAATTGCTCACCTTTTACACCTATTTCTCATAACAAAAATGACTGGAACACACACTGGACCAAAATTTATTCCAAAACGTCAAATTTATTATTTGTTCAGTACCTGCCTCTTCCGTTTGTATTTTTGTATGTGGAAATGACATCAAATAAGCTTAAAGCTTATAGTCGGATCCACAAATAGTATTTATGTATTAATATCTTTGTATTACAACTGGAAATACATATTGTTTAAACTAACATAGAACTGGGCACTGGTTGGGACATACTTTTTGCTGGTAAAATGGACGGTATCCGGTAAAAAGGACGGTAAGTGTATAAAAAAACTGCAGTTTAAAGTACTAAATGTACCTCTGAATATGTGAAAAGTGACAATTTAATGAAGTGTACGCAATAATAAATATATAAAAGGAAGATTGAATATTGTTTGTTTTATTGTAGACTATTTTCAAGAGAAAATAGATCATTTCGCTATGGACACTGATCGACACGCCATTTTGTGCAGGGAAAACGGGACATACTTTTTGCCGGTAAAAGGTTAGTACTTTAAAAGGTAGTTTTTATACACTTACCGTCCTTTTCACCGGATACCATCCTTTTTACCGGCAAAAAGTATGTCCCCACTGGTTGAGAGAACACAGAACTGGTCAATGCGCTGGTGAATGAACTGTGATTGGCTAAAGAAATGGTGGTGATGATAATTGTTTGAGAGTGGATGTCAGAGATTCCTATCCATCTTTTTCTCCCTTACCGACCTCTTGGGTTTGGAGGAATTATGGCTCCTATACCCCGCCCCCCCCCCCTTCCAGGTGTTTGGGAGGACCTTGCGTAAATTGGATGTTTCGAGGAGGTACAGATGTTTTTGCTTTGTTCAGCATTTTTAATACTGCGTATAATGGGAAAGTTGGATTCTCATTCAAAAAACTAGTCAGTTGAATTCAGAAAATTTGTATACACAGTATTAGTGGGTGTTAGCCTTTCAATTTTGTTCACTTAAATGTCTCATCACCAGTAGGCAGGGGGTGAAGGAGAAGTAACCCAAATTTAAAAAAACATTTTCTCATGATGGTCCAGTTGATGTAGTGATTCCATTTTTGTTATACATCTTCTTTTTGAGGCCTAGACTAAGTTTGTTCAAAAGAAGTAAGTTTATGGGGCAATATTTGTAATCGTCCTGGGAGAGGCAAGCTTCTGGGATCAAAAATGAAATATGTGGGTCAATATTTGTAGTTAGTCTGGAAGGGGCAGGATTTTTGTCACCACCCAACATTTCACTATTCAGAATTCTTAGTCTGACTTTAAGAAAATTTGATATGCTGTACAAGTGGGCAATGGGAAACAGATATATTTGATTTAAGATGAAAAAAATTAACTCAACTTATTATGAGAATCAAAATGTGCTCATACTGGATACTACAACGAAGATTATTCTCCCTCACTTCGTGTGCAAAATATGCATGTCCCACGTGAAACCGGCTTATTAGCATATTTAATGAGATCAGGACTATTCAATCATCACGTGTTCTTCTGTAAACAAACAGCATGATGTCACGTTTCGGAAGTATTAGCAGATGAACATTTGTCGGAAGAAAACAGAAATAAAAACACAGACCGCAAAACCAAAGGACACTTGACTCTTTCATATGGATTTTGGGGCGAGCGTTATTATGAGTGGGGTGAGTTGCACGAAATTGTCGTTGAAAAGTCATTCGACTGCATTGCAAAATTCATAATATGACGTCATCAGAATGTGTCAATGTTCATTTCGTTACAAATCTTTAACCACTTGGTGGCGTAGGGAATTAATTTTGTGGTATATACAGAACTTATGTGTGCCTTTTCCGGTAGGCAGAAATGGACAACAAAAGTGTTCGATGTAGCTGTCTGTACCCATGAACTACTTTTGATGAGCTGAGAGCGTTTTGGTGGGTGAGGGGGGGGGGGGGGAGAAAAATGATCCCTGATGGTGATGGGTGTGTGATTGGGAAATCTCTCCCTTGGAACAAGATATTTGGTCCAGAGAGTCCAGACCCTTGGTAAGCCGTGTATCTGGCCCAAATATCATTCACTCGGATAAGATTTCCCACATCTCACACCCTCACCCATCAGGGAAAATACATGTAATAATCCCCCGTAGGTTGTATCAAGGGGCTCCATAGGCAGTTCCAATTTTTACCTTATGATTAACTGAAAAAAGCCACAATGCTTGGGACTATTTTGTGGGCTCCTGAGGAACTCAAAGACTGACAATGGATCATATGGAGGTTGACTTCTTAACTAGTTGAGTACAGAAAGACACTATCAGGGCTTTTAAAAAATTAGGGAACCAGAGGAAAAGGCAACGTTTTGCTTGCTCATATTTCAAATTCACTGAAATGCAAATAATATTTTGTTTATATAAATTTGTTTTATCACAAATTATTGAATTATGCCTGGGGGCACTCTTCAATAATTTGTAATAAAATAAATTTTTATAAACAAATTCAGACCACCAGATATAAAGTAGCCCTCAAACAGCTGATGTAGATTCATTGTTGGCCTCTCTTTGTATGTCATTCTGTTCAAGGAGAGCATTTCAGTCCCATGGAGCCCTCTTGTATTCTTATAGTTCCCCTATATCCTACATGTAGTGATAGATTGAGTTCCAGCGAGCCACCCCATGTGCTTGAAATCCTGACCCAATCCATGACAAGTTACATAAGCACCAACATTTAGATTTTACTTTTAGTAAATGTATGCTAGGGACCTGCAAAGCTGCAAGATTCAATTCGATTTCAAATTGGCCATCAGGTTCGATTCAAATCACTTTTTTCACAATTTGAAAAACCGCGTTAAGCTCGCGTTAGTCCCGCGGATAAACACGCGTTAACCACGCGAATTAACTCGCGTTTATCTCGCGTTAACCTCGGGGATAAACTCCTGTTTAACTCGCGGACAAACAAGCCTTAACGTTGCACATAATCTCTTGTTATAATCGCAGGTAAACTCGCGTAAAACTCGAGTTAACCTCGCCGATAAACTCGTGTAAACCTCTCGGGTAAACTCGTGCGAAACTCACGTTAACCTCGTGGTTAAACTCACGTTAAACTCGCGCTAAAACTGAGTATAAACTGGCGTTAATCTGGCGGAGAAACTCACGTTAACATCACGTGTAAACTTGCATTGACCGCGCCGATAAACACACGTTAACCTCGCGGATTAACTCGCGTTACACTCGCGTAAAACTCCCACTAACCTCGCGGATAAACTTGCGTTAAACCTGCGGATGAACACGCGTCAAAATCGAGTTAACCTTGCGGGCGGATAAACTCGCGATAAACTCGAGTTAACCTCGCGGATAAATTCGCGTTAACCTCGCGGATTAACTTGTGTTAAACTCGCGTTAGCGTCGCGGATATACTCGCGCCAAACTCGCGATAACTTAGCAGATACATTCGCCTCATACTCGAGGTAACATCGCGTTTAACTCGCGCTAATAACGCGGATAAATTCACGATAACCTTGCGCATACACTTGCGTTAACGTCGTCGATAACCTCGCGCCAAAGTCGAGTTAACCGCCTTGATGAACTCACGTTAACCTCGCGTTAACATCGCCGAGAAATTCGCGTTGAACTCGAGATAACCTCGGGGATAACCTCGCGTTAACCTCCGGAAAAACTCGCGCCACACTCGCGTGAATCTCACAGATAAACTCACGTTCACCTCGCGTCAAACTCGCGATAATATCGCAGATAAACTCGCGATAACCTTGCGCATAAATTCGCATTAATATCCTGGATAAACACGCGTTAAACTCGCGCTAACCTCATGGATAAACTCGCTTTAACTCTCGCTAACAACGCAGCTGAACTCGCGATGTTCGACAAATTTGCGTTAAACTCGAGTTAACCTCGCGCTAACACGCGTACAAACTCGCAATAACCTCGCGCATAAACTCGCGTTAACATCGCCGATAAACTCGCGAAAAACTCAAGTTAACCTCGAGGACGAACACGCGTTAAAACTCGCGTTAAAGTCGCACATAATCTCGCGTTAACATCGCGGATAAACTCACGTTCAACTCGACTAAACCTAGCGGATAAACTCGCGTTAAACTGGCGTTAACCTTGCGGATAGACTCCCATTAACCTCGCGGACCGACTCCCGTTAACCCCGCGTTATTCCCGCGGATAAACTCGCTTCAACCACGAGTCGCGTTAAACTCGCGGATAAACTCGCGGATAAACTCGCGCTAAACACGAGTTAACCTCCAGAAAAAAACTCAGGTTAAAGTTGCGTTAACCTTGCTGATTAACTCGCGGATAAACTCGCGTTACCATCGGGGATAAAGTTGCGTTAACTTTGCGGATTATCTCGCGTTAACTCGTGGATAAACTCGCGTTAACCGCGCGGATGAATACGCTTGAACATCGGGGATTAACTCGCGTTAATCCGCGATGTTCACGCGTGTTCATCCGCGCGGTTAACCTCAGGGATATACTCGCGTTAAACTCGAGGAGAATTACGCGTTATATTCGCGTTAACGTCGCGTATAATCACGCGTAGACCACGCGGATTAACCTCGTTTTAGCTTCGGGAATAAACTCGCGGCTAAACACACGTTAACCTCGCCGATAAACTCGCGTTAATCTTGCTGTAACCTCGGGGATAAACTCGCGTGCAACTCGCGGACAAACACTCGTTAAATTCGCGTTAACCTAGCGAATTAACTCGCATTAATCTCCTGGATTAACTCTCGTTAATCTCGCGTTAACCTCGCGGATTAATTCGCGTTAATCTATTGTTAACCTCGGGGATATACTCGCGTTAAATGTCCGGACAAATACGCTCCGAACTCACGTTAACCTCGCGGAGAAACTCGCTGAAAAACACGCTGATAAACTCGCGATAACCTCGGGCATAAACTCGCCTTATAATCGCGGATAAACTCGTGTTAAACTACCAGATAGACTCGCGTTAATATCGGGAATGAAGTCGCTTTAAACTCGAGTTAACGCCACGCATAAACTCGCGCTAACCACGCGGATTAACACTTCTTATCGTCGCGGATTACCTAGGGTTAATCTCGCGTCAACCTTGTGGACTAACTCGCGTAAAATTCGCGTTAAACTCACGTTAAACTCGCGGATAAACTCGCTTTCACTTTGCGGATAAACTCGCGCTAAACTCGCGTTAACCTCGAGGGTTCACAATAGCTAACAAAGCGGATAAACTCGCGATAACCTCGGGGATAAATTCGTGTTACAATCGCGTTAACCTCACCTTTCTCTAAATAACAACGTGAATAAACTCGCGATAGCCTCGCGCATAAACTCGCGTTAACATCGCCGACAGAATCGCGTTAAACTCGAAGATAAACTCGGGACAAACCCGCGTTAACCTCGCGGATAAACTCGCATTATAATCATTGGATAAACTCACGAAAAACTTGAGTTAACCTCACGGATAACCTCGTGTAAACCTGGCAGATAGACTCGCGATAATCTCGCGTTAGGCTCGGGGATTAACTCGCGTTAAATTCGCTTTAAACTCGTGTTAACCTCGAGCATAAACTTGAGTTAACCTCCGGGATAAACTCACGTCAATCCCGCGGATAAACTGGCGCCGAACTCGCGGAAAAACAGGCGGATAAACTCGCGATAACCTTGCACATAAACTCGAGTTATAATCGCGGATAAACTCGCACTAACCACACCGATAAACACACGTTAACCTCGCGGATTAACTCGCATTAAACTCGTGTTAAACTCGCGTTAATCTTGTGGATAAACTCGCGTTGCACTCGGGGATGAACACGCTTCAAACTCACCTTAACCAAGCAGATAATCTCGCGTTAAACTCGAGTTAACCTCGTGGATAAACTCGCGTTAACCTCGCGTTAGCGTCTCGCGTAAATTCGCGCTAAACCTGCGGATAAACACGCGTTAACCTCGCGAATTGCCTCGCTTTTTTCTAACGTTAACCGCTGGGATAACCTCATATTAAACATGCAGACAAACACGCGTTAAATTCGCATTAACCTCGCGGATAAACTCGAGTTAATGTCCCACATGATCTCTCGTTATAATCGTGGATAAACTCGCGTGAAACTCGAGTTAACCTCGCTGATAAACTCGTGTTAACCTACCGCATGAACTCCCGCGAAACTCACGTTAACCTCGTGGATAAACTAACGTTAAACTCGCGCTAATAACGCGGATAAACTCGCAACACCCTTGCGCACAAACTCGCATTAATATCGCGGATAAATTCGCGATAATCTGGCGGAAAAACTCACGTTGACGTCACGCATAAACTAGCGCTGACTGCGCAGATAAACACACGTTAACCTCGCGGATTAACTCCCGTTAAACACGCGTTAAACTCGCATTAACATCGCGGATAAACATGCGTTAAACTCATGGATGTACACGTGCCACAAGAGCGTTAACTCGCGGATAAATTCGCGTTAAACTCGAGTTAACCTCGCGGGAAAATTCGCGTTAACCTCACGGATTAACTCACGTTAACGTCGAGGATATACTCGCGCCAAACTCGCGATAACCTAGCCGTTAACCACTCGCGTTAACATCGCGTTTAACTTGCGCTAACAACGCGGGTAAATTCACGATAACCTCGTGCATTACTCGCGTAAATGTCAGCGATGAAGTTAGTTACTTATTCCCTATATGACATTTTGACATTTTTTATTCCACCAAAACCGGAAAAATGACACCTGCTGTAGGATGGGACAAATGAAGACGAGCTGAATGACATGTTGCCCGTCCGCTTAAGGCCTCTCTTAATAGGGCAACTAAGGCACTAAAAGTGACAACCTCCCATAAAACCTTCTAGATGAGCAAATCTGATCAAATAAAAGGTGCTGTAGGGTGGCACAAATAAAGATGAGTTGATTGACATGTTGCCCGTCCGCATAAGGCCTCTCTTTATGGGGCAAACAAGGCCATAAAACTGACACCCTCCCAGCAAACCTTCTAGATGGGCAAATCTGATCAAATAATAGGTGCTATAGGGTGGCACAAATGAAGACGAGTTGATTGACATATTGCCCTTCAGCACAAGCCTCTCTTTATGGGGCAACCAAGGCCCTAAAAGTGACAACCTCCCATAAAACCTTCTAGATGGGCAAATCTGATCAAATAAAAGGTGTTGTAGGGTGGCACAAATGAAGACGAGTTGATTGACATGTTGCCCGTCTGCATAAGGCCTCTCTTTATGGGACAGCCAAGGCCCTAAAAGTGACAACCTCCCAGAAAACCTTCCAGGTGGGCAAATCTGATCAAATAAAAGGAGCTGTAGGGTGGCACAAATGAAGACGAGTTGACTGACATGTTTCCCGCCCGCATAAGCCCCTATTTATGAGGCAACCAAGGCCCCAAAAGTGACAACCTTCCAGAAAACCTTCTAGATGGGCAAATCTAATCAAATAAAAGGTGCTGTAGGGTGACACAAATGAAGACGAGTTGATCAACATGTTGCCCGTCCGCATAAGCCCCTCTTTATGAGGCAACCAAGGCCCTAAAAGTAACAACCTCCCAGAAAACCTTCTAGAATGGCAAATCTGATCAAATAAAAGGTGCTGTAGGGTGGCACAAATAAAGACGAGTTGATTGACATGTTGCCCGCCTGCATAAGCCTCCTCTTTATGAGGTAATCAAGGCACTAAAAGTGACAACCTCCAAGAAAACCTTCAAGATGGGCAAATCTGATCGAATAAAAAGCACTGTAGGGTGGCACTAAAAAAAACGAGTTGTTTGACATGTTGCCCGTCCACATAAGGCCTCTCTTTATGGGGCAACAAAGCCCTAAAAGTGACAGCCTCCCAGAAAACCTTCTAGATGGGCAAATCAGATCAAATAAAAGGCGCTATAGGGTGGCACAAATAAAGACGAGTTGATTGACATGTTGCCCGTCCGTATAAGTCCTCTCTTCATGGGGCAACCAAGGCCCTAAATGTGACAACGTCCCAGAAAACCTTCCAGGTGGGCAAATCTGATCAAATAAAAGGAGCGGTAGGGTGGCACAAATGAAGACGAGTTAACCGACATGTTTCCCGCCTGCATAAGCCCCTCTTTATGAGGCAACCAAGGCCCCAAAAGTGACAACCTTTCAGAAAACCTTCTAGATGGGCAAATCTAATCAAATAAAAGGTGCTGTAGGGTGGCACAAATGAAGACGAGTTAATTAACATGTTGCCCATCCGCATAAGCCCCTCTTTATGAGGCAACCAAGGCCCCAAAAGTGACAACCTCCAAGAAAACCTCCTTGATGGGCAAATCTGATCAAATAAAAGGTGCTGTAGGTTGGCACACGTGAAGCCGAGTTGATTGACATGTTGCCAGTCCGCATAAGGCCTCTCCTTATGGGGCAACCAAGGCCCTAAAAGTAACAACCTCCCAGAAAACATTCTAGATGGGCAAATCTGATCAAATAAAAGGTGTTGTATGGTGGCACAAATAAAGACGAGTTGATTGACATGTTGCCCGTCCGCATAAGCCCTCTCTTTATGGGGCAACCAAGGCCCTAAAAGTGACAAACTTCCAGACAACCTTCTAGATGGGCAAATCTGATCAAATAAAAGATGCTGTAGGGTGGCACAAATGAAGACGAGTTGATTAACATGTTGCCCGTCCACATAGGGCCTCTCTTTATGGGGCAACCAAGGCCCTAAAAGTGACAGAAATGAAGACGAGTTGATTGATATGTTGCCCATCCTCATATGACCGCTCTTTAAGGGGCAACCAAAGCCATAAAAGTGACTACTTCCCAGAAAACCTTCTAGATGGGCAAATCTGATCAAATAAAATGTACTGTAGGGTGGCAAATGAAGACGAGTTGACTGACATGTTCCCCGTCCCCATATCATCCCTCTTTATGGGGCAAACCATGACCGTGAAAGCAACAACTTCCTAGAAAACATTTAAGTGGGCAAATCTGATCAAATAAAAGGTGCTGTAGCATGGCATGAATGAAGGCAAGTTGATTGACATGTTGTCCGCCCGCATAAGACACCTCTTTATGGAGCAACCAAGGCCCTAAAAGTGACAACCTCCCAGAAAACTTTCTAGATGAGCAAATCTGATCAAATAAGAGGTGCTGTAGGGTGGCACAAATAAGGACAAGTTGATTGACATGTTGCTCGTCTGCATAAGGCCCCTCTTTATGTGGCAACCAAGGCCCTAAAAGTGACAACTTACCAGAAAACTTTCTAGATGGGCAAATCTGATCAAATAAAAGGTGCTGTAGGGTGGCACACATGAAGAGGAGTTGATTGACATGTTGCCCGTCAGCGTAAGCCTCTCTTTATGGGGCAAACAAGGCACTAAAGTGACAACTTCCCAGAAAACCTTCTAGATTGGCAAATCTGATCAAATAAAAGGCACTATAGGGTGGCACAAATAAAGACGAGTTGACTGACATGTTGCCCGTCTGCATAAGTTCTCTCTTCATGGGGCAACCGAGGCTCTAAAAGTGACAACCTCCCAGAAAATCCTCCAGGTGGGCAAATCTGATCAAATAAAAGGTGCTGTAGGGTAGCAGAAATGAAGGCGAGTTGACTGACATGTTTCCCGCCCGCATAAGGCCTCTCTTTATGGGGCAACCAAGGGCCTAAAAGTGACAAACTTCCAGAAAACCTTCTAGATGGGCAAATCTGATCAAATAAAAGGTGCTGTAGGGTGGCACAAATGAAGACGAGTTGATTAACATGTTGCCCGTCGGCATAAGCACCTCTTTATGAGGCAACCAAGGCCGCCAAAAGTGAAAACCTCCTTGATGGGCAAATCTGATCAAACAAAAGGTGCTGTAGGTTGGCACACATGAAGGCGAGTTGATTGACATGTTGCCCGTCCGCAAAGGCTTCTCTTTATGGGGCAACCAAGGCCCTAAAAGTGACAACCTCCCAGAAAACCTTCTAGGTCGGCAAATCTGTTCAAATAAAAGGAAAGGTGCTCTAAGGGTGGCAGAAACGAAGACGAGTTTATTGACATGTTGCCCGTCCACATAAGGCACCTCTTTATGGTGTAACCAAGGGCCTAAAAGTGACATCCTCCCAGAAAACCTTCTAGATGGGCAAATCTGATCAAATAAAACATGTTGTAGGGTGGCACAAATGAAGACGAGTTGATTGACATGTTGCCCGTCTGCATAAGGCCTCTCTTTATGGGGCTACCAAGGCCCTAAAAGTGAGAACCTCCCGGAAAACCTTCTAGATGGGCAAATCTGATCAAATAAAAGGTGCTGTAAGGTGGGCCAGATGAAGACGAGTTGACTGGCATGTTGCCCGTCCGCATTACTGATTAGGCACCTCTTTATGGGGAAACCAAGGGCCTAAGAGTGACAAACTACCAGAAAACCTGTTAGATGGGCAAATCTCATCAAATAAAAGGGGTTGTAGGGTGCCACAAGTGAAGACGAGTTGATTGACATGTTGCCCGTCCGCATAAGGCACCTCTTTACGAGGCAACCAAGGTCATAAAATTGATGACATCCAAGAAAACCTTCCAGATGGGCAAATCTTATCAAATAAAAAGCTCTGTAGGGTGGCACAAATACAGACGAGTCGATTGACATGTTGCCCGTCCGCATAAGGCCTCTCTTTATGGGGCAACCAAAGTTCTAAATGTGACAACCTCCCAGAAAACCTTCTAGATGGGCAAATCTGATCAAATAAAAGGCGCTATAGGCTGCCACAAATGAAGACGGGTTGATTGACATGTTGCCCGTCCACATACGGGCCCTCTTTATGGGGCAATCAAGGTCCTAAATATGACAACCTCCCAGAAAACCTTCTAAATGGGCAAATCTGATCAAATAAATTGTACTGTAGGGTGGCACAAATGAAGACGAGTTGATTGACAGGTTGCCCGCTCACATAAGGCCTCTCTTGATGGGGCAACCAAGGCCCTAACTGTGACAAACTCCCGAAAATTTTCTAGATGGGCAAATCTGATCAAATAAAAGGTGCTGTAGTGTGGCTAAAATGAAGACGAGTTGATTGACGTGTTGCCGATCCACATAATGCCTCTCTTTATGAGGCAACCAAGGCCCTAAAAGTTACAACCTTCCAGAAAACCTTCTAGATGGGCAAATCTGATCAAATAAAAGGTGCTGTAAGGTGGCACAAATGAAGACGAGTTGATTGACATGTTGCTCGTCTGCATTAGGCACCTCTTTATGGGGCAACGAAGGACCTAAAGTGACAACCTCCCAGAAAACCTTCTAGATGGGCAAATCTGTTCAAATAAAAGATGCTGTAGGGTGGCACAAATAAAGCCGAGTTGATTGACATGTGGCCCATTCGCATAAGGCCTCTCTTTATGGGGCAACCAAGGCCGTAAAAGTGACAACTCTACAGCATGTTGCCCGTTCACATAAGGCCTCTCTTTATGGGTCAACCTAGGCCCTGAAAGTGACAACCTCACAGAAAACCTTCTAGATGGGCAAATCTGATCAAATAAAATGTGCTGTAGGGTGGCACATATGAAGACGAGATGATTGACATGTTGCCCGTCCCATATGAACCCTCCTTATGGGGCAACCAAGGCCCTAAAAGTGACAACCTCTCAAAAAATCTTCTAGATGGGGAAATCTGATCAAATAAAAGGTGCTGTAGGGTTGCACAAATGAAGACGAGTTGATTGACATATTGCCCGTACTGACAACGCTGATAAACTTGCGTTAACCCAGCAGATTGACTCCACAAGTATATCCCCGAGTTTAACATGAGATTAACGTGAATTAATCCGCGATGCTAACGCATATTTATCCGTGCGGTTAACGCGAGTTCATCTGCGAGGTAATCTGTGAGGTTAACACGAGTTTATCCGCAAGTTCACCAACAAGGATAACACAACTTTATTCTGAGTTTATCAACGTGATTAATGTGTGTTTAATGCATGTTTAACGTGTGTTTAACACGTTTTGTTTAAAGCGAGGTAATCCTCGTGGTTAACTCGAGGTTATTCCCGAGATTAATACGAGTTTAACGGGAGTCTGTTCATGAGGTTAACACGAGTCTATCCGCAAGGTTAACGCCAGTTTGACGCCAGTTTAGTCGAGTTATTTGCGAGTTTATCCACGTTTTTAGCGCGATAAAACGTTTAACACGAATTTAATGCGTGGTCGTCCGCGAGTTTGGCAGTAGTTTATCTATGAGGTTAACACGATTTTATCCGCGAGGTTGACATGAGTTTAATGCAAGTTTATCGACGATGTTAACGGGAGATTATCACAAGTTTATCTGTGAAGATAACGCGAGTTTGGCGCGAGTTCATACGCGCGGTTATCACGAGTTTATCCACGAGGTTACCTCGCGTTTATCGTCGATGTTAACGCGAGGCTATGCGCGAGGTTATTACGAGTTTATCCACGTTGTTAGCGCGAGTAAACCGTGAGGTTAACTCAAGTATAACGTGAATTTGTCCCCGAGGTTATCGCGAGTTTATGCGCGTTGTTAGCGATAGATTAACGTGGGTTTTTCCGTGAAGTCAGCGCGCATTTAACGCGAGTTTATTCGGGATATTGATGCGAGTTTATGCACAAGGAAATTGCGAGTTTATCCGCGATATTATTTGACGCGAGTTTATTTGGGAGGTTAACGTGAGTTTATCCTCGAAGGTAACTCTAGTTTCGCCCATCCACTA
Source organism: Pictodentalium vernedei (assembly GCA_031216915.1). Taxonomy (NCBI): domain Eukaryota; kingdom Metazoa; phylum Mollusca; class Scaphopoda; order Dentaliida; family Dentaliidae; genus Pictodentalium; species Pictodentalium vernedei. Next base: position 547,780,633 of record CM062295.1, on the reverse strand, counting down.
GGTTAATGCCACTTTGGCGCGTGTTTATCGGCGATGTTAACATGAGTTTATGTGCGAGGTTATCTGCGTTGTTAGCGCGAGTTAAAGGCGATGTTACGCGAGTATGAGTCGAGTTTATCCGCTAGGTCATCGTGAGTTTGGCGCGAGTACAAGGCCCTAAAAGTGACAACTTCCCAGAAAACCTTCTAGATGGGCAAATCAGATCAAATAAAAGGCGCTATAGGGTGGCACAAATAAAGACGAGTTGATTGACATGTTGCCCGTCCACATAAGTCCTCTCTTCATGGGGCAACCAAAGCCCTAAATGTGACAACCTCCCAGAAAACCTTCCAGGTGAGCAAATCTGATCAAATAAAAGGAGCTGTAGGGTGGCACAAATGAAGATGAGTTAACCGACATGTTTCCTGCCCGCATAAGCCCCTCTTTATGAGGCAACCAAGGCCCCAAAAGTGACAACCTTTCAGAAAACCTTCTAGATGGGCAAATCTAATCAAATAAAAGGTGCTGTAGGGTGGCACAAATGAAGACGAGTTGATTAACATGTTGCCCGTCTGCATAAGCCCCTCTTTATGAGGCAACCAAGGCCCCAAAAATGACAACCTCCAAGAAAACCTCCTTGATGGGCAAATCTGATCAAATAAAAGGTGCTGTAGGTTGGCACACATGAAGACGAGTTGATTGACATGTTGCCAGTCCGCATAAGGCCTCTCCTTATGGGGCAGCCAAGGCCCTAAAAGTAACAACCTCCCAGAAAACCTTCTAGATGGGCAAATCTGATCAAATAAAAGGTGCTGTATGGTGGCACAAATAAAGACGAGTTGATTGACATGTTGCCCGTCTGCATAAGCCCTCTCTTTATGGGGCAACCAAGGCCCTAAAAGTGACAAACTTCCAGACAACCTTCTAGATGGGCAAATCTGATCAAATAAAAGATGCTGTAGGGTGGCACAAATGAAGACGAGTTGATTAACATGTTGCTCGTCCACATAAGGCCTCTCTTTATGGGGCAACAAAGGCCCTAAAAGTGACAGAAATGAAGACGAGTTGATTGATATGTTGCCCATCCTCATATGACCGCTCTTTAACTGGTAGAGTGCTAAATTATTTTTAACCATTAAAATTTTGTCAGTTGTCTTTGCCTTGTTACAGTTCATGGGAGAGTACATGTGGCCACTCTCCCATAGATTGTAACAAAGCAAATCCTAACATACTAAATAATATTACTTCAAGGGTAATATGAAGCATAGACACTAAATTTGAAGCCTTTAAGTTGCGGTACCTACACTTAAGAATAGAGCCCAGATATGGACTTCCAGCACTTCACCAGTTAAGGGGCAACCAAGGCCATAAAAGTGACTACTTCCCAGAAAACCTTCTAGATGGGCAAATCTGGGCAAATAAAAGGTACTGTAGGGAGGCACGAATGAAGTCGAGTTGATTGACATGTTCCCCGTCCCCATATCATCCCTCTTTATGGGGCAAACCAAGACCGTAAAAGTGACAACTTCCCAGAAAACATTTAAGTGGGCAAATCTGATCAAATAAAAGGTGCTGTAGCATGGCATGAATGAAGGCGAGTTGATTGACATGTTGTCCGCCCGCATAAGTCACCTCTTTATGGATCAACCAAGGCTCTAAAAGTGACAACCTCCCAGAAAACTTTCTAGATGAGCAAATCTGATCAAATAAAAGGTGCTGTAGAGTGGCACAAATAAGGACAAGTTGATTGACATGTTGCTCGTCTGCATAAGGCCCCTCTTTATGTGGCAACCAAGGCCCTAAAAGTGACAACTTACCAGAAAACTTTCTAGATGGGCAAATCTGATCAAATAAAAGGTGCTGTAGGGTGGCACACATGAAGAGGAGTTGATTGACATGTTGCCCGTCAGCGTAAGCCTCTCTTTATGGAGCAACCAAGGCACTAAAGTGACAACTTCCCAGAAAACCTTCTAGATTGGCAAATCTGATCAAATAAAAGGCACTATAGGGTGGCACATATGAAGACGAGATGACTGACATGTTGCCCGTCCCATATGAACCCTCTTTATGGGGCAACCAAGGCCCTAAAAGTGACAACCTCTCAAAAAATCTTCTAGATGGGGAAATCTGATCAAATAAAAGGTGCTGTAGGGTTGCACAAATGAAGACGAGTTGATTGACATATTGCCCGTACTGACATCGCTGATAAACTTGCGTTAACCCAGCAGATTGACTCCACAAGTATATCCCCGAGTTTAACATGAGATTAACGTGAATTAATCCGCGATGCTAACGCATATTTATCCGTGCGGTTAACGCGAGTTCATCCGCGAGGTAATCTGTGAGGTTAACACGAGTTTATCCGCAAGTTCACCAACAAGGATAACACAACTTTATTCTGAGTTTATCAACGTGATTAACGTGTGTTTAATGCATGTTTAATGTGTGTTTAACACGTTTTGTTTAACGCGAGGTAATCCTCGTGGTTAACTCGAGGTTATTCCCGAGATTAATACGAGTTTAACAGGAGTCTGTTCATGAGGTTAACACGAGTCTATCCGCAAGGTTAATGCCAGTTTGACGCCAGTTTAGTCGAGTTAATTGCGAGTTTATCCACGTTTTTAGCGCGAGTAAAACGTTTAACACGAATTTAATGCGTGGTCGTCCGCGAGTTTGGCAGTAGTTTATCTGTGAAGTTAACACGATTTTATCCGCGAGGTTGACATGAGTTTAATGCGAGTTTATCGACGATGTTAACTGGAGATTATCACAAGTTTATCTGTGAAGATAACGCGAGTTTGGCGCGAGTTCATACGCGCGGTTATCACGAGTTTATCCACGAGGTTACCTCGCGTTTATCGGCGATGTTAACGCGAGGCTATGCGCGAGGTTATTACGAGTTTATCCACGTTGTTAGCGCGAGTAAAACGCGAGGTTAACTCGAGTTTAACGCGAATTTGTCACCGAGGTTATCGCGAGTTTATGCGCGTTGTTAGCGATAGTTAACCTGCGATGTTATTTCGAGATTAACACAGGTTTTTCCGTGAGGTCAGCGCGCATTTAACGCGAGTTTATTCGGGATATTAATGCGAGTTTATGCGCAAGAAAATTGCGAGTTTATCCGCGATATTATTTGGCGCGAGTTTATTTGGGAGGTTAACGTGAGTTTATCCTCGAAGTTAACTCTAGTTTCGTCCATCCACTAGGTTAATGCCACTTTGGCGCGTGTTTATCGGCGATGTTAACATGAGTTTATGAGCGAGGTTATCCGCATTGTTAGCGCGAGTTAAAGGCGATGTTACGCGAGTATGAGGCGAGTTTATCCGCTAGGTCATCGTGAGTTTGGCACGAGTATAGTCGCAACGTTTACGCGAGTTTAACGGGAGTTAATCCGTGAAGTAAACGTGAATGTATCTGCGAGGTTAACTCGAGATTAACGCGATTTTGACGGGTGTTCATCCGCGAGGTAATGCGAGTTTATCTCCGAGGTTAATGCGAGTTTTAAGGGAGTTTAACGCGAGTTAATCCTCGAGTCAAGATTGATCTGTGTTTATCGGCACAGTCAGTGCGAGTTTATGCCCGACATTAACCTGAGCTTTTTCGCAAGTTTAACGTGAGTTTTTCTGCGAAGTTAATGCGAGTTTGTGCACAAGGTTATTGCGAGTTTATCCGTGTTATTAGCAAGACTTTAACTTGAATTTATCCACGATGTTAACACGGGTTTGGCGCGAATTTATCCGCGAGATTAACACGAGTTTATCGGTGAGGTTAACTCGAGTTTGACGCGAGTTTATCCGCGATTATAACGCGAGTTTATGTGCGACATTAATGCGGGTTTATCCGGGAGGTTAAATCGAGAACATCTTGAGTTTATCGGCGATGTTAACACGAGTTTATGCGCCAGGTTATCGCGGGTTTATCCGTGTTGTTATCGCAAGTTTATCCACGAGTTAATCCACGAGGTTAACACGAATTTAACGCTTGTTTGTCCACGAGTTCAGCATGAGTTTATCCCCGAGGTTAACACGAGATTAACAAGTATCCGTGAGATTAGTGAGAGTTTATGCACGACGCTAACCTGAGTTTATCTGCAAACTTAACGCGAGTCTAACCACTAGGTGTGTGTTTAACGCGAAGTTAACTCGAGTTTAATACATGTTTATCCATGAGGTTCGCTCGAGTTTAATGCAAGTTTACTACGTTGTTAGCGCGAGTTTAACGCGAGGGTAACGTGAGTTTATCCGTGAGGTTATCACGTGTTTAACACAAGCTTATCCACAAGTTTAACGTGAGTTTAACACAAGTTTATCCACGAGGGTAACGCAAAATTAACGCGAGGTTATGCGTGGGGTTAATGCGAGTTTGACTGCGAGTTTAACGCGAGTTAAACGTGAGGTTATCAGTGATAGTGACGCGAGTTTATGCGCGAGGTTATCACAAGTTTATCTACGTTGTTAGCGCGAGTTGAACGCGAGCTTAGCGCGTATTTATTCCCAGGCTTATTGCAAGTTTATCCCCGAGTTAATCTGCGAGGGTAACGTAAACTTAACGCATGTTTGCCCACAAATTTAACACTAGTTTATCCCCGAGGTCAAAGCGAGATTAATCTGAGGTTATCCGCGAGGTTCACTCGTGTTATCTGCGTGGTTAGCCGGTGTTTGGCATCAGAATATCTGCAAGTTTAACGCGAGTTAATCCGGGAGGTTAACGCATGTCAACTGCTAGGTTAACGCGGGGTTAATCGCGAGGTTAACGCGAGTGTAAGGCAAGTTTAATGCAAGTTAATCCACGATATTAACGTGTGTTTACCCACGAGTGTAACGCGAAGTTATCACCGAGGTTAAGACGAGTTTAACGCACGTTTAACACTAGATAATTCGCGAGGTTTACGTGTGTTTATTCGCGAGATTAGCGTGAGTTTACGTACGATGTTAACGCGAGTTTATCTGCGAGATTTAACGCGAGTCTATCTGCTAGATTAACGCAAGTTTAAAGCGACGTTAACTCAAGTTTAACGCGTATTTATCCGCGAGGTTAACTCGATTTTTGAGATTATCCACGTTGTCAGCGCGTGATTATCCGTGAGGTTTCCGTGTGTCTTAAGCAAGTTTGTCCTCAAGGTTAATGCAAGTCTAAAACGAGGTTAACTCGAGTATAACGCACGTTTATCGGCGATGTTAACGCAAAGTTATTCTTGAGGTTATTGCGAGTTTAAAGTGAATTTATCCAGGAGGTTATGGAGAGTGCATCCCTGTTGTTAGCAAGAGTTAATTTGCAAGGTTAACGTGAGTTTAACGCAAGCTTATCCACGATATTAATGCGAATTTATGTGCAATGTTATCGCGAGATTATAGGGTTTAAAGCGAATTTATTCCCGAGAATAGCGCGAGGCAATTCGGTAGGTTAACGCGAGTTTATCTGCAAGGTTAACTCAAGTTTTCCACCAGTTTATCCGCGATTATAACGCGAGTTTATGCCCGAGGTTATCGCGAGTTTATCCGCGTGTTTTCGGCGAGTTTCTCGGTGAAGTTAACGTGAGTTTGATGCGTGTTTGTCCGCGAGTATAACGCAAGAGTATCCTCGAGGTTAACGCGAGATTAATGCGAATTAATCCACGTGGTTGACGCGTGATTATACGCAATATTAAGAATTACGCAACGTTAAGGCGAGGTTAACGCGTGATTATACGCGAATTTAACGCGAAATTGTTTGCGAGTTTAACGCGAGTATATCCCCAAGGTCAGGACGAGATTAACGCGAGTTAATTCGCGATGTTAACGCGTGTTTATCCGTGCGGTTATCGCAAGTTGATCCGCGAGTTAACGCGTGTTTGGGGCGAGTTTTTCTGCAAGGTTAACGTGAGTTTAACACGAGTTTATCTGCAAGGTTCATGCATGTTTAACGCGACGTTAACGCGAGTTTTGCACGAGTTTATGTGCGAGGTTAACACGAGTTAATCCGCCAGGTTAACGCGTGTTTATTCTCGAGGTTAATGCAAGACTAATGCGAGTTAATTAGCGAGTTTAACGCGTGTTTATACTCGAGATGAGCGCGAGTGTATAGGCGACGCTAATGCGAGATTAACGCGAGTCTATCAGCTAGGTTAAGGCAGATTTAAAAGAAGGTTAATTGAGTTTAACACGAGTTTATCTGCGATATTAACGCGAGTTTATGCGCGAGGTTGTCGCAAGTTTATCTGTGTTGTTAGCGCGAGTACAACGCAATGTTAACTCAAGTTTAACGCGAATTTGTCCCAGAGGGTATCGTGAGCTTAGCCACGTTATTTTCGAGAGTTAAATTGCGAGGTAAAAGCTAGTTTAACGTGAGTCTAACCATAATGTCAGCGCGAGTTTAATGCATGTTTATTCTTGACATTAATGCGAATTTATGGGCATGGTTATCGCAAGTTTATCCACGATAATATTACTTTGACGCGAGGTTAACATGAGTTCATACGAGAGGTTAATGCGAGTTTGGCGCAAGTTTATTCGGGAGGTTAACACGAGGTTATCCCCGAGGTTAACTTGAGTTTAACGCGAGTTTATCGTCGATGTTAATGCATGGTTAACGTGAGTTTATCCAGGCGACAGTAATGCGAGATTATCTGTGAAAGTAACGCGAGTTTAAATTGAGGTTAATTCAAGTTTAACGCGAGTTCATCCATGAGATACACTCGAGTTCAACAGGAGTTAATCCGCATTGTTAGCGCGAGTTTGGCGCAAGGTAGACGCAAATTATCCATGAGGTCAGCGCGTGTTTAACGCGAGTTTATCTGCAATGTTAAAACGAGATTAACACGAGGTTATCCGCGAGGTTAACTTGAGTTTAACGCGAGTTTATCGACGATGTTAACACGAGTTTATTTGCAAGGTTATCACGAGTTTATCTGCGTTGTTAGCACGAGTTAAACGCGAGTTTAAAGCGAATTTGTCTGCGAGGTTATTACGTGTTTACAGAGACAGTGTTGTTAGAAATAGTTAATCCGCGAGATTAACGCGAGATTATCCGTGAGGTTAACGCATGTTTAACGTTAGTTTATCTGCAAGGTTAACGCGAGTTTAACACGAGTTTATCCACGATGTTAACTCGGGTTTAACGCCAGTTTATCGGCGGTGTTAACGCAAGTTTACGGCGAGGTTACCGCGAATTTACCCGCTTTGTCACCGCGAGTTGAACGCGATGTTAACACGAGTATGAGGCGAGTTTAACCACTAGGTTATCGCGAGTTTGGCGCGAAATATATGCGCGATGTCAACGCGAGATTAACATGAGTTTATTCGCGAGGTTACTACGAATTTATCCGCGAGGTTAACTCCAGTTTAGCCGGCGTTTATGCGCGAAGTTAACGCGATGTGGCGCGTGTTCATCCACGAGTTTAACGTAAGTTTATCAGCGAGGTTAACGCGAGCTTTACGGGAGTTTAACGCGAGTTAATCCGCGAGGTTAACTTGTATTTATCGGCACAGTCGAGTTTTTGCGCGACTTTAATGCAAGTTTATCCGCGATATTAATGCAAGCGTGGGCGAAAGGTTATCGCAAGTTTATTATTAGCGTGAGTTTAACGTGCATTTATCCACAAGGTTCACGCGAGTTTGGCGCGAATTTGTGCGCGACATTACCGCGAGTTTATCGTCGATATTAACACGAACTTATGCGAGAGGTTATCGTGAGTTTATATGCGTTGTTATGTTATTGCGAGTTTATCTGCGAGTTAATACTCGAGGTTAACGCAAATTTTACCGTGTGTTTGTTCGCGAGTTTTACGCGACTTTATCGCCGCGGTTAACGCGAGATTAACTCGAGTTAATTCGCATGGTCAACGAGGTGAGCTCGAGTTTATGCGCGACCCTAACGTGATTTCATCTCTGAGATTAACGGGAGTCTAACCGTTACGTTAAACTCAATGTAAATCAAGGTTAACTCGAGTTTAACGGGAATTAATCTAAGAGGTGAACGCATGTTTATCTGTGAGGTTAATGCGAGTTCATCCGCGAGGTTAACGTGAGTGTAACACAATTTAAAGTGAGTTAATCCACAATGTTAACGTGTGTTTACCCGTGAGTTTAACGCGAATTTATCCCTGATGTTAAGGCGAATTTAACGCAAGGTTTATGCTACTTAATCCGCGAGGTTAACGTGTGTTTATCCCCAGGGTTAATGCAAGATTAATGCAAGTTAAATCGCGTGGTTAGCTCGTGTTTATCCGCGGGATTAGCGCGGGTTTATGTGTGACGCTTACGCGAGTTTGATCGCAAGTTTAATGCGAGTTTATCCGCTAGGTTTACATGAGTTTAAAGTGAGGTTAACTCGAGTTTAACGCGAGTTCATCCGGGAGGTGAATTCGAGTTTAACGGGAGCTTATTTGCGTTCTTAGTGTGAGGTTGATGCAAGGTTAATGCGAGAGTATCTGTGATGTTAGCACGTGTTTAACGCGAGTTTATCCTCAAGGTTAACGCGAGATGAACAAGAGCGTTAATCTCGCGTCAACCTTGTTGATCAACTTGCGTAAAATGCCCGACAAACTCGCGTTATCCTCACGTATAAACTCACATTTACTTTGTGGATAAACTAGCGTTAACCTCGCGGTTAAACTTGCGTAAACCTCGCGGAAAAACTCACACCAAACTCGCGATAGCCTAGCGGATACAATCCTGTCAAACTCGCGGTAACCTTGCGTTAAACTCGCATCAAACTCGTGGGTAAACTCGTGTCAAACTCCTGCTAACTGTGCGGATTAACATCCGCTATCCTTGCGGGTCAACTAGCGTTAATCTCGCGTCAACCTCGCAGATAAACTCCGGTCAAACTCGCGTTAACATTACGTTAACCTCACGTAAAACTCGCGCAAACCTCACGGATAAACTCGCGAAAAACTTACGTTAACCTGGCAAATTAACTCTCGCTAACAACACGGATAATGTCGCAATAACCTCGCGGATAAATTTGCATTAATATCGCCGATAAACTCGCTTTAAACTCGAGTTAACCTACAACAACTTTTATTTGATCAGATTTGTGCATCTAGAAGGTTTTCTGGGAGGTTGTCACATTTAGGACCTTGGTTGAACCATAAAGAGGGGTCATATGGGGCGGGCAACATGTTAATCAACTCGTCTTCATTTGTGCTACCATACGGCACCTTTTATTTGATCAAATTTGCCAATCTGGAAGGTTTTCTGGGAGGTTGTCAAATTTAGGGCCATGGGTGGATCATAAAAAAGGGCCTAATGCGGACGGGCAACATGTAAATCAACTCATCTTCATTTGTGCCACCCAACAGCACCTTTTATTTGATCAGATTTTCCCATCTAGAAGGTATTTTGGAAGGTTGTCACTTTTAGGGCCTTGGTTGCACCACAAGGAGAAGCCTTATGCTGATGGACAACATGTCAATCAACTCGTCTTCATTTGTGCCGACCTACAGCACCTTTTATTTGATCAGACTTGCCATCTAGAAGGTTTTCAGGGAGGTTGTCACTTTTAGGGCCTTGGTTGCCCAATAATGAGAGGCCTTATGAGGACGGGCAACATGTCAATCAACTCGTCTTCATTTGTGCCGACCTACAGCACCTTTTATTTGATCAGATTTGCCCATCTAGAAGGTTTTCTGGGAGGTTGTCACTTTTAGGGCCATCATTGCCTCATAAAGAGGGTCATATGGGAACGGCAACATGTCAATGAACATGTCTTCATTTATGCCACCACACAGCACCTTTTATTTGATCAGATTTGTCCCTCTAGAAGGTTTTCTGGGAGGTTGTCACTTTTAGGTTGCCCCATAAAGAGGGGTGATATGGGAACGGCAACATGTCAGTCAATTCGTCTTCATTTGTGCCACCCCACAGCACCTTTTATTTGATCAGATTTGCCCACCTAGAAGGTTTTATGGGAAGGTGCCACTTTTAGGGCCTTGGTTGCCTCATAAAAAGGGTCCTTATGGAGACAAGCAACATGTCAATCAACTCGACTTTATTTTTGCCACATCACCTTTTATTTGATCAGATTTGCCCATCTAGAAGGTTTTCTGGGAGGTTGTCACTTCTAGAGCCTTGGTTGTCCCATAAAGAGAGGCCTTATGTGAGCGAATAACATGTAAATGAACTGGTTTCATTTCTGCCACCCTACAGCACCTTTTGTTTGGTCAGATTTGACCATCTAGACGGTTTTCTGGAAGGTTGTCACTTTTAGGGCCTTGGTTGCCTCATAAAGAGGGGGCCTTATGCGGACGGGCAACATGTCAATCAACTCGTCTTCATTTGTGCCACCATACGGCACCTTTTATTTGATCAAATTTGCCAATCTGGAAGGTTTTCTGGGAGGTTGTGAAATTTAGGGCCATGGGTGGATCATAAAAAAGGGCCTAATGCGGACGGGCAACATGTAAATCAACTCATCTTCATTTGTGCCACCCAACAACACCTTTTATTTGATCAGATTTTCCGATCTAGAAGGTATTTTGGAAGGTTGTCACTTTTAGGGCCTTGGTTGCTCCACAAGGAGAAGCCTTATGCTGATGGACAACATGTCAATCAACTCGTCTTCATTTGTGCCGACCTACAGCACCTTTTATTTGATCAGACTTGCCATCTAGAAGGTTTTCAGGGAGGTTGTCACTTTTAGGGCCCTGGTTGCCCAATAATGAGAGGCCTTATGAGGACGGGCAACATGTCAATCAACTCGTCTTCATTTGTGCCGACCTACAGCACGTTTTATTTGATCAGATTTGCCCATCTAGAAGGTTTTCAGGGAGGTTGTCACTTTTAGGGCCCTGGTTGCCCAATAATGAGAGGCCTTATGAGGACGGGCAACATGTCAATCAACTCGTCTTCATTTGTGCCGACCTACAGCACGTTTTATTTGATCAGATTTACCCATCTAGAAGGTTTTCTGGGAGGTTGTCACTTTTAGGGCCATCGTTGCCTCATAAAGAGGGTCATATGGGAACGGCAACATGTCAATGAACATGTCTTCATTTATGCCACCACACAGCACCTTTTATTTGATCAGATTTGTCCCTCTAGAAGGTTTTCTGGGAGGTTGTCACTTTTAGGTTGCCCCATAAAGAGGGGTGATATGGGAACGGCAACATGTCAGTCAATTCGTCTTCATTTGTGCCACCCCACAGCACCTTTTATTTGATCAGATTTGCCCACCTAGAAGGTTTTATGGGAAGGTGCCACTTTTAGGGCCTTGGTTGCCTCATAAAAAGGGGCCTTATGGAGACAAGCAACATGTCAATCAACTCGACTTTATTTTTGCCACCCCACATCACCTTTTATTTAATCAGATTTGCCCATCTAGAAGGTTTTCTGGGAGGTTGTCACTTCTAGGGCCTTGGTTGCCTCATAAAGAGGGGGCCTTATGCGGACGGGCAACATGTCAATCAACTCGTCTTTATTCGTACCACCCTACAGCACCTTTTATTTGATCAGATTTTCCCATCTAAAAGGTTTCCTGGGAGGTTGTCAAGTTTAGGGCCTTGGCTGCCCCATTAAGGCAGGCTTATGCGGACGGGAAACATGTTAAGCAACTAGGCTTTATTTGTGCCACCCTACAGCACCTTTTATTTGATCAGATTTGCCCATCTAGAAGGTTTTCTGGGAGGTAGTCACATTTAGGGCCTTGGTTGCCCCATAAAGAGGGGTCATATGGGGACGGGCAACATGTCAATCAACTCGACTTTATTTTTGCCACCCCACATCACCTTTCATTTGATCAGATTTGCCCATCTAGAAGGTATTCTGGGGGCTGACACTTTTAGGTCCTTAGTGCCCCTTAAAGAGAGGACTTATGCGGACAGGCAACATGTCAATCAACACATCTTCATTTGTGCCACTCTGCAGCACCTTTTATTTGATCAAATTTGCCCCTCTAGATGGTTTTCTGGGAGGTTGTCACTTTTAGGGCCTTGGTTGCCCCATAAAGAGGGGATCATATGGGGACGGGCAGCATGTCAATCAACTCATCTTCATTTGTGCCACTCTGCAGCACCTTTTATTTGATCAGATTTGCCCATCTAGATGGTTTTCTGGGAGGTTGTCACTTTTAGGGCATTGGTTGCCCCATAAAGAGGGGTCATATGCGGACGGGCAACATGTCAATCAACTCATTTTCATTTGTGCCACCCTGCAGCACTTTTTATTTGATCAGATTTGCCCATCTAGGTTTTCTGGGAGGTTGGCCCTTTTGAGGCCTTGGTTGCCCCATAAGAGAGGCCTTATGCAGACGGGCAACATGGCAATCAACTCGTCTTCATTTGTGCCACCCTACAGCACCATTTATTTGATCAGATTTGTGCATCTAGAAGGTTTTCTTCGAGGTTGTCACTGTTAGAGCCGTGGTTGCCCCATAAAGAGGGGCCCTATCCAGATGAGCAACATGTTAATGAACTCACCTTCATTTGTGCTACCCTACAGCACCTTTTATCTGATAAGATTTGCCCATGTAGAAAGTTTTCTGGGAGGCTGTTACCTTTAGGGCCTTGGTAGCCACATAAAGAGGGGCCTTATGCAGACGGGCAACATGTCAATCAATTTGCCTTCATTTGTGCCACCCTACAGCACCTTTTATTTGATCAGATTTGCCCATGTAGAAAGTTTTCTGGGAGGTTGTTACTTTTAGGGCCTTGGTTGCCCCATAAAGAGGGGCGTTATGCAGACGGGCAACATGTCAATCAACTCGCCTTCATTTGTATCACCCTAAAGCACCTTTTATTTCATCAGATTTGCCCATCTAGAAGGTTTTCTGGGAGGTTTTCTGGGAGGTTTTCACATTTAGGGCCTTGGTTGCCCCACAAAGAGGGTGATATGGGGATGGTCAACATGTCAATCAACTCGTCTTCATTTGTCCCACCCTACAGCACCTTTTATTTGATCAGATTTGCTCATCTAGAAGGTTTTTTGGGAGGTTGTCACTTTTAGGGCCTTGGTTGCCCCAGAAAGAGGGGTCTTATGGGGATGAGCAACATGCCCATCTAGAAGGTTTTCTGGGAGGTTGTTACTTTTAGAGCCTATGGGGGCGGGCAACATGCCAATCAACTCGTCTTCATTTGTGCTACCATCAGCACCTTTCATTTGACCAGATTTGCCCATCTAGAAGGTTTTCTGGTGGTTGTCACTTTTAGGGCCTTGGTTGCCCCATAAACAGGGTTTCATATGGGGACAGGCAGCATGTCAATGAACTCGTCTTCAATTATCCCACCCTGCAGCACCTTTTATTTGATCAGATTTACTCATCTAGAAGGTTTTCTGGGAGGTTGTCACTTTTAGGGCCTTAGTTGCCCCATAAATAGGGGTCATATAGGGATGGGCAACATGTCAGTCAAGTCGTTTTCTTTTGTGTCACCGTAGAGCACCTTTTATTTCATCAGATTTGCCCATCACGAAGGTTTTCTGGGAGGTTGTCACTTTTAGGGCCTTGGTTGCCCCATAAAGAGGGGGGTCATATGGGGACGGGCAGCATGTCAATCAACTCATCTTCATTTGTGCCACTCTGCAACACTTTTTATTTGATCAGATTTGCCCATCTAGATGGTTTTCTGGGAGGTTGTTACTTTTAGGGCATTGGTTGCCCTATAAAGAGGGGTCATATGGGGACGGGCAACATGCCAATCAACGCGTCTTCATTTGTGCCACCCTATAACACCTTTTATTTGATCAGATTTGCCCATCTGGAAGGTTTTCACTTTTAGGACATTGGTTGCCCCATAAATAGGGGTCATATGGGGACGGGCAACATGTAAATCAACTTGTCTTCATTTGTGCCACCCTACAGCAGGTGCCATTTTTCCTGTTTTGATGGAATGAAAAATGTCAAATGTCAAATAAGGAAAAAGTAACCAACTTTGGTATTGCATTATCACTCTTTGGTAAACTGTGAAGGGCGTCTCGAGGTTGTACTTCCTTGAAAAAAAGAGGGAAGCTTAGAAAGCCTCCTTGCTCACTTAAGAGAGCGTTGGTAAAAAGATATCCTTTCATCATCATTTTTTAAGGAAATAGGGCCGATAGTTGATTTTTATTTTTTCATTATAAAATAATGGTTCACACAGAATATACTGCTCATGTTATACTGAAGTGTGGGCATGTCCTTTTATCCAAAAAGACAAATACATTTCATTATAGACTTTTAATATGTCAATTTGTCAAATAATATTCAACATTTTAATGCTCGGCACTTGTTGAATGTCAAAACAAAATCAATGAGATATCTTCATCTTATGGTGTTATAAAGAGAAAGTTTGTAAACCTGACTTTGGTGTTTCATTCAGTTTTGTGTGGTCCTTGTTGATTTGATGTTGAGTTGAAGATCCCATGCTGAACACACAGCACACTCCAGACTCTCATTTTGGGTATATTTTTTATGTACAGCTGTGTCCGAGCTTATGGTCGGATGATACATGCAACCTCAATGATCTTCACACAGTTTTAACAATCAGCTATGAAAACTCAAAACAATATTTTAAAATATATATATATAAGTTCAGAATCATATCACTAAATACTACCAATATAATTAAATTTGGTATTAAAATGTGCTGCTTCAGGTAAGAAGTATGTGTTTACAATAAAAAGCATCGTCCCCAGTCAGATTCGATCTGACACCTTCTCAGCACATTCATGCCAAGATGCACTAACGATTATGCTATGGAGACAGAGCAGACCTTTATTCTCATGGTACCTATACTGAGTTGAAAATGGTCAATGACAATGAAATTTGGACAAAAGAGACCAATTACTCTTCTTGAAAAACAGGATGCTTTGATAATGAAAGTGTCAATGACTCTGTAGCTCAACTTGTCAAGACATGTACATGTATAGTATGTGACACAGCAATGACAAACATCTAGGTAATGACCTGATAACAAAGGTACATATAAAGTATTGTAATGGTCTGTACATAAATACTGACTGTAGCCTGTAACAAATATACAGGTAAAGTATTGTAAAGGTGGGTGACAGTCAGATGCTAAACTAGAAAAGAAATCTTTGAGTCCCAGAGTGGGTCTGACTGAACCCCAAAATATTTGTTCTCATAGCACAGTGATAACAAAGGCACCCCAAAACACACTCATTCCTGTCCCAAGGTGAAAACAAAGGTACCCAAGAAGTTTCGTGAAGATCAGTTCATAAATACGAGCTGTATAGAAATTGTGACAAAAAACTGATTGGACCTAATTTCGGTACAAAATGGCCACTGGCAGCCATTTGAATTTTGGACCTCACTCAGAAACACTCATTCTTGTCCCAAGGTGATAACCAAGGTACCCAAGAAGTTTCGTGATGATCAGTTGATAAATGCAGCCTCTAGCCCAAGCCATATTGACATGTGACCTTCAGTGTATAAAGTGCACTAAATAAATCAAAATTCATCTAATTTGCATAATTTCTGCACGAGAAAAAAACCCGTACTGTATGTGATGTATTCCATTTTACTAAACATTCATACAAAAATTTATTCAAATCAGAACTTTCATACAGAAGTTCTGTACAAAAGACTGATTGCACTAATTTTGGTACAAAATGGCTGCTGGTGGCCATCTTGAATTTCGGACCACACCCAAAAACACTTGTTCTCATCCCACGGTGATAACAAAGGTACCCAAGAAGTTTCGTAAAGATCGGTTCATAAATACGGCCTCTAGCCTGAGCCGTATAGAAGTTGTGTACAAAAAACTGATTAGACCTAATTTTGGAACAAAATGGCCACTGGCAGCCATCTTGAATTTTGGACCGCACACAGAAACATTCGTTCTCGTCCCAAGGTGATAACAGAGGTACCCAAGAAGTTTCGTGAAGATCGGTTGATAAATACAGCCTCTAGCCCGAGCCGTATTGACATGTGCACTTACAGTGTATAAGTCGCACTGAATAAATCAAAGTTCATCTAATTTGCATAATTTCTGCACGAGAAAAAAACCTGTATTATATGTGATGTATCCCATGGTACTAAACATTCATACAAAAAATTATTCAAATCAGAGCTTTCATGTGGAAGTTCTGCACAAAAATCTGATTGCCCCTAATTTTAAACAAAATGGCTGCCAGCGGCCATCTTGAATTTCGGACCTGACCCCCAAAACACTCGTTCTCATCCTACGGTGATAACAAAGGTACCCAAGAAGTTTCGTAAAGATCGGTTCATAAATGCGGCCTCCAGCCCGAGCCGTATTGGCATTTGCACTGACAGTGTTGAAAGTAACACAAAATAAATCAAAGTTAGTCTAATTTGCATAATTTAAGCACGAGAAAAAAACCCGTATGATATGTAATGTATCTCATGGTAGTAAACATTCATACAAACAATTATTCAAATCAGAGCTTTCATATGGAAGTTCTGTACAAAAAACAGATTTCTGCACTGTCGGTACAAAATTGAATTCTGGACCGCACCCAAAAACACTCATTCTCATCCCACAGTCATAACAAAGGTACCCAAGAAGTTTCGTAAAGATCAGTTCATAAATACGGGCTCTAGCCTGAGCTGTATTCAATTGTTGATGTACGGACAGACGGACAGATGGACAGACGGACAGATGGCTAGACGGACGACGACAAAAGCTCAAACTTAGCTTCGCCAAAGTTGAGCTAAAAATGACAAATTGCCTTTGAGTGATCAAAGTCTGGAATGGCCCCATCTTTGATGTATTTTTCCCCATTTATTTCTCGAACATCTGACAGGTCAAAATGTTTTCAGCAGAGGACATTAACAGGATTTGGCTGCCATTATTTATATTCATCATATAAATATTATATTATATCCATCAGCTCGCCTAATCTTTTTCACCATCAGGGTACATGTACCTCTGTGTGAGACTAAAATTAAGAAAAGAAAATTTTTCGAACACATATTGATATATACATGTACTACTCAAAGTTTGCTAAGCACCAAATATTTGACACATCATTGTGAAATTTGCTTGCGATATATTTGCGATATTTTTGGTGGATATGATAGAGGAATTATTCAGGTGGTCCCCAGGGTTTACATCAGCTCTCTTGACAGGCAGCCTTTTCGTGACAGTCATGGAAAGCATGTACCCCTTGATTTTCATGATGTTTTCATGTTCTGTCTACATGTACATGACATGTGTAGGGTATTCAGTCTTTATTTCAACACAAACCCTTGTAATTTAATGATTGAATGTGGCAAATGCAATGTAAGAAGACATTTGTCTGAAGCAGAAATGTGGCAGCCTGTAGGGATGGTGGAGCAAGGGGCTACCCATTGTCATGTTGGTGAAGCCCATGGTGTGAACCATACAGTGATCACCAGAGCCTGGTAAGATTTCAGCAGTACAGTACACCAGTAAGATGGCATGGTGGTGGCAGAGACAGGGCAACATCTGCAGCTGAAGACTGGTTTTTGGTTCATTCAGGCCTGTTGGAACCACTTTGCCACAGCAATCCAGCTTCTCAGTGACCTTCAGAAAGCATCCGGGGTAAATGTTTCGACATAGACTATCCGGACAAGGTTGAACGAAGGTGGTATCCGATCGAGAAGACCATGTATTCGCATTCCGCTGACCCAGAACCACCACTAGACACGATATGAATGGGCCATGAACCACTCTGGATAGACCAGAGATTGGCGACCTGTCCTTTTTACAGATGAGTCAAGGTACTGAATAGACCACACAGATAGGCATTCTAGGGTATGGAGAAGACCAGGAGACCGATTCCATGCAGCTAACATTGCTGAGCATGACCGCTATGGTGGAGGGGCAATCATGGTCTGGGGCGGCATCAGCTGGGATGGACATACAGAGCTCTGTGTCCTTGAACGTGGTACATTGACTGCACAGCAGTATATTGATGAGATCCTGGATGTCCACTCCAGATTGTATGCAGGTGCAGTGGGTGATAGATTCATTCTGATGAACGATAATGCCCGTCCTCATGTTGCTCATGCTGTCGGGGAGTACCATCAAAGGGTGCAGATTGAGCGTATGGACTGGCCAGCAAGATCCCCTGACCTCAATCTAATCGAACATGTCTGGAATGAGTTGCAGCTTGCAATTTCTGCCCATCCAGTCCAGCCAAGAAATGTCCAGGAGCTTGGTTCCATGCTGTTCCAAGAATGGAACAACATCCCACAAAGGACTACCAGGAACCTGACTGGGAGCATGAGAAGGTGTTGCCAAGCCGTAATTAACAGTAATGGGTCTCATACTCGATATCGAACCGATACCAGTTCGCTCCGTCAACTTTTTGGCAAATTGAAAAATTTCCTCTTTTACCAATAATATCCATTTTCCATGGTTATCATATTCAAAAGCTAAAAAATAATGTCAAACACAAATAAAATCTTAATTTCTGTACCTAAATCAATGTATACATAATTAAATAAAAAAATATATACACTTTTCATTACAATATTTCAAATAAAACATACAACAGATAGTTGGATATACTTGGTGCTTAGCAAACTTTGAGTAGTATATATTTTAAGGTAATTATGGGAGGCTAAATTTATATTTATGATCTTTTAGTTTTTGAATTTTTATTAATAGCCGTTTTTAACTTTCAACAATGGTAAATTCTGACAAATCAGAATTATAAAACCATATTAAACATGTGAAAACAACTGAATTCTAGGAACAGGACAAAAATTTTAATTCAATGGCTTGAGACTGAGCCACCATCTCATTTCTGTCATAACCATAACAATCCTGGAAATGAGACGGGTGGGAGTGCAATTGCTCCCATCAGCACCCGTGATTTCTATTTTACGGGAGCTAAAAAATGCACTCGTTGAAAACTAATATACTGTGAAGGCATATAAATGTGGTTTTTTTTGAGAAAGCAGCATGCTGTGGCCAGTGGCAAGTTACTGTAATAATTCAGCAATTTTTTTATACATTTAACCCTTTGAACTCCAGTGGTATCTTCTATGCCAGTTCAATGGCAACACTTAGAAGAGTCCATATTAATTATTTGGGGTATACCAATCAATATTTTCAATGTGCAACCTCAGGGCTGCGCGTTGAAAATACTGATTGGTCTACCCCACACATTTACTGAACAGCCATTCTATTTAATGACTATCATGTTATTGGCTGGAAAAGTGGACACTTGGGTTAGGCTGGGCGAGGTTAAATTGTCCATTTTACCGGTTGACCGGTTAATTAAAATCGGTTAAATCAGTTAATTTCGGTTAATAGGAAATTCAAGCTAAAACCAGAAAAAAATAAGATATGATTAGATATCTATTTTCTATAAGAGCCAGAGTTTTATTTCACAAATTTCCTTCATCTACTTTTTACTTTTACAAAGTTCACTCGAACATAGAACACCTAATATCGCATAATTATCACATTATAAACTGCAGTGCCATACATTTTCGTACAGAAAAGTGGACTATTACTCTATACTAGTCTATACTCTATAGTCCATTTTTGTGTAGAAAAATTGTAGCCAATACCGTTTCTTTCAGCAGAGACAATGACATGTGGTGCTGCTCATAAACCAACTCAAATGCTGAAAAAAGTCTTTCTGACGATGCCGACGTTGCTTGCACTTTCAGATAATGTTTTGCTGACTGCTTATGCAAGGAAATGGAGCTTCGCGTTCTTTCCACCATTGGTACGGGCAGTTATCTATTCTGCAATCTCTCTTAGAAATGTAATCTGAGAGTTTGTGTTATACAATCTGAGCCGGCGACCCCGGTGTTGATTCAGCATCTGAATCATCATCCTGATCCTGTCCTAGCAAATTGGCCAGAAAGGATTTGGCTGGCTGATCAGAAGCGGCGGGAGCATCAACGACAGTAACTGGTGGCTGTAAATTTAGCAGCTCTTGACCTTGACGGACGGTGACTTTTATTTCATCTTGGACAGTACGCGGTGGCTATAAAATAAAAAGCATCAGAGTACCTTTTCTAAATAACTAATTTGCAAAAAATGACTAAGTCAGCTAAATAATTCTGCTGCCATATATCCTACCGAGCCCATTTTCGAACTCGATCAAAACAATTTTCCTGGAAACCCATACAATAAAAAAAAGAATCAAATTGATTAACATTTGTTCAAGTTATGGGGTTATCAAGCAGAAAGTTTGCAAAAAATGACTAAGTCAGCCCAATAATTCTGCTGCGGTATATATATGTCAGACCGAGCTCATTTTCCAACTCAATGAAGAAAATGTTCCTGCAAACCCACATAACGAAAATGAATTAGATCGATTAATGTTTGTTAAGTTATCTTGTTACAGGCACAAAATTCGCAAAAAAATGACTAAGTCAGCCCAATAATTTTGCTGTCGTATATCGGGATCGACTCTGTTTTCGAACTCTATTGAGATAATCTTCTTAGAAAATCATATAACAAAAATGAATTGAATCGGCTGACATTTAAGTTATCGGGCTTTCAAGCACAAAATTCGCAAATAATGACAAAGTCAGCCCAATAATTCTGCTGCCGTACATCAGACTGAGCCCATTTTCAAACGTGATCAAGACATTGTTCCTTGAAACCCATGTGCCAAATATCAGTCAAATCAATTAACATATGAAGATATCACACTATCAAGCTCAAAATCAGTTGTTTTTAGCAAAAAAATGACCAAGTCAGCCTAATAATTCTATTGCAGGATATTAGATTGAGGCCATGTTCAAACTCAATCAAGACATTGTTCCTTGAAACCAATGTGCCAAACATCAGTCATGTTTGTTGAAGTTATCGCGATATCAAGCTTAAAATTAGTTGATTTCAACAAAGGGCCAATTCTCTTGTGAAAAAGCATTGACATGCCCTGTTCCATGTCATCGAGTGTTGAACGTTCATATGAAGTCACATACTAAATATTATCAAAATCTTTCCAGAAACAACTAAGTTATAAGCAAAAAAGTCTGTCCGACTGTGCCCCCAACCCCACACTGGCTCCCAGGCCTGCCCGCCTGGTGACAGCTCCTCACCATACCAATGGTTTAGCTTTTTTGTGAAGACTCAACAAAAATTTCCTGGAACCCCATCCCATGGTGGTAAAACATGCATACCATGTTTCAAAAGAATTATCCATAAAGCTTTGAGAAAATCTCCGGAGAAAATTCAGATCGATGGTGCAAATGCTCAGGTTCCCATGGTGATGAACATGCATACCAAGTTTCGATGGGAATGGCCCTCGAACAGCCAAGAAAACTCTTTTAAAAAAGCAGATGAATGTACGGACAGACGATGGATGGTAAACCCATTTACATAATACAACCATATTTTAACTAGAGTGATGTCACGCATGCAGTGTACCAACCACTTTTGCAATAAAATTTATTACAAAAGTGGTTAACATGTACTAACCACTTTTGTAAAAAAAACAATTTTGTAATAAACTAACCATTATTGTAATAAATTCATTTCGGTGATAAATCATGGATGTCCATTTTATAGTCGGACATTGGGGTGGGTTGAGGGACTAGATTACCTAAACATGTTTGTGTGTCATTCTATGGAATAAAGTGTTTATTCACCAGTTGAAACTTGGTAGTGACTGAAGAAAGTACAAAAGCACTTTTACAATAAACTTTATTACAAAAGTGGTTATCGCGTACCAACCACTTTTGTAATAAAACCACTTTTGTAATAAACTAACCATTATTGTAATAAACTCATTTTGGTGATAAATCACGGACGTCCATTTTATAGTTGGACATTGGGGTGGAGTTATGGACAAGTTTACCTAAACATGTTTGTATGTCGTTCAATGGAATAATTCACCTGTTGAAACTTGGAAGTGACTGAAGGAACCACTTTTGCAATAAACTTTATTACAAAGGTGGTTATCGCATACCAACCACTTTTGTACTAAACTAACCATTATTGTAACACACCTATTTTTGTGATGAATCAATCACGGATGTTCATCTTATAGTTGGACATTGGGGTGGGTTGAGAGCTAGTTTACCTAAACATGTTTGTGTGTCATTCAATGGAATAAAGTGTTCATTCACCAGTTGAAACGTGGCAGTGTCTGAAGAAAGTACGCAACCAGTTTTGCAAAAAACTTTTTTACAAAAGTGGTTATCGCGTACCAACCGCTTTTGTAATAAAACCACTTTTGTAATAAACTGACTATTATTGCAATACACCTATTTTTGTGATAAATCACGGACGTCCCTGTTATAGCCGGACGGTGTGTTTGTTTGGAGATGGGGTAGAACAAAGTAGGGTCAAAGCTATTCCCAAATTTGGTGGGTGTTAAAATCTTACTGTACACGGATGGATGGGGAAAGCTGGGTTTGATATGTCTGCCCGAATTCTTCCTACGAGCGCAGTTTGTCTTAAAACCTATAGTTCCTATCGATCTTGTCCCTTTTTATAGGTCGGGTTGAATTCTTCCGCACACTGTTAAGCCCAAATGAGGCGAGAAAATTCGAAATTTTATTACACACTATTGACTGGTTTTAGTAAATTATCACTATACAGGTGGATGTGCATCAGCCACCAACATCACTGAAGTTAAGCTCCGTTGAACCCGGTTAGTCTATTGATGGGGTGACCATTCAGTGATTGATTTGGATTAACACTTCGTGCCCTTGGGCAAGGTACTTTACCTCGACTTCTCGCATGTGGAGCAGGTTGGGGAAGCTGACGGTGTTCTAAGATGGACTGGTGTGCATGCATCTTAACCTTAATTATCCTGACTGTGTTGTGCAGTGTGTAGTACTGATGTACAGTGCGTAGTGCAGTCTTGGATTATGTGACGTTGAAGAGGTTATAGGGTCTCGTCGCTGCTTGGTTATAGAACAATGAATGCTGTGAAAATGAGAACATTGCACGCAAAATCCTATGTCTCAAAAATAAGATTATGAAAATGAGTTCAATGCATGCAAAATCATATGTATCATAGCCTCATTTCGACATTTTTTGGATCCACCGAGTCACCTAGGACTCATTGAATGGATTCTAAGGGAAAATCATTTTACATACAGGCACTTTCTGCTTTCAATGGAGATAACTCTTGGTTATTTTTTTAAACAATAAACAGAGGGAAAATGGAAGGAGAGGAGCCTCTGCCATCTCACCCCCAGAGCTCCTGGTCCCCTTTGCCCCTGCTGCTGTAGTCCATCGTGTGGAATATTTCCAAGTCCCAGCTACAACATTAACATTGTTACCAGAGTAAAATCCACTAAAATACATGAAAGTCAGGTTCATTTGTGTAATTCTATACTACCAGAACATACTCCCATCAAATCAAACATACCCTCAAAACATACCCCCAATCTTATACCAAGAGGTAAGGTTTCGTCACCAGGCAACCACGTGACACTTGAGAAACCAAGATGGCACCCCTATACACAAAATGGACGACCAAAACACATGTCCCCATATACACTGAAGCTGCGCACGTGCATTCGAGCCTCGTATTGCTATGGCAATGACGTCACAACATAACCATGCACATTGGTTACATGTCAACACAACATGGGCGCCTGCAGTCACGTGACATGACGTGACTTCCAAGATCCATCTGAATTGCAAGAGGGCACCTTTGGCTGGTCTACTAAACAGCTGCTCTTAGGGATGTGATAGCAGGTCTGACTCTGCAACCGCGAAAATGGGCTCTCATCCTATCACTTCTGACACCTGAATCTAAACTTTCGCCGTTTTGTTTTTAATTTTGTTTTTTTTTGAATGAACATAACAAATATAACAAATATCGAGTATTCAGTAGTAAACTCAACTGCACGTTATCCCTCTGGTCTTGTCTCTCTGCGGGCCACAAGACGACAAGTAAAACATTCAACTTTGCTTTTTGGTACACGAAGGAATGGCGCAACTTGGATGCTGGTGATTGACTGGATTCAACTTTGATCCCTTTGCATCCATGAAAAGGATTCGTCACTGGCCCAATTGCTCGCTCTGAAACGGAGTAATAAATTACGTGCAGTCGCACTCGTAATCTTATAAAACATCTGAGTCTGAACTTTCATGAACCTAATTTGGCAACATAACAATTGACTACAGGCCAATTGCTATATTGCCATACCGGAAGGATGAGTGTTTCAGTTGTCAATATAACAGTTGGCAAATGTATAGTAGTCATGTGGAAGGACTACGTCAGAGTAAATAAATTTCTTTTAACACGAAACAAGTTACACATGCCCCTGATCCTGTGCCGCATGGACGGACTGTGCAACGGTTAACTTATCCGTAGCAATAATCGTGTCTGAACTTTCATCGTTCTTCAAAAGAAATAACCTATGCTTAATGAATGCAGAGCAGTAATAGTGACCACTCATGATCAATCTGACGCGACCCCTCCATGTGCTATCAACCAATTGAAAATCTTGCTTTATATGGGACATTGACCCCCGAATGCAAAGTGGATCAGCGCATCAAAACCCGTTACCAGATATAAAAATGATGTTTATTCCATTTTAGATTAATATTATTAACTGGTAGAGTGCTGGAAGCCTATATTTGGGCTTTACTCTGAGGTGAAGGTACTGCAACTTGAAGGGTTCATGCTCAGTGGATGTGCTTCATATTATCTTTGAAGTGATATTATTTAGTCTGTAGGGACTTGTCTTGTTACAATTTATGGGAGAGTGCCTTTAGGCACTCTCCCATAAATTGTAACAAGGCAAAGACCTGTGAACAAATTTTGATGGCCAAAAATAATTCAGCACTCTTTCAGTTAACGCTTTCATTACTACATCTGGCAAAACAAAGCCAATCCTGCTGACATGGAATGTTTAGTCGAGCAAGCCAGTCAGCTGTACACTGAAGTTTTGTCCAACTAATGTAAATGTCATGTCTTTTTCGAGTGACATACTAAACAGATTTTGATAACTTGTGTAACTTGTTTTTCCTTTTTATTTTATTTTTTTTCGTAATAGGAATTACACCGCCAGACATATGCTGTGGTAGACATACCCTTCTGACCCAACAATACAGCAGTCTATTTTACCATGTATCGTGAACTGCGCGATTCTCAATTACCCACATAATCCACTCTATAAGCATTGTTACAACCGTAATACAACCTATTATGCAATAAATTTATTGCATTATTGGTTGTGTTGGATGGCAAACCTAACCTATTATGCAATAAACTTAATACATCAGCGGTTGTCTTGCACGGAAAACTTAACTGCAAATGCAATAAATTTATTACATTGTCGGCTGCGTAAGATGGCAAACCTAACCTATTATGCAGTAAATTCATTACATTATCGGTTGCATTGGATGGCAAACCTAACCTATTATGCAATAAATTTATTACATCATCAGTTGCTTTGGATGACAAACTAACCTATTGTGCAATAAATTTATTACATCATCAGTTACGTTGAATAACAAACTAACCTATTATACAATAAAGTTTATTGCAAAAGTGGTTGCTTACTTTCTTCAGTCGCTTCCAAGTTTCAACAGGTTAATGGACACGTTATTCCACTGAACGACACACAAACATGTTTAAGTAAACTCATCCCTCACCCCACTCATGTCCGACAATAAAATGGACATCCGTGATTTATCACTGAAATGAGTTTATTACAATAATGGTTAGTTTATTACAAAAGTGGTTTTATTACAAAAGTGGTTAGTATGCGATAACCACTTTTGTAATAAAGTTTATTGCAAAAGTGGTTGCATACTTTCTTCAGTCACTACCATGTTTTAACTGGTGAATGGACATGTTATTCCATCGAATGACACACAAACATGTTAGGTAAACTAGTCCCTCACCCCACCCCAATGTCCGACTATAAAATGGACGCCCGTGATTTATCACCGAAATAAGTTTATTACAATAATGGTTAGTTTATTACAAAAGTGGTTTTACTACAAAAGTAGTTGGTATGCATTAACCACTTTTGTAATAAAGTTTATTGCAAAAGTGGTTGCATACTTTCTTCAGGCACTACGACGTTTCAGCGGGTGCAAGACACTTCCCCCTTAACAATTCCCCCCCTCCTTCACTTACCCCCCAAATTGGTCATTTCCCCCAGACATCTCCCCCCCACCCCAAAAAAAATATTCATTTCCCCTCAAAGTAGTTATTTCCCCCCATAGCAGTCATATCCCCCCCCCCCCCCCAAAGTTGGTAATCACTCAAAAGTGAAAAAAATACAATTTCAAGTCTTTTATTCTCTTCAAAACATGCTCAACATATAAAATGAACCTCATAAAATGCAGCACACTCACAAAAAAATAATACTTAGTAGAGGTGGGGTGCGATAAATTACCAGATTCATAGAACTACATAGCACACAGATACCATTTCGCTGTATACAGACTGTTACATTCCCTGAACACTCCTTGAATTTGTTCGTTTGTTCATCTAGTTGGAATTTTAAACCGTCATTTGGAATTTTGAAGGGCCATTTAATTTGGGACTGATGGAGTCCCAAATTAAATGGCTGTTTAAAATTCCAACTAGATGAACAAACAAATCCAATTTTTTGGTTTTTATCCCCTCCAACTATTTTTTAACATTTTTTTTTTCAGTCCTCCCCTTTTTTTAACATTTTTTTTTCAGTGTACTGTAATTTTAGTCGAAAAATCAAAATGGTCTTGATTTTTAGCTGGCCGAAAATGCTCACCTAAACCACATCATATTCCCAGATTCCCTAGCCTCTCCCCAATTCGCCACTAAAAATGCAAAACCAAAAAATTGGATTTGTTTGTATGTTCATCTAGTGGGAATTTTAAACAGCCATTTAATCTGGGACTCCATCAGTCCCAAATTAAATGGTTGTTTAAAATTCCAACTAGATGAACAAACAAATCTATTTTTTTGGTTTTTACCCCCTCCAACATTTTTTTAACATTTTTTTTCAGTCCTCCCCTTTTTTAACATTTTTTTCAGTGCACTGTAATTTTAGTTGAAAAATCAAAATAGTCTTGATTTTTAGCTGGCCGAAAATGCTCACTAAACCACATCATATACAGACCCCCAGATTCCCTATCCGCTCCCCAGTTCGCCACTAAAAATGCCAAAACCAAATGAAAGTGTCAATGACACTGTAGCTTAACTTGTGTAAGACATGTACATGTATAGTATGTGACACAGCAATGACACACATCTAGGTAATGACCTGATAACAAAGGTATATATAAAGTATTGTAACGGTCTGTACATAAATGCTGGCTGTAGCCTGTAACAAATATATAGGTAAAGTACTGTAAAGGTGGACGACAGTTAGATGCTAAACTAGAAAAGAAATCTTTTGAGTCCCGGAGTGGGTCTGACTGAACCCAAAAATGAAAAAAATTTATAGTAATTTATATATTTTTTATACTTACCAATGACCCAGACTTAGCTGGTGCTAACCCAAAAATATCTAGGGCCAAACACAAATTTTGCCCCTCAATCCCCCAAATTTGCATGCAACAAACCAAAAATTAGAAGTCCTATCTGGCCCTCCATACATTTTACCCTCCGTGCATGCGCAGATTCTTTGTAGAAAAAAAGATTATAATAATTCAGCGGGGAGGTATGATTGCCCAGTACTGCCCACTCATGGGAGGGCCATTCCCATCTGGGTCATTGGTAACTATAAAAAATATATAAATTACTATAAATTTTTTCATATTTTTATCCTGTAACCAATGACCCAGACTTAGCTGAATCGTAAAAAGGCAGAGGGCCTAGAACTTCCGAAATAGTAGATCAACATAGATCAAATCCTTCAATCCATGATGAAGAAATTAGAATTTACATGTATGTCTCTTAATACCATAATAGAAGAGACATATCCACATATGGATCCCAGTTATGTAAATCCTAAATCTAAGCATAAAATCATGTTAATTAGGATGTAACAAATAAACAATTTTTGAGACTAGTCTGGACTCGGCCCTAAAAATTATTATGGCATACTGAGAATGAGAGAAAATTGCCCATAAACCTACGCCACACAATATTACTGCAGCTGATCGCCAAACATAGTATGAACAAGACAGCTTCCTCAATAGTTACATACCCCATAAGGCAGAGAAGTGGACAAAATGACCCTCCCCCCCCCTCCTTTTTAGCTCACCGAAGGGAGCTTAACTTATCACTTGCCATCCGTCGTCATCTGTTGTCCGCCACCGTCCGTCGTTAACTTTACATTATCGACTACTCCTCCCAAACTACCGGATCAAATTGAACCAAGTTTGGTGTTCATGTTCCCCATCATATGTCAATTCAAACTTCTACAAATAAACTTTCCGTACCCACAGAGGGCACCACAAGGGGCATAACTCTGATAGCACCCATGAATTTCTTTCCAAAATTCAAAAAAATCTTCAGATCCACCAGGCAGAATTATTTCCTATTTGGTATACATTATCTCTAGGGAGGGGGGGGGGGGGGGGGGGGGCAGATTCAAGTTTGTACAAATTGGCTCCCTGGATTCATATTTGGGCTCACTATAGAAGCCCGAATTTGAACTTAGTGCATTTCAGGCAAATTTCTTTAAAAATCTTCTTTTCCAGATCCAGCAGGCAGAATCTTTTGATATTTGGTATGCAACATTGTGGGCTGGATCTGATTCAAGTTTGTACAAATCGGCCCCCTGTGTTCATATTTGGGCTCAGTATAGAAGCCCAAATTCGAACTTAGTGCATTTCAGGCACATTTCTTTAAAAAATCTTCTTCTCAAGATCCAGCAGGCAGAATCTTTTGATATTTTGTTATGCAGCATGCTTTAGGGGGGTGAGATTCAAGTTTGTTCAAGCCAAGTCCCTGGGTTCATATTTGGGCTCACTGTGGTAGCCCAAATTATAACTTAGTTCAAAATGAGGAATTTTCTTTAAAAATTTTCTTCTTCAGACCCAGCAGTCGGAATGTTTTGATATTTGGTATACAGCATCCTTAGGGGGGTGAGATTCAAGTTTGTTCAAGCCATGTCCCTAGGTCCATATTTGGGCTCACTGTGGGAGCCCGAACAATAACTTAGTTCAAAATGAGGAATTTTCTTTAAAAATCTTCTTCTTCAGATCCAGCAGATGAATGCTTTTGGTATTTGGCATGCAGCAGCCTTAGGGGGGTAAGATTCAAGTTTGTTCAAGCCATGTCCCTAGTTCCATAAAATTTGTCTCTCATGACTTCATTCTTTTGTAGTGTTGATGAACCATGTCTAATTGAATGTGACCCCAAATACTTCTTTGAACCACTTTGGCCGGTGAGCGATTAAGGCTCCTTGGGGCCTCTTGTTTTGAACATATCTTCAAAAGAAAGAGGGGAGAGCTCTGGAATCTATAAGCAGAACCCGGAAATGATATAAATAAATATCGATCAGGCACTCAAAAAATTAACTCATGAATAATAAATGGTGCTTAATGCCACTTCACAAGCCAAGGCTATAGCAATGATTTTGGTAAATAACATTATCTGCTACAAAATCTGCACTGCAGATGCCATATACAGGTACGACGAAATCAGTGAGAAATCAAATATAACATAGACATACAAAAGCGGGATAAGATGAACAATCTCTGCAGAGAAAACACGCTTCAAGATCATTCCCAGGAGGCCTCTATAATATTAAATCCGGTAAAAACACTCTCCAACGTGTACTATTTGGTATCTACAACTATAAACACGTGAGAATATGCGATTTAAGAACTGACAAAATAGAGACCAGGATCAAGAAATAGAGGTAGGTATGATTAACCGGCTACAAAATCAGAAAATAAATACCGGAAACAAATGCAACAGAACTGCATATATGCCTATGAGGTGTGGGGGGGGGGGGGGGGAATTTGAATATATGTCGAAACCTCCTCACCCACATTACTTAATCATTGCTGGTGCAGACAGCAATAGTATAGTGACCATAAAGCTCTTTCACGTCTGAATTACTCCGTAGTGCCACTTAGAGCGGAGAATGACGTGAAGAATAAACCTTGCCTCAAAGAAGAAAACTCTCTCAAAGGGAAGCTTCTGGCGAATGCTCAATAGCAGAAATCAATAGAAACAAATCAATTGAAGGATACACATATCCTATCATTCATTCCCATGAAAACAGCTGAGTGTCAAATGTATGCGCTCAAAAGCCTTATACTAGTGACACAAATAATGGAAACTATTATTTCCATGCGCCAAAAACTTAACTATCCAGAAGAGATCCAACATAAGATCATGTAATAGCCATACAGTTAGAACAAGTGCAAGATATAGCCAGTGCTTACTTATGTGCTGAACGGAAAAAAAATTCAAAGATGTAACGTAAACAATGAGACATCATTGAATATGCGATTTCCAATAACTGAGGGTCCCAAGATCCCTGCACAGAGAGACCATCGGATTGTAACACAATATATGAACTCACGTCCGAAATAATTGAGAAGACCGTAATATATGCCCAAACTTGACCTGTTTTGTTTAAGAGAATCTTTTAACATAAGGTCAAGAGGGAAAAAGAGCGGAGAATGACGTGAAGAATAAACCTTGCCTCAAAGAAGAAAACTCTCTCAAAGGGAAGCTTCTGGCGAATGCTCAATAGCAAAAATCAATAGAAACAAATCAACTGAAGGATACACATATCCTATCATTCATTCCCATGAAAACAGCTGAGTGTCAAATGTATGCGCTCAAAAGCCTTATACTAGTGACACAAATAATGGAAACTATTATTTCCATGCGCCAAAAACTTAACTATCCAGAAGAGATCCAACATAAGATCATGTAATAGCCATACAGTTAGAACAAGTGCAAGATATAGCCAGTGCTTACTTATGCGCTGAACGGAAAAAAAATTCAAAGATGTAACGTAAACAATGAGACATCATTGAATATGCGATTTCCAATAACTGAGGGTCCCAAGATCCCTGCACAGAGAGACCATCGGATTGTAACACAATATATGAACTCACGTCCGAAATAATTGAGAAGACCGTAATATATGCCCAAACTTGACCTGTTTTGTTTAAGAGAATCTTTTAACATAAGGTCAAGAGGGAAAAACATCTACCACTCCAGTTAATAACTGGAGTAGACATGTGTGTAAGCGACCCATCGAAATAACATTCCAAGCTGCTCCACACAACTCCATCCGGTGCATAAAACTTTCGCTGTTAATGCGTCAGATAACAGATAAAAGCAAGCCAAACAGCTGGCTAATTCGCTCTGTGAAACAACAGGTGAACCAGCCAAATGAATAGTGGGATACATGCATCCTATCATAAATCCCATGAGACATTATCTAGTTCACAAAACAAGTGATCTAAAGAACTATACTCACTACAATTGCCGAACGTTCGCTTTTCGACTGAAAGATAATCATAAATAACCTAATTATCCACTTCCAGTCAAAATCGGTCGGACCGAGCCTCGAACTACTGGCTCAGGGGAGTCTGATCAGTAACTCAGACACACGAGAAACCCCTATCCAAGTAGCTGTATAGACAATCCTAAAGCCATATATATAGACCTATACCTTCACTATGAGCCCTATAGGCGAATTGAGTCTAGGACAAACTCTCCTACTCTTTCTGTTGGTGTGGTCGATTAGACTCCAACTTAAAGTGTCGAGTATAGATGCTTTCTTGTAGTTTAATCGTACAATGAAAGTGTCAATGACACTGCTATCAAGTCAATACCGAGATGTTTGTCATTGCTGTGTCACATACTATACATCTACATGTCTTTGTCTTGACAAGTTGAGCTACAAAGGTACATATAAAGTATTGTAATGGTCTGTACATAAATACTGACCGTTGCCTGTAACAAATGTATACGTAAAGTATTGTAAAGGTGGGTGACAGTCAGATGCTAAACTAGAAAAGAAATCTTTGAGTCCCAGAGTGGGTCTGACTGAATCCCAAAATATTTGTTCTCATAGCACAGTGATAACAAAGGCACCCCAAAACACACTTGTTCCTATCCCAAGGTGAAAACAAAGGTACCCAAGAAGTTTTGTGAAGATCAGTTCATAAATACGAGCTGTATAGAACTTGTGACAAACAAGAGGCCCCAAAGAGCCTTAATCGCTCACCGGCCAAAGTGGTTCAACGAAGTATTTGGGGTCACATTCAGTTAGACATGGTTATCAACACTACAAAGGAATGAAATCATGAGAGACAAATTTTATGGAACTAGGGACATGGCTTGAACAAACTTTGATATTTGGTATGCAGCATCCTTAGGGGGGTAAGATTAAAGTTTGTTCAAGCCATGTCGTTAGGTCCTTATTTGGGCTCACTGCAGGAGCCTGAATGATAACTTAGTTCAAAATGAGGAATTTTCTTTAAAAATCTTCTTCTTCAGATCTAGCAGTCGGAATGTTTTAATGTTTGGTATGCAGCATCCTTAGAGGAGTGAGATTCAAGTTTGTTCAAGCCATGTCCCTAGGTCCATATTTGGCCTCACTGTGGGATCTTGAATTGTAACTTAGTTCGAAATGAGGAATTTTCTTAAAAAATCTTCTTCTTCAGATCCAGCTGTCGGAATGTTTTGATATGTGGTGTGTAGCTTCCTTAGGGGGGTGAGATTCAAATTTGTTAAAGCCAAGTCCCTGAGTCCATATTTGGGCTGCCTGTGGGAGCCCGAATGATAACTTGGACAATATAGGGAATTTTTCTTTAAAAATCTTCTTCAGATGTAGCACTCGAAATGTTTTGATATCTGGCATGCAGCATCATTAGGGGGTGAGATTCAAGTTTGTTCAAGCCAAGTCCCTGGGTTCATATTTGGGCTCACTGTGGAAGCCCGAATGATAACTTAGTTCAAAATGAGGAATTTTCTTTAAAAATCTTCTTCAGATCCAGTAGATGAATGTTTTTGATATTTGGTATGCAGCATCCTTAGGGGGGTAAGATTAAAAACATTCATCTGCTGGATCTGAAGAAGATTTTTAAAGAAAATTCCTCATTTTGAACTAAGTTATCATTCGGGCTTCCACAGTGAGCCCAAATATGAACCCAGGGACTTGGCTTGAACAAACTTGAATCTCACCCCCTAATGATGCTGCATGCTAGATATCAAAACATTTCGAGTGCTAAATCTGAAGAAGATTTTTAAAGAAAAATTCCTCATATTGTCCAAGTTATCATTCGGGCTCCCACAGGGAGCCCAAATATGGACTCAGGGACTTGGCTTTAACAAATTTGAATCTCACCCCCCTAAGGAAGCTACACACCACATATCAAAACATTCCGACAGCTGGATCTGAAGAAGAAGATTTTTTAAGAAAATTCCTCATTTCGAACTAAGTTACAATTCAAGATCCCACAGTGAGGCCAAATATGGACCTAGGGACATGGCTTGAACAAACTTGAATCTCACTCCTCTAAGGATGCTGCATACCAAACATTAAAACATTCCGACTGCTAGATCTGAAGAAGAAGATTTTTAAAGAAAATTCCTCATTTTGAACTAAGTTATCATTCAGGCTCCTGCAGTGAGCCCAAATAAGGACCTAACGACATGGCTTGAACAAACTTGAATCTCACCCCCCTAAGGATGATGCATACCAAATATCAAAACATTCTGACTGCCAGATCTGAAGAAGATTTTTAAAGAAAATTCCTCATTTTGAACTAAGTTATCATTCGAGCTCCCATAGTGAGCCAAAACATGGACCTAGAGACATGGCTTGAACAAATTTGAACCTAACCCCCCTAAGGATGCTGCATACCAAATATCAAAACCTTCTTCAGGTTGGAATAAGATTTTTAAAGAAAATTCCTTAATTTGAACTAAGTTATAATTCGGGCTACCGCAGTGAGCCCAAATATGAACCCAGGGACTTGGCTTGAACAAACTTGAATCTCACCCCCCTAAGCATGCTGCATACCCAATATCAAAAGATTCTACCTGCTGGATCTTGAGAAGAAGACTTTTAAAGAAATTTGCCTGAAATGCACTAAGTTCAAATTTGGGCTTCTATACAGAGCCCAAATATAAACACAGGGGGCAATTTGAACAAACTTGAATCAGATCCACCCCACAATGTTGCATACCAAATATCAAAAGATTCTGCCTGCTGGATTTGGAGAAGAAGATTTTTTAAGAAATTTGCCTGAAATGCACGAAGTTCGAATTTGAGCTTTTATAGTGAGCCCAAATATGAATCCAGGGGGCCAATTTGAACAAACTTGAATCAGATCCACCCCACAATGTTGCATATCAAATATCAAAAGATTCTGCCTGCTGGATCTGTAGAAGAAGATTTTTAAAGAATTTTGCCTGAAATGCACTAAGTTTGAATTCAGGCTCCTGTACCCCGCCCCCCCCCCGCCCCCATCCCCCCCCCCCCTAGAGATGATGTATACCAAATAGGAAAGAATTCTGCCTGGTGGATCTGAAGAAGAAGTTTTTTTTTTAATTTTGGAAAGAAATTCATGGGTGCTATCAGAGTTATGTCCCTTGTGGTGCCCCCTGTGGGTGCAGCATGGTTATTTGTACAAGTTTGAATTGACATATGATGGGGAACATGCACACCAAATTTGGTTCAATTAGATCCAGTTAATTGGGAGAAGTAGTCGTTAATGTAAAGTTCACGACGGACGACGACGGATGACGACGGACGGCAAGTGATAAGTTAAGCTCCCTTCGGTGAGCTAAAAACTGATTGGACCTAATTTTGGTACAAAATGGCCACTGGCAGCCATCTTGAATTTTGGACCACACCCAGAAACACTCATTCTCGTCCCAAGGTGATAACAAAGGTATCCAAGAAGTTTTGTGAAGATCGGTTCATAAATACAGACTCTAGCCTGAGCCGTATTGACATGTGTACTTACTGTGTGTAAGTCGCACTGAAAAAATCAAAGTTCATCTAATTTGCATAATTTCTGCACGAGAAAAACCCCCGTATTATATGTGATGTATCCCATGGTACTAAACATTCACACAAAAAATTATTCAAATCAGTGCTTTCATATGGAAGTTCTGTGCAAAAATCTGATTGCACCTAATTTTGTACAAAATGGCTGCCATCAGCCATCTTGAATTTCGGACCGGACCCAAAAACACTAGTTCTCGTCCCACGGTGATACCAAAGGTACCCAAGAAGTTTCGTAAACATCGGTTCAAAAATACAGCCTCTAGCCCAAGCCGTATTGGCATTTGCACTTACAGTGCTGAAAGTAACACCAAAAAACATCAAAATAAGTCTGATTTGCACAATTTACGCACAAGAAAAAAACCTGTATTATATGTGATGTATCCCATGGTACTAAACATTCATACAAAAAATTATTCAAATCAGAGCTTTCATATGGAAGTTCTGTACAAAAAACAGATTTCTGCATCGTCGGTACAAAATGGCGGCTGGCAGCCATCTTGAATTTCGGACCGCACCCCAAAACACTCGTTCTTGTCCCACGGTCATAACAAAGGTACCCAAGAAGTTTCGTAAAGATCGGTTCATAAATACGGCCTCTAGCCATATCCAATTGTTGACGTATGGACAGACGGACAGATGGACGACGGGCCATGAAAAAAGCTCAAATTTGGCTTTGCCAGAGTTGAGCTAAAAATGAAAGCTTACCATCAAAGACTTAGGTACACCTATACCATTGCTATGAGTCCTTATAGACGATCTGAGTCTAGGACAACCTCTTGTACTCTTTCTGCTGGTGTTGGTCCATTAGACCCCAGCTTAAAGAGACAAGAATAGATTCTTATCATAAAAACTAGAGTTGGAAGACTAAAGCGACCAAAAGCAAGTTTTCCACCCGACCAAAAGCAAGTTTTCCACCTGGGCAAATTCAAAGCTGAAGACACAAGGCTTTGTTGCATCCGAATAACTCCCACTTAACATTAGTTCAGACCGAGATATACATACTAGATCTGGAAAGAATTTTTAAAAAGTACAAACGACCACAAAATTCCCTTCCATATAGACGATGCGTCACAGTACTAAAATTAAAGTACATAAGACCATGAGACTAAATTCGCTTTGACAAAGAAATTATCTTCTCAGTTGTGTCTGAGCGAACAGCTAAATGATGAAGGTAAGGCTACAACTAGGATCTTAGCCTGCTCAATCAACGCAAAGGAACTCTCCACATCTTCCACTGTTGTTTTTAAAAGTATGTGATAAATCACCAACGATTAAAAATACAGAGGAAGAAGATAAGAAACCGAATTACTTTTTCCCGCAGGAAGTTAAATATGGTGTCGTCTACACAATCGAAGACCTATGACACCCGTGTAGACTTAACCGGAAAGAGATCTTATTACCCTGCTCTTTATCCGGAAGAAGTCAGCGTCCAACTACGCTAGCAGTTTCTCATAATTGCTCGCAGCATTTTGATTCACTGGAACTCCCAAGAGTTGTTCTGGAAGGGAAAAATATCCTTTCCATCATACGTTCAAATCAGTTAGATTCACAGTCACCAGCATCTAAACAGGCAGGTGACTGGTCCAAATAAGCACCATGCAACAGCTCAAGTTTTGAGACTGACGTTGAGTGCTTCTATCTGCCTTAGCAGGAACACTGCGATTAGCTGCGCAACTGCGACAGCAACTCCGTTACAGAGGCCTGAGGAGCAGAAGTCATGAATACCCTCTTTGCTGGCTGCTCCTAGGACAGGGAGTCCAATGTAGCTATGACTGCGGACGATCCGATGAATGAAGCCTCATCTCCTTGGCTACTAGATGGTATGACTTTCTTCACAAAAGATGGACCTTTTGACAATGCAGACTGGAAATCCTGAGTCACTCAGCCAAGGTGCGGTCGGGAGTGCTTGGTAGACGCTAAAGAAGCAAAATTGTAGCCGTCCCCGGCTAAGAATTGAACTGAGCATACCGGACAATAGCTATGTACGTAAGCTCTGACTCACGCAAGTTCCTACCAACAACACCCGGCTTGTTGAAAGAGAGAGAGGGGTCTCCCTCTTGCTCACGGTCCGGAGAGACCTGGACAAGCGTACCTCAGAACTTGCTGTCTTCTTCCTTCCATCAACACTGGGTGAGCATGAATTGATTAAACGGTGCTCGCTACACCCTTATTCTCTCTCAACTGCCACGGACATACCCGGCATCACATCACCCACATATGAGTGAGATCTGCCGGTTGAGCTAGCTCTAGACACGCCTAGCCCTTGTCTAAAATCATTGAGTACTTTTCCACTAGCTCTGAATACAATGCATATGCGACACATCCGGAGTCACGGTCCTCGTATTTAATCTTAACCATTTCACCGGCGTCAGGGAACAGAAACCACTCATCAGGTTTTATAGCCCTGTGCAATATAAAGATCACTTTGTCCATTATGTAGAGGAAACCATAAGACTAGCCGACCCTGGCTGCCTATTAGACGGGATGTCCCGGACAGGAGGCATGGACGTATACTCCGACTGATGCCAAGTTCCTACCAACAACATATGTCCCCAGATGATACTGTAAGAGAGAGAGGCCTCTCTCTTGCTTGTGGCCCTGGATGACCTGGACAAGCGTACCTCAGAACTTGCCGGTTTCCTCCTTCCGTCGTCGCTGGGTGAGCATAGTTGCATATCATATTGTTCACTCCACCCTATATCATTTCTTAGCCCGGATCGTATACACCCAGCATCACAGTTCTCAGAGACCTGAGTAACTACTTCACCGGTCGAGCTAGCTGGCGACAACGGACTTGTGCAGTCGTGTGTGCTTTTCGAACATAGAGCAAGGACGCTATAAGACTGGCCGACCCCGGCAGTCTATGGAAGGAGCGTCCCGTGGACGTAAGTTCCAACTGACACAAGTTCCTACCAACAACCTCTGACCCCAGATGTTGTTATAAGAGAGAGGGGCCTCTCTCTTGTTCGTGATCATGGAAGACCTGGACGAGCATACCTCAGAACTTGTCTGACAAACACAAGTTCCTACCAACAACTCTGACCCCAGATGTTGTTATAAGAGAGAGAGGCCTCTCTCTTGCTCGCGATCACGGAAGACCTGGGTGAGCATACCTCAGAACTTGTCTACTTCCTCCTTCCCGTGCTTCCTCCTTTCTGTCGTCGCAGGGTGAGCATGTTCGTATCTTTATAGTGCTCGCTACACCCTTATTCCTCTTCTCGACCGCTATGGACATACCTGGCATCAGATCACCCACATACGAGTTAGATCTGCCGGTTGAGCTAGCTGGCGACAAGGTCGTCAAACCTACTAAGGATCTAGGCACTTGTCTAATTTCCTTGAGCACTTTTGCCACAAGCTCTACATTAATTTGCGACAACGGCAGCACACTCCCTGCTGGCGTCATGAAACCACACCATGTTCTTGTTCCTCTGTAAATAGAAACTAAAAAACTATAGTGACATTTTGACGAGAGGACCAGCCGAGTCCCCTCGCCGCAATAGGACCGACAGTGTCCACTCGCCTAACACAGACCATGACGCCCGTCATTCAGCTTAGCTAATCTGACACATGGAGTAGAATTAGTGGTAGT
The DNA here is from genome assembly GCA_031216915.1 of Pictodentalium vernedei. NCBI lineage: Eukaryota > Metazoa > Mollusca > Scaphopoda > Dentaliida > Dentaliidae > Pictodentalium > Pictodentalium vernedei. The sequence continues at coordinate 547,742,346 of CM062295.1, read as the reverse complement.
ACATCAACTAAACTCATTACAACGACCAAGTAAATAAAGGAAAGGCTTCCTCTATTTGCCATACTATTAGATAAATATAATTACCTAAATACTAATATATGTCATTGTACCACCATCAAATCTACATATAATATAAGATAACATTAAAATATAATCAATGAAATAATATATCCAAAAGAAAAACTCTTTCAAAAATAAAATAAAAATTTTTGAAAATTTTTTTCTAATATAAGAGCCCAAGTTCTAGTCCAGTCGTTATATGGTTGAACCCAGAACAAATTGCAATACAATTGATGTTTGCGCTGTGCGATAGATAAAGGTGTATGGAAAAACATATTTAAAATCCCCTTGAATCCCTTCATGGGAAAATAGTTAAATAATTGATTTTATTCCTTCGTAGTTTTCGCAATTTTTAAGTAGTTTCGATGTTTCCGTAGTGATATTACGCTGAATAGAATCGTCAGAATAAGACCGCATCAACGTAATCGACGTAACTGAGAGAGATTTATGGTAAGTAAACACTTAACTTACTTATGTATCTATTATTCCAATAAAAATGCAATTCGTTCCTAGAAAGTGGAGATAAAACAAAATTTGGTTCTTTTCAAAACACACTGATGCGCGAATCATTTACTGACTTGACCGACATAACGCACAGATGCTGACGATTTTTTTTTTATCTACGGAAGCACAGACTTGCAAAGGAGTTTATCTGTCTCTTTAAACGAACACCTGGTCGTCACATTTGCAGCAATTTTGCTACGTGTTTTAAGCAGAATAAACGTTTTACACTGTCATCTCTACTCTGTATTATGCTTTTAAAACTTACTATCATACAAAGTGTGCAAATAGCAACCCATGACCTCTTGATATTTTGATGCCTAAATTAAAATATTAGCTCAAAATTTTGATAATTGTTTTGGATAGAACATATCTAGATCCTGCTTTGGAATCGATATCAGAGGTGTTTAGTCCTGTAATTCTAAATTATCTAAAATCATTGTGCAACCCACTCAGGGGCGCCCATCTCCACTACGGGTAGACCTACATTAGTAAGAACAAGCGTACGACCACCTGTGAAGTCATGGCAATTTGGGCGTAGTTTGGGCATTGATTGTACTGAATACAGGAGTTTTAATGAAATTAATATTTTGAGGGAAATTTGATGTAGACTCCCCCCCCCCCCCCCCCCACACAAACTTTGCCTCTCTAGTACCCCCCTCCCTACCCACGCCCATATGCACAAAGACGTATATTTATAGAAATAAAAGTAAATGTTACTATAGTCTTATTGTTTGTTCTAGGATGACGTTGCAATTAGTGGTACGAACATATGCATTATATGCAAAAAAGAAATATCTGCATCAGAAGGATCAGCTTTGTTAACACAAAAAGGGACAGAGAGTATAAACAATGCAAGTAAGAGATTATGTCAGAATGATATTAACGCTGAAGTTGGATCCCGTGTGCATATTTCTTGCCGAAAGAGTTTCACTGACTGTAGAAATAAAGCGCCTAGTGCTGATCAGAAGGCTTCTGGATTTTCAAATACAAACAAAAGAATCAACCGTTCCTCATGCGGTCATTATAATTCTGAGTCTGACTGTTTAGTTTGTGGCACGTATGTTGAGTTCAACCCTAAATATGGTTCGAGGAGTGAGGCTCAAAAAGTTCGGACTGATGATTTTTGCTGCTACAATTAAACAATGTTGTAAAACTCGCAGCGACCAATGGTCACATGTGGTACTTGGCCGAATTGAATATTTTCGATGCAGATCTTCATGCGGCCGATTGTGTGTACCATAAAGGTTGCAGCGGAAATTTTCGTACTGGAAAACAAATTCCCAAAGAATATTCAGATTCAAGTGTTGATAACCCTACAAGACTTAAACGACCCGAGAACGACATTCAAAATTCTGCTTTTATCAAAACTTGCGAACATTTTGAAAGCATTGATGACGAGCAGGTTACAATTAGCGTCTTTGGTATCTCAAATGAATAACTTTCTAATTGGGACAGAATATAGTGCCTATAGCCATAAATATTTGAAAAAAAGACTATTGGAATATTATGAGGACAGAATTGTTATTTTTTTTGAAGATGGAATGGCGGATGTGGTTACATTGAGGGAAACTAGCGATCGTATTTTTAAGGAGTTATTATCAACAACCAAAGGATGTAGACTTAGCTTTACAAAAACAATTAATTGTAGAAACTGCAGCTGAAATAATAAGTGATATTAAATCTCAGATTGTCACCAACAAAGATATGTACCCCGGAATTGAGGAATTAAATAATGATAAAGGCGTTTCCTATTTGCCTCAAACTCTTACATTATTACTTAGCAAGCTTTTTGTTAGCAAAGACACAACTAAAGTAGCATCTTTGGGCCAATGTATTGTTCAGGCTGTTCGACCCCGAGCTGTTCTGGCACTATTGCAGATTGGGTTAGCCGTGCAAATGCATCACCATTTTCGTTCTAAGTTCCTTATTGATACTCTGCATGCCCTGGGATTTTCTGCATCTTACAATGAGGTTATCAGGTTTGAACGCAATGCTGCTTCCGTTTCTGGGGGTGATCTGCCAAACATATCGAACGAATCAACTGCAATAATGATAGCTGATAATGTTGATCATAACGTGTGCACAATAGATGGCAGAAATACGTTACACGCAATGGGAATGATTGCTTCAATTACTCCTCACACGAAGCCTTCGACTCTTGTTCCCAGATCTCTTATATCTCAATCAGATATATGTGATCTGGCTTCCATTTTGATTCATGAATACAAACCGGTCAGTGAAAAGTCTAAGCAAATTATCTTTAAAGATATTCAAACTGTTAATTACGCAAAAGGCGGGTTGGATTTGCTTTGGCAAAGAAGCTGGTCTTTCAAAGAGTCTAGAATAAATTGGTCTGGCATGATGCAAGTTGCATATTCCCACCAAACAGATATTCCTTCTCAAAGGTCATCTATAGTGTTTTTACCTATTATTGACCTTAAATCTAGCGACATGATGTGCATTATGTCTACTCTTAAATACTTATCAAACCTGTCAAGGAAGCACGTGCTTGACCCAGTTATAACTTTTGACCAACCACTCTTTTGGAAGGCATCCTTGATCATTTCGTAACATTCGGATTTGGGCGATGTGTGTTTACTACTTGGAGGATTTCATACAGTAATGAATTTACTTGGTGCTATAGGCACATTAATGGATGGCTCGGGCCTTTGCGAAATACTTGAAGAGATATATGCCGAGAACGCAGTGACTCATTTCCTCACGGGAAAAGCATACTCAAGAGCAGTTCGAGCTCATCTCATAGTCGATACAGCTCTATGCGCTTTGATTTGTGAACAGGAATTTCCAAAATGCAATGATGGAAAACAACATTCATTGATGGATCAAGCTTCTACTTTATATGATGGAGTTCTAAGTGGTGATATTTCAGTTCATGATATCCAATCATCAACGGTTCTTAATGAGATAGAATCTATACTATCTACAGCACAAGATAAATTAAAATGTTCTTCTGATACCAGTAAGTTATGGTTGTCATATCAACAAATGATATCGGTTATGCGCAAACTTATTTCAGCAGACCGCACAGGGTCTTTTGATTTGCACCTTGACGCAGTGTATGAATCGCTTCCTATATTTGCTGCTGCGGGTCATCACAACTACCTCAAGTCAGCATATTTATATCTACAAAACATGAAACAGTTACAGCACAAAAATGCACATCTTTATCAACAGTTCAAAGCCGGTTGACATGTAGTTAGACGTTCTGAAAGGCAGTGGGCCGGACTTCCTGCTGATTTAGTCATAGAGCAGGTCTTGATGCCATCTATTAAATCAACGGGTGGTTTAACACGCGGAAGTGGTATGTCAGAGGCCCAACGAGCAACATGGCTATTGTCTATGCCAATATGTTCTGAGTATAATATTGCCATGCAGGATTTTGCTGAAGTGTCATATCATTCCAGTGACCAATACAAGGACATTACCGTAGCAAGAATTGAAAGGGACAAGCTAGATATAGGAACAAGAGGCCCCAAGGGGCCTGAGGGCGCTCACCTGACATGGTAGCCTAAATTTATATCAACCCAGAGAATTGATTTCAACAAGTTGCATCTGCTCCTCCTAAGAAAAGCTTATACCAAATATCCAAAGATTCTGACCAGTGGATCTAAAAAAAAAAAGATTTTTTAAAGAATATTCCTCATATTGAACTAAGTTATAATTCAGGCTCCCACAGGGAGCCCATATATGAACCCAGGGACTTGGCTTTAACAAACTTGAATCTCACCCCCCTAAGGATGCTGCACACCAAATATCAAAACATTCTGACTGCTGGATCTGAAGAAGAAGATTTTTAAAGAAAAGTCCTCATTTTGAACTAAGTTACAATTTGAGCTCCCACAGTGAGTCCAAATATGGACCGAGGGACATGGCTTGAACAAACTTGAATCTCACCCCCTAAGGATGCTGCATACCAAATATCAAAACATTCCGACTGCTGGATCTGAAGAAGATTTTTAAAGAAAATTCCTCATTTTGAACTAAGTTATAATTCGGGCTACCACAGTGAGCCCAAATATGAACCCAGGGACTTGGCTTGAACAAACTTGAATCTCACCCCCCTAAGCATGATGCATACCCAATATCAGATGATTCTGCCTGCTGGATCTTGAGAAGAAGATTTTCAAAGAAATTTGCCTGAAATGCACTAAGTTCAAATTTGGGCTCCTATACTGAGCCCAAATATAAACCCAGGGGGCCGATTTGAACAAACTTGAATCAGATCCACCCCACAATGTTGCATACCAAATATCAAAAGATTCTGCCTGCTGGATCTGGAGAAGAAGATTTTTTAAGAAATATGCCTGAAATGCACTAAGTTAAAATTTGGGCTCCTGTACGGAGCCCAAATATAAACCCAGGGGGCCGATTTGAACAAACTTGAATCAGATCCACCCCACAATGTTGCTTACCAAATATGAAAAGATTCTGAAGCTGGATCTGGAGAAGAAGATTTTTTAAGAAATTTGCCTGAAATGCAATAAGTTCGAATTCGAGCTTTTATAGTGAGCCCAAATATGAATCTAGGAAGCCGATTTGAACAAACTTGAATCAGATCCACCCCACAATGTTGCATACCAAATATCAAAAGATTCTGCCTGCTGGATCTGGAGAAGAAGATTTTTTAATAAATTTGCCCGAAATGCACTAAGTCCGAATTCAGGCTTCTATATTAAGCCCAAATATGAATCCAGGGGGCCGATTTGAACAAACTTGAATCAGATCCACCCCGCAATGTTGCATACCAAATATCAAAAGATTCTGCCTGCTGGATCTGGAGAAGAAGATTTTTGAAGAAATTTGCCCGAAATGCACTAAGTTTGACTTCGAGCTTCTATAGTGAGCCCAAATATGAATCCAGGGGGCCGATTTGAACAAACTTGAATCAGATCCACCCCGCAATGTTGCATACCAAATATCAAAAGATTCTGCCTTCTGGATCTGGAGAAGATGATTTTTTAAGAAATTTGCCTGAAATGCACTAAGTTCGAATTCGAGCTTCTATAGTAAGCCCAAATATGAATCTAGGGAGCCGATTTGAACAAATTTGCATCAGATCCATCCCACAATGTTGCATACCAAATATCAAAAGATTCTGCCTGCTGGATCTGGAGAAAAATTTTTTTTAAGAAATTTGCCTGAAATGCACTAAGTTCGAATTCGAGCTTCTATAGTGAGCCCAAATATGAATCTAGGAAGCCGATTTGAACAAACTTGAATCAGATCCACCCCACAATGTTGCGTACCGAATATCAAAAGATTCTGCCTGCTGGATCTGGAGAAGAAGATTTTTTAATAAATTTGCTTGAAATGCACTAAGTTCAAATTTGGGCTCCTATACTGAGCCCAAATATAAACCCAGGGGGCCGATTTGAACAAACTTGAATCAGATCCACCCCACAATGTTGCTTACCAAATATGAAAAGATTCTGCCTGCTGGATCTGGAGAAGAAGTTTTTTTAAGAAATTTGCATGAAATGCACTAAGTTCAAATTCGAGCTTCTATAGTGAGCCCAAATATGAATCTAGGAAGCTGATTTGAACAAACTTGAATCAGATCCACCCCACAATGTTGCATACCAAATATCAAAAGATTCTGCCTGCTGGATCTGGAGAAGAAGATTTTTTAAGAAATTTGCCTAAATGCACTAAGTTCGAAATCGGGCTCCTATACTGAGCCCAAATATTAACCCAGGGGGCCGAGTTGACAAACTTGAATCAGATCCACCCCACAATGTTGCCTACCAAATATGAAAAGATTCTGCCTGCTGGATCTGGAGAAGAAGATTTTTTAAGAAATTTGCCTGAAATGCACTAAGTTTGAATTCGGGCTTCTATAGTAAGCCCAAATATGAATCCAGGGGGCCGATTTGAACAAACTTGAATCAGATCCACCCCGCAACGTTGCATACCAAATATCAAAAGATTCTGCCTGCTGGATCTGGAGAAGAAGATTTTTTAAGAAATTTGCCTGAAATGCACTAAGTTCGAATTCAAGCTCCTATAGTGAGCCCAAATATAAATCTAGGGAGCCGATTTGAACAAACTTGAATCAGATCCACCCTACAATGTTGCATACCAAATATCAAAAGATTCTGCCTGCTGGATCTGGAGAAGAAGATTTTCAAAGAAATTTGCCTGAAATGCAGTAAGTTCAAATTTGGGCTCCTATACTGAGCCCAAATATAAACCCAGGGGGCCGATTTGAACAAACTTGAATCAGATCCACCCCACAATGTTGCATACCAAATATCAAAAGATTCTGCCTGCTGGATCTGGAGAAGAAGATTTTTTAAGAAATTTGCCTGAAATGCACTAAGTTCGAAATCGGGCTCCTATACTGAGCCCAAATATGAACCCAGGGGGCCGATTTGAACAAACTTGAATCAGATCCACCCTACAATGTTGCATACCAAATATCAAAAGATTCTGCCTGCTGGATCTGGAGAAGAAGATTTTCAAAGAAATTTGCCTGAAATGCAGTAAGTTCAAATTTGGGCTCCTATACTGAGCCCAAATATAAACCCAGGGGGCCGATTTGAACAAACTTGAATCAGATCCACCCCACAATGTTGCATACCAAATATCAAAAGATTCTGCCTGCTGGATCTGGAGAAGAAGATTTTTTAAGAAATTTGCCTGAAATGCACTAAGTTCGAAATCGGGCTCCTATACTGAGCCCAAATATGAACCCAGGGGGCCGATTTGAACAAACTTGAATCAGATCCACCCTACAATGTTGCATACCAAATATCAAAAGATTCTGCCTGCTGGATCTGGAGAAGAAGATTTTCAAAGAAATTTGCCTGAAATGCAGTAAGTTCAAATTTGGGCTCCTTTACTGAGCCCAAATATAAACCCAGGGGGCCGATTTGAACAAACTTGAATCAGATCCACCCCACAATGTTGCATACCAAATATCAAAAGATTCTGCCTGCTGGATCTGGAGAAGAAGATTTTTTAAGAAATTTGCCTGAAATGCACTAAGTTCGAAATCGGGCTCCTATACTGAGCCCAAATATGAACCCAGGGGGCCGATTTGAACAAACTTGAATCAGATCCACCCTACAATGTTGCATACCAAATATCAAAAGATTCTGCCTGCTGGATCTGGAGAAGAAGATTTTTTAATGTTTTTCCCATTGCCTACAGTGTTAAAAAGTGCTGACTCAGCACTTTTTCAAAGTCCCGAAACTGTACCCTATGATAAAACCGATGGCAATTTTTTTTTACCAATCCTTTCTCTTGGTCCTAAGGAAGCTGCACACCAAATAACAAGAGGCCCCACGGGGCCTGAGGGCGCTCACCTGATACTGGCCGAGTCATATCACCAAAATAGCAAGGGATTCTGCCTTGTGGTTATTATCAGTTTTTCAACATAAAAGTGTTTTCTCTACTTAGTAACCCAGAGTGTTCATATGTTAGATCCCCATATTGGGTACTCAATAATTTATCTATTTATTTATTGGAATTTAAGGTCACTTTCTAAGGCTACATCATTACAGAGGCATAATTATAATATCAGGTTTGGTCAATCGTTTATGCCTATTACTGCCCACTTTACAGGGCTTTCAACGCAGGAATTGGTTACTGGGCCCAATTTTATCAATAAACCAGAACTTGAACAAATTTCAATTTGCCGCTTCTAAGAAAACTAAAAATCAAATATCAAAAGATTCTGAGAGGAGTATCAGAAAAAAAAGATTTTTTAAGAATATTTCTCATACTGAATTAAGTTATACATTGGGCTCCCATAGGGAACCCAAAAACAAAAGCTTCTGAAGCAGTGGTTTGGGAGAAGAAGATTATTCAACGTTATTCCCATTACCTACAGTGTTAAAAAATGATGACTCGGCACTTTTAGTCCTGGAAAAGTACTTATGATAAAACCAATGGCATTTTTTTCACCATTCCTTTCTCCCGGCCCTAAGGAAGCTTCACATTGTATAAAAATTCTCAGTGCCATGTAGTTCTGGAAATATGGGCATTCAAAAAAACAAAATTTTTTCAGCTCCTGTAGTTGCCGTGGGGGACAGGAAAACAATTTATGGCATAAATTAGGTATTTGTGACCCAATAAGCCCTCATATCAAATTTGGTTCAAATCGACCTCTTGGTTTGGAAAATAAAAATTTTGGTATAATTTGGGCTTCTACAGTGAGCCCAAATATGAACCAAGGGACTTGGCTTTAACAAACTTCACTCTCAGCCCCCCCCCCCCCCCCCCCCCCCCCCCCCCCCCCCCCCCTACGAATGCTGTACATCAAATATCAAAAGATTTTGACTGGTGGATCTGAAAAAAAAATTTTTTTTAAAGAATATTCCTCATATTGAACTAAGTTATAATTTGGGCTCCCACAGGGAGACCAAATATGAGCCGAAGGACTTGACTTGAACAAACTTGAATCTCACCTCCCTAAGCATACTGTATACCAAATATCAAAAGATTCTGACCGGTGGATGCGAAGAAGAAGATTTTAAAAGAATATACCTCGTATTGCACTAAGTTACAATTTGGGTTCCCAAAGGGAGTCCAAATATGAACTCAGGGACTTGGCTTGAACAAACATCAATCTCACCCCCCTAAGGATGATGCATAGCAAATATCAAAAGATTCTGATTTGTGGATCCGAAGAAGAAGATTTTTAAAATATATCCCTCATATTGCACTAATTTGAACATTTGGGTTCCCATAGGGAACCCAAATATGGACCGAGGAATTTGATTTCTACAAATATGTGAATCAATGTTCCAAAGATGTTATATGTAAAATATGAAAGCTTTTAGAGCAGTGGTTTGGAAGAAAACAATTCTTTATTTTTTTCCCATTGCCTACTGTGTTAAAAAATACTGACTCAGCACTTTTTCAGAGTCCCGAAAAAGTACCCTATGATAAAACCGATAGCAATTTTTTTTTACCAATCCTTTCTGTTGGTCCCAAGAAAGCTTCACACCAAATAAAAATTCTCACTGCCGTGCAGTTTTTGAGATATAGGCGTTTTAATTTTTTTCTATTTTTAGCTCCTGTGGTTCCCACGGGGCTACAGGAAAAAAAATTTCTGCATAAATTAGGTACTTATGACCCAATAAGCCCTCACATAAAATTTGGTTCAAATTGGCCTCTCGGTTTAAAAAATAGAAATTTGGGGTGGGGCCAAAATTTTTGCTCCTCCCATAACATCGCCAAGTATAGACCTACAAACTTCTCTTGAACAAACTTGAGTCTACACCTCAAAAGGAAGCTGCATACCAAATATCAAGTCTCTGCTATTGCTGGTTCTTGAGAAGAAGATTTTTTAAGAATTGGAGCATTTTTGCCCCACCCCTCTGCTCAATATGAGCCGAAACCTAATTTGCCCAAAAATCAAAATGCCGCTATATAACCCCTACTCACATGAAATTTCATTAACATGCGGCCAGTGGTTTGGAAGAAAAAGACCCAAACACCACCTTCACGCCGGACGACGGACGCCGGACGACGGACGAAAAGTGATCAGAAAAGCTCACCCTGACTTTCAGTCAGGTGAGCTAAAAATTCTCAGTGCCGTGCAGTTTTGGAGATATGGGCGTTTTAAATTTTTTCTATTTTTAGCTCCTGCAGTTCCCACGGGGCTGCGTGAAATTTTTTTTTTGCATAAATCAAGTACTCATGACCCAATAAGCCCTCACATAAAATTTGGTTCAAATCAGACTCTCGGTTTGGAAAATAGAAATTTTGGGCGGGGCCAAACATTTTGCCCCTCCCATAACGACGCCAAGTATAGCCCCACAAACTTCTCTTGAACAAATCTGAGTCTACACCTCAAAAGGAAGCTGCACACCAAATATCAAGTCTCTGCTACTGCTGGTTCATGAGAAGAAGATTTTTTAAGATTTCAGCACACTTTTTGGGTGTGGCCCTACCCACGGGCGAGGCAACTTGATTTGAACAAAATCAAATTGCGATGTCATAACAAACTATTATCTCAAATATCAATTAAATTGGTTCAGCGGTTTGGGAGGAGAAGACACAAACACCATGTTCACGGACGACGGACGACGGACGACGGACGCCAGACGACGGACGACGGACGGTGAGTGATCACTATAGCTCTCCTGACTGAAAGTCAGGTGAGCTAAAAATTGTTGATAGAATTCGCCCAATGTCACCATTCTCTGATGACCAAAGTTTGCGCAATATAGTAAATGTAACCGCGGTAAGTGGAGTAAATGTACATGAAGCACACTCTGTTGGCACTCAGCTGGTTGATAAAATGAAAGATAAAGAAGTGTTTAGCTATACTCAAAAACGGAATGAAAAAGTTCAAACTCTCGCTAGTGTAAACGTGGTTAAACTTAAAGACGATTTAAAAATCGACCCAGCCTTACTCTTTCAGCATCTCTATGTTGTTGCTACATATACAGATATAAATCTTGAGGAATGTTTGAAATACGAACTCTGTTCATACCCACCTTCACTCTTTGAGGCACCAAATGTACTCAGAAAAGCTAATAAACCCCAATTAGCAAAAGCGATTTCAAACGCTGTGTCTGAAACTGACGCGTCGGGAAATCACGATGAAAACTCAACAGAACCCAATTATGTTTTAGATGGCGGTTCGTTACTCCAACGCGTCCCATGGAAAAAAGGGGCAACCTACCAAGAAATAGTTGACTCATATGTGTCATTGGTCTCAGCAAGGTATGGCCAAGCGACAATTGTTTTTGATGGATACACAAGTTGTCCGACAACGAAAGACATGGTACATTCCTGTCGTTCCAAGTCTTCAAGTCCTGACATTAACTTTACTTTAGACATGGTGTTCCAAGGTCAAAAACAAACATTTTTATCTAATCCTTCAAATAAACAGAAAATGATTTATTTCATTTCTGATCAGCTGAAAAATAACGGGTGTTCGGTCAGCCACGCTGATGGGGATGCCGATTCTCAAATAGTGCAGGCTGCTATTGCATCTTCTAATAATTACCCAACAGTTGTTATTGGGGAAGACACAGATTTGCTTGTTTTGTTGCTGTTTTGGGCAAATGATGTTAAATTTAATCTTCTCTTTAGAAGTGACATCAAATGATTGAAATCGAAATCGGCCAATCCAATCTATAACATAAAAAGCATTCAGAAACATATAGGACTCAACATTTGTAAGAGCCTATTGTTTCTACACGCCTTTACTGGATGTGATACCACTTCACGCATATTTACCGTCAGTAAACAAAAAACATTCCAAAAACTTCAAAATGATGAGTATTTTCGTAGCTTGTGTGAAGAATTCTCTTTACCGAATCACACACCAAATGAAATAGAACCTATTGGATGCAAGGCTATGATTTCAATTTTTGGCGGTCAACCTGACGACTCGCTTACTACCTGTCGTTATCGAATGCTGGCAGGTAAAGTTGCTAGCGCACAAACTTTTGTCAAGCCCGAGTCTCTCCCCCAACGCCATGTGCAACAAAATTTCACAGTTATCGTGTGTACTATCAAATCAGGGTGTGGCAGGGCTGTAATGCGCTTAATCCAACTGAGTGGGGTTGGTGTGTAACTGATAAGCAGTATATGGCCTGCACCACAGAACTTTCCCCTGCACCAGACTCATTATTAAAAGTAATCAGATGCAACTGTAACACTGGATGTTCAACTAACCGCTGTGGATGTAGGCGCAATGGCCTAATGTGTACCAGTGTTTGTGGAAAATGCCAAGATACACATTGTGATAACATTCCACAGTTGACTGTGGACATCGATGACACTGATGGCATTTAACACATTACTTCACACAGCAAATCCAGAAAATGCCAAAACGTAACAGGTATGGGGGCCAAAAAGATCTGAAATATTGCTGTACTTTGTGAATCCAACCATACAGATATGGATATCAGTTGAACCAGCTCAGATAGTCGGTTCAACTGTTACCCACATTTGTATGGTTACATTATTTTAATTGATAAAAATGTGAAGGTTATTTTTTTCCAGAAAAATCTGTTAGGTAAAAGGTTAACAGGCGTGTGAATGGACAAATTATGTATACATTTGTGACCCGTGTTACTCTTACGGAGAACAAAAAAAAAACAAAGCGCCCCAACTCCAGGGACCCATGGTGATAGCCATAAATGTATGTATATAGAACCAAGAATATGACGAAGGAAACTCCTGATGAATTACGCACCCAAACCACTGAACATGTGTATCATGATGCTTACAAGCTCTCTTTCTCTCTCTCTCTCTCCCTCCCTCTTTCTCTCTCTCTGTCTGCATGCCTGTCTGTCTCTCTCCCCTCTCTCTCTCTGTCTGTCTGTCTCTCTCTCTCTCTGCATACCTGTCTGTCTGTCTGTTCCCTCTCTCTCTCTGTCCGCCGGTCTGTCTGTCTGTCTGCCTGTCTGTCTGTCTATCTGTCTGTCTGTCTGTCTGTCTCTCTCAGAGAGAGAGAGACAGACAGACAGACAGACAGACAGACAGACAGACAGACAGACAGACAGAGGCAGAATGAGAGAGACATGGGCAAAGGCAGATGGGTGGTGGCATAAATTAACAATTGGAGAAAAGTCTAAATACGTCCACATTTTGGTTAATTTTCCGTTAAAGCCTGATTGTAGATAAAGTATTTTCCATGGCTAGTCGTTATAATGTGTCATAAATTTATTCTGTATATATAAGTGTATGCTACTGGGTCGACTTCGTGTTAGAATTGCGTATATTGGTCGCATTGGAGCATGCAGTGTATGATCAACATGTTTTCACCCGAATTCCAATTTTCCCCTGTTTTTGTTTAATTTTACGTGGTTTTACCTCATTTTTCATTGCTTTCCCATGCAGGGACAGATGGGGATTTTTAATATAATGTCTCTAATACAAATCTAAAACAAATAACACAAATAAAAATTGTATTGCAATTTGTTCTCGGTTAGGTGTATTTTTCTCATAAAATGACTGGACTATTCCCAAGGGAAACGATGAGCCCAAAAAAAGCCTAAGTGTGGACAAAATTATAAAATCTGTGTAAAATTAACTACCACACTATCAGAATATTTAATGTTACTTACAAGTGTTGTTCCTAAACAAAAATAGGAAACTACCTAGAGTAATGTAATGTAAACAAAACACCGGAATCAAGACTCCAGGCAACACGGCCCAAATTCAGTAACAGAAATAAGACTATCCGATGTAAAGCAAGATCTTCCTCAGAAGAAAAAACGATACATTAGAGGTATGATGCATGACCAAATTGCCCAAACACCCTAAGGATGAGGACGCAACCCTGGGGATGTACAGAATAATCTTCTGTATAAAAAGTTAAACTGCCAATAAATTTTATAAATTTTTTTTTAGTAAAACAAGCCAAAAAGCTTGGGAGCCTAACTGGGGGGATCAAGAGAATGCAGGAAAGGAATATTAAATAAACAGTGGATAGATCATAATCAATCGGTGATAACGTCAGGCTAATGTCCCAAAATTAGGGAAAATGAATTAATTTTAATATTATAAAATCACAGCCCTGAACGTTTCAAACCACCGTTTCTTCCTTCCTTCATCCAGTTCTGTCCTTGGATCCACCAATTTAACCATTGATTAGCATTTGGCATCATTATTAACTGAGATTTAAAAGCACAAATATCAGTTTGTTGTTATCTGACAAGGGCTAAACAAAGAATGATTTGTTGGCGCCAGATTCGGTGACCTCCTGGCGTCTGTGCATGTGCAGAGGCTAAAATGTATGGAGGGCCAGATAGGACTTCTAATTTTTGGTTTTGCATGCAAATTTGGGGGATTGGGGGGGGCAAAATTTGTGTTTGGCCCAGATATTTTTGGGTTAGCACCAGCTAAGTCTGGGTCAGTGGTTACAGTATAAAAATATATTTGTTCTCATAGCACAGTGATAACAAAGGCACACAAAAACACTCGTTCATGCCCCAAGGTGACAACAAAGGTACCCGAGAAGTTTCGTGAAGATCGGTTCATAAATACAGCCACTAGCATGAGCAGGGACCGACCTGGGCATGCGCCAGTGCGTATTTGGTTCTGAAACATCAGAAACTGGCTCTTAAATCTCAGAAATAGGCTTCTCAGTTGGCACGTAACTTCTCAGATCATATTTTGATATTCTTTCGATGGATAATCGAGAGAGACACTCTTACATGTATTATATATATGATTATCATTTATCATTGTTGTAGAGTGCTTAAGTTAATACTTCAAGTCTTAATTACCAAGCATTAATCTTCACTGTGGTTTCTGATCAAGTCTTGGCTGCCTAAATAGGCAGCCAAGACTTGATCAGAAACTTCACTGTGGTTTCTGATCAAGTCTTGGCTGCCTAAATAGGCAGCCAAGACTTGATCAGAAACTTCACTGTGGTTTCTGATCAAGTCTTGGCTGCCTAAATAGGCAGCCAAGACTTGATCAGAAACCACTGTGAAGATTAATGTTTGCTATAGTGTACTAAATGAAAATCATGAGAGCTATTACATACTTGCAGTGTGTGTTACAAACAGCAGTGTGACTCCGTAAATTGAAATCTGGCGCATGAATTGAAAAAATAGTGCTACTTATACTCAGTAAATGCACATGTCAATATGGCTCATGCAGGGACCGATCAGAACTATTTAAAATACGCTCTAGCCTCCGAGCCTGAATAAATCATAGTTCATCTAACTTGCATAGTTTCTACACGAGAAAAAACCCTGTATTATATGTGATGTATTCCATGTTACTAAACATTCATTCAAAAATTCATTCAAAGCAGAACCTTCATATAGAAGTTCTGTACAAAAAACTGATTGTACCTAATTTCGGTACAAAATGGCCACCAGCAGCCATGTTGAATTTTGGACCACACCCCAAAACACTCGTTCTTGTTCCAAGATGATAACAAAGGTACCCAAGAAGTTTCGTAAAGATTGTTTCATAAATACAGCCCCTAGCCCAAGCCGTATTGAAATGTGTACTTACTGTGTATAAGTAGCATTAATTAAATTGAAGTCCATCTAATTTGCATAATGTCTGAACGAGAAAAAAACCTGTATTATATGTGATGCATTCAATGTTACTAAACATATTCATACAAAAATTTATTCTAATCAGAACTTTCATACAGAAGTTCTGTACAAAAAACTGATTGCATTAATTTTGGTACAAAATGGCTGCTGGTGGCCATCTTGAATTTCAGTTTGCACCCATGGTGATAACAAAGGTACCCAAGAAGTTTCATAAAGATCGGTTCATAAATACGGCCTCAAGCCTGAGCCGTATAGAAGTTGTGTACAAAAACTGATTGGACCTAATTTGGGTACAAAATGGCCACTGGCAGTCATCTTGAATTTTAGACCGCACCGAGAAACATTTGTTCTCGTCCCAAGGTGATAACAAATATATCCGAGAAGTGTCATGAAGATTGGTTCATAAATACAGCCCCAAGCCCGAGCTGTATTGACATGTGTACTTACTGTGTGTAAGTAGCACTGAATAAATCAAAGTTCATCTAATTTGCAGAATTTTTGCACAAGAAAAAACCTGTTTATATGTGATGTATTCTATGTTACTAAACATTCAGACAAAAATTTATTCGAATCTGAACTTTCATACAGAAGTTATGTACAAAAAACTGATTGCACTAACTAAGATACAAAAAGGCTTCTTCAATTTTGGACTGCACCCAAAAACACTCATTCTTGTTCCACGGTGATTACAAAGGTACCCAAGAAGTTTCGTAAAGATTGGGTCATAAATATGGCCTCTAGCCCAAGCAGTATTGAATTGTTGATGGACAGACAGACAGATGGTCGACGGGCCATGGCATGACCTCAAATTTGACTACATCAAAGTTGAGGCAAAAATGATATCTGATAGCATTTTTTTATTGATGCTGTCATAACCCCATACACCATAACAGAATATAAATATAAACTTTTATATTTATATTCTACTATGGGGGCACGACAGCATCCATCAAAAATGCTATCAGATATAATTTTTTTTTTTAAATTTCTCAGCTTGTGCCAAAAACCTGTGAGAACAAGATGAAAAAGTAATGTTTTATTATTGGGGAGATTGGGAAGAATGGGGTATGGTACAGTACAGTCGCCGTGGAATGGCACTTCTCCACATGCCCACGGTGGACGTGAACAAGCGTGTGAAAAGACAACAAAATTTGTCCACGGTAAGTCAAAAATATACGACGTGAATTAATGCATCAAATATTTTAAGTAAAGCTTTGTCATTCCTCGTGTCCAGCTGTTGCTGACTGAGGCAAAACATTAATGTTTGGTTAATTTGGGGAATGTTCACAGACAGTTACCCCCAACTGGAAGCAAATTTTACCCCAGACACTCTCAGAGAAATAGATTTTTCAAACAATCTTTTCCCAATGTGGGAGGGCACAGGACTCTTACTCCCAGAACCACCACCCACTCAGGACCTTCATGTCTCAGGACACACCTATAGCATGTTATGCTGGGCTAAATATTGCTCAGTCCCCCCCCCCCCCCCCCCCCCCCCCATTTGAGAATGCTAGCTCTGCCCCTGCATTCAATAAGATTCATTCACATTATTAGGTCTATGCCATAAAATTAACTCTACAGGCAAATATCCTCCCTCAAAAGTATGGATTATGACACAACACTGGAATGAGCTCTTGTCAGTGAGTGTTCATAATCTGTTTTTTCAGGGCAAACAAAACTTTTCATGTAGGCCTATTTCGTAAATGTGTTTAGGCCATACATACAAGTGAGTGTACATAGTCTTCCATTCATATGTATGTAAGACTACTGCTAAGGCAAGGGTTAAATAATTATAAATATTGATTAAAAAACCTTGTATTGAACATTATGTGTATGTGTGTGTGTGGGCGGGGGGGGGGGGGGGGGGTGCAAAATATGGGCCCAATGAGGTTGTGTTCCCACCCAGCATTCCCCCACCTCCCTCATTTCATTTCAGCATATCACTGTCACGATCAAGTCAGTAACAATGATTGCTGTTGTCGTGTTGACCGAGAAGTCATCATTACATATTACATGTAAAAAAGAGCCATTTCCACCAGTCGTGTGGTTCTAGTATTTAACTATTTGCCTCCATGTACAAAAAATACTGTATGCTATTTATCTCTAGAGCAAACATCAGTCAAAAGACAATCTTGTCGTTGTGAGTCCAATCATCAGAAAGGCAGTCCTTTGGGTGATTTGACCTTCTGATTATCGCATACACTTTCTGAGATAAATAGTTAGTTAAAGGAAGGCATTTATCGCCTAGGACAGACAACAAGGAAAGTAAGTTTCAACTTTTTATTCAACAATAACAACGAGTAGCCAATATTTTTTCATGAGAGCTAAGTGTTTCACAATTGTCAGCATGTGTACAAGAATCCAAACATTTTTCTGTTCAGTGCAAGTACATTTTGCTCCTATGCAGACCGACCCATTCCATTAAATTGAATCAAGCATCATCTTATATGCATGGACAACCCATTTGTAGTCGGTAGTTAGGGCTGCGCGGTATATTGATAAACTGATATATACCGGTATTCAAACCAATATCGATTGAATACCGGTGTAATTACAAAAATATCGGTTTATCGTCATTATTTATTTACCCATAATTTAATTTTCAAGACGTCTAGAATTTTTTAACTGTAGCCCTAAATGAATAATATTATTCCTGTATCCAAGGAATCGTCTGCTTGTGCCCTCGTAATATACAAATTCAACAGTTGAAAAAATAATTTTAAAAAATTTCAACAAAACTATATCATGTGACCCTTTATTGGAACGAGCTCAATGAGCTCATTCCAATGAGGGATCACATGATATAGTTTTGTTGAAATCTTTGGGGAAAATCTGATAAATTAATTTTGAAAATAATAAATATTGATATCGTCTGTTTTGGGTAAAGGTTTTTCGAACCGCATCATCAAGGCATGCTAATTCGTTCCAACCGTGATGCCTCGAGTCTTAACTGTGATACTTGTGCTCATATATCTGAACAGTTTTCGATATAACAGTATACCGCGGTATTTTTTTGAATACCGATACCGGTATTCAGTTTTGAATATCGTGCAGCCCTATCGGTGGTTGTCCAGTAACCTGGAATAAACTCTGCAAAGTACAATGAGTTTGGATAGATTTGAAAACACCCAATGAGTGTAAATTCCATCCAGATAATAGATCAAGTTCAGTGTGAAACTGCACAGAAAAAAAAAAATTAAAAAATTAGTGAAGAGACTTCTGAACTAAATCAGAAACTGTGCAACAGGAAACTTCACTCTTCATCTCCCCATTCAAAGCATTGAAGACAAATTATTAACCTTACAATAAGAGTCCTGCAAACCAAGAATGTGACAAATTTTACTCAAACTCACAAAGAAACTGACTGTGGATACAGAAGTCACACCTCACTAAGTCTATTGAACGTGTTCAGGTGAAAATGATTACAATAGTTTGTTCAGTAGTTAAAACAAGTGGCAATAATCTTTTAATAAGACAGTTACGACAGGGGTATTAGCAAACAATGGCATAATCAAATAGCTACTTGTTATTGTCTAAAGCTTCCTTTAGTTCCTTTAGTTCTCGGACTCTCAGCAGCCTATTGTTTTGGAGATGTTAACTTCAAATTAATATTCCAGCAGAATCACTTGAAATCATGAATGTGAATAACCTAACTCTACATTCATTTAACAGAGAAGTTGCGCCGAGGAGAGTGTGGTAATTTCTTATTTTTTGGATTTTCCTAAAGGGAAAATCTATTTGTTATTGTAAAGATTATTTTTTTTTTTTTTTTTATTATTATTCTTCCACACTTTTATTTTCACTATTTCTCGAAAACGCTCTGAACGATTTTTTTTAAAGTTTCTGTACTCATAGAGGGTCATAAGTTGTAACTAATCGTCACATTCCCATTTTTCTGAAAATGTTTTAGTTAACCCTTTAACAAAAATAGTCGGCAGCTCATATCTTTGGACTGGAAAGGGCGATTGACTTGAAATTTTCTCAGACATGTCAGCAAAACACCCCTCTATCAGCGTATGGTACAAAAATGTATGTAGTTAACACCTTTCTGCCAAAACATTTTTCAAAACGAAAAAAAATTCAAATTTTGACCATTTTTGAACTCAATCTCGGGACAGGGATATGCTGAACCAACTAAAATGGCTTAGAAATGAAGACTGTATCACCGAATTGTAAAAACCATCGAAAAAATTTCGATTCGAATTTCCGACAATCCAAAATGGCGGCCGAAAAATCGAATTTTTATTTTCGGTTATTTATGCATTTCAGACCATTTGGAGATGAAAAAAAAATTTTTTTTGCACCAGAAAAATTTTCGGTTTCGACCAAAAGTCGGAAATTTTTGTTTCCATTGGGCTACTTTGCCGTCACAGTACTCAACAAGGGGGACGATTTGAAAGCTTCTAAGGCTAGAAATGTTGAAGTCACAGTGAACATGAACAGTTATCATCTTTTGGAAATGGAGTTGTTCTTAATTTGGCTTCTGCTAGCAGTCAAACATGGCTTCGGGACACTGTGACCAAAAATTGAAAAAAAAATTCTTGGTTTTATTTACTTTATTATGTCTAGATTCATTATTTCTCATAAATAAAAACTATCAATGACGGCCATGAGTCCTAATAAATAAAACCATCAGTATTTGGGGCAAAATGTTTCTTGTTGGACAAAAACGCCCCAAAACGCCCAAACCTTTATAGGCCAATATCTCCTGAAGGAGAAAAGCTATCGACTTAATTTCTTGACAGACTTGTCAGAATTACTCTTCTCTAAAACAAACATAATCGGTATTTTTTTCCATTTTTTATGTTTTCTGCCAAAATTTTTCACAAAACGGAAAGTTATCTCGAAAATCGGCCATTTTGGATTGAAATATCAGAACCCCAGGAGCGATTTTTGAAATAAAGTTCAGCAATTGATAGCTCATTTTATACCCTAACATAAAATAGAAAAACCCAAAACCCCTTGTCGCTAGATTTTGCTGTAGATGAGGGTGAAGGAAGGTACCCTCAAATGTGTGTCAAAAGTTGGCGAAATTGAAAAAAAGGTTACCTTAACGTATGGCAACGGTATAAACTACTGGCGGTCTCGACGATATATGGATGCAAAATCACACCTTGAAGCCAGTTAGGCAAGTTGGCACAAGAAACGGGGACTTCATGCTCAGTTGCAGCTCTACACTCGTCTACAACACTGCCTAGGTCCATTCCAAACTGATAGAGTCTGGACGAATAGTGTTCTCACTTTCCACGCGATGGGCGAAGTTTCCACGCGGTCTGGACACTCGCATTGGATGCCATGATGTCGGACAGGCTCCGTAGAACAAGTTCTGAAAATTTCAAGTTGCTGTCTTCCGCCGTCTCGACACAGCTCATGTATATCTGAAGTGCAATTGTAATGTCTAATTGGAGAATTTTCGTGAATCTTTTCCTGCCAAAAAGATACTCACTGCCGATTTCTTATAACTTCATATTCTAACGATTATCTAAGGTTTAAATGTAGTGTCTGGGAGGGACACCTCCCCCCCCCCACCCTGCAGCTCCAGCCACTAAAGCTAACCCTAACCCTACCTCTCCCCCGCACTTTCCCACCTTAGCGGCATTCTGGCTCGAAAGTTGCTAAAATGACAAGAGGCTACATTAATGTATGACAACGGTACAAATTACGAGTGGTGAAGGACGATATTGAGACAAACAATCATACCTTGGAGCCGGTTAAGCAATGTGGCACTGAAACCTGGCACTTTATGCTCAATCACTGCTCTGTATAGCCATCTACATCACTGCCCAAGTCCATTCCAAACTGATAAAGTCGGGACGAATAGTACTCTCTCTTTCCGCGCGTCGTGTGGTGCTTCCACGCAGTGAAAACACTAGATTCCAGTGCCAAAATGTCGGCCAGGCTTCGTAGAACAAGTCCAGAAAATTTCATGTCGCTACCTTCAGCGGTCTAGACACAGTCCGTGTATATCTGAAGTGCTATTTTAATGATGTTTAATATGCAAAGTTTCGTGAATCTTTTCCTGCATGCCAAAAACCTACTTACCGCCAATTTCTTTTGACTTTTAACTTCTGACGTTTCTCAAAGATTTAAAGGTTGCATTGGGATCCCTGGGTGGTGGTCTTAAAGAAGCAACTTCGATTTACAGTCAACTCGTCACCAGTCACACCCAGTTGTAAGTTTTAAGAGGAACTACCCCAGAGAGGGATGAGTAGGGTAGTCTGCGCCCATTCACCACGTCTTCTTTCGTACCGGCTTTAAAAAGACCAAATTCAAAAAATTACCTCCTCTCTTCAAACCACTATTTCTCAGCCAATTCTTGGCGGATTTCCATGAAATTTTCACTCAGTGTTCACAAATAGTTGCTGCATCACATGCCATGAAGAGCGACACGAATTTCGCCATTCTCGAACTCGAGAAGAGCGTATGCACATGAGCACGAGGTTGCCGCGGGCCACGTGCTGGGTTTCTGGATTTTCCAGCGACGTGGTCGTGTTTGGCAGAGCTTCTAGAACAAACGCAGAAAATTTCGAGTCGCTGCTCCAAAAACTCTCGCCACAATCTACTGTACATGGAACAGAGTGTTTACTTTTTATTATTTGGATTTTCCTAAAGGGAAAATCTATTTGTTATTGTAAAGATTATTTTTCTGCAAATTTCATTATTGAACAGGGACTCGTTGGAGAGCCTCTATATCTCTTTTATAGACATAATTAACCTTAGTTTCAGCTACATCAAAAAAGAATTCAGATGGTTAATCTTTCCTTCTAGACTCTAGTAATGGTTGGTTGTAACCTTCAGTGGCATTACAGAGTCTACACTCATAAAATCATGTAGTTGTGTGGTGCTAGTCTACTGTGGTAGACCAACATCTGGTAATTAAACTTGGAAGTCAAAAGCTTGACATGCAGGTCTACTGTTTTTTATCGAAATAGAATTTTACAATTGCAGAAGATTGAACTTTTCGCTATCCGTGAGTTCCTTCTTGTGTTGTCATTTTGTAGCCTACATACAGCTCAAAAGAAGTTAAGCCATTAGTTTTAAATAGACTGGCAAGCTGAATGTTGGCATACAGGTCTGTTATGCCCAACACCAGATCAAAATTATTGGTCTTTTTGAATTCCTTCTTGTGTTGTCACTTTTGATAGGCTCAAAGTGAAGTTAATCCTTTACCAACCACGGCTTGACTTTACCCATCCAGCTCTTATGCCTCTATAGTGCGGTCTGTGCAGTATTATCTTTTAGTGGAAGATTAATATTGCTACTGTTGTATGATTCAGTGATCATGAGACCTGCAGGATTGAATTGTCTGTTAGGCTTAGGTGTTTTTATTTTATACT
Organism: Pictodentalium vernedei; assembly: GCA_031216915.1. NCBI lineage: Eukaryota > Metazoa > Mollusca > Scaphopoda > Dentaliida > Dentaliidae > Pictodentalium > Pictodentalium vernedei. The sequence goes on along the minus strand of CM062295.1, from coordinate 547,719,434 downwards.
AGGAGTGTTTGAAGCTGTTATGCACACTTGATAATATGTTTGCTTTTTACCTGCGTCACCATCGGTGAGCAAGTCCAGTAACCTCTTGACTCTGTATGTCCATCCATCTGGAACAATTTTTTTGTCAAAGCTTTCTTGGTTTGTATCTAAGCGATTCATTCTACATTTGGTCTCCAGCTTTGTAATGTTAAGTTGTACAGTGTTTGCCATTTTCGGATTTGCCATGTAGCTCAAACCCCTGCTCTCTGATGTCAAAATAAAGAAATTTCAAGTAACAATTTTCTCCAGAATGCAATGGAATTTAACCAGTTTTGTCTTCCCTCACACAGCTCAATGAGCTCTGTCAAACAATATAGAATTGTGGAAATTCCCAGCTGCTTTGTGTGGAAAATTTGTGACATGGATTTTTGTACATCAGTATGCATGGGGTTAATGCTTGTATAATCTCAATCAGTTGCATGCAATGATGCAGGTCCAGACCTGGTATAAATTTGTCTTGCTATATTTATATTCATGTGGGTGTACATTGTAAATATATTTTTATACTAATCAGCACTTCCGCTAGGCTAAAAAATATTGGGTCCTCTTTTAGATTTTGAGGAAATAATGGGGCGACCAAGTATTCTCTGTACAACGGGCCAACCATCTAATCTAAGACGACGTTGCAACAATGGCTTGATATTTGTATCATGACATTGTGAATTATAGACTGAATAGCTTTTTTGACATTAACAGCCCAAGTGTGCGTGATTTATACAGATATATTCACTCATATTTTGATTCAAGTGCATGCCAATATATTTTTTGCACTGGTCAACAGGGGAAAATCGATTTGGTGAATAGGTCTGTTTTACTGACTCAAAAAAAACCCCGTGGATGCCCTGCCAATACATGGTGTACATGTGAAATACTTAGACACTGTGTATTTTATTATTTATGAAAATAATGGGCCATATTTAAATATCACTCATTCTTGATGTCTTTGTGGGAGTGACACTTATCAATACAAGAGGCCCCAAGGGGCCTGAGGGCGCTCACCTGACATGGTAGCCTAAATATCAACCCAGAGAATTGATTTCAACAAGTTGCATCTGATCCTCCTAAGAAAAGCTTATACCAAATATCCAAAGATTCTGACCAGTGGATCTAAAAAAAAAATAGAAGATTTTTAAAGAAGATTCCTCATATTGAACTAAGTTATAATTCGGGCTCCCACAGTGAGTCCAAATATGGACCTAGGGACTTGGCTTGAACAAAGTTGAATCTCACTCCCTAAGCATGGTGCATACCAAATATCAAAAGATTCTGCCTGCTGGATCTTGAGAAGATTTTTAAAGAAAATTCCTCATTTTGAACTAAGTTACAATTCAAGCTCCCACAGTGAGCCCAGATATGGACCAAGGGACTTGGCTTGAACAAACTTGAATCTCACCCCCTAAGCATGGTGCATACCAAATATCAAAAGATTCTGCCTGCTGGATCTTGAAAAGAAGATTTTCAAAGAAATTTGCCTGAAATGCATTAACTTCGAATTCGGGCTTCTATAGTGAGCCCAAATATGAATCCAGGGGGCCAATTTGAACAAACTTGAATCAGATCCACCCCACAATGTTGCATAACAAATAACAAAAGATTCTGCCTGCTGGATCTGGAGAAGAAGATTTTTAAAGAAATTTGCCTGAAATGCACTAAGTTCGAATTTGGGCTTCTATAGTGAGCCCAAATATGAATCCAGGGGGCCGATTTGAACAAACTTGAATCAGATCCACCCCACAATGTTGCATACCAAATATCCAAAGATTCTGCCTGCTGGATCTGGAGAAGAAGATTTTTTAAGAAATTTGCCTGAAATGCACTAAGTTCGAATTCGAGCTTCTATACTGAGCCCAAATATAAACCCAGGTGGCCGATTTGAACAAACTTGAATCAGATCCACCCCACAATGTTGCATGCCAAATATCAAAAGATTCTGCCTGCTCGATCTGAAGAAGATTTTTTAAGAAATTTGCCTGAAATGCATTAAGATCGAATTCGGGCTTTTATAGTGAGCCCAAATATGAATCCAGGGAGCCGATTTGAGCAAACTTGAATCAGATCCACCCCACAATGTTGCATACCAAATATCAAAAGATTCTGCCTGCTGGATCTGGAGAAGAAGATTTTTTAAGAAATTTGCCTGAAATGCACTAAGTTCGAAATCGGGCTCCTATACTGAGCCCAAATATGAACCCAGGGGGCCGATTTGAACAAACTTGAATCAGATCCACCCTACAATGTTGCATACCAAATATCAAAAGATTCTGCCTGCTGGATCTGGAGAAGAAGATTTTTTAATGTTTTTCCCATTGCCTACAGTGTTAAAAAGTGCTGACTCAGCACTTTTTCAAAGTCCCGAAACTGTACCCTATGATAAAACCGATGGCAATTTTTTTTTACCAATCCTTTCTGTTGGTCCCAAGGAAGCTGCACACCAAATAAAAATTCTCAGTGCCGTGCAGTTTTTGAGATATAGGCGTTTTAATTTTTTTCTATTTTTAGCTCCTGTGGTTCCCACGGGGCTACAGGAAAAAAAATTTCTGCATAAATTAGGTACTTATGACCCAATAAGCCCTCACATAAAATTTGGTTCAAATTGGCCTCTCGGTTTAAAAAATAGAAATTTGGGGTGGGGCCAAAATTTTTGCTCCTCCCATAACATCGCCAAGTATAGACCTACAAACTTCTCTTGAACAAACTTGAGTCTACACCTCAAAAGGAAGCTGCATACCAAATATCAAGTCTCTGCTATTGCTGGTTCTTGAGAAGAAGATTTTTTAAGAATTGGAGCATTTTTGCCCCACCCCTCTGCTCAATATGAGCCGAAACCTAATTTGCCCAAAAATCAAAATGCCGCTATATAACCCCTACTCACATGAAATTTCATTAACATGCGGCCAGTGGTTTGGAAGAAAAAGACCCAAACACCACCTTCACGCCGGACGACGGACGACGGACGCCGGACGACGGACGAAAAGTGATCAGAAAAGCTCACCCTGACTTTCAGTCAGGTGAGCTAATTAGTCATTGGTAGGTTAATTGCATTGACTTGCAGGATTGTTTGGCATGGCATCCTGTTCTCACTCACTGCTGTACGTCAGCTGAGTAAGCTCTTGGAGCATAGTCTACTGAGATAATCAGTAAGTAAAGTCTTGGCATCCTCTTTTCACTCTCTGCTGAACCCCAGCTGAGTAAGCTCTTGGAACTTGTTCTGCTGAGGTACATTAATCAGTGCAGTCTAGGAACTTACTCTGACCAGTTGTTACACCTGATTTGAACTTGGAATGAGCTTTCAGAACTCTTTCCTGCCCTGTGTACTTGCTTATGGTTCATTGACAAAATTAATTCTGTATTGATAAGTACATTGTGCACTTTTGGACATTCTTGTCCAGAATATTAGTTATGTAAAAGAATAGTATAGTTTGCCTTGTATTTATATTATTTTACTATCAATTTCAGGTTCTTTGTTATTGTGGTGATTGTTGCTATTCACCATGTGTATTTTGGCAAAAAAAATATTAAACTGTGATAGAATAAAGAACTCTTGGTGATCTTTATACTGCTTTGGAGTTGGTTATATTGAAATCCAGTACAGTTACAATAGACACATGTAACAAAGAGTTACATGTATTATTTTTTTTAAAATAACCTATTTTCTTTTTACAGGCCTCCATAAAATGTATTCTAAATAATTTTTTTTAAAAATAATCTATTTTCTTTTTACAGGCCTCCGTAGAGCAGAGTTTCATCCAGAGTTTATCTCCAAGATACCCACATTCTACAGTGTGAGATCAGCACTATACCGTTCCCGTTCAAAAACAAGGCTGTCATTACCACGCCAACGTTCTGATATAGATATAGACCTTTCTGAAATTTACACCAAGACAGCTGCTGAAGAGGATTTTCTGATAGCATGTGATGGTGATTTACTGATTATGTGACCAGTTATTGGGTGAAAGGTGACCACGGGTGGTTCTTGTGGAACCATTTTGACACAATTGGGCCCCGTACAACAAACGACATCGAGGGGTGGCACAGGAAGTTGAGTCTATTTATCACTGGTTCACACCCCAACTTATTCAAAATGATAGACTTCCTTAAGAAAGAACAGTCATTCCAGGAATCAATGACATTGCAGCTAAGTGCAGGAGGAAAATTGGCACCCAGAAAACTAAAATACAGGAAAATTGACAATTCACTTGGACATTTTAAAAGAGTATTTCAAGCTGGTGAAATTGGATTACTCCAGTACTTAGTCTCTGTTTTGAACAGTACTGCATTTTAATCTGTTTGTGTAATGCAAATAAATTCAATGTATGTGTTCGTAAATTTTAGTACATGTCTATCAAGAGGTACTCAGCACAAGCTGAAATCTTGAAAAAATGACATTTGGTAACTATTTTCTGACCGATCGTCGTATTTAAAATTGTTATAAAATGTCACTTTTCCAAGATTCCAGCCTTTGTAAAGTACCTATTGGTTAATTATAACTAATGATAACTATTTTAAGATCGACCCTCTTCGCCCCTAAAAAAATATATTCATGGAGTAAAAAATAATTTCCAAAGTAGTTCCTCTAAATCCTTCAAAATGCATTTTGAATAATAATAATAACTCCCAATAATTTTCACTGGATAATGGTGGTCATCAAACTTGATGTAGACATTGTTGCTATGGAGATATAGACTAAAAAAATTTAAATAAGTTCACTATTGTTCAAGTTATGCCATAAACAAAGTTCAGACAGATGGACAGAGCAGATGGATGGACAGAGCTCTAGGCTATATCCCTCCCTTGTTGGGGGGGGGGGGGGGTAAAAAGTAACAAAGCCTAATTTGAAATTTAGAGAAACTAAGTTTGAAAACCACTTTAAAAAGGGTTAAATTAATGCCAATATTATTTGAAACCACTGTATACAGGTTCAGTTGACCATGCCCCAAATGAAAAACAATGACGCTGAAACACAGTGTTTGAAGAATGAAAGGTACAACCTTGAAAAGCAAAACTTTAAACTGGGAATACTAAGTAAAACTGACTGCAAAAAAAGGTTAAATATTTTCTAAAACTGATAAAAGAAATCATTGATGTAAATGCAGTCATTAAGTTGTATTGACCTTGCAATAATTAAAGTAAGAAAATATGTGGCAAAGCCTAATTTCAAACACAAAGAAACTAGTCTGAGAACATGTTTAAAAGGGGTTAAAATCATGCCAGCATTAATGAAAATAACTGTAGAAAGGTTCAGTAGACATTGTCCCAATGAGAAACAGTGACATTGCACTAAACTGTTTGAAGAATTAAAGGTGTAACTTTGTGAACAAAAACAACTTTAACCAAAAACTTTAACCTGGAAGTTGTAGTTAAATTGCCATACAAAAAAGGGTTAAATATTTCCAAAAATAACATGAAACATAATGAGAATGATACTATCAATAGTAATTAATATTAATTTAAAAGAAAAAAAAACTTTAACCTTGACTCAAACACTTTAACCACAAACTTTAACCAAAACTCTAAATGTTAACATACGGACAGACGGACGAAAGTCATGACTATAGCCCAGACTGTAAACAGTCAAGCTAAAAATGGGTGTATAAAAAAGGGGATGGCATTCAAAGAGTTGCATGGTTAATTTTACTGAATGAGTTGTATATGTTTTGTTGATTTATTCTCTGAATGATGAAATTGGGAAAATTAAAATATTTTCTCTGAATGCCGACAGCGAGGGTTGTTAATTAGGTATAGTCTGTTCTATAAAAACACTGCCCTTTTATTACTAAGTGTCAGCATTCAGAGAAATGACCACTGTTTAGATTTCTGTTACAAGACACTGTGCTAGTCACAAACATTGTTGTTCTGTTGTGATTATTAATTAATCAAGCCATATCTGTTATCAGAGGTCTCTACAAAGTGAAACAGATAAGACAGTTCCTCACCAAAGACTCAACAAAAACCCTAGTTCATGCCTTTGTAACTTCATATTTGGATTATTGTAATGCCGTACTATTCAACCTTCCACAATATCAGTACTCTCACCTGCAGATGGTACTAAATGCATCAGCCCGAGTGGTATGTAGGGTATCACGATCTCAACACATCACTCCTGTTCTGAGGGATATGCACTGGCTGCCAGTCAAGCACAGAATAATTTTCAAAACTTTATTATTAGTTTTTAAGACACAAAACAACATGTCACCAACCTACTTAGAAGAACTCCTTAATACCAAGAATGTGTGTCAATACAACCTGAGGTCCTACGGTAAAATGCTGATACATGTTCCAAAACATAGGTGTAAGACATTTGGAGATAGGTCATTCTCATTTGCTGGCCCTCACTTGTGGAATAATTTACCAGAACACCTAAAAAGACTGTCAAATGTCAACCATTTCAAGACAGATCTCAAAACATACCTGTTTCAAAAAGCCTATAAGTGATGTTCTGGACTGCAAGACACTGTATATATTCCGTTTGCATATTTGCACAAGCTCAGTAACATGTACAGCGTCTTAGAATATGGTTCTATATCTCCTGAACAATAATTTTGGCGCTATAAAAATGTGTATATTATTATTATCATTAAATTTGTTTTATTCTGTTAAATTATTCAACTACTTTGTTGTGATTTGTTGTGATTCCAAATCAGTCAAGCCAAACTCTTTTTCTAAATAAACATCTAAGACTAAGTGTTCATTTAAGTCCTGCAACAGTTGTTACTGACTTTGAACAGCCTCACAGAATGCTATTCAAAATGTGTTTAACAGTGACATTAAAAGGTGTTTGTTTCATTACAGACATAGAGGCCATATGAAACGCACAAAAACATGGCCTACAGAGTCTTTTTGGCAGTGATGAAAGCATTACATCACTTGTCCGTCGGGCATCAGCTCTCCCTCTGATTCGATCAAGTGATATAAACGATGTGTGGTCAGATACTATGGCCACTGCTGATTTAGACAACCCCAAAATTTCAGGTTTTGCAGACTATGCGACTGAACACCGGCTGGAAGGTGTCATTCGTGCAATGTAGAACCACTATGACAACCAGGGAACAAGAACCAACAATAATATAGAGGGGTGGCATGCAAAGCTCGCCAAACTGTACCACCACCATAAACATCATACACAGAATCATCCATACTGCAACTCAGGAATCGGGGCAAGGTGCCCACCAAAATGAAAAAGTATAGAGTGCTTGAGCACAGGCTGGAGAGAGAGAAGAAGAAATTGGAGAGCGGCCAGATCACGTTAGATCAGTATTGTGATGCCGTGTCTCATTTTGTAGGATTGTAAATATGAAATGTAAAAATGTCCAAAACTGTTCATTAAAAATATGTATGTTCATATGTTGTTCATATGTTGTTTGTTAGAAAAATTCTTAGAAAATATGTATGTATTTGTGTGTGAAATTCTGATATTTGTTAATTGATCTCATCTTCATTTGATTTAAACATTATTTATTTCGTAAATGCGACGTTATAACAATAATTACATAGTACATTGATGTGGATTCGGCAGAAAGCTATAAGCTTATGGAAGGCCGTTTCCACCAACAGCAAGATTACAGTGTCAACTTGGAGACAATGGCAAGAATCAGAAAATAAATGATTAAATCTGTAAAGCCAGAATATATTTGACAGCCAGAATATAAGGTACATTATCTTCACACAAGCTAAGGAACATGGAAACAATATGGCGTGACTCGCAGTAATTTTGTAGTCATGTATATTCGCACCAAATTGATGGACGATGGGTAAATGGAGTGAATCGTTGTGGTATGTGCATGTACTAACACATGCATATATGCATGTATACATGCATGCGTATATATCCAGATAGGTACACACATACAAGCATATACATACACACAGGCACAACCACACGCCCACAGATACACATTGACAAGTATTCTATAATATTGGCAATTGGTTAATGAAATCTCTTACTTAATAAGATATAGTCTTGTACAACCTCAAAGACGAGACAGTAAAATTCTCATCATAGTTCAAGAATTCTGATCCAAAGAGTAGTATTAATGTGTCAGCTGCGAAAGGGAGAATGTTAATTGTTTGATTACGAGCATCGGTAAAAATTGGACAATGCAAAAGGAAATGCTCGGAAGTTTCTTTTTCACCACACTGACATGAGGGGCTTGGTGATAAATGGTTGGCATGTAAATGGGAATTGAGATTGCTACATTCCAATCGCAATCTACAGTGATATATTTGGGCAGTGCGAGATTTTGCCTTAATGTAAAATTTTGGGGGTCGTAGGTTACCCTTGTTTAAGAAGATCTTGAAATTAACCAAGGACGCGTTCTCGTGGACAGACAGTGGCAAATTATTCCATTGATCGGTGACACTTGGGATAAAGGATTGCTTGTACAGTTTGGTACGGCAAAAGGGATACGATGGTTCTGACTTGATCTAAGACTAACTGGCAGCCCTGTCGAATAGGCAGGTGGAGGGACTTTACAGGAGAGATATGGGGGCGTCATCCGATGATACATTTTAAAATACTGAATTAACTTATGTTTGCGACGTCGATCTTGTAGTGGGTCCCACTGCGTTTCAGAGTAAAGAGAGGACTTACAAGTGCTGACGGTTGCTCCCGTAATAATCCTCGCTGCTGCAATTTGTATTCTTTCTAGGTCTGCTGCTTTCGTTGCCGAACAGTTATCCCAGACAGTATCCGCATATTCAAGGAGGGGTCTAATAAAGGCAAAATATATTTTTTCTAATACACTGCGATCTAATATGAATTTGTGCTTCCTCAATAAATCTAAACGAGACCAGGCTTTGGCACAAATGTGATCAATGTGATCATTCCACGTACAGGTACTATTCAGTATTACTCCTAAATGTTTGTGCTCGGATGCCTCAGTTATCTGAGTGCCACCTAAAAATAGTGGCGGATGTGAAATGGGAATGCTTTTACGCGATATTAGCATAGTCTCAGTTTTATTTGAATTGAATGGATGTGAGTTGAAAAAATTATAACTTGACCAGCACAATATCTGGACATTCCCCCGATGGTATTTTACCTAACTGTAGCTATTGACCGAGAAGAATCATGTTACTGGTACTGAATTTGGAATAAATTGTGGGTTGGGGAGGAAGGGAATCTGATTTACGATCTTAAAACTTAAGTTCATAGTGGAATGTTAAAATGTACATGTTGAGAGTGGAATTAACATCAACTACATTAACGAAAAAGGAATGCTTGTGGTGGCCCTGGGACGTTTCAGCCCAAGACGCTTCGGAATCCACTAGCAAGGAAAACTGGCCAAGATGGGGTGGGGTGGGGTGGGTGGTATGGGGTCAGATGGGCAAGCAATCAATGATATAGGCCTATTTGTGCGTGTGGGTTTATGGGAGCCTGGGGTCCAATTGCATCGTTTCTTCGGGGGATGGGGAGGAGGGGGGGGGGGGGGGGGCTATTTACTTCACCATTTAGGAGTGGTATGGATGACTGGATCTTACACTGCCAAGACACTGAAATTTTTGATGTGTGGCTGCATGCAAAAATCAGGGGTGGCGCCAGAAAATCTCCGACAGAGGAACTAAAATCTCCTGCCTGAAAGACCTATTTTAATTTTTAGGGTTTCAAGATACGTGTGGGGGGACAAAACCAAAAAATTATAATACAAAATTTCGGGGCATGTTTGAGCTAGGGTTATGATGTGTGGTGGTCTGGCTTGTCGATCGGCATGTCATTATTGAAAAATAAAAAAATATTATTTCCAATTGATTTTATTTACATATGGTCATAATTATGATTGGTGAATTAATAAAAAGTAATTGAAAATGTTGATTTGTCTCTTATTTTTTCTCAAGCTTGTCATGTGCAGAGGTGTTAAAACAGATGTTGGTTTGAAGGACAGCTCTGTGCTTTGTCGCGCCACTCAAATGTTATTTCACACCTTGTGCAAGTGGTCGTTTAATCTATTATATTTAATTAATCGCTTCAATCCCGACTACTTTAATGTAATAGTAGTAGAATATTTTAAGTGTCACATTTCAATACACATACATAATATACATAGAGTATTTACAAAATATTTATATGATATCTAGCCTATGAAGGCTTATGAGACACATTTTCATCAGAGGTAGGTATTTTTTTTACAGTAGTTCATAAAAAACCCCAAAAAACAAAAAACCCAAACCCGAAAAACCAAAACACATGCACGCACGCACACCATCACACACACTCACCCTTGCGGACACTCCCCCTCCCCACACACACAGTGTAATAATCAGACATATGCCCACACGCACTTGCGTATACTTTCATGTACTAATTTTCTTTCACTTTTTCTTACCCCCCCCCCCCCCATCACGTATATCTGTCTCTCTCTTTCCCACTGAAGTGTACTCTCTCTTAGAATGGCACATTCGCAGATATTTTAATTTGGTATCTCCCTCATATTCACCCACATATTTTTACATACACACAGGCTTAGCTATTTCAATTGATAATACAAATAACAACAATGTAGAGGAACGTTGAAAAATCTGCAAATGCAAAGAGTATAAAAGTATGTACAAACCCCTGCAGAATTGGATGAAGGATATTTGTTTCGGTATGCAAATATCTCCTGCCCCCCCCCCCCCCTCCCCCCCCTGTGAAATAATCATTAGTTTCAGTCACGAGTGTGATACTTTTTGGTATCCATTCAAAAACACTATATTTTCTTTTTACTATATCCTTTTTATAAGAATCTTTAATTGCTTAGACCGACAAGAGTAAGGCGGGAAAGGGGATGGGCTGGTCGAATTAACTCAATGTCGTAAACTGGTATCTCTTCGATCATTAGCCGTGCGCCGTGGGCGCTTTCGTGACGCAGGAGGCTTTTTCGCCCCCACTTCCCACCCAAGAAAAACACGGTTCATCAGGTGTTGGCCTTCAGCTGTAAACAAAATGTGAAATTAGGAACTTCGCGAATATTAGTTGTTTTTCTCAAGTCTGGTTTATTTATTTCCTCGATCAAATCGATCGCGCAAACGCAACAGTTTAGTTTCGAAAGTGACTAGGACTTTGTACATAACCAAAAGGAACTGACTGTTCTATTCCCAATTTACAATTTCAAACCACAGCAATAGTCGCCGTCTGCCTCCCCCAAATTCCAATTTTAATTTAAAATAAATTATCTACTACCAGTAACAAACGCAGTTGTCTTGCCAGTTGACGTCACAAGACAGTATTTATTAATCTGCAGAGAAACTGACATGCAAAGGCAATTAAGCTAATCCTTAACGCTCGTGACCATGGCAGGTCACAGTGCTTTGAAAACTGTCTTCCACTGATCAAACACTGCGGTCCACTGGAACTCCACGGTGGGGAACACACCGCGGCGGCATTTTTGTTTCATTCCTCGTTGAAAGTTCTGTAATGTTAGTTATAAGAAACCAAATGAAGTTAAAAGATTAAAAAAAAGACAACTCATTTATGTAAATATCTATGTGCAAAAAACAAACTTATTTATGTTAATATCTATGTGCAATGTATTATGTTTCTATAGTTTATCGCTTGTTAAAAGTTGAAACACTTGAATGAAATAAAATATATCAAAGCCAATGTTCTTGTTATTTGTTGCTCTGTTGTCAATGAAGATAAGTAATTAATTGCACACGCCCACTCATAAATAGTTCCTCTATAAATAGACAACACTAATCTAAATTTAGCATCAATAACTGGGGTATTAATTGACCAGTCTCATATGGGTACTGTACACGTAATGTTGGGCGATAATTTGAAACCAAATTGGAGGGTTGTTTTTACAAACTTGGAGATACATTGGCTTTTTTCCACAGTGATGGAAAGTATGAATTATTCATTAATATGTTAAATAAAATCGAAAGTGGCTCACATAAAGATGACTTACATGCTTTGAGAAGACGCGGACTTACTAGATCTGGCCCTGACGCTTTGGACGCCTTTAGCGACTTAAGTGCAGTATATACTTCGCTGCAGTTCAGAGTAATAGAATCAATACCTTCAGAAGCTTGGGGTTTTGCGGTTGGTAGGGAAGCATTCGAGTCATTGACGAATGAGATAGAACTGAAGTACTCATTCAACACTTCAGCTTTCTCTGCATTTGAGCAAATTGTTTTGTTCGAATGAATGAGAGTAGGAATCGCTACGTGGTTACTGTTACCAATAAATGTTTTCAGGGTCTTCCACCACTGGGCTGGTGGGGTTTCTCGGCTACTCAGAGTGGACCGGACTTTAGACAAGAATGACGCTTTTGCCTTCCTAATGGCCGATACAACTTCATTGCGTTTCAGTTTATAATTGTGCCAGGCCTGTGGAATGTTGGTGCGTTTAGCATTGCGGTACAAGCGTTTTCTCTGTCTGATCAATAATCTTATCTCGTTATGCATCCATTTAGGTTGGTTTCCTCTTATGGTGACAAATTTGTTAGGTATGTGAATAGATGCCGTGTCAATTATTTTATCTGTAATATTAGAAACTATGGTATCAAGACAGGGATTATCAAAAAGAGAACTCCAGTCGACGTTCCTAAAAGCTTCGTTCAACAGTTCATAATTACCTTGGGAGTAAAGCCATATTCTTCTTTTAAATGAGAGGGGTGGAGATTTTAAAAACTCAACTTCAAGTGAAATTGGGCAGTGATATCGGATCATGTCTGGGATAATCGGTTCTAAGACGTCACAAGCTTTCATGTTAATTGTATCACTGAGAGCAAAGAGGTCCAGTAATGAGGCAGATGATTCGGTAAAACAAGTCGGCTCATTGACGACCTGTCTTAGATTAAAATAGTTTGATATTTGTGAAAAACCACTTCTTGCAGGAGCCACTTGGTTATCATTGAAGTCGCCTGTGACAATTAGGTCCGCGATTTGCGTATCTCTTGCGGTTTCAATAGATGCTGATATGGCTTCCCATGAGTCCATAGGACTGTTGGGTGGCCGGTAGAATACTCCTAGAAGTAAAGATCTAGTCCGTTTTGTAAAAACTTCAGTCCATATGCACTCTATGTTCAATGTGTATAGATCAGGTCTCGGTCGGAACGAAATACCGTCTTTGATGTAAATGGCGACTCCACCTCCCCTTGATGAACGGTCATATCTTAATGGTTCTTGGAACCCTTGAAGAAGAACTTCAGAAGTGAGATCGCCGCTACACAACCATGTTTCAGTCAGGGCCACAATATCGTATGATGCAAATTCATACTGAATTGTATCTATTTTAGGTTTTAAACTCTGTATATTAAGATGGACGATTTTTAGTGTATTCTGACTTTGGCTCGAGTTAAAAGAGTTTGGGCCAGGATTAAGTTCAATGTCACCAGACAATAGTAGATTTAAGGCCAAGTAGAACAACAAGATAGAGAATCCTGTGATCAGTACTTTCAGACTAGGATGGAGGTCAACTCCACAGAGATATTGTAACAAATAATGAGTAATACACATGTTACTCTTATCCCATGAACATCGTTTGAGGTCATTGGAGCAAATCTTACAGTTAAAGTGCCTGTTCGGGCACGATATGACTCAAGAGAACACATTTAATGTGCAAACAGATAAGAGTATGGATGCCAGAATATATTCAAGCTGTCAAATAGAGAAAATTTAGATATGAACAAACCTGAAAAACAAAAATATATATACAGATAATCAATGGAAGATGTTGTTAAAAATATAAGGTTAACAAAATTAATGGAATTTAACTAACTTAGTTAAGAGGGGTATTTGGGAGCTATGCGGGAACAATTCAACATTTTTAAGCATTACTGGGCTAGTCACGGAACTATTGGTGTGGACTATCAGTTGATATGAAAAGCAGGGAAATGTCTAATTGATCATCTCACTTGGGCAGGGGCAGTGTCAGCTAGTATGCGTCATTACATGTACTTTTTTGAGTATTTTTGTATTTGGGGGGGGGGGGGGGGTGGTTGGGGGTAATATTTGGCATATTAGAATACCTAAATTATTATAGGTTGTGGTACAGCCGACAATAAATTACTGTTGATTTAACTTCACGCGATTACGGAGCCCAGGCTTACCTAAACACTATCTACAACAATAATTGGAAACTAAGATTGGACTCTGTAAGTATAGAGTTATAGGGTTAAAATTGTTTATACTAAAGTGATTCAATCGGTGTTAGTTTGGTTATGATTTGTTAAAGTCCGAGCTTAGCTTAGTTCTGCTCGAATACAACTATTATTGCAATCGTTATAGTTACTGTGGACAAAGCAAGTTAAATAAAACTAAGTGATTAACAGGTTGGAGGGAACAGACGACGTTGATTGCTTGGGTATCATAACTAATAAAACCCAGAGACCAGTTTGAATCAATTACGAGCCATGCAGAACGTGCTTGATCTAATTTCTGAAAGTAAACATTTTTGTTATTTTCTGGGTTTCCGTGACACTTTCTACAGCTAAATAATCTCATACGTACAGTAAAACAATGACAGAGCACTGGCCAATTGTGTTGTGAGATGGCCAATATAAATCTGTGGCTGGAACTGGAATGATTACAAAAAACTGGGACTGGAATGATTACAAAGATTGAACAATGGCACAGAAGATTGAGCAGTCAAAGCAGCCAACATAGCCTGTGAGTGTCAGACAATTGACCCTTCACTGAGCCTTTGCAGTAATAATTTGCATCAAGGGGCAATGTCCTGGCATTACTATGGCATATTTGTGAAATGATTTCTAGCAAGGCAATATGTTATGAGACATAGTGTACAGCATATATCTCAATCTGGGTAGGTTATAGGGCAAGATTCCGGGACAGCTAGATGGGCACTGGAGATTTCAAATTTAAACTTCTCCATATCAGAAGGTGAATGGGCGGCTATAATTTTCAACATAGGTTTCTAGCAGTCAGGCATTATATCTACATGTCAGGCCACATGTGTAAAAGCCGCCCACACACATACATACATATAGATACGACACACACACAACCCCTCACACACACACCCTCGCACCCTCACAATCCCTCACAATCCCTCACACACACACACACACACATGCATGCACACACGCACGCATGCACGCACGCACGCACACATGCACACACACACACGCACACAACCTCGCATCATCATACACACTCCCTCGTAAATACATACACACACAACTCCTCACACACACACATACACACACGTACCCTCACACACACACCCTCGCACACACACGTGCACACACATACACATACACGTGCATATATATATTCATATAATTTCAATTATGAATTACTATAAACCGTGCAGTATGTTCACAAGAATAGACAGTTAGGACTTTTAACATATATTTCTTGATGATGGGCCTTTGCCCCATCCTACAACAATGCTGGGCCGTCGCCCCATCATCGCCAGACTATAATAGCAATCTGGCAGCAATGGGGCAACGACCCAGCACCGCTGCAGGAGTGGTGATGCAAGACTCAGGCACAGCCTGATGGGCCGTTAAAATTACAATTTTAGACTTCTACATATCAACACAATATTTGCAGTCAATAAGAGAATGGCTGTGCCCGAATGGGGGTTGGTGGGGTGGGGTAGGGGGGGGGGATAAAAAGTACAACATACATCTTAATCTGGATTTCAATTTTAGACTTCTTGTGACTAGGGAGGGGGGGGGGGTATTTAAAAAAGTATAACACATATATTAATCTGTGTAGAGTAAGGCAGGATTCTGGCACAGCTAGAGAGGCACTTACAATTTTAATTTAGAACTTCGTTGTGCGTGGGTGGGGGGGGCTGAGGTACAGCACATATCTAAATCAGGGTAATTTTGTAAGGCAGGATTCAGGCACAGCTAAATGGACAGTTAAAGTTTAAGTGTTGAACCTCCACTTGTCTGTACAATATTTACAATCATTGAGGGAGTGATTGTTCCTGGAGAAATGTAATGCCAGAAGTAAGTTGTAAGGCAGGATACTGGCACAGCTAAGTGGCCAGTTATAATTTTATAATTTCAACTTTTAACTTTCTTGGGGGGGGGGGGGGGGGGGGGGGGGTATTTCAAAAAGTACGACATATATCTAAATCTGTGTAAATTGTAAGCCAAGAAATCTGACACAGCTAGATGGATAGTTAGCTGTACTGGCTATACCTCAGCTAGGTGGGCAGGTATAATTTCAACTTTAAACTTCTTGTGCCAGGGAAGGGGGGGGGGGGGGGTATTTCAAAAAGTACAAGATATATCTTAATCTGTGTAAATTGTAAGCCAAAAAATCTGACACAGCTAGATGGATAGTTAGATTTTCAATGTAAAACTTTCACATGTCATTACAATAAATACAATCATTGGGGGAATGATTGTGCCTTATGGAAAGTGTTGCCAGAAGTACAGCATGTATGCGAATCTGGGTAGATTATAGGACAGGACTCTAGCACAGCTAGGTGGGCACTTGGAGTTTCGATTTTAGATTTACATATTAGTGCAGTATCTACAAATGAATAGGCAGTTAGTACTTTTAACATATATTTCTAGATGTCAAGCCACTGACCCTGCTCTGAGTTGTGGCATATGGAAATGGACAGCCAAGATCTATAGGCCAGTATTATGGTACAATGATTAGCATAGACTATGCATGTCTGGCCATCATCTTCATTTGATAAGAAATAATTTGTCCAAAATATAGATACAGACATAGCTAGTTAATAATCCGATTATCACACCTTCACTGGTCCCCGTAGGAGAACAATAGATGTCGGCATTCCGGTAAGTCCCTGTTTTGTTACACAGTATTTAAAACATTTAAAGGTTTGAAGTTAAATACATACAAATATAGAGTTGAAACAGAGCATTATACTCATGTATGGGAACAATGAAGATTACTTATGATGTATCAATGGCTACTTCAAAAGCTGACCAAGACTTCCTTGATTGGAACTTCCCATTTAGGATATGAATATGGTGGTAGGGTGAGGGATGTGGTGGCAGCAATCACAACAGTTGTTAATGATTTTTGTTTTGTTGTTATTTTTGTTACACAACTTGAAAAGATATACATGATTTTGTCAATATTATGATGGATGATGGAAAAGTATATTAAAATGCTCACAAAAGCATTCATATGTTCCTAAAATAGTTATCTTTTACATTCAACTTGAAAACAATAACTTGATTTCTGTGGACAATTCGATATTTTAAAAGCTTCAGAAATCATTATTTATTTGCCTATATATTATATACCATTCCAGAAGTTGTGTTACTTAGTAAATATCCAATTGCATATGATGCTTATTCTGTAGTATATAGACAGGACAAATAAAGTGATGATATATCCTACCCAACACCACCAGGGGAGGCAACCAAGATTTTCCCAACAAGGGGGCCTGTGGTCCCTGACACATAAGCTAGAATATTCCCTGACAAGTTCATAATAAAGGGGTTGGTTTCCCTGATGGGGTATGTGTTGACCGCCCAACAGAGTACCTTAGCCCCACCCCAATGGATCCACCAAACACCTCTGACCACTACCACTACTCTTTGTAAAAGGTGGATATAACAAAAGAATTGCAATAGGGTTGTGTGTTCCTGTATGCTAAACAGGGTTCAGCCCGGCAGCTGATCTTAGGGACTCCAGAGACTTTAGGGAGAAGTCAGGAGCCTGAAGGGAGAAGTCAGTGGACATGACGAAGTCAGAAAAAACATAAAACGTATATGACATCGTGACAAAATAAATGTACATAGAGGACACAATTGTGGATAAAAAAATAAATAAACGTTATACAAACATACATACACATGCAAAACCAAGTCAGATGATATACAACAGGAATGTAGGTTAAAATCCCCCACCCCCCCTACAAAAACCTGTGTCGTTCATGGTTTCTGAATGCCCTAACTCTTTCCCTACCAGTGATGACTATGGTTACCATGCAGTTGATTTTGTATTTGCCTCAATGCAGTGGATTTGAAATTTAGCATATCCATTGTGAGAGTGTTCTTCTCCATAATAGAAGGTATATTCTTTTAAAAAAAATATTTAAAGTATTTAAAATAAATTTCGAGTTCACATTAAGAAGCTGGGTCATTCATGGTTTCTGAATGCCCTAACTAAATTGAAAAAGCGTAGTTAAACAAGTTTTCGATATCCTTCGTAAATTTAGCATTATTAACAATTTCATTTCATTTATTTCTGAGGTAAGTGACAAAATATTTCAGTTGTCTCCCTTCTCTGCTGCGCTGGGTAATAATAATACCAATACACTGCTCAGCAAAAGGAAAATTTCTGTCGACCATCTTCAATTGACACGAGCGATTGTTGCTATGAAGGCCTGCCATTCTTATCCATCTTAATATGTGTGATTTCTAGCATAGCCTTATTACATT
Organism: Pictodentalium vernedei; assembly: GCA_031216915.1. Taxonomy (NCBI): domain Eukaryota; kingdom Metazoa; phylum Mollusca; class Scaphopoda; order Dentaliida; family Dentaliidae; genus Pictodentalium; species Pictodentalium vernedei. The sequence goes on along the minus strand of CM062295.1, from coordinate 547,701,072 downwards.
TAACCCCCTTCCACCACAAGTTTTCAGAGAAAAACTTTCAATGCAAATTGCGCCATTGCAATTTGTGGGGCAAATATCAATATCGATGCAACCAATTTTTCAGTAGAACAGAGCGTAACCATAAGCAATTTCGCCGTTTTTATGGATGAACTGTCTCCTACACATTTTTTTTTTGTTTTGACACAGTGGTTAACTTTAATAAATTCTAATTAACTTGATGCGTGTCTTGTGTGATTCGTTGTTTTTGCTGACACTTTGTTTTTAAATAGCCATTTCGTGCTGGTTGCTATCAGTTGGGGCGTATTGTTCAAATGACTACGCCATTACAACTCTTCAAAAATACAAAATTGGGCGAGTTTTGGCTTTTTTCAGAGTCATATAACGGATTTTAACAGCAGTTGTGTTACTTTGTCGTGAATGCGGAAGCATTTTTTTTTGGAAATAAAACATAAGAAAATACATTGAACTGGCATGTCTCCCGAGGACGTTTTGGAGGGCGACTTGAGGAATGACAAGGCGACTTCTTCGCCCTAGTCGCCCACTCGGCTGACCACTGATGCTAAAGAACACTCCCACATGTTATGTCCTTAGCTAACATAAAAATCACTTTTCTAGTCAGTAGACTTCAACCCGAAACTTGTAAGGTCTCATTCAAACACACCCTGCTGCTGCAATGTGAGTTAAGAACCCTGAATTGGGTACATCCACAGGTGTCAAGCTTATTTGAAATAGTACTGTTGAGTTGATATGAATATACTCTAATGCAGATCAAGAACCAGTCAAGAAAGGCCCAACAGACCCTCCTGGCTCTGATCCAGCAGCACAATCTATTAAAAGGGTATAATGTGTCGATGACACTCGAGAACCAAGATAGAAAGATCAATTACAATCTGATCTGGAACCATTTGATTTGGATCCAGTGTCACATACGACGTTCCTCATAACCTATGTGTAATCCAACATTGATGGAGTGCAAGCACTGTCTTGTCCTGTAACAAAATAAATATTGTTAACATCAACAATAGGATCAATAACAGGAGGAGGAGGCGATGCTGATGAAACCAGCAAAGCCAAGTAGACATAAGAATGGACTTCACTTTGGACCACATCTTCCAAGTCCAAATGCTGCAGACGACACAAAGAAAATCTCGTTGGTACCTGATACATGAAATGCAATCGATATGATCATCGTCAACATGTTTCTTGAGTAAAAACGGGAATGGAACCTGGAAAATATGAACACTAAAGTTTAGGTTACACATAAGACAAAGATAAAGTGACGAAATACTCACTGAAAACCTTCTAATACATAATTATAAATTGACCTGAAACAACGTTTAGGTAGCAATATATAATCATAATAAGGATATATAGGCATACCTTTCCCCAGTCACTTGCAACATCAGGAAAACAGCGTAACTTCCATCAAGGTGGTCCATCAACTTGGGCTTAGTACATTTTTGCTGTGTGCACCACAGCTAGTAGTGTTTCTGCAGTGGTAATCAGTGTACACTGCAGAAGTACTTCAACAATGATAGTAAATCTGAACACTGCAGAGACATTGCCTGGTCTTTGAAAATTCTTTCAACACACTACAGAGATGCAAAGACACTGCAAGAACTTAGAAAATACTTTCAGTACACTGCAGAGACACTGCCTCAGCTTAGAAAATATTTAGGAACACTGCAGAAATACAGATGACACTTATAAAAATTCAGCAAGTGAATTCAGCACACTGTAGAAACACTGTCATGACTTATAATATAAATTAATTGTTAGATCACTGAATAGAGAGGTATCAAGTGATATAACATGTAACATATTGCAAATCATCAAATGACACTAGTACCATTAAAAATACAAAGCTTTTTAAATTCTTGACTCAACACAGATTTTCTCCATGAATTTTAACATTTACTTCTATTTTTAAACTTTAATGAAATTCTTTCAAGACAAACCCTAACAAATGCACTGCCAAGCATTGCAAAATACATTGGAATTGTACATAACTACTGTTTTGATCCATGGACCGACCAATAACATCAGACAGACCTCAACTCGAACTGAACTTGTATTTTAGTATGACTGAGACACAAACCAAGTTTGGTGCCCAGCGATAAATCCAAACACAAATTATTGCCTCGAAACCAAAATGTTGACAAATGGGCAATATTTCTAAAGTCGAAATGTAGCATAACTCTGGAAAGGGTCACAACTCTGGAAAGTATAACCTGATCCAAATTATAATGACTGGTATGAAGACTCTAAGGTGGTAAACATGCATACCAACTTTTGAAAGAGTCAGTCCATAAACCTCTGAGAAACCCTCCCAACAAAATTCAGACTTATGCTGCAAATTATTCCAAATCAAAAAGGGGCATAACTCTAATAAAAATATTCAGACCAGAACTATAACAGCAGGTGTAAGGGTTCCCATTGCAGTGATCATGCACACTAAATTCAAAAGAATTAGTCCATAAACCTTTGAGGATATCTCCGGACAAAATTCAACCAATGTGGTAAATTATTCTAAGTCACAAAGGGCATAACTCTGGAAAAAATAGTCCGACCACAACTATAATCACAGGTGGACAGGTTCACATGGTGGTGAACACACATGCCATGTTTTGAAAGCTTTAGTTCTTAAACCTCTAAGAAAATATCTGGACAAAACTCAGTCCAATGAGGCAAATTATTCTAAGTTGTAAAGGGGCATACCTCTGGCAAAAGTAGTCCACCGGAACTAACAATCATTCATGCGTAAGTTTCTATGGTGATAAACATGCATACCATGCTACGAAAGAAATGGAACATAAATCTCCGAAGAGAGAAAATCTCTGAACAAAATTCAGACCAATAAAGCAAATTATTCTGAGTTGTAAAGGGACACAACTCAGGCAAAAATACTCCCACCGGAAATATATGTGCACATGCACAGGTTCCTATGGTAATGAACATGCATGTCAAGTTTCTAAGGGAATGGACTTCGAACAGCTGGGAAAACCTCTGTACAAAAGAAATGGGTGTATGGACAGGCGATGGACGGACAACCCATTTACATAATATGACCCATTTTTTTGATGGTATTCAAAAAGTTGCATGATTGATTTTTTCTGAATGAGTTGTACATATATGACTTCATATGTTTTGTTAAATGGATATTTAAAATATTTACAGGTTTGAAGTCAAATACATACAAATATAGAGTTGAAACAGAGCATTATACCCACATATGGGAACAATGAAGAA